>JANVCC010000130.1:8027687-8253521 GCA_025345505.1 Todiramphus chloris collaris | reverse complement strand
CGGGACCGCCGGCGGCGGGGATCTCCGCTCCGGGGAGGCCCCGGCCTCCTCCCCCCGCTCCGGCGGCGGGGGCGCCGCTCGCTTCAGCCGCTGGCGCTGATGCGGTGTCGGGGCGGGGAGGCTCCGCGCCTCGCTGCGGCCTCGCTCCCGCCGCCGACCCCTCGGCGCCCGTAGGCAGCGCCCGGGGCCCGGGCTCGCTCTGTCCCGGGGGCGGCCGGTGCAGCCGCGAGGAGGCGGCGTGCCCGGGCCCGCGGGGGCTGGGGACCGGGGGCCGGGGCTTCCCCCTCCGCGCCCTGGCTGGGGAGGGCTGGCGGGCACGGTGTCGTCTCGAGCGAGCCCCCGCTCCGTGCCCCCGCCGTCCCGCTTGATGTTACTCGGCGGCTGCGGCCGGCAGGGCTGGTGGGGGGGGGCGAGGGGAGTGTTGTAATCGGTTTCCCCCGGTGATTTTGAAACACTCGAAATATAGTTTAGAACCGGGGTTGGGTACAGTTCCTGTCGCGGCTGCCAGCCTGGCTCACCGTTTCTGCACGAGAGGTCTGGGGAAGTGTTAACGGACAGGGCACTGTGCAGGCGTTGAGGATGTCAGGCCTCTGGTTTGTGTCTCTCTTACATACTTCCTGTGTTTTGGGGCATATTACTTAACTTCCCAATCCCACAGAGAGCAAGCGGTACTACCTGTTTTGCTAGGGTTAAAGTGTAAGTTGCTAGCACTTCTGAAGTGTTTTCAGAAAGTGGAATAAAATGTGCTGTAACAACACGGGGTATTTTGCAGATTTGAACGCTGTAGGCATGAAAATTGGAACAAATTGCCAAATGCCATCCATTGAGCCTGTTCTGGAGGTGAATACAGGTGTCAGAAGCTCTGCTGCTTTGTTCTGAGCATTAGCTGCTGAAGATTGAGCTTCAGATGAGCTTTCCCAAGCGTGTCTGTGTAATCAGTACAGGACCTCTCATCGGGGAGCAGAGTCTTGTGGCCCTGTGAGGTGCTGACCTGTGGATGCTGAAAAGCTGCTAGCAGAGGGATCTTCTCAGGTTCTCACAATATTTGGTGAGAATCCTGCCTTTCTCACCAGTGTTATGAAAAACAGTAGGATGTTTTTTGTAAGCTAGACCAACACCTGGTGTTTTGCTAAGTTCTGTTTCTGGTACATTGGAAAAATATTTTGCAATAGGTGTTGTAGGACTTTAGCCAATCACCCTAGGAGCTGGGTGATCGCTGACCAGTCGCCCTATGGGGCAGGGTATATAAAATGGGGTTAGAAATTAATAAAGTGTCGTCGTCTTCTTCCTCTCCTGGCTCTCTACTGATTTTGTGTTGCTACATCTCTCCGCTCCTGGAATAAACAGCGACACTGACCCCACCAGGAACCAGCTTCTTGCTGCTCTGGGAGAGGAGAGCCTCCAGCAGGGAGAACAAGCTGACTTGGATCATCAGCTCACAGAGGGGTCCAGTTTGGCACCTAACTCATGAGGAAAAGAGTATCTTTTTATCCATTTTATTTATTAATAGCATAATGGATTGTAGTGGAATTAATAAGTTGAGACATTCAACAAGTATTACAACTCATGCTGGGTAGACAGCCAGAAGGGAGAAATAGGGAAGGAGTCAGCCTCTATTGATGGTGTGGAGAGATGAGATTGAGTCCCTCTTCTTAAGGAGCTACCAGCTTACGTGCTGAAGGCAGACAGAGCTCAGCAGTGTACATGTGTTTTGCACCTAACCCAGCAGGGTGATTAAATGCTTTGAGTAATGCAAGTCCAGTCTTAACTTTCCTGAGTAAGGAGAACTCTCAGCTGGTTGAGAAACCTAAATACCTTGAGTAGTGTTTAATAAATGCTTTATTTCAGCAGCAAAACAAGTTTAAAAAGCTTCTTGCTGACTTCTGTTGCCCAGATTTTGGGGGTATAGCTGTGTATGGAACTGAATTTCTCAATTATTTCTGCCATAGGAAAAAAAAATAAGTGTCTATGAAATTGTTTCAATAACTGGTTTATCCTGTGCCCCTAGAAACAGTAATAGCTGTACAGCTGAGTTGGGTAAATAAGCTGCAGTGCAAGAGAGAAGAGGGAGGAAAACAGTGGCAGGAGGCGAGAACTTTAAAAATCAATTTTCATACCAAGGAGAGTGTTTGTCAAACTGTTGTCAGTCACTTGAACTTCAAAAATGTTTTTGCCTCTGTCAGTCATTAGATTTGGCTACAAATGCTCAATTACACAGTATAGTTGCTTCTGCCCCTGCCCTGAACATCTTACACCTCTACATGAGAGAGAGGAGCAGGCTGGTATCTGGAACACCTGCTGAGCAGAGAGGTTGGTACCTTGCAAGTATGGGTGTGCATATTCACAAGGTTAGAAAGCGTGGGGGGGGTGTTCTTGTACTATTTCAAACCAAACTTGTTCTACGTTGGAAATACTGAAGCACACAGGTCTAAACTAGAGCAGGTGCCAGAATTTTTTATTTTCTGATGTGGTTTTGTTCTTTACTTAGTTAAAGTTCCTCAAGTTGTCAGCAGTTAAAATTTCTTTACGCTGTAAGTACACCTATTACGTGGTCTAAACATGTACATTTAATAAAATTCAAGACCAAAGAATTGCTGATGCAGTTAAAATAGAAACTCCTTAATACTAAACCAAGACAGTATCAAGTGTAATGAAAATTCAAAGTGACATAAGTCAGAAAAATACTGAAGTGCTTCTAACTGACTCATGGCTCTAACGCAAGTACATGTTCTAGTGTTTTGTTTCATTTCCTCAAGACGAGGTAAAGCTGAGCTTTAAAAGTAACCTTGCTGTGGAAGCTCATTAAGGAGCATAACCTCGCTTATTCTGAGGAGATACCTGGGAAGGTTTTAGTTCCCTATAATCTTTAGGGAAGTGCGGTCCTGATTTCCAGAAGGAAACCCTTCAGTTCTATACTCAATTTCTAATTCTGAACGAGGAGCAGACAACACGAATCTCTGACCATCCCTGAAGTAGTCTTACACCAACTTGTAAGTTGGAGCCCACTGCTAAGAGAGATATTCTGTACCAAGACTGTAACTGAGTGCCTCTGTGGTGGTTCAAAATACATCAACATCACTTACAAATCCAGGTGTTTGAGTAACAAGTTTAAGCCCCATCATTCAACTCGTGGCCGGTTTTTAGTTAAATGATGAGTTTAGCTCTTCAGAATTTGCCTTAGTAGCCTAACTGCTGATGTTAAAAATCTTCTAATAATAAAGTCATTACATAAGAGTATAATAATTGCTAAAGCATTTTTTTTCTGTATTAAAATTTGAGAGTAGCAAGAGTAGCTGAACATGCACTCGCATAGTACATTTAGGAAATAGGTCTTTCTTGGAGGTGTGAGGATCTGAAAAGGGTAGGGGCACATGAATTTAGCAGAAGTTTTCCTCTTTGGCTCTCTGTTCTGGTGCTGGGCGACCGAGGATGAGTGCTGCTGTTCAGAGGCATGTAAATTGGCTTCTTCCCCAGGATGAATTCTCGGGACAAGAGATTGTTTGGATGGAAGGTTTTCAGAGCATTACAGGGTTGTTGATATAGTAAGGAGTGTGTGACAGCTGTGAGGAAAATCTCTGTTGTTGTTGCTAGAGATTATTTACACCAATATTAAATAATTCAAATGGGATTTTCTGTACTCGGAGCTTTGTGCCCTGAACTACTCTTCAGAAGACAAAAATTGCTTTGAAGGTTGTGAAGTGAGGGCCTGAGCTGCTGGACAGTCGATCTTTTTCTAGGCGGCCATACTGGAATTTCTCCTGCATATTAGTTATGTACTTGGCAACTGTAATCTTATAAAATAGATTTAAGAAGAATGAAACGCAAAGAATGAAAAGGCACCTTTAACCCTCTAATGTGAAGTGGTGGATTCTCATTAAGTAGCACAGGTACACCAAGAAAAACTGGGGTTGTTTTTGTTGTAGTAACTTTTAGGGAACCTTTCGTGCTGGGAATGAGTTTCCTTTCAAGTTTCTATTTCTCTGAAGAGTTTACAATTAAATGTGCTACTTATTTGGAAAGTTGAAACAATATGACTATTTTAATTTTTTTTGTACTTAATTGCTTTTGTAGTTTTGGGAATATGTTTTATGTTGAATCTCAGTTATGTTTCATTGCGTTGTGTTCAGTGATGGAGCTAACTTTATAGTCTGTGAATGACATCCTGTTTAATTGAGAGGACAAGTAAAATTTTAACTACAAGATGCTTCTGATCCAGCTAATATTCTGCAGGAGTATATCTCAAAAGATAAGTGAAATAATTGTTTTGCACAGCAGAGGAAAGGCCTCAGCTGAATGCTCTCTCTGGCTTCTGGTCACAGAAGATACGTAGATTCAAGAGATACGTAGTCTAGCAGGTGAGAATCTAGAGAAGAAGAATAGAGGTGATCTGCAGTCTAGAAGAGCAGAGCTTTAAGGAAAGACTGAAAAAAAATTCAGGTTAATTAAAGAAGAAATTGAAGTTGTCAAATCTAATGCAAAGAAGAATGCAAATAACTTGTTCTTGAGGCTTGTGGCAACTGCTACCAGAAGTAGAAAATGGTAGTGAGGGAGGTGTTTTCATATTACTATTAGACCTGATTCTTCATGGCTAAGGATACTGAAGCGTGAAAATAGACTTTCATATCTATAAAATGCCCATTAATAAATTCCATCACCTCCGCAGGCAAACACATGTCAGGAGTGATAGGGGAAAGTTGATCCACGTGTAGAAAAGGCAATGATTTTGATAACCTCTTTTTTTTTTTTCCTTAGGCATTTTGTGATTTATTTGTGGCAAGGTAGATCAGATATTAGAACATAACTTTGAAATATTTGAGTTTAGTGGGGATGTTCAAGAGATTTCTACTTTTGATGTTCTACCCAAGGTTAACAGCTCTTTCTTGTAGCAGCTTGTTTGATTACACAAAACTTACTTGATAGAATAGTAGCTTCTTCTGAAAAGTTTTGTCTCAGGAGGCTTGTTTCTCGTCTCCCTGGATGTTCATAAGCTGGATACAAAACACGGTGTTTGGCATTGAGTTTTTTTGTTAATTTATGTTGTTACTTTAGCCACTAGTACTATTCCCATTTGCATTTTATTGTAGCTGTTTAAGTCCAAGTTCTAATGATATCCTTCCTGACCCTTGTCTAGCCAGGAAAGGTAATTCTTCTGTTGCATGCAGTTAAAAATACTGTAGACCAAACAAGATTGTGTTTTTTATGGAGATGCTTTTTGATGGTGGCTGTTATTAAAACAAAAGGCAAAAACCCCAGCAAACTCATTTCCTTAAAGCTTCAATATTCCACTTTGTTTTTGTTATTTTGCAACAAATCTGTAGTTCAGTTTCATTAACTGTTATTTGTGTGGTGTGTGTGTGTGTATATATATATATCAGGTTGTGCCAAGGGAAGTTTAGACTGTGTGTTAGGAAGAATTTCTTTACTGAACGGGCTATCAGAACTGGAACGGTTTGCCCAGGGCAGTGGTGGAGCCCCCATCCCTGGAAGTATAGAATGGTAGGGTAGGCATAGTGCTGAGGGGTATGATTTAGGACTTGTCAGTGTTAGTGATTTGACTTGGTGATCTTAAAGGTCTCTTCCAACCTAGGAAGTTGAGTGATTCTGTGATCTATAGAAAATTGGACTGCATGAAATATTTTGGAGGGAATTTCAATTAGAAGTAAGTATAATTTTATTTGTACTTCAAAGGGAAACGGAAGATGATTTCAGATGGTCATGAAATTGTTAATTCTCTTCCAGTCCAGCCTTATATAGAATCTGCTTCAGGTTTGAGAGGGTTTTTGGAGAAGCTTTTTGAATACGTGTAAATTTTATGAGAGTTACATTTTTGGTTTGAAGGGCTCACTTTTGAAGGGTAGCGTAACGTACGGTACAGTAGAGATGCACTGTCATAACCATACTTCCTAACAGTTGGTGCAGCTCCCTGTCACTGCAGTTACCCTCAAGTCAATCAAATGATGCTCTGGCACCCAGAGCAGGAGGTTTTGCTGTCTCCTGTGCCTGCCTCGGGCCACTCAGCCAGATCTATCCCCTTGTGCCATGTTAATACCACATAGGTGCTGTCTGCAGATGATTCCACGCATGCTGAAGACCATTAGCATCACTTTTGCTGGGTTAGTTTTCTGTAAGCTTAGTGAGCTGAATCTCAACATGACACCGAGTTTGCTCCAAAACCTGTGCAGTGCAGGATTGTCTCTTAGATAAAGGAATGTGGTTAGAGAGAACAGTGGTAATAGAGTGGTGGGGGTGCACTGGCCTTCTTATTTCTGTATTTGAATGAGAAGTCTTGTTCAGCTGAAGCTTCCTTAGGTGCACTTGCCATGTTTAGATCCTGACAGGTTAGGTCTTTATCGTCTTGAGCTTCCTGTGCTAGCTTGTAAGAATCTTACTTGATCTCTCTGAATTACTTCTGAGCACACCTTTCCCAGAAATATGATGACATGCTATAGTCTTGCTAGTGTTCCAGGGTCATGAAGGTTCTCTATGAGCTGCGTGTATAGTAAGTATACTTTTGCAACGGCTTTGACCATGTGAAACTTCTAGGTACAGTATTTAGGTTTTTGAGGTGTGAGATGGTTTTCGTAATTTTCAACTGTTCACACATCTGTGTGTGGGAACACAGCTACTTTCTCACAGAAGTCAGTATGCAATATATGTGTTTCTTTGCTTCATCTTTTTTTCTTCCAGTTGCTCTTGATGGTTTTTGGGCATACAAACAGAATCCTCCTAATTTTCCCCCCTGTACACAGCTCCTTTCTGAAATAATGAAATATGTATTTATGCAACTGATTTTCTCTTCTGTGGCCAGTGCTAAAGTTAAATAAGGCTGTCTGATGCAGAATTACATGCCTTTTCTTCCTTTTTTCCTGTTTAAACCCCTTGCTGCGTTGAGCTTTGTTAGTCCACCTCTTCAGCATTTGTGTGTTTTGAAGGAGCAGCAACGGTGCCTTTCATCATTCTGTTTCTGATGATGTTCTATGAATGTGGACCCTAGCAAAAAAGGGTGAAACAGGCAGAGGTCTAATTTGTAACTGTACCCATTGTCTGAAGGTGCTGTCAGTTCAGATGTGATTTTTTTGGGAAAAGTGCTGCCAGCTATCATCCCACTGTGACACTCTAGTTTTTTAATCCCTCTAATACTCTAGTTGCTCACTAGTGGTATTTGAAGAGCACTATAAATCCAGCATGAAATAAAATAAAATTATGAGTTTAAGAAGTTTTTAGTATCTAGGTGTTTGAAGCTGGTTGTATATAGGTGCCTCGATCTTTGAACTGATTTTGTAAATCTATTCATTAAATCTTAATAGGTCAAACATTCTCTCTAATTAGTTTTAAGTAATGTAGATTTAAATGTGAGTCTTTAGTGTCATCTGAGGTAGCTTTCAGAAATGATTTCTTTAAGTATTCTTATATTTTTGCTAGAATAAAATTTTTAAGTGCTAATAAAGTCCTTTGTGACTTTTTAAGTTTTACGTACATCCTTGAAAATTGATGTAACTTTTTCCAGTCTCTCAATTCAGTAGTTATATGTTTGAAGTCTTGCAGGAGGTTTTATGTACTAAATAGTTCTCCAGTTTGATCAGCTGAAGTTTGACTGAGTCAAATGGGCTTTTAGTGGGCTTTTTTTGGTGTTTGTTGGTTTGGGTTTTTTTGGGTTTATTTTTTCAGTTGTAGATGGTTGTTTTCAGCATCCTACCCTGATAGCTGTTCTATCTTGCTTTGGATTTTTTTTTTTTTTTTTTTTTTTTTTTAACTCTACGAACTCTACAATGAGTGGCAAGGAGCCAGTTCTGCCATTGAAATTATTTCATTTTTCATGATGCTATTAGGGTTACTAAGGCAGCGTGGTCTGCTGAGTAGAACGTAGAATGCCATATAAGAGAATGTGGTTTCTGTGGCAGTTTCTATTTGTGTCTGTTTTCTGTGATTGGGAGCAAATTACTTGTGTTTTACGGGTAAGAGAAAACCAACAAGCATGCTTGCTTTGTTTCAGGTTTTCAAACCTGTTTGTGATAAAAATGGGACACCTTAGTTACTTTACTGGACCATGGATGTTTCTGAACAAACAGAACGTATTTATACTTGACTAACAATTCCATCTGTCTCTTACATTTTCTATCGAGTTGGTAGAAAGCACGCAGTGTAGTAAGAGTTTAGTGGTGAAACATTGCCAAGTGTCTTAACAAACTTATTTTATGGATTGATAACATGGACTTTTAAGTAGGGGCTGATTATCTTTTCTCGATAGTGTCATTAACTGTGTGCTTCGGCAGGGAGAGAGCAGAGTGAGTTCTGTAGTTCAGCTGAGACTGAGTTTATTTGTTTTGTCATTTCATTTAATATGACCCATGCAGTGTAAGAGCTCTGCTTGACTACCATTTGCTTCTTTTAGGCAATTATTGTAATTAACTGGTTGGCTACTTGCTTTCCATCACAGATATGACTTGTCTTCACATTAAGGTGTGCAGAGAAACATTCTGGTTTATGCAAGGTAGTCTATTTAAAAAATGTCACTGCTGTATGGATTTGACACATATTTTGGTAGTTTGGTTTGTGGTAGTTGCCTCTCTAAAGCCAAACTGCATTCTTAAGGAAGTTAGGAAATCTGGATAGGGTTTTTTCCTTTTTTTTTTTTTTTCCCCCCAATTTTTTTTTATGCTTGTGACAGTCTAGAGAGAGCTTGTTAAACTCATAAATGTAAATACAATGAGTTGTACAAGAACTTGATCTCTACGTGATCCTCATGACTACTGAATTAGTACCAGAGTGAATAAGAGACTAGTAGTAATGCAAAGCAAAAGCCTCGAGGAATGTGGAATTAAAGATTTAGTTAGAGCAAAGACAGACATGCAACTGGTGGTTAATGATTTAAATGAAGGATACAGACGCATCTTATTTTTCACGCTCTGCTGTTCTACTGTGGTAAAAAATATTTGTTAACTTTCCTTTTTATAGTGCTTGGAGGCAAATTCTACTTAGCAGCAAGCACCAAAGATGGCAGGTGATGGAAAAAGTAGGGGAATGAAAGAGACTTGAAACTTAAACAGGAAGGCTGCTGCTTCGTGGTAGCCTGAGTCCATCCAGCTGGGCTGTAGAGAGGAAAGGTGACTTTTTGCAGCAGCTCAGGTGGTCACTGGGTCTTTTGCCAAGCTGCTTCGGCTCACTAGACTGGCAGGAAACTAACCTTGAGAAAGAGAACGATTTGCTGTTTGTTTAGCATACTGAAATGATTCAGCCAAAGGTTTAAGTAGTGGAGAAAGAGTAAGGAATGGAGTAGGGGTAAACAGCTAAGGACAATAGGATAATTGCACCCACCTTCTACCATGGTGTAAGCTGCAAAGCAGCCACTGCCTAAAGCTTTGTTGACGGCTCTTACAGAGAAACTGCTTGGTTACAGTACAAGAGGAGATTTATTGAGCTTTATCCTTTAGAATTTATCACTGCATTAAAAAAAATTAAACACTTCAGGAAGGAACACGTGAAGTCTGAATTTGTTTTGTTAAAGGGGAGGCAAGAGACAAGGGTCTGACAGACTGAAAGGCTGTTTGTTCTGCTTTGAGACTACAGCAATTCGGTTTGTGTTTAGAATTCAACAGAGAAAAAGACATAGAGTACTCTCAGTTGCAACTGATGGTTTGCAAATAAATGGAAAATGCAAGAATATTAAGTAAAAACTGTTGTGAATACTGTGATTTTGTGTGGTGCAAGTTCCCTGTTAAAGAAAGCAAGTTTTCATGGAATGGGTTTGTCTTCCACTTTTTCAACAGAGTTTCTGCTGCTAGCACCTGTAAGATTACACTCTGATAGTTGAGCATTAACTTGCGTAGCTCTGTTTCCTAGCTTTTTTGGAGAAAGGAGGGAGTTGTTGGGTGCTTGGTTTTCATGGGCTGTTTTGTTTGCTTAATGTGAACAGTGTCACAAGACAGTTGAAAACCTGCATTACTCATTATGGGGCCTTGAGAATTGGCCTCTCTTTCCTTAAAAGATGTTCCATGTTAAATGGAAAACAGTTTTCTTTTTGAAGCCTTTTTAATATTTTACTGACTGCTGTGCTTGCAGCAGGTGCCTGGTGATCACATTACTGTATTAGCTGACCTAGTTATGATCCGAATCATCAGACAGGATGGTACAAAAAATGTTGTACCTCTTCTTGAGAACTTTCCTTCTTGAACATGGTACTCGTCTTCACCAGGGACATTCTTCATCACTCTAGAAAGACATGTTTGCAGACTTCTGTGGAAAAAGAGATGTTGGACCCTTTTTCTCTTGCCTATAGTAACTTCTGTAGATCCTGCTATCTGTAACTTTTTCACTCTTCTGGGGTTGTAAATTTTACCAGACTCCTGCTGAACTGTCTAGCTAGCCAACAATGACAATACTGTCAAAGTTCATATCTCAGACAGTGTAAAGGAGCTGTGACAAAAATGATTCACCAACATTAATAAAAAGTTGGGGAAGATAAACTAGCAAAGGCAGCCTCAATGCTGATGAAATTCTGAATGTGAAACCCATTGCATGCTGGTTTTCAATTCCGTAAAGTTTTCCAGCTGATAGTATTCTTCAAACTTGGTTAATAAACAGCTTACACTGTTGAAAATGTGGTAAGCATGAAGAGCCAGCAGAGTAGGAAAAATGCAGAAACTAACTCAGTGGATATGTGAGTTGAGAGAAGCTTCCACTGAGAGCTGGAGAAGAGCGAAAGCTGGAAGTATGGGAAGAAGGAAGGGGCTGTGCCAGTGCGTGACGGCAGAAAATGAAAAGCAGGCTTGGTAAGAGGCAAGAAGAGGACTAACACCATTCAAGGTCAATGAGAGGGAAAAGCATGTCAAGAAAAGCTACCAAACAGTGAGGAACAGGTAACAGTGATTTTCAGCTAGAAAAATGGAAGATGCCAACTCTGCATCTTGACATGCGAATGCTGAGGAGGGGTGCTGAGTTTTTAGCCCCATTCATATGTCCTCTTGCCCCTCTTTCACTCTAACACTTCACTTTCAAGTTAAGATGTTAGTCCAGCTAAGAACTATCTCGTACATGACAGCTTTCTAAAAGATTTTCTGACAAAGAGCATCCTAGCTCAGTGGACCAAACAATTAAATTGATCGTGTAAGAAAGAAGCCTGAAGGGACTAATTAGAATAGTATTGCATAGTTATTGATGATTTTGTCCTCCTTTTACAACAGTTTCAAAACCAAATGGGGGAGGTTTGGGTAGGGTTTGGTTGTGGTTTTTTTTTTTTTTGGTGTGTGTGTGTGTGTTTTGGTGGTTCTGTCAAAATATTCTCCATCATCACCAGATGTGATAATGCAAACGCAGGACATACTGTGCTTGGGCAAGTAATGGCTTTTCTTTCTTTACAGAATAGATTTGAACTCTTGAATGTCTTCTACTGAATGTGAATCATACACCTCAGAGTTGGGATGTGCTGCAAGAGTCGAGTAGTGACGCCAGGCGCAAAAAGTATAGAAGGCAGTTTGCCTTGTGCTGTCTCGGGCACTGCGTATTTTGACAAGCAGGGAAGGATGCAAAAATAGCTTTGTGGCTTATAGCCTCGCATTTGTGGAGCCACAGTCATCCCTGAATAGCTTGGATATAGGCTTCTACTGTATCTGGCTTGCCTCTGGCTTGAAATAGGTCATCATCTTTATTGCATTGCAAGGGAGCGCTTATTTGCAAAATTAATGCACAATTATCCACAATAGGCAGATAGAAGTTGATATATTCCAGTGTATCTGGAGTATTTCCAGTCTGGCTGCCTGTGTCCGTGGTAGCCTGCGTCAGCTTCCTTATGTCAGCCGCACTAAGGAGAATCAAATCTAATCTCTTGTGATAGAGAATAACCTTAACCTAATGCTACCAGATAGGACAGAAAAATGTATTTGAAGCTTTTTTTGGAAAAATGATAAGGTTATCCAAGCTGTAAAGGAGTCATTACTTTTTCGTGGAACTACAATGAAGCAGTGTGTCTCAAATAACCGTGCTGCTTCCTGTGGGAAGGGCCTGGACTTGCACGTGGACAGTACGAGTTGCTGGGTGCACTGCACGTTTCTAGCAACCGTTTCTTCATCTGACATGGATATTTTTATTTTTGCAGGGTGCTTGGCAGTTGTGGCTTTATGGTTTCCTACAGGTGTGGAGTTTATAAATGTACCGGAGAGCTCATGAAAGTTACAAAACATAGATCTCTTCTTTCTTAATGACCATCAGGCTTCTGCAGTTTTCTTTTACTTCTCAAGAAAGTGTGAATCAAGTGTGTATAAAGGGATTACTGTGAGATTGTAAAGAAGGAATGGTACTAGTGTGTATGCGTTTAGCTTCAAAAACTTGGGTTTTTTTCTGTTGTCTAGGAACAGGCTCTCTGGTCCAGAACTGATGGCTAAAAGGATTCTGTATTTCATGGTTTTGCTCTTTCTGTTGTCAGGTAGTTCTCCCTTGCTGTTCTAGAATGTAAAGAAACCTGTAAGTCTGTTAGTGCTACTGAACTCAAGAGATTTAATTCTTAAGAACCTAGTGTTTCAGGGTTTTTTTCCACAGAGATGGTGGGGCCACATCTTGGCTTGTGTTGGCTGGTGCACATGATCAAACTGAGGTGAGATGAGTTAGCTGAACAAGCAAGTCTGCAAGGAGAAAGGGGCTGAAGTTGCTGGCTCTGCTGGCTGTGTAAGTGCAACAGGTATGGGGTATCTTTTTGTGAGGCGGAAGCTGTGGGTACTGGGGTGTGCAGAAGCAGACATTTTTGAGTTGCATGAGGACAGTTGCAGAGAACACCAGTTACAAATTCCGTTTAGGAAAAGGCTTGAGTTCCTTCAATTGAATTTAAGTACTCCTAGATCCTTCATGGCAGGATGCTATATACTTGCACAGGGATTGATTCTCAAGGAGCTAGCTAGTTAAGGGTGGGTCTGGACCGCACAAACTGGGTAGGAGCATACGCACTGATACGGGAAGCCAGAAAGTGACTTTGCAATACGAAAAACTAAGTAGAAGTTGCAACTTAAAGGGAAATTTTGAAGCTTGGAAATTTGCCATGGCATATGAGTTCTTGTGTGTACTTGAATAGGGATAGAATATGCTAGTCAATACTAGGTTTGTGAAAATTTTTCAGCTTGTCAGAAGACTTTTGATGAATATGGCACACAAAATAGGTTTTCCATTTCTGTGAGCAACAAATAATGATTTGTTGCTATGGTTGACTTTGATAAATTTCCTTCTGCCTTCAGCATACTTTCAACTCTGTGAATAGCCTTTCTGAGATGAAAGAAATCCATACTAAGTGTGCCTGTAAGATTCACTTGTGGAAAGGCTCTTGGTTTAGTGCACAGACGTATAGGAGGTTATTCAGAGCACCATTTTCGGCTTCTCTGAGCAATGTTGTCTTCCATTAGACTTGAATTTCAGCTTCTTCAGGTGAAGACTATTTTTATCATAACCTGGCAGCAGGTTTAGTTTTATTAGTTGGTTTTTGCTCTTGTCATGAAGATTACCAGGAAGATTTCTGCCCTTGTTAGAGGCTGCTTGATTCTTTTGCCAACGTCTCCTAAATAACGTGGTCCTGTTGTGCATATTGCTGATGCTTGGTTATATTTGTTATTCTTTATCTTTACTGTAAGAAGAGAGAAGTAAGGCTGTGGTTATGGACACAAAATAGAAAATAATGTATGTGCAAGGAAGTTACTCATTATCAGTCTTTGAAAAAAGTATTTGGAAACTCATCTGACAAAGATTCATTCTTCTTAACGCTGTTGAGGCCACATAGGGACTGCTGTGTCTGGTTCTGGGATCCCCAGTACAAAAGACATGGCTATACTGGAGAGAGTTTAGTGAAGGACTACCAAGACCATTAAGGGTTGGTGAAAGAAGATGGAGACAGGCTCTTTTCAGCAGTTTCCAGTGACAGGATGGGCACGAAGTGGAAGTCAGGATGCTTCCTCTGAACATCAGGAAACACTTCTTTAATGTGAGGGTGACATAAGCACTGGCACAGGTTGCTTGGGCTGTTGTGGAGTCTCCATCCCTGGAGATACTCGGAAGCAATCTGGACGTGGTCCTGGGCAGTCTGCTTGAAGAAAGGATTGGACCAGAAGATGTCCGGAGGTCCCTTCTAACCTCAACCCTTCTGCAATTCTAGGTTACTTTGCTAATGAAGCATCTTCCCTCCCCAGCTTCCCCATTGCCAGGAATTGAATTCTAGTTAATTGTTGATGTTGATTGTGGTACAGGACGTGTTGAGGAAAGCTTGCAATGAATGAGATTGCCAGAATGACCAAATAGTAGAAGTTGCATTAAGTACTAATGCAGCCTGTTTCTGAAGGTAATCCCAAAATGATTCATTTTCTTGCCAAGAGATTTCTGTATTCACACCCAGGTTAACAGCATGTTACCAGTTACACAGTTACTGAAAGTTCTAAACTCTTCTATCCAACAAGGTAATTGTACTAGTGGTGATTCAAGCTTATTCTTTTCACCAAGCATACAACCAGCCCTTGCCCAGTTGGGAAAATCTGAACTTGATTGCAAGTTGAGAAACAAGCTGACTGCCACAGTTGCCACAAGGAACTTTACATCCAAAATACTTAAACAGTATGCCCTTCAGTTTGGTGTCCCCCCGCCCCCCTCGCTCTTTGTAGTTCGGGTTGATTGTTCCTCAGCAAGCTGTTTTTGCTTGACTGTAGCTTCTCGATGAAATCTTTGTTCTGGAAGTTGGGGTAGAAGTGAATCAATTATTAGTTTAGGCTGGTAAATAACCGGTGTCTAGAATTAGAAGGGCTAAATAAGGCAGTGTGCAAAATGCGAGTTCTGTATTGTAGAGTTTCTTTGTGAACATCGCAAGTTACATAGTAAAGCTTGTTTTGATCCAACTTGAATTGGACTCTATAATTGGTGCCTGCTTTAGAATATGAAGTTACTAACATCTTTTTAAAGAGGTAGGTTGTCACGTTGTCAATCCAGACATGGTCTCAAGGCTGTATATATTATAATCTGTGAATAAGAAAAGAGTTAAACTGAAAAAGGTAACAGGAATCTTTAAAATTCCTTTGGAAAAAGCACTGTTTATATTATCTTTCTTCCATCCTGGGTCTAATAACAGATGTAATAATTTTTTCCAGATAAATAGTCTGAGTAACCATACCTGTGAATAAGAGGTTCTTCTCTCTTCCTCCCTCTCCCCCTGCTATAATTTTATGACTTTTGTTGGACAGAAGTTGTTTTTAAAAATAAGTGTAGCATTATTGCTTTGAACATTTGGGTTTGTGCTTTGCTGCCTTTTTAGGTATAAATTAGGATCATAATACTGTTCAGCTACAATACTCTCAAAGTCTTAAACTTAACTCTTTGAAGATGTTGTGAAGCATGAGTAACAACCTCAGTTGAGTACAGTGCCATAAGCCTTCTCTGTGCAGTAGGGGTAAATGTCTTTTTCAGATCATGTCCAAGGTCTGTAAGAAAACTTGAAGGGTAGGCAGAATACAAGTTAGGATGTAAAAGGTGCTCTTCAGGATCAAGCCATCCTCTTCCCATGCAACTAGAACCCTAGGTCTAGGTTTTGTGAATAGGTTTTGCACAGGTAAGGTTTGATGCAACTCCTTCACTAAACTTTGTAGTACTACGGAAATTGAGTTGCAAAGTGTTGCAAGGAAAATAGTTAATATGATGTTGATAAACACATAAAATAAACTGTTCTTAGAAGTTGTTCCTTTAATAGTTCCCGAGTTTTAAAACCACGTTTAATTTTTCACTCTCTCAGAAGCAAGCTGTTTGTTACTGACAGTGGATGAAAGGGACAGCTTTACACACTCTTTTGCTGATAGTTAAAATACTTCTAATATGGACTTCTGTTATTAAATATCATGGCATTTTTTGTTTTGTTTTAGAACAGATTCTCTAGGCTCCTGTTGCTTATAAAAATTTTCTATTTCCTGTTTTAGGTATGGAACATCAAACAGATGATTAAATTAACACAAGAACATATAGAGGCACTGCTAGACAAATTTGGAGGAGAACATAACCCACCTTCGATATATTTAGAGGTAAGTTTACATTGAAATGAATGTTCTTGGATTAATGGTGTGTTATCTTAATCTTACATGAAGTATCTTATGTTAAAACTGAGGATACCTGTAGTTGGAGAGAATGTTCTCCTTGTGCGTTAGAAACTTAACTCTTTCCCTGGAGATAAAAATGAACTGTATGGAATTCCTGATATACATAAGTAGGGGATGATCAGTAGTGTGGTTTAATAGTTATGTTGGTGCAACTGAAATGTAAAGCACCCCGTGTGGGAGATGGGGTGCGGGCAAGACTGTGTATGTATAATAGAAAAGGGCATGTTCTGTTGTTAAAAGCAAACAGATACACACAAAAGTATCTTATAAGACTAACATTACTTTTAACACAGTTGATTTCACTTTTTTCTTGTGAAAAAATAATCATGTAGAATCTGAAAAATGGTGGTAGTAGAAGGGAACTTCTTAAAGAAACACATAAAATTGTAGGGTGGATTATTATTTTTAATTTGTTAGCTAACTACAAATTAAATTTCTGTATTCTTTCATCACTCCAGATACATAAAGTTACATTGACATAGGACTGTTACGAGCCTAAAAAAGGACTGCATGCATAAGTTACATCTCTTAGGAATTAAATGGGTATCACTTGCTCCAAGCCTTGCCCTTTTCTTGATGTTTCTCAAGTATTGAAATAACTGGAGGTCAACCAGATTTCTTTTGTAGTCTTTTTAATTGTAATTGCTGCCTAAAAGCACTGGGTAATTAAAAATAAAGATCTCATTATTTGAGGTACTTCTAACTTTTATCTTAATATGTCAGACCAAGGCACTAGCTTGGTCATACAAATGTTGACGTAATGTCCTTAACAGTTAAGGTCAAATGAAGCCTTCTATAGTTGCTTCACTTACTGCTTATGTGAAATGGGAGTATTGAAGGAGTGCTAATCACTGTTTTAACCTCTCAGTGGTAAATAAACACACCTCTGTTTTCACGTGAACTGGTTCATTCCATATGTCTGGATTTAATATTCAACATGTACGTTGCTTTCTTCAGATTGTGTATCTGATTGCAATAATAATGAACTTAACTTGTACGAAGTCTGGATTTCAGGTAGTGAAATTTTTAGTTCATTACAGCCATTTGTCACTTGGTTGTGTCTGAATCAATACTGAGATCCCTACACTGCGAACTTTTTGATTATTCTGTAGTTAATTGATAGGGAAGACAGCATTTGCAGTCAAATGTGCACTAGGACATGAGTTACAATAGCATAAAGAGTATGTCAAATCTGAAGTAGTTGGGGACTACAAACCATGAAGCATAAAGTAGATTTGCAAGTTCAGTGGTTCCACGTGCTGCTGAGATGAAACTGCAACTCTGGCTTTGTGAACATGGTAGGGAAGCCCTGCAAGACAGGGCATGGTGTTACTCTGGTGCAGTGAGTTGTACTGGATCATGAAGAGAGTCTTGAGACAAATAGTAGTGATACTGGCTAGGGAGCAGTAAGCCACTGGGAGGAAGGTGGAAGTGACTGGAATTCTGCGTTTTCAGTTGAATTATCCCATGAGATGGTGAGTCCTGTGAAAGGAGCCCACCATCACTGAAATGAAAATTCTTGCTTTTCCCAGCTCTTTGCGGTGTGGTTCCTCCGCTTCCTTTGTGCAGTTATTTGCAGTGCTAGTAGTGGCCAAGCCACTTCCAATTGATAACCTGGAAGGAGAATATTCTGGTTTTGTTGGGTTAGTTTGCCATCCAGTTAGCGGATTGAACTTGTCCCGATATGGTCCAGTGAGCCCCAAAGCTGTGGTTAAGGTTAGGGAAGGGGAAGAGCTTGCAGCAGTAAGACAAGAACCTAGCAAGTGGGGTTAGAGAGGAGAGGAACTTTCTATTTGGATGGTCATTATCTTAAATTATCTTTGATGGATTGATTGAAAAGGGTTAAATGCTGCAAAACTGTCATTTGTTCAGCATGTAGCTTTCCTGTGGTAGAAAAAAAGTGTGAGGGAAAGAAAAAGAAGAAATAAATTGCAGAATGCCTGATACAGTGAGAAGCAAGATTACTGTTTACCCTTGACTGCTCATTTCAGCCCAGCAGCAGCTGTTTAGTGTGTCCTTTCTGTGCTTTTCCACCTTTTTGACTGCTTTTGTCTTGGTCAAGAACAGTGGTTACTCCTGTTGTCAGAATTTACTTGGCAGCAGTTTACTGGAGTCTAACCTGTCACTGCTAGAGCTGAAGTTTGCTCTTTCTGTGTTCCTCCACCTGTCAGAGAAAGGGACAGGACAACCATGGTTGCAATATGAAAGGACAAAGCTGTGTGTAAAAAGCTCTGAATATAGTGTGATAAATTGTGGAAGAAAACATCTGCTTCCAGGAAATGCGGAACTAAGAAAAATGAGTAGGTTTGATATGATTAAAAAGAACGGGAGAGAATGTAGGATGCACATTGGTAGCTTAGGTGGTTCAATAGATAACTTGCCTGTCTGACATCTGTTAGCGGTAGCAAACTCTATATGTACAGAGCCTCGTCTGTTACTTGGATGGTATCACCCTTCCCTTTGTTTCTTTCCATTGTTCCGGGCTCTTATCTCTTCCGAAAAAATGAGAGTGACTTTTAAGGACATCTTTAGATTGTGCCTGTTGATCCTTGAGCACTATCAGCAAGCATGTTGTCTGCTTCTCTTAGCAAAAGTTGGAATTAACCAAAGCTAATTGCTAGGTAAGTACTTGCAAATGAACACTTCTGCTTTGACCTGTGCTGCCTTTCACTGTTGCCAACATCTAGTTTATTAATGCAATGCCTTCTGCAAAACCGTGGCTTTTTATATACCTATGAAAAGCCTGGCAGCTCTCCATCCATCCATCTGCTAGTGTGTAGAGTTTCAGTGCTATAGGATTTGTTTGGTTCTTTTGTACTCCTGTCTGGCTTTATATCATGGAGTAATTTGGGTTGGAAAAGGCCTTTAAGATCATCAAGTTCAGCTGTAAACCTAACACTTCCAAGTCCACTACTAAACCATGTTCTTCAGTGCCACATCTGTATGACTTTTAAATATCTCCAGGAATGGGGACTCGATCACTCCCCTCGGCAGCCCGTTCCAGTGCTCGGTAGCCTTTGCTTCTTACACATCTTGCTAACTGCTCACATTGACAGAACTTACAGCACCCCTTGTGCTGGTTCCTGGCCTGTGCTGGAGCTGCTTCCATATTGCTGTCAGGTAAAGTTGTGGTTTAGCCTGTTGGCAAAATTGCATTTGAATTAAAAGAGGAAAGGAAGGTGCTGTAGGAGTGGAAGTACACAAAGAAAAGCTGAAGAACTGAACAAGAAAATAAATTCTGAAAATTGAGCATTGAAGGGATGTAGTAAAATTATGTAGTAAAGTTATTTGTGCATTGAATATGAAACACAGGCCTCATTTAAAAATGAGAAGGAATTTGTGCCTTAGTTACAGTCACTCAAGAAAATAGAAGCTAACAAGCTTTTGTTTCTGTGCTCATCTGAGAGTAAGAAGACAGAACAGGTCTTTTTGTGGCAGACTGTTTTTTAATTCTAGGGGTGTTCAACGTGTTTTGCATCAAAAGAACTTTAAAGCTGACAGCTATTGTTGCAGCCATCATTTCAGGATTCATCAATTGACTATGAAAGAGGAATGGATTTCTTGAAATACTGAAAGTGATTGATGTGTGCTATGTTGAATTCAGCTTATATTTAATTACTTCTGCAAGAAGGAGTACTTGGATTCAGGGGTATCTCCCTGCCTCGATCCATCACTCCTCTGTTGACGATCTTAAGGTGACTGCAGAAGGTGGGTGTGGGGCCTGCAAGCCTGGGTGGCCTGCTTTGTTTGCAGCTGCCTGGAATGGAAATTGTGGTGTGAAGCTGGAGAGCGGCAGGGAGCTTGACACTCTTGTCTCAGGGCAGGAAAGTAGGGGCTGAAGGAAGAGACCAAAGCTGTAGAAAGACTTCCGAGTGTGTGTATAAGTTACAAAATGAACAGAAGAAAGGAAAAAACCCACTTGTCATTTGCCACACAATTTTGTTATAATTGTTATAATTAGTAATAGCTTTGGGAATCTTATCAGTGTTCTCTAATGATTACAAGAAAAACTTTGCTGTTTGTTCTGACTGGAAGAATAATAAATGCAGTAAGCAATGGTTGTATTAAAAATCTAAAAATGGCTTGTAGCTACGATTCCTTCTTAGGTTATTCTAGTTCTTAACTTCTTTCATCCCCTGTGTGTGAGCACGTATCTCAGATCTAGCAAGCCCCTGGAAGTCACTGGCAAATATTTGAAATAACTGCTTGTCCCAGTAGATACAGAAATATCACTAATAGCATTTTTTTCTTCTGGAAAAAGAGGCTACAGGAGCTCCTCAGTAGGTTTTACCACACTCTAGAAAGCACTCTGCATCAGAGCAGCCAAAAACATCAATGATTTTTGTCTTCCCACATAATTTCTTAGTGCGTTATAGCTGTCCTTGAAGTGCTATTTCCCAAAATACAGTTTGTGATTCACTGTGGAAAAACCCTTTTCTGAAGAGTTTGTCTAAGCATTGTAAATATTGGAAGTCTTTACTGCAGAGAAGTCTAATATTATGATACCAGTAAGAGCTGGGATTCAGTTAGCAAAAATGGTTAAAATATGCAATTGCATGTTCTTCTGTAGTGACCATCCTTTTTTTTGTTTGTTTTTTTTGTCTCCATCAGCAAAATAGTGATGAAAAGGATAACCTAGGTTAGGGAAAGGAGAACAATGATCTGTGTAATTCAACTTAGCATTGGCAACAAATGTTGTTTGTTTACAAATTGAAATTGGTTGTACAGATCCATACTGGCCCAAAGCAGTCAGCTCAAACTTGGAAAGCAGACATTGTGCTTAAATGACTTAATCAGATTTGTTAGCCTTTGAACACTCTTAATGACTGTTCAGAGAGGCCTTATTTGCAACTTCCAAAATGCATTGTGTGTCCTTGACTCATACTTATATGTACAGTATTATTTGTTAACACTTTATCCCTGAGAACTTAAATGAACAGCATTAGCCCACTCGCATATAAATAGTCTTCTTGTGGTGTGGAATTGCATCCTGGACCTGTAGGGTACTTCAGTTAACAGTATAATAGTAAGATGCCTGCATGTTTTTATTCAGACTCCACACAAAATAAAACTGCATACAAATGTACATGTAGAACAATAGTGGTATCAAAATAGGTTTTAAAACTCGGTCAGTGTTCTGGATTTGTCTTGAAGGAATCATCCTCTTTCCTACTCTTACTCTTGGAAGCCATTTAAAATAGGAGTCATGGAGGTAGAGGTATGTTTATTCCCAACTGCTGTGCTTGTTTTTGGTTTTGTGTGGTGGTTTGTTTTTTTTCCCTAGCTTTCCCTTTTCCTGGGCTGTTTTGTTCAGAGGCCTTGCTTTTGCCATTTTTGAGAGTTTGGCTGATGAATTTCTTTTCTTATCCCTGTATATCTGAAGAATCCACACAGGAGAACAAATTAATTAATTACAGAAGATTACCTCTTTGCTGAGCTAAGTGGATCTTAGTGATGAATTTCAGGTTGTTTCAGACTGTTTGTGGGATTCCAGGAAAATGCTAACTCTGGATACAGGCACAAGGAAACGTGGCAGTTCTTGGGAAACTCAAGTTTATTTTTACCATGCTCCTAACAGATGTTATCAAATATGTTGGACCAAAACTGGAGTGTCTAAAGTTAGACTAAGCACAGATTTAGGAGTCTTACTAAATCAAGCAATCCTGACGTATGTTACTGTCTATCTTCAGCTCGCGTTTAACTTAGTGGGATTTGCATTTGATCAACAGCCTGAAAGGTCAGACATCTTTTAAATAGAAACACAATCTTAATTTCAAAGACCAGGAAGGTGTAGTTTAGGCTTTTAGGAGTCTTGCAATGTGTGGATATTACCTAGGGAGGTTGTGGGTTCTCCTTCTCTGGAGACATTCAAAACCCACCTGGATGCCTTCCTGTGTGACCTAATCTAGGTGATCCTGCTCTGGCAGGGGAGTTGGACTGGATGATCTTTTGAGGTCCTTTCCAACCCCTAACATTCTGTGATTCTGTGAAAATTGAAGGGAGAGAGAATGGTAAAACCAATTGGTCTGCTTGAGTTTAGACTAGGGTTCTAACCAGATGTGGTAGGGAGCAAGGAGAAGGGCAAAGTGTATTTTGCTACTTGTTTTTTTCCCAAATTAACTTTTAAAAAAAATATTTCAGTTGTTGCTTTTTTGTTTCCCTAGGTGTTATTACTGGAGTGTATAGCCTAGTTAGGGACCAAGAAGGTAAATTTCAAATATAGTTAATATGTTATACAAAAATACACATACTTTTCAGCAAATCATAGAATCATACAAAGCTTTGGGTTGGAAAGGTCATCTAGTCCTGCAGTAAGCAGGGCCATCTTCAACTAGATCAGGTTGCTTGGAGTCCCATCCAGCCTGACCTGGAACGTTTCAGGGGATGGGACATCTACCACCCCTCTGGGAAACCTGTGCCAGTGTCTCATCCCCCTCATTGAAAAAAAAAAAAATCTATTTCTTCTTCTAGTCTAAATCTCCCCTCTTCTAGTTGAAAACCATCACCCCTTGTCCTGTTGCTACAGGCCCAATCTTTCTTATAAGCCCCCTTTAAGTACTGAAATGCTCTCCTGCCCCAACCATCCTGAGCAGCTCCCCAGTTACTTGCCCTGATCCCTCCCCGGCCCGGGCCTTGCAGCCCGTTGCCTCCTGCACAACTGCCTGTCCGCTCTGTACAGCCTCCTGTCTCTGGTCCTTCCCTGTCCTTCCCTTCCCTCTTTCCTGCTCCCTTCTGTGTTTTAGTTTTCAGGAACCATGGGAATTGGGTTCTTTGCTCCCACTGTATGTTTTTTTAATCTCTAGAGAAACACCCCCCAGCAGCAGGGGATCTTGGCAGCATCCTGCAAACCCCTGTGGGAGGGGGTGACAGCGTAGGGTCTCTTCCCCAGCCCGGCCAGGCTCCGTGGGCCCCGTGCAGCGTGGGGGGCAGCGGGCCCTTCCATCTCGGGTGCCTTGTGCTGACCGCACAGTCCCGACTGCCTCCCTTCCTTGTCTGTATAACATCGTGCAAATTCTGTTGATTTCTAAGGCCAGTTTTTATTTTGTCAATAGATGGCAACGTTCAATAAATAACTTGAACTCTGCTGCCCGAGTGAGCAGCGGTTGTATTATGGCATGTATGTACGTTGTATGTAAACATGGCAGCTTCTAACGCTTTAGATGGACTTGGCAGCTCACCAGGCCTTTATACATTTTACTTAGCTGAAAGCTGAAATACAGGAATATTCTCACATGTATGAGACTGTATTATATGGTATGCATATGTACTGATATGCAATATGATTAAAATCCACTATTTCTTCTATTTTAGATAGCTGTAGAAATATGCGTAGATTGAAAAACATGCCAATTTAAATGTAATAGTCAGCTTTTCAACTTTGTGTAATATTGCGTATTCACACTAAATTGGGAGCCCTGTAGTGATACAGCAAACAAATAAATTTGTTGAGGATAATGCATGTTATCCTATTTTTGGCAACATAATCTGGAGGAGCTGAAGAACAGAAGCCTTGTGACAAGAAGCAGCACGACGACAAAGTCCAACACAGCATTGTGCACCTGGGACGAGGTGGCTGCCCGTGGATTCAGGCAGGCAGTGGCGTTCAGCGTGGCAAGGAGCAGGCTAAGGAGGAATCTGCGGGCTCCTGCAACCTGAAGAGAGGGCCAAGGGGAAGAGGCAGTATCACAGCCTGGAGTTCATTTAATAAGAGAAAATTCTTCATCATGAGAGTGGTTTTTGAGCCCTGGAACTGGTTGCCCAGAAGCTGTGGGTCTCCGTCCTTCAGGACTTTCAAACCTTGCTTTGGCAGGGCCCTGAGCAAGATGATTGAACTTAAAAATTAGCTCTGTGTTAAACACGTATTTGCTTCCGGGGATATCTTCCAACCTTTTCTTTTTTTTTTTTTGTTTTTCTGTTTGCTTTTCCCTTCCCCCCTGTGATTCTGTATCAAGTTGTAAGCGATATTTACATTTACTTGCAAAATGTTACTCAGTTCTCAATGGGAATATGTAAACTGAATGGATTTCATTCTAGATCTCATAAACTTCGCCTTCTGAAAGTCCTTTATTTAATGAGTTACTTCAATATTCAGCTTAATCTTCATGCTGTAAAAGTTGTACAAACTTAATTTTTCTTTTGTTTCTTTTTGAAAACCAGTGTTAGAAATCAGTAGGATGACCATGAGCCAGCAATGTGCCCTTGTGGCCAGGAAGCCCAATGTCACCCTGGGGTGTATTAGAAGGGCTGTGGTTTATAAGTCAAGAGAAGTTCTCCTCCCCCTCTGTTCTGCCCTGGTGAGGCCACATCTGGAATATTGTATGCAGTTCTGGGCCCCTCAGTTCAAGAAGGACAGGGAAGTGCTTGAGAGAGTCCGGCACAGAGCCACAAAATTAATTAAGGGAGTGGAACATCTCCTGTATGAGGAAAGGCTGAGGGAGCTGGGTCTCTTCAGCTTGTAGGAGACTGAGGGGTGACCTTATTAATGTTTATAAATATGTGAAGGGCAAGTGTCAGGAGGATGGAGCCAGGCTCTTCTCAGTGACGTCCAATGATAGGATAAGCAGCAACGGGTGCAAGCTGGAACATAGGATGTTCCATGTAAACATAAGGAGAAACTTTTTTATGGTGAGGGTGACAGAGCACTGGCACAGGCTGCCCGAGGAGGTTGTGGGATCTCCTCTGGAGATGTTCAGAACCCACCTGGATGCATTCCAGTGAGATCTAATCTAGGTAATCCTGCTCTGGTGAGGGGTTTGGACTAGATGATCTTTCAAGGACCCTCTCAGCCTGTAATATTCTGTGATTCTGTGAAATCAACCTTGTAGTTGACCCAGAGGGTCTTGAATGACTTGGAGGTTTGTATAGTTGTAGGTGCCTGTCTTCTAACAGGGCTGTGCTGCTGCAAGTCTCTGTTGTACATAGGCCGTCTCTGTTGTACATAGGCCAACTCTGCAGCATAATCTTTCTTCTGACTAGATACATTTGTCATAGGTCAGCTTTGCTGTTGTAACACTCTTCCAATTTAACTCCATGGGAAAATTGTATGTTTTGACTGGGTACTGTTGGCTGTGTAAGGTCTATGGTTGCTACACATCATCTGAAACCAATGTCTCACCAGAGCGCTTAATCTTTGGGAAAATGAGATTTTCTTGGAGCTGTTCTGATTCTGCTGTATATACTGTTCCTTCTGCATAAAGAAATAAATATTTGTTTTAAAAGGGAAAACTGTATTTACAGTGTACTGATGCATTTCAAGTTCCATTATGTCTTATTAAGGGATCTTCTGCTATGATACTGAGTAACAGTACAATACTTGAGAGCTTTCGTCTCCATACGAAATAGGAAGCTTTTCATGCGGAATTTAATGGTACAGAATCCAAAGCCAGGAGCAGCTCCTAGCTTTCCATGCTCATTGTTTATTCTCTTAAAATAAATCTTTTGAGTTTGCAGTAGTGACAGCTTAAGCTGACAGTGTAAACATTGTGGGATTGAGTATTTTGAAAGATGTGTGTAGTTCTGTGAAGGAACTAAGCCTGCAAGTATCCGGAAGCAATGTAATGTTGAGTGTGTTCAAATACTATTTAGCAATGTTCATGAGAAAAGGAAGTAAGTATTTAGAAAAGTACTGGTGAAATGGTAACAGTTTATGATTCTTAATTTTGTTTACTGGAAACAATTCTTGACACATGGAGTTTTTAATGGAATTTACATGAAAAGTTGATCATGGAAGTAGGAGAGAGACACTGACGTTACTGTACAGCCAAAATGCCATGAATTCTAATTGGGTAACCTTTCAATTTGCTTTTGTCAGTAGGCTTGGGCTAGAATGAAAATATTTTTGTTTTAAGTCTCTGAGTTTGGGGTCTGTTCACAAAAGGCTAGACACAGTCCATTTTTTAAGGAAACAGCAAGCAGTTAGCAGTTCCCTGCGGCTTATGTCCATTTATTAAAAATGGAACCTATAAAATTTAGAACCTGAAATAGCCATGTTCAGCACTATTCTTGAAAATGATTTTTTTTTCTTAGTCCTTATTGTCAACTTACCATTCTCTTTGTTAACTTTGTGTGGATGATGGGACAGATTTTTGAGAACAGGTCCATCCTGGGGGACGCTAAACATTCATAAAAAGGGAAGGGCCAAGCATGGCTTACTCAACAAAACCAGCCTGGGTTAGCTGAACCTGCACATATAGCCTAGAGAAATAAATGTGTAGTAAAATGTTGTGTTTGTGGCATCACTACTGAATGCTCTTTATTTTTTCTCTTCAATATTTTTCTTTTTTTCCCCACATGTAGACCCTGCAGACTTTCTGGTCAGTTCAATTCTCTATAAATGTCATTAACAACATGTTATGCACAGAAAACTTGGGGAAAGCAAATGAAATAGGGGGTGAGTGGGTGGGTAGAGTTATCTTTTCTGGCCATAAATATCCTTTGTGGCATTGAAAATTTGTGCAGCTTGGCATAGATCTTGGTCTTCCTGGAGAGCTAAGTAGAAAATTCTGTTCCCTACTGCTTAGATGTTAGGTTTGTAAGATCTTTGGGTCTTTTGTTTGTAAAGGTGTGACACATGCTTGGTTAACACTGACATGCTTATACAGCATGAAATACACATTCCTTAACTAATTCATATTTTTGAAGATACTCTATACTAATTTAATGCTAAAAAAATTAATTCTGCTACTTAGATACAGATGAAAATTTTCTTGTTACCAAAATAAAGGTTATGGAAAACAAACTTTAAACAAAAATATATACCAATTATATATTTGTATTACAGAGGTTGACAATAATGTTTGGCTTGACTACATTTATTAAAACATAATAGGCAAACTTAACATTACTGATTTTTTTTTGTTTTGTTTGTTTAAGAAACTTGTAATAAGATTTTATGTAAACGTGGTGGAAAATCAAATGAATCTCCTACAGATGATAAATTCTTTCAAAGGATCACTTTTACTTGTTCATGGATGACTTTAACAGGGCAAACTTGGCTGTGTTCGAACTGAAATAAAGTGTTTTGTACTATCTTGTCTGAAAGGATAGTGCCAGAGGTGAGCAGTGAGCTAGGTGAGTCGTCAGATGCAGACAACAAAGAGGTTTCAGTTTTGTTAGTGCTTGCGTTAGAGGTATTTAGCTGTCATTCTAACAGAAGAATAAACGTCGCTGGAGCGCACTGGCTTGGCAGTGCAGCTGACAACATTTGTTAAAGATTGCTCTCGTCTCTAAAGTAGTTTTGAATTAGACTACTTAGTGCAGGTGCTTTGAAAATGTGATTTATGGTGTCTTTTATCCACTTATCCATTTATGTTATAAAAAAAAATTTAGCTGTTGGTTCAGAAAGTTTAACATAATGAACGGGAAGCCATTTCTTCTTTGTGTCTTACTGAAAACATTCACCAGACCATTTTGTTCATATTCCTGGGAAATATGATTTAGTTTAGAACATGTTTTGTTTTGTGTTCATTCTGAATTTAGATTTCTGGTTTTGTCTAAGGCTACTGCATCATTAAAAGAGCTGCTGCTCTTCCTTCACAGGCCTATGAAGAGTACACCAGCAAACTAGATGCTCTACAGCAGAGAGAACAGCAGTTACTGGAATCCATGGGGAATGGAACAGATTTCTCTGTCTCCAGTTCGGCTTCAACTGATACAGTTGCATCATCTTCCTCCTCTAGCATCTCTGTAGCACCTTCATCACTTTCGGTTTATCAAAACCCTGCTGATATGTCACGGAATAACCCTAAGTCTCCACAGAAGCCTATTGTTAGAGTCTTCCTGCCCAACAAGCAAAGGACTGTGGTGAGTCAGTTTCTATTCGTATACTTGTAACCTCAATATTTCCTGTATCTCTCTCCTTCTAAGAGCTGAAAAAATACCTGTGTAGAGGTCAGAGAGGTGGCATGATCACTATTTGTGCTCTGATGCCCTCCGTTGTTTTAATATGTGACAGGATTAACACAAGGATGATAACAATTATAGCAATTACACAGAATACTGTCGCGGTTTAGGGTCAGGGCAGCCCCTTAAACCTATAACAGAGGCTCTCTGTTAACCCCCCTCCCTCCCCAGAGGGGAAGAGAAAGGGAATAAGGGAGAGAGACTGAGCGATTAGAAAAGGAAACTAGAACAGCTTTAATGAAAAGGAAAATAATAATAATAAAAATGGAATATATACAAATATATACAAAACCAGTATGGAACCCAACCCCCCTGATGGTAATTACATCACCATCACCACTGATGTTGTGCAGGCTTCGGGGGAGTCCCAGACTGGGCCCCGCAGCAGACGGGAGCTGTGTTCAGGAGCTGGATTCTGGTACTGGGTTCAGGAACACACAGACCGGATCGAAGGCAGAATGGACAGAGTCCTCCTTGGGTGCTCCGAGGAAGGAACCGAAAGAGGACCTGAGCCAAGCCAAGCAAAAGCTGGCAAAGCTGTCCACGAGGAAAGAGAAGAGCCCAGAGACCCTTCGGGTCCCTCAGCTCTAGATCAAATATGGCGTATATGGGCTGGAATCCCTCACTGGTCCGTTTAGAGTCACCCGTCCTGTCCGCTCCTCCCTGAAGGTGCAGCCTTTCACCCTCTGCACCCCCCAGTGTGGCACACAGGACCCAGCAGTGGCCTTGGTCTGCACACCAGTCCTTGGTAGTAACTCTAAACATAAGGTGTTATCACTGCTAGAAGCAGACACTGTCTGTGAGAACAGGCTGCTAACTTCAGAAAGTGCAGCTAATTAAAAGAACCAAGCTGAAAAGTAAAATCACTGAACAGAATTAGTTCTGTTTTCACTCAAACCAGGACAAATACAATATTTCCAGGAGTTTTACAATAATGAGGGTGCTTCAATAAATATTTTTTCCGAATCAACTTTTTTGGATAAATAGTCATCTACCATTTTACAATGCTTAGGAAAGGACAGGAAGCTCCATTTCTTCTATTACACAAAATGATTGATTAATTTACCAGGGCAAGATTGGTAAAAGTGTTTAGCACGTTGTCCAAGTTGCTAGCAGCAGTGAATGTGTTGGAGTGAGTACCAGCCCCCTGCAGCTAAGTAGGGCTGTGCAGAATGGCTTGGGTTGGTGTTTGTTGTGGGGTGGGTTTGTTGTTTGTTTGCCCCTCCCCACTCACTGTGTCCAGTGTTCCATGTTGTGACCCTGATGTGTTCAGGCCCTGTGCAGAGAACTGGCATGGGGAAGAACGTAGTTGCTATTAGGAGGGGCAAGAAACGTTGCCTGCAAACTGCTCAAAAACTACTGTTTGTCAGTTTTGACAGTGTTACAGTGACTTCTGGAGTCGTGGCAGAAGGGCTGACTTCTTGCTGGCTATTGAATTGTCTGCTATAGGTGGGATTTTTTTTTTTATCAATTCAGAGCTGCCAACTGAAGAACCTTCATACAACTTTAGAATAATATGCTGCAAACTGTGACACGTGAAAGTATTGACAAGACATAGTCTAGGCTTTCTTTTGCAAGGCAGTGCGTACTTCTCCTTTAGAAGAGAAGCTGTGATTCCAGAGAAAGTGGGAAGTGAGAGGATAGCACAGCCAGTGTCCATTTAAAGCTTGTGCTTTTCGTAGCAGTTAGGTATTGGCTGCCACTGAACTGTGACTGCCCATGGAAATTGAGCTGCTGGCAAAGAGAAGAAAACTGAGTAGCACTGGGTGTTGGGAGCATCCTCCCTTTCCTCTGCCTCTTTCCTGCCATCCTTTCATCCCCTTGCCGCACCAAACGAAAGAGATCGTTAAGACTTAGAGTGGCAATGACAGATTAAAGGGCAGCTGTTTTCACCTGAATTTTTGTTTGATTTTGTTTTGGTTTTAGATTTGCTTAGATGTGAAAGATACAGCTAGAGATAGAAAGTAGTATTTGGGTTTTGACCTAGAGAATGTAAACTACGACCACTGTGCAGATGTGCAGTATTAAGAAAGGTGATTTTGTTGTCTGCCTGTGAGGCATGGCTGAGCACGTGGTACTACCAGCATTGTGAAGTTTGGAGAGACTGGTTTCTTCTTCATGTCTCCTGTCCCACCCTGCTCGGATTTTGTAGCTGCAGTCCCTGTGATGGGGATGTTCCACAAATTGGTTTTGTTTCTTTGCTACAGTGGGTCACAGTATATCACTTCCTGCACTGTACTGTGCATTTCCTTTTCTGTCTCTCACGTGCGTTATCTCATCCTCTTCTCTAATCCATATAGTATATTTCTACTCTTATTCTTTTCTTCTCATCTACAACATTTCTCTTCTGCTCCTCTCCCTCTCCTCGTTTGTTTGGGTTTTTGTGTCTCATCCTCAACCCTTTTGTCAGAGGGGTGGTAAGGCTTTTCTCAAGTCTGAGCTCTATTTTGCTTTTGAATAAATCATTTTATATAGAGAGTAGTTTGTAATTATGAAATCTACATCAAACTTGGAGGTAAGAATTATTTTTTCATTTACAAATTTGTGTATTTCACTGAGTTTTTAGTCATTTCTCAATATGCAAATCTAATTACTGAATTTCAGTGTGAAGCAGGCGACACAATTTTGGGCCAGTAAAGAACTGTCTTGACTTTTCTGAGACATGTTTTTGTGCATATTGCTGATCCATTCTAATCAAAGTAAAAGAGGTTGTCTTTAACCAATGCATCTTTAAATTCTTAAGTAATAATAAGAGATTTACTTGGTTTGCTCAAAAACATGTGTGAGACTCGGGTTTCCCTGACTAGTATTTCTTTTCACTTTTCATAGTATCATAGAATAGTTTTGGCTGGAAGAGACCTTCAAGATCATCAAGTCCAACCTTATTCCTATCCCTAACAAAGCCACTAAACCATGTCCTTAAGCACATCATCTACACAGCTCTTAAACACTTCCAGGGATGGTGACCCCACCACCTCCCTGGGCCGGCCATTCCAATGCCTGACAACCCTTGCTATAAAGAAATGCTTCCTAAGATCCAGCCTGAACCTCCCCTGGTTCAACTTCAGGCCATTTCCTCTTGGTCTGTCACTTGTCACCAGGGAGAACAGACCAACACCTGCCTCACTACAACTTCCCTTCAGGTAGCTGTAGAGGGCAGTAAGGTCTCCCCTCAGCCTTCTTTTCTCAAGGCTAAACAGCCCCAGACCCTTCAGCCTTTCCTCATAAGAGACATGCTCCAAACCCTTTACTAGCTTTGTAGCCCACCTCTGTACCCTCTCCAGCACCTCAGTGTCCTTCTTGTAGAGAGGGGCCCAAAACTGGACACAGTATTCGAGGTGCAGCCTCACCAAGCTGAGTACAGAGGAACGATCACCTCCCTGCTCCTGCTGACCACACTATTCCTGATAAAGTCCAGGATGCCACTGGCCTTCTTGGCCACCTGGGCACACTGCTGGCTCATGTTCAGGTGGCTGTCAGTCAACACCCCAGGTCCTTCTCTGCCTGGCAGCTCTCCAGCCACTCCTCCCCAGCCTGTAGCGCTGCTGGGGGTTGTTGTGGCCCAAGTGCAGGACCCGGCCTTTGGCCTTATTGAAACTCATGGAATTGGCCTTGGCCCAGTGACCCAGCCTATCTAGATCCCTTTGCAGAGCTTCCCTACCCTCCAGCAGATTGACACTTCCATCCAGCTTGGTGCCATCTGCAAATTTACCAAGGGTGCACTCCATCCCCTCATCCCCATCATTGCTGAAGATGTTAAACAGGAGTGGCCCCAGTACGGAGCCCTGGGGGACACCACTCGTGACTGGCAGCCAGCTGGATTTAACTCCATTGACCACAACTCTTTGGACTCATCCATCTAAACAGTTTTTCACCTAGGAAAGCGTATGCCCATCCAAGCCAAGGGCAGTCAGTTTCGCTAATAGAATGCTGTGGGAAACAGTGTCAGCTTGCTAAAGTCAAGATAGAGAACATCCACAGTCTTGCCTTCACCCAACAAGGGGGTCACCCTGGCACAGAAGGAGATCAGGTTTGTTAAACAGGGCCTGACCTTCATAAACCCATGTTGACTGGGGCTGATCACCTGGTTGTCCTTCATGTCCTGCATAATAGAACCCAGGATGATCTGCTCCATCAGGTTTCCTGGTACCAAAGTCAAACTGACAGGCCTGTAGTTCCCCAGATCATCCTTCTGTGCCTTCTTATATGTGGGTGTTATGTTGGCTGACTTCCAATCTGCTGGTACCTCCCAAGACAGCCAGGACTGCTGATAAATGATGAGCAGTGGCCTGGTGAGCACCCCTGCCAGGTCTCTCAGCACTCTAGGATGTAACCAATCCGGGCCCATAGATTTATGCACATTGATATTGAGCAGCATGTCATGGACCATCTCCTCCTGAATTGTAGGGGGGCCATTGTGTTCCCAGCCCCTGTCCCTTGGCTTGGGGGAGTGACTTTCTCTGGTGCAAATGTTTCCATTGCTAAAGGCTGAGGCAAAGGAGGCATTAAGCACCTCAGCCTTCTCCTCATCTTTTATTAACGTATTTTCTTCTGAATCTAGTAGTGGATGGAGGCCCTCCCTGCCTTTGCTTTTATTATTGATGTGTTTATAGAAAGATTTCTTATTGTTTGTCACCTCTGAAGCCAGACTAACTTCTATTTCAGCTTTTGACCTTCTAATTATTTCTCTACATGACCTGACAACATTCTGATACTCGTTATGAGTCACCTGCCCCTTCTTCCAGAGGCCATAAAACCTCCTTTTTATCCCCAGTTTTAATCCAAACCTCCCTATTTAGCCAGGCCGGTCTTCTTCGCTGCTGACTTGACTTGCAGCATGTGGGGATGGCCTGCTCCTGCACCTTCAAGACCTCCTTCCTAAAAAATGTCCAGCCTTCCTGGACTCCTACATCCCTCAAAAATTACTCCCAAGAGATTCTATCAAGTAACGTCTGAAAAAAGTCCAAGGTCGCCCTTCGAAAGTCCAGTGTGTCAGTATTGCTGGCTCCCCTCCTAATGTCTCTAAGAACAGAGAACTTAATATATTTCATGGTCACTATCCCTAAGCTTTGAGTTTTGTGGTCAGTGTTGTGATTCTGTGGTAGCAGCCATGCTTGTTAGGAGCCTGCAGATTTAATCAGAGAGATTAAGTTCAAGAATGCCAGCGTGTTTGTTGCCGTGTCTTGACTATGAGTTAACTTTCTAGCTTGAGGAGGTGCTGTCATTTGGTGAAGGAATTGTAGCACTTAACAGTAGTACTTAGTGACTGGCAGCAGGGCCAGTCCTGCTGATTCCAGCACTGAATCTAGGTTCTGTTTCCTGGCTCTGGGATGCAAATGTGGGTCTAGTTGGGTGTAGTTAGGGAGAGGCTCTTGCTCCTGTCTCCAGCCCTCTTTAGGTGGAGTCTAAACACCACTAGCAGTCTAGCCCTGCAGCTTGTTTCCAGCTTGCTAAAATCTTTTTACTGGTATTTTACATTATTAAGTTGAACTTTGTTAGGTTTTTTTAATAGACCTAGATCTGGGAACTGCTGCTTATAGGAACTCTTTCACTGTTGAGGTTATTGGCCTTGGAGCTGAAGTTCATTTCTCTGGAACTTGCAACAGAGCTCATGTTATTGAGAAAGCCAGGAATTTCTTTTATGGCTGCTCTTAACGTAGTTACTCTGTTTTCAGTATTTATTGGTCCTACACATAGTATGTTGAAAACAAAGCAAATTCCAGAAGCAAACCCCTTTGAGGGTTTTTGATGCTTACAGTGCAGTTTTAACTGCAGATAGTAGTCAGATGGTGGGCTACCATCCAGCAGTTTTCAGTGAAGACTGAGACTACTTGCTTTGGTAGACTTCCTTCATTCTCTCAGTGGGTAGAGGAGTGTTGACAATGTCTTAGTCTTCCTTCATAACCTCTGGCTTTAAGCACAGACCTGTTGTGTCTCTTTTGTGACCATTAACTGAGCCATTTGCTTACTTAGACATGATGGTCATTCAGGGTTTTCAAGTACACAGGATAGCTTCAGATTTGGTGGGTTGAAGTAGTGTCTTGGTTTGAAAGACAGGTGTCTGCCAAGGAAGGCAGGAGCCCCCCTTGGAATGGAAATGCAACCCCCTCCCCTCCGAATGCTTGTAATTTTGAAATTAAGGGGCTTTCAGGCAAAGATGAGGAATAGGAATAACCATTCTTTACTAAATGTATATATAAAACAAGGCAAGCAAACAACGCTAATTATGGCAGTACCAACAAACAGCGCCAGGAACCCAGTGCCAGCCTCTCGGGCGGCTCCTGGTGAGCAGAGAGGGCGCCATGGTCTCCCCGACACTCAGCTCGCTTCACAAACCCCCTTGGGCAGCCGATCCCGGTATCCAGCAGGATCCCCGGGAGTCAGCAGGGGCAGAAGGAGAGCAGGAGATGCAGCAGGGATGACCTCTCTCTCTCCAAGCTGATCCCAGTGTCCTGCCGGATCCCCGGGAGACAGCGGGGGTAGAAGGAGAGCAGGAGACGCAGTGGGGATGAGTTCTCTGCACCACGAGGGCAGCTTCTCCTCACCTCGAATGCAGGGAGCAAAACCAGAGCCCCAGGGGCTCCACCCAACCCCCTTTATTCGGCTGGCTGGACCCCTCCCCTGCGGCCAGGTCCTTTTGTCTCTCTTAAGAACAGCAATTTATCTCCTTGAGGAACAAGTATGGGAAAATTCTTTAAGAGAAGAAGGAAAACAGAAGAACTCCCCAAAACCCCAACAAGTAGGAAGGAGATGGATTGTGAAAATACATGGTACCTGCCATTAGGGTCTTCTCCTGCCCAAGTCCCTATTCTGTATGGCTGTTCAAGTAAGGATAAAGCATATAGCTGGGAGAGACGCTCTTCAAGTTGCAGTAAGCTTTGTCCCACTCCCACCTTAACTGTTTTCAGTTAATATCTACTGCAAGAAACATTTTAATATCACAGTAATATTTTCATTCTCTACCTCATACCACAGACCCAGTTCATGAGTCAAGAAATTTTGTCAGATACTAGCAACTCTTTATCAGGGAATGCAATGACAGTTCTTAAACTGTCTTAATTTAAAGCAACTGGGATTAAATGGGTAATAGAGAACCAACCTCCTCATTTATCTTTGATCATACTCTGAAGTGGTCCTAAGTACTACAGCAGTCTTCAGCTACTTGTTTAGAGCTGTTAAAAATGCAGGAAGTGGCAGCAGGGGTGAGGGATATGCTTACATTTTTTAGGAGCAACTGCCTTGTTACTTGAGTAGTCTACATTTTTGGTTTATTAGTAGTATTGTTTATGCGTACGATCGAGCAAATACATCTGTTTGAGCTGGCTCCAGTTAGCCATATCATATGAGGAAGCTGATGGCCTGCAAAGAACGAAGACGACGTTGATGATTGTAAGTGATTTTGGTGCATAGGTGGTATAGCGAATGTCAAGTTTGTGTCACGATAAAAGGAGAGAGTGCTGGATAACGAGTTTTTCCTAGCGTATGAAAAGGTGTGGAAGTGTTTCCTTGAAAGCCTAGCCAGTCAGTGAGTGGTGGAGCCTACTGCTGCTGATCAGTTAGCAGTTGGAGTCAGCATCTTGATTTACCCGGTGACACAGGAGGGTTAGAACATAGCTCTTTTTGAAAGCAAAACCAAGTTTATCTCCATAATGCAGAGAGATAAATGTGTGAAATACTCCTCTTTCCTCAGTGGCATGGTTTAACTGGCAAGTGAGATGTCCTTTGGAGAAACGTTCTGCATAGATGTGACCAGGATGAGGCTGTGGTTTGTTTTGTCCTAGGGCAGAGAAGGATGTTGAAATAATAGACGTGCCAGATGGTAAAAGTCTACCTGAAGTAGTTACTTATTCTGGAGGACAAATCTCCTAGGCTTATCCAAACCATGTGTAAGGAGAATGTAGGGAAATATCAGTTTAAAGCTTGTTTGAGTTGGGAATATAAATGGCTGTGGTGTGGATAGTGACAAAGCTGCTAATTAAGGGAGAGTTTTGAACGGGAGAGGGAGGTAAGAACTCTGACCTTGAGTTGACTGCTAGATGTCTGAGAGATTATGTTAGGTCCTGAGATTTATTTTTTGTGGAAGGGAGATAGTGTTGTGGATTAGGATTTTTTATAATTATATGACTGAAGGTGCAAGCAGAGAGATATAAGAACCAGAACACCCCCATACAAGTGAACAGAAGGAGACACACAGCTGGTTGTTACGGAGAGGTAGTAAATCAAGGAGAATGGGGATTAACAACTGATACAGAGGTATGGGAAGAAGTCATTAAAGATTTCAGTAGGATAACTTTAGTTTAATATAAGAAGCAGAAGACAGTGAAAAAGATTCAAATGAACTGAGGAGGAGGAGTGCCAGGCAGGGAGCATAAATAGTTTTCTCTAAGTGTAAGGATTACAGCAGTGTGCTATTTGTATGTAGGACAAGATTGAAGCATTTTTTGGGATTGCTTCTAGTTGTGTGAGTGATTTGTTGTTGTTGTTTTGTGGGTTTTTGTAGTTTGGGTTGGGTTTTTTTATTGGGTTATTTTTGTTGTTGTTGGTTTGTTTTGGTGGGTTTGGTTGGGTTTGGTTGGGGGAAGTGTTTTTTGAGCACCTGAGTACAGTATGTCTTTGGGACTACCAATTTGAAACTGGTAGGCTCGGGATAAGGAAAAAAGTCCCCATTCTCAGTTGCAAGGACTTGCAATTTTTGCTCTTGTGATAGTTGACAATACAATTAAAATTATTTATGAATTTCACCTATCAGTTTGCTTGGTTACCGTAGACCTTAAGGCATTAGTAAGATTTCTCTTTTTTTTTTTAGACAGTTTTCCTGTGGCACATGATCAGTTGTGGCTGGTCTGTTGCAGGAAAGTGTTCTGAGACCTTGGATGGGGTAAATATTTTGTGGACTTGTCTGGAGTGTATCTCCGTGGCGGTGAAAGGGTACAAGAATGAGGCAGGCATGTATTGTATTTTCCATTAGTTGTCGTCCAAATTTGAGCTATTTGTCACTCAGGAATTTGAGTTTTAAGTGTTTTGTAGGGGGTAATCCTCCATACAGTCTCAATTAAATCCATGCTATGGATGCTGGAAGTTTGTGTCTTGTGGTAAGGATTTCCATAGGCATGATTATATGTGGTGTGAGTAAACATATTCCATGTTGGTCTTTAAATGTGCCACATACTAGATCTCTATATTTTATACTGGAGGAAATAAAGGCTTTTGAGAAAAGCCATTTAATACAAGGCCCGACACAACAACAAATGTCTAAAACTAGTTGTAAGTTAGGAACAATATTAGGAAGTTTCTGGTGGTGTAGTGAAATCTAGTAGGAGATAAGAGAATGGAGTGGAAGGGCTTCAAACTCAAGTACTTTATGAACAAGAGCATATAACTTGCTTATATTAGCAGCTCTGAATGACTTTAATTACCCAAGAAGTCTCTTCCAGCCAAGTACTTGCAGTCTGAGAAGAAAGTCTGAAAGCAGATGAGCAGTCCTGAAGGTGGGTATGCTTGAGCATGGAAAGTTAGAAAAAAATGCTCTTTAGGTGTAAAAAATGAAAGACATCAGGTGGTGATAGTTCTTGCTCTTAATCTGTATGTTAACCTGTTGCTGTCTGCTGCTCCGCATTACCTTCCAGAGGAAATGTTTGCTTCGTGTCCCCTGACCATCTTGGTGAAATTGTTTGTGAGGATGCTCAGAAGCCTCTGCTGCTCTGTTGAGTGAGTTTATAGGAGGTCTTTTCTCATAGCTCCAGCACCTGCTCTCTTTCTGTGAGCATGAACAAGGAGTGGATTTGGTAGTTTTGAATTTCATTTCTGTCTGTAGTGGTCTGAGTAGTGACAGTGGAACTAAGAAGGGGGGAAAAAAAAGAGTAGCAGATGCTGTTCCTCTTTCAGGAAAGCTTAGCAGCATCCAAGGGCTTCACCTGTCTGCAGATTCTGGATAGTATCAAATCAGTGTGCATTTTCACTCACCATGAGGTCTAATCACTTCCTATGGCAATTTCTAAACCCAAAGTAATATTTTGGTTAAAAAAAAAAAAAAGTTTCCCTTTCTGCTGTGTCCAGCTGTAGAAGATTGTGTGGGGTTTGGTTATTCCTTGGTTTGTGTTTTGTTGGAGGTTTGGTTTGGGTTGCTGGGTTTTTTTAAGAGTAATTAGAGGTGATTTGTGTAAAAACTCAGCACAAATTTGTGCCAGTAAAATTTGTTTGTAGTTTCTAATGTGTTAGCAGCATGCTTCACTTCAGTGTCAGGTGTATATGTATTGGAAAGCTCGTCCAAGTTCTCAAAATGCAGATGTGAGACTGAGCTTTTCCAAGGGAGAATTTGTATTTTTAAGACTTGGAGAAACTAAACAGGATTGTGAATGCTGTGCGTGGAGACGACTCATTTTGGGTTTCTCACTCTTGTCACACCTTAGGTTAATTAGTACATCTGCCTTTTAATTAGACAAGCAATCATGTGGTCTTTTCTACAGTCATGAAGACTGGAAGAATCAGATATTTTTACCCTACCTAAATTCTTAGCATACATCAATTCATCTGCATGCACAACTGGGCTCCTTCAAATGTTCTGGTTTAAAATCTGGTACTTGATGCTTTTTTTAAAATTATTTTTTCTAATTTTTTTTTTTTAACTTAAGATGTTCATCTTACTGGAGTTTGTGGTGTGAGTTTGTGCCTGAAGCTTACAGAGTAGTAATCACTGGATTTCTATAGGCATTCAAGTTGCCCTACCAGTTTCACCTGTCAAGTACAAGGAAAATTCAGAGAAGGGATGTTCAGGCAACCGAATAAACTAGGTTTCTGCATGTAGTTACAATCCTCGTTCAACATGATTAGGATTTTTCCATTCAGAAACAATTAAAAATTCTCGTGTCATATCAAACGTGCAGCAGAAATTGAGTTTATCTGTAGTCTGTGTCAGTGGATGCTTGCTGAATGTATCTGAATGGTTTTCAATTTTATGTAACATATGAAAACAGTGGTAGAGTGAAGTGGTCGCTTACCTTCAAGTAAACTTTACTTGATAAATTTATTTGATCATATTTTTTAATACTTAGATCATCAGGGGCAGCTGTTGTTGGTGCTCAGCTGCTTGCCAGGGATTACCCACCATGCAGGGACTCAGTATTGGGTAAATTAAAAGCAGTATGTGTTGAAAAGAGTAACTTAATCTACTTCCATTTTATTGGCACACAGTCTTAGATTGCAAAGTTAAACCATATTGAAAACTTGCTATTCAAAAGTTAATGGCTTGTCATCTGGAATGCCTCATGAAACATTGATCACTGCTTTTTAAGAGTAAGGAGACCTTAGTGATTTCCTAAGAAAGTAATGAATGAGAGGGGAATATATTGTTTGGAGTGCTTTTCCTTTGCCTCATGTGCTAGGCAGGCACTCAACAAGATGGAATGCAAGTCACAAATCTGAAAATAATCAGAAGAAATATTTTCATTCCATATCTAGTAAGTCATACTTAAATTCATGACTTCTTGTGTTGTAAACTAACCAAACAAAGCTTTAATATGTGTAGAGAATGTGTATATTACCTGGAGGTGAAAGTATCTGGTTTTGGGATCGGTTGCAACAGTTCAGAGAGGGATGTGAATTCTGGCCCTTCTGCTGGACAGTGTCTTAACCCCCTGCCTTTAAAGCACTGGGAGTGTCATCATCTAAGGCAGGGCACAACACAAGTGGACCCTGGCTCTGACCTATTAGAAAGATTTATTTAAACTAGTTTGTAACTTAAATTTCTAATGTGTTTGGTTTTGGTTTGGAGAGCAGCCGGCTGTCTTTTCCATCACTTGAACAGAAAACTCAAGTTCCTGGGTTTTGATGCTTATGTAGTGACTAGAAATATTTTTCTAGATGATCACTTCTCTCAAGTCTGAAGTCTAAAGTCCTATTTTCCAAACTTCCCCCGCCTTAGTGGGTCACTGCACGTCTTCACAACTTCTGGCACTGTTATTCACACTAACTAAAATTTGAAGATGGTGATCCTGCTATCACCTTACAATGATCAGTTCTCTTCTGAATGCAGATTGGAGCTATCCCTCAAAAGCTTGAAAAATGATGAGTGTGGAGGCTGCTGTCGATGAGGCACAGCAAGTTTGATCCAGCGTGGTTTGGTGATGGGAGCAAGCAAATATTTCTATATTGCCATAAATTAGTCCATTATGTTCTACAAATGAGTAGCCTTTAATTGTGTTGGAGGTGCGAATGGGTGCTGGTAACCAATGCTCTTGCGGGTTAAATGGGATACATTTGATGGAAGGGTAGCAGCTTTGTCAGATGGGTAAATTCTGTTCAACTTCCCTTGGAAACAAGGTTTAATGCAATGGAACTGTCTCCCATTTTGTCTTAATGTGCTCCATTAAGAATGTATATTCTTCAGTGCTGCTTTCTCCTGGAAACTGCTCAGAGCTTCATGCCCCGCATTCCGCAACAGCTGCATCTGAAAGCCCTGCTCCTCATTTTATAGAGCATGGGATGTTGAGTATAATCTTATGTCCTCTTTGCCACAGAGGTGGTTAATTTTATCTGTTAGTGCTGTAAGAAGTGGCTGACTGATTTGGTTAAATACTTGTTCTTCACACCCAAGATCAGAAGCTAAATGTGGACCTTGTGTTTGGACTTCTGCTAGAAAACTTAACATGTTGGAATGCAAAACTATTTTTCTGGAGAAAAAAAAATAGTTTAGCTTGTTTTTCTTCTACCACATTGAATTCTGTGAGCATACTGATGGCATTTTTTAGTCATATAGGTTCTGGGGGGGGAAAGGAAGTGTGAACTTTCAAGGTGTATCTTTTGAGGTAAGTAAATCAGTATTCTGAAGTGATATTTCATAACTAGTATGGATTTTGAAATATCACTTCAGAATACTGATTTACTTACCTCAAAAGATACACCTTGAGTATTCTTGCTATTGTACCCAGTATTCTGTTTAATCGTTTGGAATTTTTTGGAAGTTCTAAGGTATGTTATACGTACCTTACATACATCAAAGCACTTGGTTGTGATGAGCTTAACTACAGTGCTAGGATGAGGAAAAAAAATGGAACCAGCTAACTAGTTTTGAGAAGTATAATACTAGATATTCAGAGCTGTCCAGCCCCTCCACTTTCAGAGAATACTGTTACATTGATTTTTGAAGTGCTTCTCAGTCTCTTTATTGCTGTAAAATGTTGGAAACTTGCACTGGTGTATGGAAGCCTTTTTAGCTTGCAGAGACTATGCCAGTTTCTGCTCTGATGTTAGAAAAGTGATGTAAGAGTTATTTAGGGATGTAGCCCTGAGTTTCTTACTGAATTGGGAATGACCTGATTTACAGAAAAAAAAATTATTTATTATGCATTGCTTAAATGCTTGTGGCTGCAATACTAAATAGATAACAGCAGTGTTCTTGGGAGTAGTTAATGTCCAGAGGTATAGTTTACACGAGTAAAAGCAATGAGGAAATGAAGCACTCTCGTTCTGTTTAATCTGTTTAGATGGCAAGACTCTGCTCTGAGAGTTTTTGGAATATGGAACGATTTTCATGAGTTTCCTTGGGACTTCACATTTGGCAAGCTGAGTATGTGTTTTGGTGCAGGCTTGAGTCGCTACTTAACCTGATTCAAGACACAAAAGTAAATTACAGCTACAGACTGAATGCATCTTGCAGTCTGTATTGGCAGCTTCTGTACTATTCCTTACTATTATATGGTCCGTGTTCTTTCATGGTCTTCACTTTTGAATATTCTTTGCTAAATCAACTTTCAAGTTGTTACAAAAACCTCAAACTTTTCTGATCTACGAATCTTAGATATATAAGTAACTTAAAAAGAAAACCCTCGGTGATTACAATTGGGAAGTAGATGCCCTAAGTCAGTAGCGTGAATTTCTAAGTGGTAACTGTTGTGAAACGTACTTGGATTCTTTTAGTTACAAAACAGAAGGCTTGAAAGATGATGGATGAGGTCAAAATAGGTTTGAAATAATATTAAGCATTCTTTCTTTCAGTAAAATGCAAACTTTATTCACTTTGCTGGGTTACAGTCGTAAGAGTGTGTATTTTGAAGTAGATTGGATATTTTATCAAAAACTGCTGATGTGATTCAGTGTAAACTCTCTGTGGGAATCCTGTCAAAAGCCTGGATGGAATTGATAAACCTGCTTTGGTGCCTGCCTGCCGTGCTGGAGCTGCCCGCTTCTGGCAGGCAGCCCGGGGTTCTTGCTCCCTGCGCTCGCAGGCTGCAGGACCCCGTGCCCTCCCTCCGGCTGGGGACCCGTAGGAAGCTCTGCTGAAACTCCTGCTTTGGGAAGCAGGGCTGGTAGCTGGGGAAAAAAAGAATTGGAGAGGTTTTTTGTTAGTTTTGGGGTTTGTTTTGTTCTTTGTTTGGGATATTTTTTTGAGATGGAGTTGCTCTCCAAATCACTTTTGTGGAGTGGGATTTTTCTTTAACTTTGCCATGATTTGGGTGGGAGAAGAGGCTGGAGGGGAAGAGAGGTTTTAGAAGGAATGTTCTGCAGGGCGAGATTTCTGCTTTACAGCAGATGCTGGTAAGGACTGAAGGAGGTGGCTGAAGGGCTACATGCACAGATGGTCATAGACCATACTGTACCAGTCTGGGAAAATGATTAATCAATACTACAGGGAATTATTCTAGTATTTAGCTCTTCTAATTTAGCCTTCTGTTTCTCTGCTCTGTAAGAGAATGTTCTAAATGTGATGCTGATTCAGGATCCTGGTAATTTTTGAGAGTGATCAAAACAGTTCCCTAACTGTTTTTCAGCTGGGTCCTGTTGCAAATGGCAGCGAAAAGAACTAATGTCCTATCCATGTTTCTACTTGCAAGCTGCATAAATATGGCTTGGATTTTAAGGAAGAGGACTTGGGGAAGTAAAACTGAGGAATAGCGAATGTTAAGCGAGCAAGATGCTTAACGCACATTTTTCCCAGTCCTATTGCACTTGTGTTGCTGTAGGCAGTCTTCACTCTGACACTTCTCAAGTTTTGAGAATGCTTGCTTTTCTGACTTTATTGATCTCTTAAAGCATGGCTGTAACTTCATAAATCTTGTTTTCAGCAAAATGAAAAAGAAAAAATAATTCACCTGAAGGAGCAGTGTTTACACCAGTGTAACTTACTAGAGTTGGGAGCTTTTGGCTGCCTGATGCAGATCTTTGCTTCATGAGGTACTGATAGATGTTGTCACTCTTTATGGAGGATCCGTGCTGGAGGAAGAAAATGTCTTCCAGAGAGCACAAGAACCCTTCCCTTTTTCTCTTAATCTCATTAATGTTAATCACCTTTCCACTGCTTGGCTTTTCCTCCTCCTCCTGTTCTGTTCCATTACCCAGGTCTAGAGTTTACCACCCTGGTTTGTTTTAATATTGCCTTGAAGTTTTGTGCCTAAGCTAGAACCTGTCCCCCCTCTATGCTCAGTTCCAACGCTTCTTTTAGGCACTGCCTTCCTTCTGGTGTTCCTTGTGCAGAATAGGGTGTCTTTGCTCCTAGTCACAGCATGGCAGCTGCCTCTTCGGGATGTGCTTCCATGGCCTCCCCGGCTGTTTCAACCAGTTTTCCTCTGTGTGGAAGTTCATTGTATCTCTTTTTCCTGCTCTCTGCTTCATTTATTTCTTCAGTCTCTCTTCCCTCTGTTCTGCTTGGTTGCTTCCCACCAACCTGCTGCTGGTGATGGCATCTCCCAGTATACATGTGCTTTTCCTGGTCAGTTCTTAAATTTGTCCTGCATCTCTCCTCCAATTTCCTATTCATGCCCAATCACCTTCCTGTGTTTCTTTGTTCCCCTCTTCCTCCACAGTTGGCCTGTCACCCTCTCAGTATTTATATGTTATATACATATATATATTCTTTCACTGTGAGTATCAGTGGTGAAGTAACTGAAGCTGCTGGAAGGGGAGACCTGAAGTGTCTGGGGGGGCTTTACCTCCGTCCAGCAAGGAGCTGTACTTTGAGGAAAATAGCCTTGAGCCAAAGAGCACTTACTTGCTCCATCAAAAGGGCTCCTGATTGGGCCTGGTGTGTGTGGGAGGTTGGAACACTTCTCTGAAATCCTTGGAGATTTTAGTCAAATTCAGAAAAATATTTACTCTGTATTTGTAAATATATATATTGGGGGTAGAGAGAACTCTTCACTCAATGCTGAGGGCACAAACAGGTTCTTTTAGGTATCCGTGGCAGAATGGCGGTGTCACTAAATTGCAGTTACAGTTAAAGCTTTAGTTATCAGTATGTTATCATCATTACAGCACAGAATTTGTTATTAGAATGGCACAAGAGTTCTACAAGCAGAATCAGTATATATTGTATAATTTATAAGTAGTGTAAGACAGAATTTGTACAGCTTACCTTAAAATTTCTAATCACCTGGACCTTCTGCACATCAGGTCATATCTTTACTACATGGTTTGCTGTATTGGTAAAACAATCATACTCTAGACTAGAAATTCATAGGAAAGAATACAAGTCACTCCCTCAGTCCTTGGAGGAAGCAGAGGATGAAGGAGGCCTCTCTGGCCATTGGTGGGTCCTGGGTCTCACTGTCCAGGAGCAGCTCCAGTCCAAGTTCCCCCCTTAGGACTGGTAACTGTTTGGTTTTATAGACAGTGCTCCTGGGTGCTGTTATGCTTCTCTGTTCTGGGATGGGGCCATCACCACCACCTGCTCACCATGGGGGTCTTGGGACCTTCAAATCTGGCAGAGGAAGGGAGTAATCAGCCTGGTGCCCAGGAGATAGGAGAGGAAGAAGTAGTCTGTTTGGTTTATCTTTTTGCTTTGCAGGACCATCAGGGCCTGATAATAAGAGGAAAGGGAGTTAATATATGACCCGCTCAGTCACAGAATGGCTCCTTGCCTCATAAAATGATGCTAGTTATGCCAAGCACCTTGCCAGGGGGTGGGAACAGGGTGTGCCAATCACAGAACGACCCCATGAACAGTTGGTTTCAGTGTGAACAATTGGAGAGGGACTTAAGCAACAGAGGACTGAGTTTTATGATGGACAGCTGTTGATGATACAAGGCTCTCCCAGGCTCCCCCCTGAATACCGTGACAGGTATAAATAACAATTAAGGATGTTTTATGCTGGAGGAATGACTCTCAAGTGACTGAAAGCCACAGTGTTAACTTCTACAATGGGAAGAATTTACTTAGATTAATTAAAAGATACATTAAGAAGTAATGGCGTGTGTAAAACAAAGTCATTTAAGGCTGAATATCAAGTTTGTAAAGCAGCATGCTATAGGATGTTTTTTCCAAGGAATTAGTAGAGATTGTCTTTTTAAATGTTAATGGGTTGACCAGATGAAATGTGCAAATAACTTGTAAGAAGCACTTCCATATTAATGGGAGGAAGATTGGGAAGCAAAATATTTCTTAAACATGTCTCAGAAGAGACAAATTGAAGTTCTAGAAATGCAGTATATAGGGTAACCTCAAGTGGTGCTCACAAAGCTGCTTGAAATAGACTGCTAGTTTTCACTGTCATCCTTAAGTAGGACATGGGGCCCTTAAATACCCATGGAAATTTAAGTGCAAGGAGCAAAAACTAGGCTTTGATCCAAAGCCAGTTGAAGCTGATTAAGAGACTGCTTTTGGCTACTGAGGGCTCTGGCTTAGGCCACTGACAAGCTAGATTGAGTCTCAGGTGTTCAGACAGACTTTTTTTCACTAGTTAAGTCTGGAAGTTTTTATTTTTATTCAAATTTGAGGGGCTGTCCATGATTATAGATGTCCCAATGTGTATACCACCTCAAGTGTTACACATTTTTACTGTTGAGTTCTTGAAATAGTAAGTGGGTAATACTCAACACCTTAATCACCAGATTATGTATTGTTCTGGTTTAATGGCTTGACACTACACACTATTAAATCACAAGTATACCTAGAGAATGATAGACTTATTCCAAGAAGATATGCCTACACCGAGAATACAGTAGAAGCAAGGAAAATATCTTTACTTTCCACAGTTTACAGTTCATTGGCTGGTTTTAAAGTGCCTCTCCATTCTTCCTGCCCTGTTAGATAAACTTTTCAAATAGTGAAACTAAAGAGAAGAATATGTTTTTCAAATAGAAAGTGTCTGTAGAATTACAAAGATAGGTTAAAGTGAAAGGTGATGATCTGCTGGACTCAGATGATTGTTTTATTTTACTTGTTTGCGTGCTTATCTTCTATTTTAGAAACAGAAAATAAAATGTTTACACTTTCATTATGAATTTTTTTGAATGCAGTTCAAGATAATTCTTTCATTTGAATTCCACTTGGCACATGGACACACTTTTATAGCTTGACCCAAACTTTTTATAGCTATACATAGTTATTAGCTATCTGTGTTCTGTGTCTCCACTTTCTTCAAGATGCAGAGCTGGAAAGTCACTTCTGGTGTTGGGTCAAGATTTCATTCCAAATGTTAATGGAAATGTAGACCTTGTTCTCTCTTCTAGCAGAGCTAGATTGCTCATATGCTATTCACCAATAAAATTTTACACAATACCAAAAAAAAAAGATTTTTGAAAACTTCTTACCTAGCATTCTGTAAACCATCGTGGAAAGTGAGGGTTTAGCACAAAATGTTTGCATTGGCTTGAGAGGATATATTGGAACTTGTTTTAAGTACTTTCTTTTGTATTTGTCCTCTAGGTTCCAGCAAGATGTGGAGTGACAGTCCGAGACAGCCTAAAGAAAGCTCTGATGATGAGAGGTCTTATTCCAGAATGCTGTGCTGTTTACAGAATACAAGATGGGTATGGTTTGTGTGTGATGGTTTTTGCTCTTAGAATCTCTTGGAGTTAACCCTGTGTGGTTGCTTCTATCTAACGTTGTGGAAGTTGTTTTCAGAGTTCAGAATGATGTGATACTTTGCACTAAAACAATTTGCACCTTGAAGACATTTTGAAAAAGACTGACAAACTCCTAGAAAAGGATGTAATCACTTCAAGAACAGGCATAATATAGAATGATGAGAGCTTATAGTCTGCTGGCAAAACACTCATTACTCAAACTCATGCTAGCCAAACAAGTATGAAATAGGTTTTGTTAACTTGTTGGGTTTATTTGACTTGGTTATAGTGAACCTTTACCTGAACGTAGAGTTCCCTTGGTGGAAAACAAAATGAGTTTCCAGCCCTAAAATGTTTGTAGATTATTTTTCTGCACAGAATTAGCAAATCTCTTTGGAATTCTTGTTGTACAGGTACTTCCACAAGCCCTTTTTTTGCTCAGAAAGGTATCTTGTCTCTTTGGAACCAAGGAATTGGACACTACTGGGGCTGATAGAAAAAGTGCATTTCATTTGTGCAGATTGTCCAGGAAAGGTTTGCTTTCCTTGTTATATGCTGAGCTTAATGTCTTGCCTTTAAAGTTTCCTGCAGTTAGAGACTGGGTAGCAGACCCCCAGAGCACGGCTCTCTACCTGATCTCACATCTTCAGTAGGAGACCTGCAAGCTCGTGTGCTGGTGCTAATGAAAGTCTTATTTACACTTTAGAGAGAAGAAGCCAATTGGCTGGGACACTGACATTTCCTGGCTCACGGGAGAGGAGTTGCATGTGGAAGTCTTAGAGAACGTGCCACTCACGACACACAATTTTGTACGTACTGTTTTTTATGAAATGTTGAGTAGGGTTAAATCAACTTCGTACTTTCAAATTCAAATCAGGAACTTTGAATAGTATTTTGTACCTGTGGGATGAAGTGGGGGTTGCAAAAGAAGTTTTTAATCACAATAGCTTAAGTGACTTAGAATTGTAATTTAAATAAATGATGTTAGACTACTTGATCACCCTTAAAACTTTCACATTTGGATGGAATACACCCTCTAAAATCTATAAATGTAGGGGGTTTAAATCAGCACTGCATTGCAGAGCTGTAATAATCATCTACTATATTTGTAATGCTGTATCTATAAAATGTATTCTGGGCCTCCCTGCTGGCTCTGCAGCAGCAATTAACTAATGAACTAACTATTCCCAGAGTGGTGCTGACATCACCAATGATGCTAGTGCATAAATATGTTTTGACCTGATAAGGCACCAAGTAAATGGGAGATGCTAAACAGAATCCACCTCAATGGCTCCAGCTACAAACAAAACTTCGGAAAAAATGTTTGTCACATTGAGAAGGAAGACCTTTTATTTCAATAAAAACATAAACTCAAACAACAACACCAAAAAAAAAAAAAAAAAAAAAAAGCCAACAAAATTTTGTTTGCAAACTGCTTAAGCTATTTTACTCAAACCAGCTAGTTTGGCTAGTTAGCTGAAGGTCTAGTAAAGCTTAGCAGGGTTTTTACATCCCTTGGAAACATTGGTTTTTACATGTAGTAATAGAACTAGAGCATGGGTTAGTGACGAGTATTGCTAAATTTGAAAATTAATTTTTTCCCCTGTAATATGAGGATAATATATGCTCACCCTTCTCACGATTTTAAATGTTTCTGAGTATCAGTAATCAAAATTACAACTATATATGTAACCATATATAGAAGCCATATGTGTATTTCCAGTACTGTGAGTGTTCAATAGAAATGTCACTTGGCTCCTGGAAAAATAAGATGATGAGATAATATTCCAGCAGCTTTTGTTTTAATAGGTTGTATCCAATTGAATGCTGAATGTTTGTTTCTAGCAGGGTGATAATGCACTGTATTGCACTAGATTGCTGGTTTTCTTACTGCTGATGAAGTGAAGCATTAATTCCAATAAACAGTTGAAAGAAAATTTTAATGCATGAATTCTATTTCAAAAAGGAGACAATCTCTTAGGTAAATCTGTTTGATATATAAAGCTGTAGCTCCAGCACAATAAAAACCCAGGCCTTTAAGTGTATTTGAGGGAGATAAAAGTAAATAGCCTATCACAGGCTTACAGAAGGACTCTATTTAATTATGATTCTTTTAACAATGCAGGTACGAAAAACATTCTTCACATTAGCGTTCTGTGACTTCTGTCGGAAGCTGCTTTTCCAGGGGTTCCGGTGCCAGACGTGTGGCTACAAATTTCACCAGCGATGTAGTACAGAAGTGCCACTGATGTGTGTTAATTATGACCAACTTGAGTAAGTAATCACAATTGGTTTTAATGTTGAGCCTTTTATTAAGCTTACAGCTATCAGTGATTTCTTATGTTAAATCTGTAATTCAGGAAGTCAAAGGAGGTGCCTGAAAAAAAAATACGTGAGTTCAACTGTTCTTGTGAGACTGCATAATTCATATTTTTTCCTGTGCTAGCTCAGACAACCAGTTCATTTTTTTTAAATTTTTTTTTATTGGACTATGAAATGCTTTCTTTGAAGCATGAATGGGGTGACTGAGCACTTGACTGTATCAGACAGACTTCTCATTGTTCGCTGTTGCTATTCTAAATCAAAACTGGTTCTTTATTGTGTGATGTCTAGGGCCCTGTTTAAATGTTTAGATCTGGGCTTAGATGCGGGTTTATTCTCTTCAACCTGAAAAAAAGTGTTGGGAGACACTAGCTTAATATGGTGAAGTGCAGTTGGTTTTACAGTGATTGAAAACAAACCCATTAGTAAGTTTAATGCCTAGGTAAGAAACATAAAACAGAATGTCCTAAACAGTCTTGTGTTCTTGAATGTAATTATTGATATATTTGTATAAGTCTTTGATGCACGTTAGGGATCTGGTGTAATCTGTCTCTTGTGTTCTATTTGATTGGTTTCAGCAGAGCCTATTAAGTCTTTTAAATAGACTTTCATGTGAAGAATCATTTAAAATGCTAGCTTTTCCCCCAGGGATAGATTTAATTTCTACTTATGTTGGTATTCATAACTGTTTCCTTGGGCATCTCTAGAGTTTGTGCTCAGGGCTTATGGATGACATAGTTCTATCAATGTGGCCATTTTTTTTTTCCTTGGCATTGCATCAGTTCTAATATTAACATAAGTTTGTGTACTCAACATGTAAGTATAGGTTGTGCGTTCTTGAGGAGTCAGACATTTGCAATTTCAACTAAAAGATTTCCCCACAGGTGTGTTTAAGGTGTGATCTTTTGATCCTTTTTCAAGTAAATAATCTTTTAAAAAAATCTGAAGTGTTAGTGTAGTCATTACTTTAAAACTTAGAATTTGATCAGTGAGTGTTTTGGGGTTGGGGGAGGGGATGTTCAGTATTTGAGTTTTATATCGTGAAGCTTCTGGGTTTTGCACTAGTTAGGTTGTTTTTGTTTTGTTCTTGCCTCACAGTTTGCTGTTTGTCTCCAAGTTCTTTGAACATCACCCTATACCGCAGGAGGAGGCCTCCTTAGGAGAGACCACCCCAGCATCTGGATCGTACCCTTCAGTGCCCCCTTCAGATTCTGTTGGGTATGACCTTATTCCTGCTGTTCAATAACATAACATTTCAGTACTGCATGCTTAGAAACACTTAAAATAGTGCTTTGTAACTCTTTCTGCATTTTTGTAATCTGGCTTGTCATGCAAATAATATCCACCTGTGCTTAACTTCGAAGAAGTGAATGTTTTCATTCACATGATTGATATAAATCAGTAATAAACCCAAGTCAAACGTGTGCCTAAGTGTCTGTAGAACTGGGGCCTTACCCGTTAAACTGATTTCTTCTGCATGGTAGCTTAAACCTGGTCTAAACTGGAAAGATTTTATGTTTTAAATTAATACAAACCAAAACTGTATCCTCACAAATTCTTTTAGTTCATGTTATGAAATGACAGTTTATTTACTTTGAAGTGACATATCTCTGTTTCAGAATAAGCCACACCACTGTAAAACTGGTGTGAACAGATACCATTTCCCGGTTCATAATACTGCTTTGGTAGCTCTTCCACATCCACATTGCTTTAGTATTCTCCAGACCAGCTGTCTTCCTCTCTTTAGCTGTTGGGATATACCAATAGGATTTGTTTGCTGCAGATAGGCGTTTTGTAAAATTAGACTTCTGAAACTGAGCACAGCCTCCATCCCCTGTATTGCCAAGAAAGATTCTGGACCTTCTCTCTGTGAAGAGATAAGTGCTGATAGTTAGATTATGCTCCCAGTAGCTAGGAGATCACTTGATACCACGCCGCAACAGACAGGTGAACAAATCTCCAGGGAAGCGTAACTCAAAGATGTGTATCAAAGTCAAGACACCTGCTGCAGATTTATTAAGACAACCAAATACAGACGCCTTCAGGAAAGCTTTCCTAGGATATGTGTGGTGTGTGGAGCTGAACTGAATCTGGCAGAGAGAGTCTCTTGGCATAGTGAGCGTTGTGCCCAAACTAAAGCAGCTGGAAGCCGCACAGACACCGATAGACTCTAAGCCGAAGAGAAATTCCCTGGACAGCCAAGACTATTTTATGAAAGATCAAATATGATGCCTCCTAGAACAAGAGATGGACAGTCCTGAAGAGGGAGCCTCATTTGGTAAGTACAGAGAGATGTGATGTTCTTGCTTGTACTATTATGTGCAATTTCAAGTAAATTTGATAGTGTCTTCCAGGTAATGGATGTTGCCTTTATATCCCGTGGCTGTTAGTGCAGCAGGTTGTGGACAAGGCTGCCCTTGTGGTTTTCTAAGCTAAACAGGCCCTGCCTTTCTCATGGTGCAGCTGAAGTTATTACTAGGCTAGAACTATTAATCTGTGCAGAAGCTTGTTTATACCTGTGGATGCCAAAGGCACTATATAGCTGCAATCCTAATACTGGTATATGCTGAATTTTCCAACTTCTCAGTTGCCTCTGCATTGCATTTGTGCTTTCTAACCAGTTTATGAGGATACAACAGGATAGATTTTCTTAATTGACACGTGCACTACTTCAGGCAGTCTTAGTCTTGTAAAGTAAAAACGGAAAGCGAAACCAGAGACCGAAGCTGGTTAATGCCTTCAGTTTAACTTCACATATAGAAAAGTGTTAACACTTAAATATGCTCTCCAGTTACGGTTCAAGAGCTTTTCTGAAGTGTTACATCTGTAAATGTTTGTGGTTGGGGGAGCTGTAAAAAAGTTTCTACCTTTTTTTTGCCTTTTCTGCAGCCTTTGTTATTAAACAAGCAAACACAAAAAGGCACGCATCATGCCTTCAAAATTGTTTAATTTGAAAAAGGTTTATTATTATCAGCTGGTGTTCCTAAGTAGTATGAGCGTTACAAAGTCATGCAGTTTTCCCCAAGCATATGTGTTTGTAGTATTTCCTTTCCAGAAGCAGCTCGGGTGCTTTTGTATGAGCATCTAGCACTGTCTATACCTTTCTCCAACTATCTTTTTGCTTTTCTTTAGTAATATTGCTTTGCTTTTTGAAGACATAATTGTGGAAATATTAATTGCTCTGATTATTTTTTAGAGTTAAAAAAAAAAAAAAAGGGTGGACTTTGCTATAAAAAGCTATACTTACCCATGGTTTTGTTAAAGGCAACTGCTGCAATATGGGGCAATGGTTCCATTGGAATTTAAAAAAAAAAAAATAAGACATTTGAGGTCACCATGTCTGGGAAGAGAGTAAAGGATTGGAATTTGAAAGCTGGGGAGTGGGATTGAAAATAGGAGGATCTAGTGCTTTATTAACACTTACTAGTTTAATAATTTTCCATTTTGATTTCTTTGTTCTCCTAGCATCTTGCCCACAGAGGAAGTTATGTTACTGTTGGTCTGGTAAATCCACGGAAAGAGAAGGCAAACGTCCTCCTTCATCTTCATCCTTGTGAGGGGATTCCAGTTGCAAGCAAAGAGCCTAAAGGAAGAGTTGATTTCACAAGACAAGCTCAAGGGCAAAGGCTTGTGTGACTTGATGAGAAATTGTCAAGGGATCAAATGGAGAAGTTGGAAGGAGAAAAGGGACATACAAGAAAAGCCCACTGGATGTGATGTAAAAGCTGCTAAACGTGCTGGAGAACTTGATTTCACTTTGCCTGAGTGTAACATTCTAAAGCAATCTAGTCCTGTAGCCTTTCGTTCTTCCAGCCGTAAGCCCCAGGCAATCCCTCCAGACATTCATCCCCAAGATAAGGGAGCATATTCGGTCCCACTTGCACATTTTTGAACCCCTTCTAAAAATGTGTCCAAGCCTCCACGTTAGGTCTGTCCCATTTTAGTTCTTTCAGTTTGCACTGACTTGTTGTGCCAAGCAGTCCTTTTAGTTACAGTTTGCACTTAACTAGAATTATTAAAGTGTAGGTCTCCCTAATAATAGCCATTTGTAATAAAATTGAAGGACACAAACTATATAATACATTGTATTCATTTCATTCACTGCACTGCCAACAAGTTTCTTCTCTATCTTTGCTTCTAAAATATGAGCACAGAACTTCTGTGAACCCAGTTCCCTGAATCTTACCGATCCATGAAAAGGGGAGAGATTAGCTGTTCAGAATGGACCCAAGTTGTCTTTCTCAACTCCCATCTATTCTCTCGGTTGTTGTGATGTCGAGCAAAACTCTGCAAACTCATGAGGCAGATGTTATGGCAGGTAACCTGTGGAGTGGGTGCTCAGGGTGTGTATGGTTAGGCTTTGAATAGCACAGAGACAGGTTGGGCTTGATAGCATCTGCTTTGCTCGAGGCAGAGCACTTCTAGTAAGCAGGTAGGAAACATCTTGGCTCTTTGAAAAACAGCATTTCCCAACATATTTAATCTTCTAAATTTGAGCAAGAAAGAGGGACTGTCAGCTGCACTGTTCTTGGAAGCTTGCCAGTCCCTGCCTTAGAGCAGGCTCCAGCCTGTGATTAAACACCTCTGCTTTCCTTTCTGTCTTCCAAATGTTCACTGATTATTCTGCCTCAGTCGAAGATATTTAACTGTCTGGAAGAGCTTCTGAAAAGCTAAGGAAACAAAGATGCAGTCTTGGGGTATTGTAGTTTGTGCTACAAAACCATTTAGATCCCTGTGTGTTTAAGCGAGGAAAAGCTCAATGTTTTATTGTATAAAACAATGATGAACTTTTCCCCTAAAAATTCCAGCACCAGACCTTTTCCGGACCACTCCATGTAAATGTTAGCAAACTTCCTACAATCTCCAGCTTGGTATGTGTTCTTGCTGAGCAGACAAGGCCTGATATCAGTACCTTGAGAAAATTTATCTGTAGTCAGTACAAGAGGTGAGAGAAACCTCTTGCTCCCTAAAGCTTTATTTGCAAAAACACGCTAGTGAAGTGAAGCCTGGTTTGGAGGACTAATGACAGCTGGGGGGGGTTCTCTTGATAGCCACGGGTGTCTGGAGCTATCAGAAATTCTATGAAGACATTGCTAAGCATTGATCTGGGCCCAAAGGCCAGTATAAATGCACACTGTTGAGATAATCCTGGAAGTTGTTTTTTCACACAGAAACGAACATGGATGAAAACAAGTTATCATAGTATAAAAGAAATGCACTAATCCATATGAAGTTGCAACTGTTAGAGATCAGTCCCATGATGCTTTTAGACTGACTTCACAGGATGCTGCAAGAGTAATCTTCTCTAACTTGTAGCTACAAACAGGTACTGCTCTCCTTTTCTCCAAATCAACACTTGATTTGCGGTTATCGATTATTTCCAGGCTCCAGAGATGAGGAAAGAAAAAAAATTACTTTGTTGTCTGGCAGTATCTATGGACTACCACAAATAATTAAATCAGAACATATTTGTCCTCAAAAATAAACAGTTTACCTGCTTGCTGGTGTAGTTGAAATACCATTGTATCCCAAAACCTCCACAGTCCTTAGAAACTTATTGAAGAGCACAGTGGACTGCCATTTTTCAAGCAGTAACAAAACCCAAAGCCAATCACACTCTGGTGTAAACCAAAAGAAAAAAAGCCTTGGTACTCGTAATAGCTTGCAATAGCTTTTGGCTTGGGTATGAATACACTGTCTGCTAGATGAATAGTGTGCTACCCTGAGCACTGTGGCTAAACTGAGACTGGGAGGGGAAGAATCAAAGTCTCCATCCAGTAGGAGTGCTGTCGTTTTAAAAGAGAAGTGGCATACACCCTGTAACTGAAGCTAGGTGGAAGTAAATTTTCAATTTAAATATTTTCCTAACTACAGCAAAATAAAAATCCAAGCAAAAATCTTAAAGCCCAAACAAACCTCTTTTAAAAAAAATCTTTCCTGAGTAGACCAGCTCTTAAATATATGAAACATGACATTGAGGAGTTAAAGGAAACTAAGGAAAATCTGTGTTACAATTTTCTTTTGGTTTTGTAAAGTGAACTAGCTTGCATCATTGCAAGTTGTAAGATCTGGTGGAAGTTCTGTGTATGATCTTATGCAATTGTTTATGTGTAATACAGTATGTGCGGGCACTTTTCTGAGTTAACTTCCTCCTTCCTGTGGATCCAATTTTGTTGAATAGTAAATCTGTGGACATGCTGGCACTTGCTGTGATTGGCAAAGGGTAAAAATCTACGTCTGTCTGCAATTATTCTTGTCTCCTGACAAAACCTCTTTCTGTTTTACCTTGATAAAAAGGGACAGAACCATGTGCTTATCCCAAATACACGGTCCAAGGAAAAAGAATGTTCTGTCAGACTGCCAGGAAAGGTTATAACACATTAAATTGAGATTTGACAACTCTGTCAGCTTATTGCCTGGGAAGCTGAGACTCATTTGTTAAAGGAATGCCTACATCTAAGAGGCTGGAAGAAAGTGTGTGAGATGAGGTGGTATAACCTCTCTAATATGTTTAAATATTGACCTTCTTAGGTGTAGAAGGTGTCCTCTAGCTAGCAGGTTGGCTGATAACTGCTCACAAAGGCCAAAGGAGCAACAGAAATTTGGGCCGTGGTATTTAAACTGCTGTCCTTTAAGCCTATATGCTGTACGTATATCACACAGTAAACAGTGCTTTGCAGCAGCTGTGTTCTCATTGTCTTTGATTTTATTTTATATTTTTGAAATTTTTTTTTTACTTTTTTTGATTGGCAATATGTTTTCATAGCCTACAAGAACTAGTTTTGTAACTCAGCTGGAATAGACAATGTCACCCTCTTCCTAAAGATGATGGCTGATCCTTTCTGTTCCAGTGTCCCTTCTATCTTCCTGGAGTAATTAAAATTTAGGAATACTATAAATATGGGCTTTTGGTAGCTGAGAGGATTACTGCATTCTTCTTTTCTGTAGATCAAGATCTTGATGCAGATGAAAAAATAGCTCTTGCTTCACATGGGCAGAGGCTGGTGGTCATCTCTTCTGAGCTTGTGATCTCAGTAGACCATCTTGGCTAGCAAACCACTCGTGTCTGACCCTTCACTAGGTACCTTTCTCGAGCAAAATTCCTGCCTTTTTTTCTAAGTGTGCTAAGGACATGCATTAATGAAACCCTGATGGTATAGAGGGAGCACACAGCCAACCGCTTATGAGATTCCCATCTCTGGGTTCTTTTCTGTCTAAAGTTCAGAGATGGTTCCAATAGTTTAGAGACTCCAAAAAAGAGAGTTCTTTATCAGTCTGTAATTGTTTGCTAAATATCTGAATTTCCCCCATTTAGAGTATGAGTAGAAAAAGCTATCCAAATTGTTTTCAACCACGGTGTGACGTACCATGTTATCTGTGGTGGCAACATAAGCATGATGACCTGTGTCCAGAAATGCAGAAGTATTTGCAGATTCCCTTAGCAGGTGACTGTTAATGATTCAAAAGAGGATGTAATTGAAACAATATTTCTGCAATTTGTTTTTCTCTCCCTTGACTTACGATCCCAGAAAATCAGGTTGCTTCTGTTCTCATTGTGGGGTGGAGCTCAAATGCTGTGTCACAGTCACTCCTAGTGCAATGGTCTTATATTTGGTGTTATGTATTTCCCTTAATTTCATTATTACTGAGAACTCTTGGGAGGTTTGAGCAGGAGTTAACTACCCCACAGACTGTATTTGCCTGGCTGTGACACTTTTTAGCCTTTTCTTCTGAAACCTTTCTGTGCAGCATTTGACGCACTTGCCTTAACATGAAAATACAGTGCCTTAGAATGTTGACCAAGTCCTGTACTTTTATCTGTGCAGTGTCCCATCTCCTGATGGGGATTCTAGTTGTATGATTTCCTTACAAAAATGTTCAGGAGTTCAAAGCTTCCCCATCTACACTAGAAAAGATTTTACCTGAAGGCACTTGTTAGCAATAAGTGAAAACTTCAGCTTATGTATACGTGCATCCACTGCACTTAAAGTATTTCTGAAATTCTGAGCATCTTCTGAAATGCTGGGCTGTCAAAGCCCTTTCTCAGAGATTTGTCTAATGGCAAATCGATGAATTGTTTCGGTTCATTACTTCATGCTGGTATCTTCCCAATATTTATATTCTCTCATGTGACAGTAGGTAACTATTTTTAAAAAAAGTGAAGCAGGGAGCAGCCCCCTCCCTATTCTTCCTCCACCCCACTTCTCAAATACAATCCAAGTATTTTATTAGACTGTTTGAATCAATTCCCAAGTGCTCTGTTTTGCCATTCTCAATTGTGAGACTGTTGGCCAGGAAGGAAAAGATGACAGGTACTTAGAATACCAATAGCACTGAGGTCTGGGATCAGTGCCAAACTGTATAAACTCTTCAATGAAAGGTAGCGTGATAGTCTTTAAAGCAGACCTGCTTCTGAAAAAAATGTCAGGAGATCCTGTTGAAAATGTTAGTTGCCCCCAAAGATCTTTGGAGACACCAGGGAGCATTCACTTAAGGGTGGCACCAGGACCTGTTGCTGCTCCGTGCTGCTGTAAGGTGCTTTATGTGCTGTTTCTCCCTGTGGGCATTGCCATTCTGGGCATGGTAACTAATCTGAGTAATCAAATGGCTGGAGGACTCAACTCCTCTCTTAGGAGTTGTTTTCTCTAACTTCTATGCACCTTCTTGTCAAGTATGTTTTAACAAAAAGTTTTCTTTGATGGAATTGGCAAATGTTTCTCATGGATCTTTTGCCTTCTATCCATTAAATGGAGTCATTAGACTTCACACTGACTGACATTTACTTGAGTAAGAGATAAATGCCAATTTATTGTACTTTAACAATAGATAAACAAAGAAATTACTTTCTGCTTTGTTACAAACAAAAAGCAAGTGTTCAGATGTTTTGTCTTTTAAATATATGATTCACAATACTATAAATACTTTATGTACCTTTATGTCCGGCAGTATTTACATCTCCTCAAAAAACTTCTCTGTAGAGTCTGAACACTTACCTTTCAAGACAAATCTATTGCATTGCTTAACTGTGAATAACATTTGAAATGTTGCACTATTGAAAGTTATTTCTTAAACCTGAGGTTAAGAGGTGATATGTTTATTTTTAGTATCAATGATTCTTATTACATTGTCCATAATATTAAGTTGAGTGACCAATGTGTAATTTTCAGTCATTCTTCACTGAACTATAATCCCATACATACAATTCGGTTTGTGACATCTGACTGTAATGTTGATGTGAGATGTTAAATGTTTGTAGTTATCAATGGGTTGCTGTTAAAAAGAGTGTACTGCATTAACTCTGAAGTGAGGAAACTGCAGAGTGTCTTGCTGTCTGCAGTGCACCTTGGGCTATGTGAATTTTTCAGATCAGAATTTATTACTAGTTTGGTGTGATAGGTTAGGGGGTTTTGTTTTAACTCATCAGTTCACAACCATGTAATTCGGTAGTTTGTGCAGCAGAGAGTTGTTGCAATGTATTGTGGGGGAGTAGAGATTGTTCATTATAAGTTTTTTTTAATGCAGGCCTTTAGATAATTTTTTAAAATGTCTGTATTATTTTAGTTGAAAAGGACTTACCACACCCACTATACAGTATTTGAAGCCATTTGTAGACCTAAATCCTCTTTTTCCTTGACTTTGTTTCTCAGACCACCAATTCTCCCTAGTCCTTCTCCTTCAAAATCCATTCCAATCCCACAGCCCCTCCGACCAGCAGATGAAGACCATCGGAATCAATTTGGGCAACGCGACCGATCCTCTTCAGCTCCCAATGTTCACATCAATACAATCGAGCCAGTCAATATTGATGTAAGTATTAATAATGTTTGGATCAATAACACAAGATTTGATTTTTCCCTTATGAATATCAGTGTGTTAAATTTATCATGTGTACACACACATGAGCGAAGCTAATCCTTTCTGGTCTGTCAAAATCTTCAGAGATCCCACTTAAGGCATTTGAGAGCTATAAGAATGCAAATAACCTATTCTCCAAAAGCAGAGCTGCCTTTTGACAGTCCTGTTTTTTTCCCTTTCAAAGAAACATTCTACCCTAAACTACTAGTCTTTTCTTCAGTTAGTCCCAAGGCTTACGCTGCTAGCTGCACCACAGCATTAAGAATACAAGAGCCAGTAACCACTTCTTGCAAACCACTGAATCTGTTAAGAATATTTCTTTATATGTGTGATAGGGGGTTTTAATATTTGTAAATCAAGTAACATTTCTGGCGTTGAAGAAAATGAAATTATTGCATTAAGCTGAGTTCAGACTTCCTGAATGTTTCTTAGGATTTCAAGAGCCCAGTATACATTGTTCTGCACAGTCTTTTGGAGTGGTCAGAAGCTGCTGCACTCAGCTTATTTTCCACATTTTTGAAATGTCTGGACACTGAATTGTAAATAATAATTATGGTTGATATTGGGTGTAAGGCCTTCCAGGACCTCTTAAAATGTTGGTCACAAAAACCTCTTTTTAATTTTGCTAATGTATGCAGCTTGTCTTTTACCCAAAGTCTACTCTGTAGAAATTAGTCACTTGTCAGGTGAGTAGTCTTAAAGTCTGCCCTGACACTGAGGCACAAAATGTTTTCATGTGAAACATGAAGTCTTAGTTGAGTATTGAGTGTGACCGTGTAGACATTTGCATATGGTATATGACTGGGGTGCAGCTGAGAGACAGAACCAGTGCTTTTGGCAGTGGTGCAGGTGTGTAAAGAAATAAAATGCCTGTGCAACCCTGCAGCTCACACCGCCCCACCCCCCAAAAAAAAAGAAAAGATGTTTTAAATGGACAGAGTTGTGCCCTGTAATGGTAGCAAGGTGAAACACAGGGCGTTCCACCTCAGCATGAGGAAAAACTTCTTTACTGTGGGAGTGACAGAGCACTGGAACAAGCTGCCCAGAGAGGTTGTGGAGTCTCCTTCTCTAGAGACTTTCAAGACCCACCTGGATCTGTTCCTGTGTGGCCTGCCCTGGGTGTTCCTGCGCTGTCAGGGGAGTTGGACTCGATGATCTCCAGAGGTCCCTTCCAACCCCTACCATTCTATAATTCTATGAAACTGCTAGAATTTTCTAATTTTTTTGTTCAGCAAATCCTTAGTGTAGTTTGCTTTTAGACTGTATACATTGTAAAAACATCTCAGTTCACAGTGGATTGCAAGTGAAGGAAACCTTTTGCAGTTAGTCATTTCTGAGAAGAGCAGAGTGTGCCTGGCTATGCAAATTAGGTGCTTTGTTGCAAGAAAAAAAAAAAAGAACTCTTTGACTGATGTAGCTCGGTACAGGAAATTGGTGTATGAGCTTCTGAATATGACAGTTGAAATAATTTGTGCCACAGCCACTGTAACTAGAAAGTTTGGTTCAAAATTTCTTCGTGCATTTTGTCCAACTGCATGTTTAAATCAGTTTTTTCATGTCAGCATCTATTTTAGGTGGTGTACCTTTTGCTTGACTACTGAGAGATGCTGTTTTAAAGCAACTAATTTTGAAAAGTTTAGCATTTGTTATAAATCTTTGGAGTCAGTGTTATTAGTAAGCCAGGGTAGGAAACAACTTATTTCATGGACAATGTATGAGGTTATGGATTCTCAATTGATCAACCACAATTGATCCTGGAATATAAATCATAATACCTAAATTAAACACAATTATTTTTGGTTTTAATTTATAGGACTTGATTAGAGACCAGGGTTTACGAGGAGAGGGAGGTAAGTAGTGTTTAAACTGGCTAGTGTGCTATCTTTAATTACACAACTCTGTCCTTTCCCTTTGTTCTACTTCCTTCTACAAAACACAGGCACAAAGGAAAATAGGACTAGCACAAAAAATGAATTTGCATTTGCTTGTCCATGAACGTAATATTTGTCTGACAAAGGTTTGAGTCATTTGCTGGTCATTCTGGGAGTGGGGGAGACAGAAGGAGAAAAATTTTTGAAGTGATATCTAGTTTTTTAGTTTTAAAATTACCTTGCACTGTCACCTTTTTGCTCTCACACACTCATTCACTCACATGGCTGCACACAGATATGCTACAGCTTCCCAAGTTTATTTCTACACCTGTTGTTACCTTTCCACCCATCGAGACAATGTGGGGTTTTCACTGAAAACAGTCAATGTGGACCTTGATGGACCTTCTGTATGAACTGCTGCATCCTAAAGCAGCATGAAACACTCCAGTTCTTCTCCCCCTCTACCCCTGCTGAAGATGCTGCTTTGCTGTACTGCATGCCTGTGCTTGGAACCAAGTTGTGAGGACCTTAGGCTAAAGCTAGGTCTTCTTATGTTTGCTTCAGAAACATACAGCCCAAATTCACAGCTGAGTCAGAACTAATGCTAGAAGATCTATTTTTCTTCATGTGTTATGGACGGGCCTGATAAGTCCCTTCTCCAATTGACTGTCAAAGTCCTGTGTTGTGTTTATTCTTATGAATATAATAATATAGAAATAATAGAACTAATGAAGTTAGAAGTAGGGCAGGCATATGATATTTTTTCCAACTCCAAGTCATTAACACAGTCGTCTCCTACTGATTATAACTTGCTTCGGCTGTAAGTGAAGTCTGGATTGCCATAATGCACTCTGTCCTGATCTCGAATGTTTTCTAGTGTGGGCTGTCACTATTTCTCCCATCCAAGTCTGGTAGTTGGTAGGATGGTACCTACCCACTGTATTGTGTTTGATAGAGCTGTTTTTTCTTACGCCAACAATAGAAAGCTTTTTAAGAAGAAACTTCCTTTAATCCTGCAAGCCTACTAACTTGAAGTTGCCCGTTTTAGCTATTTTTGTATGTGTTGATAGGTGTAGCTCTCCACAGTTTTGCCCATTTTGTCCAGCATTTAAATGTTGTGCTATTGTGTTGGTTTTAACTTTCGATCATAAACTGTCTGCTTGGCATCTGAAAGCAATTGGCTATTCCCAGTCCTGAAACAGTGTTGTTAGTAATTGACTTTTTTTCCTTCAAAGTACGGAAGCAATCTATGAATAGGAGTCAAAGCATCCTAGTTATTTCCCATGACTTCTTTCATTTCTTCTATGTGTCTGTCTTTCTGTCTCTGCCTGCCCGTCTCTTTCTCTCTAACAGCCCCTTTGAACCAGCTGATGCGCTGTCTTCGGAAATACCAATCCCGGACTCCCAGTCCCCTCCTTCATTCTGTCCCCAGTGAAATAGTGTTTGATTTTGAGCCTGGCCCAGTGTTCAGAGGTAGTTGGGCTCTTCTTTCTTGTTTTCACCCAAACAAAATAAGTAAAACCACAGATGCTGTTTGTGCCTCACCCTCACACCGTGTGTATGTAAGTGTGTGAGTTTATCAAAACACCTCTTTTTTTTTTTTGCTTGGCCTGGCTGGAATGCTTTGAATGTGCTTTTCACACATACTCACGTTCACCTTTACACGCTTGAAAATGACTGTAAGTAAAGTCTGACTTAAATCTTCAAAAGCAAGGAATTTCATAGTTGAGGTTTTTATGTGGACCCTGACATATTTTTTCTAAACAAAGGTTCTTGGACTGCATTGCAGTGGTTTTTAAAGACGGAGCACTGTCCTTAACTTAGAATTTCCTTGTTTGTTCAGTTTAAGTCAGCTCAGTGCTTTAACAGTTTTCTATATTTAATATTCTTTGTTTTGAAAAGTAAGTTAGGAAATCAGATATGAATTACAAACGTTTCCATTGATATCTTGTTAGGTCTCAAGCTTTCCAAGTAATGTGTCATGCAAACTTTCACCAAATACTTCATTTTGAGAATGTGCTGTTGATATCACATTGGGGCCCTGGACTGTTTAGACCATGTAGTTTTTATTGAGTTAGTAAATTTCCAGTGAAACAGTGTTCGTTGGTGTCCAGTACCATGTAAAATAAGACTCTTCCATTTTCACATCATTGACTGTGGGGGTGATTCGGGCCTAAAGCTGTCAATGGATCTGTTGTATTGCACAAAATCCCAAAAAGCTATGTGGGATTTCATACGCTGGGGAAACCAACTATGGAGTAATAGCATGAAATGTAAATATTTATGACTGTATGTATACATGCAGAAATGGGTAGTTCAGTGCATGTAGTGTGGTTTTCAAATGCTACCTTCTTGGCTGTTTCAAAGACTTTTGTTTCAGAATATATCAAGAGCAGTTCACCTTACGAACTTGTGATGTTCTTCCAGAAGTCTTTGTAAGAAGACAAGTGTTCACAGCAAGCAAACTGGCTACAGAATAGGATTATGTTACATACAGCTTCAGAGTCCGAGCTAATGACTTAAGTCCAACATTATCTGAAGTATTCTGCTCTAATAACTTAGAAAACAGGCCATCTGGTATTATTATGAACAGATTAACTGTAATGTTCTGCCATGTGCTGTAAGCATTTTTGGTGAAGGGTGAATATTGTGCTAGTGTTTTTATATCATGGTATTAAACTTTGCATAGGAGACCTTAGTTACCTCTAAAGAAAACATTCTAGTAGAGCTTCGCTATTACAGAGAAAGTCTGTAATGCAGTAAACTGTTGGAAAATTACTCATGTTCTGGGAACATCACACATTTAATTCCATATATGTCTGATTTCAGACAAATAAAAATATCACAAAATAACATGACAGTATAGTGACTGTAACATGACAGTGAATAAAAGTCCATGCTTCAGGTCGCTGGCTTCCAGCTGCTTGTATAGTTATGATGCCAAACATGCATCATTGTTTTTGCTTCAGCGTGTGAGACAGAGTTTAGGGAGGCTGCATCCCATTTCTGATGTGTTAGTATGTCATTATTTTGTGCTTACACTTCTAGATATATAAATTATAGCACAGTGGGGACAGGCAGCGATGGGTATCTATAGTTTGATAGTCAGTTAGCATGCACTTCGTGACCCAACTCGAGCAACAGTTATTAAAGTCACAGAGTTAATTTTTTAACTCGAGTTGGCATTAGGAGACACCTTTTTCATAAGAAGGGGGTTTCTGAAGGAATAGGAGAAGTGTTGTCTTGTAGTGTTTCCCGGAGCACTCACATGAGAGAAAGCATTGGAATGTTAGAGGTCTTGTACAATGACATACATTGTTTAGCTGAGCAGCATGAATTTAATTACCAGTTGACCCTATTTTATGTCCTTTGCATTGGGAGGGTCAGCATAACCTTGTTACAAGTAATTATGGTGTATTTTAAAAAGCAGTGTTGAGTCAAAGTGCTCTATTTGTAAAGAGGCACTGAGGCTCTGAAACGCAGATCTGTTAGTGACATTTTCCTTCATAGACTTACTTAGATAATATGCAGGCTACAGATGTACAGTTCTGTTTATATTTAATAGAATATCCTTCAAATAGCTAACTAAAGTACTAACTCTCTTTTAATTCTGTCTACGGTCTAATATTTGCTTTAAATAAGAGCTTTCTGCTAACAGATAGCTTTAAAACAGCCAAATGGTTTTCAGGTGGCACCTGAGACTCAACTAGAAAACATGTCAATTTTTTTGCATTTGGTCTTATTTTGATTTCAAAATACAGTATTTCAGCTATTTATTGGGTCCCTAAAAGGCTAGCTACAGGAAATTTGAGAGGTAGCAGCTGCTAACTAAAATGCTATTATTTTTCTTCTCAAAGAAACTAGTAGAATTTTTAAAATGCCTTTTTTTTTTTTTTTTTTCTCTTTAGAGAGACCTTGTCCTGATAATTCATAAACAAGAGACTGGGGACTATCTGATATACAGGGATGTTTGCTATAGACTTGTTTCTTCCTGAAATCTAAGACTTCATCACTAATCTAGTATTAGGACAATATTCCTAGTATGTTTGCTCCCTCTTAACATTTACATTGATGTTTGAAGATACTGCATCTTAAACACAGTTCTTGCACCTAATGTCAATACATTCTTGTAAGATGGCTTCTTACAGATAAAATTATCCTGTTTCTGAAATCTAGGCTCAACTGCAGGTTTGTCTGCCACACCTCCTGCCTCTTTGCCTGGGTCACTCACCAATGTGAAAGCGTTACAGAAATCACCTGGACCCCAACGGGAAAGGAAATCATCCTCATCCTCAGAAGACAGAAATAGAATGGTAAGGGAAGATCAGCTCTTTATTTCATTCATAATATGGTATAGTCATAGATTAGAAATACTACACTTTTCTTTCATCAAAGCCTTCATAATTATTTTGAAGATGAGTATGGTAATGATGAAGGACTTTAAACCAGTAAATAATATTAAAATTGTGGGACTGATATATAAATCATTTAAATAATTGACTATATGCACTTTTACTCCATTGCACCCAAATGTCTTGGTGTGCTTCATAATATAATCCCAGTTTCCCTTCAGATAGTAGGTTAACTTTGCCCACTGTGATTCATGAACTTTGATAGTTCTCTAGTGATACTCAAATCTAGTGATACATAAAAATGTCTTCTTTTTTTTTAATTTCACAATGTAGCATTATAATTGGATAAGAATTGAAAAATAAATGAGACTTTCTTTTTGGTAAAGGTTTCTTAATATTTACTGGTTTTAACAACTGCCAGAAACCCATGGCAAATGTTTCAGGACAGGAAAGAATTTAATGTGTCTGTGTGCTGAGGTCTTCTGTATGGTTGGCTTGAAAGGTCACATGTAATAGCTGAAAAAGAAAGATCTTTTAGGACTTAAATGATATGAAATGCTGATACCAAATATGTCCATTTTTTACAGATATTAATGTACTTGCTTTCTTCCTTTTTATTGTTTATGCGCATATATAAAGAAAACCCTTGGTCGTCGGGATTCAAGTGATGATTGGGAGATACCAGATGGACAGATCACAGTTGGACAAAGGATAGGATCTGGATCATTTGGAACGGTCTACAAAGGAAAGTGGCACGGTATGTGGCCATCATGGCAAACAGTCATTCTTAAGCAAGTAACTTGTCTAGTGGGGCCACCCAGCTGGAAAGCAGCTTCACACGAAAGCATCTTGTGGGATTCTGGTGGACACAAATTTGACCATGATTCAGCAGTGTGCTCTTGCTGCAGGAAGGCCAGTGATTTCCTGGACTGCATTATGCAAACAGAGGTGACCCTTCCTCTAACCACTGATCAGGTTACTTCTGGAATGCAGAGTCCTTTTCTGGGCTCCTCAGTGCACGAGACAGAGAGACATACCAGGAAGAATCTAAAGGCCCATAAAGATGTTTTTTAAACAAATAAGTAGTGTACTAAATAAGTAATGTTAGAACTTCAGACTGTTTAGAAACTCAACTCTTGCATATTCTAAATTAAGTAATTATTAGGGTAAAGCTGAAACACGGTTACTAGAAAAAGCTGAAGTATCCATCGTAATAAATGAGGATTTCAAATGTGTGTTTGGAAAGCTTTGACTTGGATAGGATTTCTCAGAGTAAAATAAGAATAGTGTTTATGCATTTTACAGAATATTTACTTATTTTAAAATTGTAGTGGTTTATTTCACAAAAGCTAGAAAAAAATGTTCTGATGTTCTATATAGCATTTTCTAGTAGATGAATATGGATTAATGGCACTCATTAAAAATTGCTATTTTAAAGGTGATGTGGCAGTGAAAATGTTGAATGTTACAGCACCCACACCTCAACAGTTACAGGCTTTCAAAAATGAAGTAGGAGTGCTCAGGTAAGATTATTTTTAATGGCCTAAAATAACATGTGTTATGCTTCGTTAATTGTTGAATTTTAGATTTCCATTAGAACACATGGGTCTTCTTCCTTCGTGATGATACTCGCCAGAAAACAACTTGCCGTTTAAAAATATTTGTTTGTATCCATTGCTCATTCTTCCTTCCCCTGTTATGTGTTTGTCCATACACCTATGTTGTGAATATGTGTGTCCAAACACTCAAGACAGGAATGGCTTTTGCTGTTGTACACCCCCCAGTCTAAGTGTGAACTTAGGCTTTTCTTCCCTCTCATCCATGTTTTGAGATTGAAGGGGAGCATGATTAATTGTTGGGTTTGAACTACAGCACTGCCCATATTACCTGTTGTTTTACTAGTTGTGTTCAGTAGCACTGACTTCTCTTATAAGTTTTGGGTATTCTTACAAATGTATTTCTCATAAAATCACTTCTTGATTTCCTTTTCTTATGTCTGCTGCTTGTACTTTCTCAAAGGAAGTATTTATCTTGAGTTCAGCTCTTAAAAGAGGATCCATCAACATGATACCCTGGAATATTTGTCGGGGAAGGCCATTAGCATCCAAACACAATTGCATAAGTCTGTTTTAAGAAACAAAATATAAAGAGGGTTTTGGCCTCTGGAAAACTTATGTCTTGAGCTGGGTGCCTGCGCTGGAGGAGCTAATAAGCTACACGTTGAAAATAGGGTGGTCAGTGTTTTATCCCAGGAAATGCTAGTTCTGAAAACTCTGAGCCCATAATTGTGAAAATAGAAGCTTTCTGGGGTATGCTGCTTTGGATGTCTCTGCGTATTTTTGACATGCCTGCTGAGGAGAATGTAATGAAATTAAAAAAATCTTGTATTTCATACCTAGACCAGATTTCTGCGCTCAGTCCCATAGCTGGAGTCCAGCCTTACTCTGTTGTTGATTGTTTCAGCACTACAGTAAATATTCAGTTGTCCTATCTTTTGACCCAGACAAGCCAGATTAGCCCGTAGTTGTGCCTTTTCCACTTTGCCTCATCATTACTTTCTTCGCTTTGAAATACAATTTGCAAGAAACTGCTTACTTTTTGTTCACTCAGAAGTTAATCTGAGCACCATTTCACAAATCCTAGAACCTGAAAAAGGCACAGTCACATAGTGTAGAACCATCCTAGTCTGCTTTGGTGAGAGAACAAAGGGGTTCGCGCTTGAGGCTCCCCGTGTTAGCTTTTTAGTACAAGAAAACATAAAGAGCTCTGCCATCTTCATCAGCAGTGTCAATGTAAGAAGCTACCAAAAGTTATAAACTTGGTCTGTCAGGTATTTTCAGTAGTGAGCTGACTATCTTCAGCACTGAGCTGTGTTGGAAGACTGCCTTTGTTTTTCCTCAGCCCTTGGGAAAGCTGGGAAGTACTTGAGAATTCTTAAGTGCCTCATCTTTGTAATATCTCACTGATATGTTTGGAGGTATCTAGTTGTTCACGTCCATTTGGTGACGATCAAGTGAGGAAAATCTTTCAGATTTAACAGTGATTCTTTCAGACCTTGTATCTACTGAAATGTCTACTAAGATAATCCTCTCTGCATTGTTTGTTGTGAAGTTTTTCTGTCTGGAGTTGCTCCATCTTTGAAATAGTTTTGATTTAATCTGATGAAATCTCTGTGGTGAACTCCAGTCTCTCCCAGTACTGTTTGGAAACATGTTCATATCATAATCTTACTGAGGTACAGTTCTCATACCTCTTTCCATCCTTTTTTCTGTGCTGGCTCCAGAGAGTACAAAATTCTTGTGAAATAAAGCACTAAGGAAAGCTGAAGCCTTGTCAAGGAAGCGTGTTGATGGTTTCTGAACAAAGGGGTTCTCCTTCCTGAAAGCTTCTGAGACTGGAATTTCATTTTGGATGTCCTCCGTATGGGCAGCAATATCTTGCACCTGGATGGGTTACACAAAAGCAGACCTGCCTGCAAAATGCAGCTGTCCACTGGGGTCCTAGTGGTGACAGCATCTTCTGAGCAGTGCTGTGCTGGGTTGGTTGTGAAAGCAAGAGGAGGCGGTGCTTACCTCAGAATAGCTACTCCATGTCATTGCAATAAGAAAGACTAACTGCTGGAATAATTTGTTAAACTAAATCTAGGAAAAGGTTATATATTATCTTAGTAAAAGTTGAGATTGACCAACAACTTGTGTTTGGAAATGCATATTTAGACTGTGATAGACCTGCCTGGGTTTTTCCTGAATTCCTGATCCACCCAATTTCCTGCTGTTTGTTTTTGCGTTTTTTTTCTTTCCAACAGGAAAACACGACATGTGAATATCCTGCTTTTCATGGGTTATTCAACAAAACCCCAGTTGGCTATTGTTACACAGTGGTGTGAAGGGTCCAGCTTATATCACCATCTACACATCATTGAGACCAAATTTGAAATGATTAAACTAATTGATATTGCACGTCAGACTGCACAAGGCATGGAGTAAGTATCGTGTTACTTGTTTGCAATGGACAGGGACAATGTTTACTTATTCCCTTCACACTGTGACTGACATGAGCAAATAAGGCCAATCTGCTCAGTTTGCCAAACCCAAGATCCTGCGTTGATGATCAGAGTATTTGGTGAAGTGTTTATTATTTTGATTAGGAAAATAGACTTCATGTTCTTTATTTTTGGCATGTAGGGAAATCACCAAGGAAATAGTCTTGGATAGTAGGATAAAGGTAATTAAAAGATAGTTAAAACTTCCATTCTTGTGAGCAAAGATTTCTGTTCCAGGCTTTTCAATCTTCATAATCTTAAAGTAGGAGGTGAAACATCATTTTAAAAGAACCACCCTGTGAATGAAGAGACAGAATCCTGTAATATAACAGAGAAGGCAGACAGCCCTGTTAGCAAAAGGAATAGTTTTTTTTCTTCTCCTTTTCTTATAAGTATTGTAACTTTCTCAAGAATAGATTTCAGCATTTGAAGAAAAAATACATCTTTTGTTCCAAGACCTGTAAATAATCCTTACTCCCATAGAGGGCAATTGAGTGAGTTAAAATTTACAAAACTAATTGAATATTGCATTATCAAAATCAGAACACTGCATAAGATCAGAGAAATAGCCCTCCAGCCAGAAAACCACTAAGATGATTGCAGTTCATTGTGCCATTTTTCTGCTAAGTATTCTGTTAACGTTTTCAGTCAAGAAGTGAGGAGGTGTTCACAGCAACCAGGCTCAGCCTTCTGTTGGGCTGCTCAACTCCCCAGGCTCCCTCTCTAGGTAGTGGAGGTTCGGAAACTGTTTTATGAGTGTGATTCAAAGCAGAGATATAATTTGTGGCTTTCCCAGCAGATTTGTGCCAATCTCATTGACTAGTTGCCTGATTTAGGGTGTATCTGTGCTGTGGGGCAAGTACTCTCCTCTGTGTTCCCTGCAATCAGTTTACCCAGTCTGCAGTCAGGGGAGCTTTTTTCCAGCCCTGTACTAAAAAGCAGTCAGCATACTTGAGCAGACACTGAGACTGGGAAGCACATTTAGCTCCTGCAGTTTAGAAACACCTCAGGCAGTGACTAGCCCAGCCCACAAAGTGTCTTGACAGTCACCATTATGACCAGAAGACAGAAACTTCATCACTGGATGGCATGTCAAAACCTAGTGATGTTCTTTTAGTTTTATTCTGAATATTAAGTTAGAAATGAAAGGCAGAAGTTGATGCATAATTGTTATTTCATTCTTCAGTAGCATAAGGTTTGATCTCAAAATTTAATCTGTATTTTGTTTGGTTGGGATTTTTCCTGTGGCTGTTGCAGAAACTGTCGCAGGTAATTGAAGTTGTACCACCTTGATAATATATGTGCAGTTTGAATATCTACAGAATTTGTGTTTCAGTAATACAGTGAATTTTGATTACTGAAATATCATTTAACCTACCTAATCTATGATATTCCTTTTCAGTTATTTGCACGCCAAGTCAATCATCCACAGAGACCTCAAGAGTAATAGTATCCTTTCCCAGAGATGTGATTGTGGAAAATGACAGCATTCCTGAGGTTGTTTGGTTTTTTCTGCCAGAAATTAACTTAACAGATGTGTAAAGCTGTTCATGTGTGAATATTGCCAAAGCTGAAGTTTTACTGAGAAGGGCTAATACCGCTAGCAGCAGAGTAAGGAATACTTCCTGTGTCTTTTGATGTGATTACAATAAAGCAGCAAGTTTTGTTGTAGTATCACAAAGATTTTTGCATCATTTGTTTTCTACATCTAACAACAGATTATGCCAGTTCACTCATGGAATATTTTCAGCTTTTATCATACTTGCCATTTCAAGAAAGTATTTGGCATTTAAAGAAAGCCACCTGGGCCATGGTTTGTTCAGCACTGGCCCAGTCAGTATTGATGAAACCCTCAAGTACCATAATTCACCACGCTGGCTCCTTACAACCTGTGTTATATGAAAACCTTCTGTGGTGATAGTGGGTGATTAAAACTGTTACATCTAACGTCGCAAACTTTTATCTGTCTGTTGTTCTTGTAGGACAGGACCAGTACTGCTTGTGTGTATTCCTTTAACATTTTCCCCTTAGATATATTTCTTCATGAAGACCTCACAGTAAAAATAGGTGATTTTGGTCTAGCTACAGTGAAATCACGATGGAGTGGATCCCACCAGTTTGAACAGTTGTCTGGATCTATTCTATGGATGGTAAGCAAAGGGGGAGTGCTGTGTTTGTTTCAACAAATTTAATTGCTTTTGGCCGAAGTTTCCAAGACACTCCGTCCAGCACACTGACATGTGCAAGCTGTGTTAAGCTGAAAAAGACAAGCAGTAATATGATGTAATAAATGAATGCTTTTAAGTTCTTTAAGCATATGTTTTCCATTAGTCAGCAAAAAAACCTGAGTGTCTTCATTCCTTTTTCTCAGGTTTAAATTGAAAGTGGTGGCTAAGAGAAAGGGTATGATTAATCCAGGGTTGAAGAGAAGATGAGGAAAGCCAAGGAAAACATCCTCTAAAGAAGCAGAGGAACCAGCTTAGCCAAAAATAAGATGCATTTAAGTTGTAGGGATTCAAGCCTGGTTACTCTTAAGAGGTCCTGTAACTTCCAAGTGTTAAGAAGTATAGTTACAACCTCCTGAGCAACTCTGCTTTCTCCTTTTCTCCCTGAAAAAAGCTGAAGGATCAGTTAGTTGGCATTATTTTCAGAGTTGTATAATAAAGTTTCGGAAGAGCTTCTCTGCCTGGACAAGGTCATTTTGTTCTGTTGTAGGGAAATAAAGGGATCACCAAGGTAAAATGAACCAATGGATTTTGATATTCTTGTCAACGTCCATTCTATATTAGGACCTGATAATATCAGAAGGCAGGAATGGGCCTTGCACCTGTTATACTCTGGACAAGTCAATGTTTTGTTCCTGGTATGTGAGGTGTAGCCTGATGTGGTGAAAGAAAACCCAATTCTTTTCTCTTTTGGTACAGGCACCAGAAGTTATTAGGATGCAAGATAAAAACCCATATAGCTTTCAGTCAGATGTGTATGCGTTTGGGATTGTTCTGTATGAATTGATGACTGGACAGTTACCATACCTAAACATCAACAACAGGGACCAGGTAAGGGAAGGGATTGATGTCAGTCAGCTGTGGCCTGAAACAAAGATGGATTTGGCCTTGTGAAGTGCACATTCTGATGTTTTGTATGTTTGATTGTTTTTTCTGATTCTGATGTTACGAGATGACGTTTCTACATTTTCTGAATCTGCTTCAGCCGTGTAGCACCAATTTGCTTACTTCTCTTGAGGTGGTTTTTTCTTTTGTTCTTTTTTTACTTCATGTATAGACTTTCAGCTCTGAGCTGGTTGCTGGGATACTTATTAGGGAGAGAACAGGTTACTGAATATTAATCTAGTTTAGAATAGTTCTGCAAAAGTAAAATAAATCTCCGTATGTTCAGTTACTCTTCTCCTCACTTGGCATTGGATAATAGTTCAGCAACAAGACTGACAAAATGGAACAGCAATCATCTTGCTGAATGTTTTATATTCATTTCAGTCTTGAGAAATGCATGCACCATCTAATTGAATTTCAGGTTATTAGCATTTCTCAAATCCTGCTTGATGGAGTCTATGACTTTGCAGAGTGTGTGAGTCCTGTAAGAGGATTACTTAATTGTGAACAAATATTCCTAAAGTCTAATGATACCTCACGCCTGTAATACGTCTCCGCAGGATAGGCATGTTTGCGAAGGCATATCTGATTGATTTTTTTCTCTATCTAATCTAAAAATAAGATCTGTGCATCAGGATCTCTGGTGCAAACTATTCCATGTCTGGGTGGTGATATATTTGTGTTGTTCTGTGTCCTCGTCCCTTGTTTTTTCACTGTCAGTGCTTAAGAATTGCAACCATAGCAACATTCATCTGTGAATGCCATTTTATAAGGCTGCTTCTGTATTTGTCAGAACACTTGCTCCAAATTCGATGAATTGGGATAGACTCATTTTTCTTTTTAATTATTATTTTTAATTTTAATCGGTTTTTGCCTTTTGAGAGAAGGGAAATGTTCAGATTTTTGGCCAGATGGATTTAGCCTTCTAAAAGCAGTGTTCGGACGTTGTTTTGGTTTTACCTGTTTTGATATTTGAAAATGAACAGAGTGATGTGGATGCCCACAGTTGAGTGCTGATGAAACAAATTTTAAATTGCAAAGTGAAGACAACATAGTAAATATGATCTCATGCCTTAAGTTTTTTCAATCCCAGTTTATTGTCTAAAAAGAAAGAAATATTGCTCACTCTGTGTCGGTGCATCTGCATCAGCTACTGTGACACAGCTGAGATTCTTAGCAAGACATCATTCTTGTTACACCTCAGAGCATTTGTCTCACCTTAACAGATTTTTCTAGACGGACTAGGACTGTTCTTGTTGTGGTATTTTCTTTTCTCTAGTTAAATTAAAAGTTTGATCCCTATATTATTTGTAAAGAAAGTATTTGAAACATAAATAGTGATGAATTTTGGATGATTTCAGCTTAAGTAGTGCAGTTATTTAGAAAATAGTAACTTGTAGATTATATTTCATTGCAGCAGAGGTAAGGGATGAGGTAGGCAAGTCTTTACTATGAAACACTTCTCTGGCACATGGGGATTTCAGAAGAAACCATATGGGAGTTTTATACTCCTCCTTGATGCCAACACAGATGCGACTGAATCAGAAAGTTGAAAAAGGACCAGGATCGTGTTAGCATAAATAACATATATAGCTTGCTTGAGATGTGGGGGTTTTCTGTTGTGTTTTTTTGTTTTGTTTCATTGCTTCCCTTTTTTTTTCTTTTTGCTAGCATCAAGATATGAAGTAGGCTTCATTAAATAGAATGTCGCGTTAAGGGTGGGAGGGAGACATTTGCCTGCCAGAGCCCCGGGGTTTCTTTGAGCAGTTTTGCAAAGTCTAAGGTTTGTCTGAGGGTCCTGTCTGACAACCCTGGCTGAGGGGCTTGCAACCCACACAAACGTGTCTGTCTCAGAGCCCGGCTATGGGCCTCCTGCTGAAACAGCAGGTACCCGTTTCAGATCCCAGTTAAGGACTTAGGCTGAGAGAGTTTAAGTTAAACAGATAAGTTGCGTTTATTGAAGCGACAGGTTTGGCATTGCCGTTGATAAATGCACTGACTGCAAAAGGATCAGCGAGCTCAAGTTAGTAATTCCTGGGTAACAGCCAATGCAGTCAGGGGCACAGGCCTGAGTTACAGGGCTAACAGATAATAGAAATAAAAGATACACCGTATAGTGAAGACGCAGTTCTTACCAAGAAGGCGGCCCTGTCTTGGGTGGAGGAAGAGGAGCACAGCCTGTTGAACATCTCTGCTAGACCTTTCAGTCTTTTCCCCTCCAAGAGGTGTATTCCCTTTGTGACTTTTGTATCCCAATTCTGTCTGTCCCTGCCTTCTAGGTGATGTTTAGCATGATTTGGGTGGAGAGTTGAGTAGCATAGGCATGTATGTTTAGCATGTACTCACTTAGGCTCATTACCATACTCAGGGCCGTAAACTTAATATTAATTTTGCCATTAATTAGGCAGAGGTCTCTGCTCAGTCACTCTGGCCTTCAAAATTCGTTTGCAGCTGTTGGTTTAGCTGAAACAGGACCATCTTATCTTCACAAGACTCCCTCCTTCAGCCATTTGGCTGCCAGCTTAGCAGAGCTCCAGCCCCAGAGATAGCACAAGAATCTCATGGTTGTAAACATCTCAACCTTCTCAGTGCACTAAATTAGCTGTATTCCCGTCTTACGGCAAGCTAGGCTGTTATGCCCCAGAGGTGTGGGGTTTTTTTGTTGGGTTTTTCTTTCGCCAGTGTCAAGATATGAAACAGGCTTCATTAAACATAACGTATGATACACCTGCTGGGTCTGTCTGAATATTCAGAGAAGGTGGTGATGATCATCTGCAGCATGAATGGATCTTTGATTAGCTAGTTTGAAAGGGCTTTTTAGTGCCAGCTCAACTGCAGTGCTCAAACCACATTGCATTTGACCTTGGCTTGACATGATGATGTTTGATGTTTTCTATATATCCAAGAGAACATTAACCATCTTTATACTTTGCTTTCCTGCTTTCTATTAGGTTACTTTGTTTTATGCTTCGCGTTTATCCTTAGGTGAAATATAAGCCTTCCATGTTAAAAGAATTAGTGTGAAAGTACAAAGCCTGTCTGTCTCCTCTTCTACAGAGGAAAAGCAGTTTCTCTTTTGTGGCTTATTTTTGAGGGTAGGTAAAGTGATCAGATGTCAAGAATAAACTTTTGTTGGTGGAAAGTTATATGAAGGAATTTTTCTCAAAATGTAAGGGATTTTACTCTCTGAAGTCCATGTGTTTCTTTAAATACCTTTCAGTGTGGATTTGCTGTTGACTTATAAAACAGAATATTTATTTTTAAGCATTCTGTTCCTCCCACAGAGTTGCTTATTCTTGTTCTTGTAACAGTTTTGACACCAAAGAACCGCTCCTTAGCTGGTTATTGATATAAATGGTAACCATTTACTAGTGCTTGTTTCACAGAAATCTCCCTTAGGAAGAGGAGGAAAAATAGAATTTTTCCTCTGTACTGAATAGTTTAGCACACATTAACGAACTTGGCAATTTCAATACCAGGTAATGTTTCCTGGGAGCAGAAAACTTGCTGCTGGGTTAAAATGGTCTAGCAAAATGTTAAATCTCTTGTTACTGTTTTTTTTATGTACTCATCTTCTTCCTCTGTCATCTTTTTTCCCCTTAAATAAAGATAATATTTATGGTGGGAAGAGGATACCTATCTCCAGACCTCAGCAAAGTACGGAGCAACTGTCCAAAAGCTATGAAGAGACTAATGGCAGAATGCTTAAAAAAGAAAAGAGATGAGAGACCCCTTTTTCCCCAGGTGAGAAATGTTCCTCTTTGATTCTCAGTACACCTTACAGTTGAAATACTAAAAATAAAGATCAGTTATGAATGCACTGGCCAGTTCAAATTTTTTTTATTAGTACTATAGCATGACTTCATAAGAGTGCTAGTTCAGCACCTGGTTAGTACTGTACAATTAGAAATGTTTATTTTCAGTTCAAATAGCAGGTATTAGAATGACCTGTGTAGTTGTAAAAGCACTTGTGTGGGAGAAAGTTTCAACTGGGAGACAGTGAAATTAATAATCACAATTAGACACGTAAATTAGAATTTGGTGTATAGTCTCAGAAATCTTTATACCCCTCCTCCTTGCTCTCTCCCAAGCTTTTCTGATGGGAAACTCATAGTTTTGTCACAAAACTTGATTTATTGTGCCTGCTAAGAAAAGGTTGAATTCTAAAAGCTTGGGGAGGGTGGATGCACTTTGTTTTATTTGTTGTTTTGAACGTAGCCAAAGCCTTTTCCAAAAAGAAGGAGCTCCCCCTTCTGTCTTTATGGCAAATGGTATTAAGCAAACTGCTGCCAGAGCTGATAGATACTTGCAGCACTGGTATGCACAGGTACTGGTGCATAAAGGAGGAGGCAAATAGAAGGCAACTATATTCATTATGTTTACAGAAGGAAATCAGTATGCCCTTTTAAAGGGGAAATGCAGGCAGCTTCTTCCCACAATGTCTTTCTTAGCTTTTTAAGGTTATAAGCATTAGAGTGCAATGCAGTAATCTATTTTTAAAAGTTTCTATGTGTAAATATTTTTCTGTAGTTAATTGATGTTCTGCCTTTGGTTTTCAGTGAGTGTTACAACTTTGGAACAACAGATTTGATCACTTATTTTTTTACTCCTTTTAGATTCTTGCCTCCATTGAGCTTCTGGCCCGGTCATTGCCAAAAATTCACCGCAGTGCATCTGAGCCCTCATTAAACCGGGCTGGCTTCCAGACGGAGGATTTTAGTCTATATGCTTGTGCTTCTCCAAAAACACCCATCCAAGCAGGGGGATACGGTGGGTTTCCAGTACACTGAAAGGAAATGTGAAAGCATGTGCCTGTGCGTCTGTGTGCTGGTGTGTTCCTGTGAGTGCAACACGTGTACGTTCTCAGTTCCTACCAGCTAAGGTTTAAGGTTTACTGAAGGAATGAAGACTCACTTCCTCATACTGGGCATTGAATATCCCGAGCGCAAAGTCTGTGTTGGTAAGGAATGCTCTGGGAACAGATGGCACAAGAAGAATTATAAGGTCACATAAGAGAAATGGGAAGAGTCACCTCAAAACAAGCAAAAAGCCTCTTAAGGTCATTGAGGGTCATTTTTGCTTGCCTGTGTCATTTTTTCCTAGTTTATTGATTGGAATTAGTTACTCAGGAGTGTATTTGATTTTACTCTACTCGAGCTATGGTGGTTTGTTGTTTTTTGGGGTTTTTTTACTTCAGTTGAGGTCATATTTGAACAATAGGCTTTAGATTCCTCGGTTAGTAATGCTACTCATATATGAGCAACAAGTGGAAAAATAAACTAAGCTTCAAGGTTGAGCACAGTCAGAACTTCTTGTGGTCAGCAGAAGTGAGCAGATACAACACAGAATCCAAAGAAAGATTTCAATGACATGTGACTTATTTTAAAAGTTGAAGTTTAAAATAGTACTGTTTAGAGAAACATCTGTTCCTTCAGAGGACTGGTAGCATGAGGTTTTTTACTTGTAATTTTAATCTAAATACTCTGACCTGGTATAGCCTATACCATCTCAAAATGTTCAATTAAAATGCAACATAGAAGATATTCCAAATCTGGTTTTGCTGATCTGCAGGAATATTGCAATATGGTAATGGTGTCTGTGCCCTTCAATTAGCACCTATTTCAAAATTTAAAAGAAAAGAAAAATTAAATCTCGAGCATAACCAAATACTTGAAAAGAAAAAGGCTGCTAACAACCATAACAGGAAAAGAGGATTTGAAAAAGCAGTTGTTTTCACAGAAATCAGTATAATACCATGAAGTATGTTAAGAGTTAAGGTTTTAATTATTTAAATAGTGTTAAGAGTACCACTGAACATGCTTCTGTTCAGCGATTAAAAAGCTGTTTGACTGGAAGTGAATCAGATGAGGTATCTAGCTAAGAAAGCTAGACACCTTACCAAGATCCTGACAGCTCACTCTGAAGATGGTATTTTTCTCTGGAGCATTTCCCTGGAACAGGTGAATCAGAGTAGCAGTTCTTATCAGTCTTTGATGTCAGATATGAAAACAGTAATGGTATTGACTCTGTTCTTACATAGTTTGACATTGAAGGGCCAGGAGTGTTCTTAGTGGCTTCTGATTTACATACGGAGAATTTTGCACATTGCTAGCAGTAGGTTTATAAAACAGATCAGGAATTCAAAAAAGTGTTTGTTTTTTGGGTTTGGGTTTTTTTTTTTTGGCTGTCTGACAACTGAGCCTTTTAAAACAGGAGGCAGAGTTAGAGAGATTGAAAAGGTGTAGGCAAATTTTACATTTTCTGGCTGGATTCTAATGGCCTTATTGGCTTTTGCTGTTGGAACAGTTTGAGAACTAAATTTTCTCATTTTGTAATTCAGGCAAATTCAGCTATTGAAATCTATCTCTTTGGAAACAGATATGGAGGGCAAAAATTGTTACGGCTTTAGAAAAATCTTTCTGGTGGCTTCACCTCGTTTTGCCAGACTTATTCATAAAATGAAAACAGGATTGAAGTGAGTTTTTTCCCCTTCTTGTTTTATGGTTTTGTTTCATTTGTTTTGGTTTGGTTGTTTTGGTAGTATTCTAGACAGTGAGGAGGAATGTTTCTTAGGCTTTGGGGCATTGTGCTCAGTACAGGCTACAGTGCCCATCTCAGTAAGAGCAAGAGGATGCCGCTGGGGCTCCTGCAGAATCTAGAAATGTGACATCTCACACGGAAAAGGCCTAACCATGTGGGGAGTTACAAAGAGTGCAGAACCATCATCACTGCCCTGCCCAGGCTCACTCTTTTTAAGGTCTGCCAGAGCAGTTCAGACAAGTTATTCCTTAGAGAAGGGTTATCATCCTTGTTAAGGTTGTTGTGTGCTATAGCAACTACAGTTACGGGGAGAAAAATGCTGCCATCCTTAGACATATGTGGCCCTATTACCTGCTCTATGGGTCAGTGCATTAGACTCCTTCCTGTGTCACCTGATCTTACATGTCAAGCACAGTTTGGGATCCATCGCTATAATATGGTCTTGGCTTCTCACTAAACGTATTCTGATGCCTAAAAGGAGGATGAGCTTTGTGGATCATTAACTTTATCTGACATAAAGGCTTTTAGGGGTTTGTAATTGCTGCTTTGATGAGATTTGGGAACAAATGTAGGATGAAGATGCATAAATACACCTGTGGTTTTGGGTCAGTATTCTCAAAGATGCAACTCAGCTATGTTGTTTAGAAACAGACACCTATTGGTCCTGAAAACAGGTCTGTAGGATCCCAGGTTTTTCTGGAGTGGTAGTTGATACTGTGAGATTCCATTTTCTTTTTACTCCTCTGCATCTCAGTATAGAAACAAAATTTCTATTGGTACCTTCTGGTAGGACCAGTTCCTCATAAAAGCTACTGTATGTTCTTCTGAGGATAGTAATTGTGCATATCTGTGTATGTTCCAAATTTTTATTCAGGCAGTGGATGATACCTGTACTAGAAGACTGGAGCAAGAGTCAACAGAAAACTGCCTCTTTGTCATACTTTTTTCTGTGTCTGTGAGTGTAATCCAGGCAAGGTGTTGGAATTTGGCGGTTTGCTTTGATAAGTCAGTTACTCTCTACTTCAGTAGACAAGGCTGACATGGGCCTGGAAGGGAACCATTCTTGGCCTTCTGATTCTTCTGAGAAACACGGCATCTACCCCAGGATAAGGAGTTCAGTTAAGGTGATATGTATATACCTTAAGTTACCTCATGAATCCAGATAACTCTACTCACAAATTTATAACTGCATCCTAAATCCTTCCAGGAATCAGAGGCAGCAGTTTCGCTCAGAACATGCCCTTGCGATATTATTATTTGGACACAACATAAAAGAAATTGATCATCTTTTTAGTACAGATTTTTTGAAAATGTGCATTAAAAATACTTCCCCCTGGCTCTGCATGTGATGAGCATGTAAAGACTGTAGCAGCTAACTTGAAAGGGCTCTGTAAGAAGTGTACAGTTTCAAATGCTATCCATCCTTCAAAAGGGAATTTCTTTGTTGCCAGTCAAAGCGAGTATCTGAAGTTCTGCTTGGTTAAAAAGCACATGAGATGTCAAGCTCGCAATGAATAAAAATGTCTGTTTGGTTTGGGTTTTTTCACATCCCAAATCACTAAGTATGTTGTTTCATAGCTTAACGGTAAGTTGATATCATATGTAGCAGCCATGGCCCAGCTCCTTACCCTTGCACTGACAGATGCTCTCCAATTCCATGAGTCTATTCTGTGCAGATGGGTTGCCCCCACCGTCAACAGAGCAGCTCTTCAAAAACTGTTAGAAAACTCTCCTTGCCCACCAGACTGAGCACTCACTTGGTAGGTCAGCTCCTTGGGCCATCTTGCCTCAGGGCCACATAGTGCTGCTGTGGCAGCATCATTTCTCTACAGCTCAGGTCAGGAGGGAGAGTAGTCCCAGTTTAGATCAGCATTGTCCATTACAGAACTGTGTCCAAATACTTTACAGGGCAGAATGAGGATGACCCTGTTCCTGCAGGACAGGACATGTTGGGTCATGTTCCTGAAATTGTCTTCGTGCTGTCCATTCAGGTCAGGCAAGACGCCCCCCAGTGAATTCACAGTTCAGGTTACTTCTCCATATGCATCTGAGTTTCAGGAGGAGGTTGCCTGCGCGCTCTTGCCTACAGATGGAGTTTGTTTCAGAAGGCAAAAGAACCAGCCACACATATTTTACGTCTTCAGAACAGAAACAGTGATGTAAAGAATTTTAGCTACTCCTCAGAAAGTCCTGTAGACACCTGGCAGGACAGAAGATTCCTGTTACATGGATGTGTGTAACCATCCACACCCCTCATCTAGGGAAAGCTGTTACTGGTAACTGCATTTTATACATATTCAGTCAACATAATCCATTATTAATGTGTTACCTATTTTGACCTCCTGTTGATTTGAGATTGGATTACCACCTGAATTTTGAAAGGGGAGGTTTAGCATTAGCTTGTCAACGAAAATGTCTTTGCTAAGGTTTTATTTTAAACGTCAGGAAAGTCTGAAAATCACCTTTTTAGAGCTACCATTCAATCTGAAATGTTTCTTGACTTGTGATCCTATTTTTCCATTGCCCTTTCCCAATTAATGGTTCATCTTTTATCTTCTGAAATCCCAGTACGACTATTAAAAGCTGAGTTGTTACCAGAAATGGGCAGAAGGACAAGATGAGTAATGAGGGAGCAATGTCTTGTTTATAAATTGATCTTTAATCAGCAGTTTAGGAAGGCAGACTGAAAAAGAAGTAGAGCATGTTTTGAAAGTGTAGCTAAGCATGAATGTCATTCTTAAAAATTAGCCTCACAGGCAATACTTGATGACTTCTTTTGTCCTTCTTCTCTTAAAAAAAGTACAAAAAATTGAGGTGTTTCTAGAAGATACTGTGAAGAGAACTGGGAGATTGGTGAAATGTTTGAGAAGCAAGAAAAATTACCAGATATTTAGTGTATTTTAGAGTAAGGGTTTTATCTGTTGGTAGAACTAGTAAAATAGGCAATTGGATCTATCATGGAGTTCTTCTTCTTTTGTTGTCATGTCTTAAACCGACCACCACAGTCTGTCAAGACCCACAGGAATTGAGGTCTGTCACAGCCGCCTGTGCCAGCCACCCATACTTTAAACCTTGTGGGTACTCCCTTCTCATTGCCTATGACACACAGAGCCCCCTCTCCCTGCTTTCTTCATGTTCCCTTAAATCAGCTGGGTCAGTTCCTAATAGGCCCTGTAGATGCCTTTTCTTCCCCCTCATGCAAACTGCTGATCACTCTTCTTTGCTGTCTTCTTTATAGAGCAAAACATTCCATGGAATTAATGCTTTCAGCCTAAAATCCTGTTTGCAAGGATGTTTCTGATTTGTTTACAATATTTAAAGAATCTTTAGTAAAAAAAAAAAAATAGCCAACAAAACACTTGCCCTTGAAAGGGTGGAAGGACACTAAGATAGGGAGTAGTTGTTTGGCTGTAATGGCATTAACAGGCTTCTGTGGAACAGAACAAAGGGTCTCTTGTGCCTGCTTATCACACCTTCATTACTAACAGAGCTCTGAGGAGTGCTGTCAAGAAAGGGGCATAAACTGACCCAAAATTTGTGTGAAACCCAATGCAGGGAAGCTGTGGGTTTGGGGTTTTTTTTGGGGTTTTTTTCTTCTCTTGCCTCTTAGTCCTTTTGGTTAAGCATAGTCGGATGCCCCTCCCTAAAAACTCTAGAGAAAACAATTTCTTAGTGAGTGGCAGGGAAATGCTGTGGCTCAGGTATAAGATGAAGAGGATGAATATCTTAGATTGAGCTTCTAGTCAATGTTCTGACAAACAAGGCTTTGGGTAGCCATTTTACTCTGTTCCATAGTCTCCTCATCTCTGAATTAGGACTACCAGTCTATCTCATGGCATGCTGACACTAAGTGAACTATGTAGAATTTCAGGGTATCATCGCACATGAAAGCACTACATACAATTATTTATTCAGTAATTCTGAAGGAAAGCATGGGCTTGCTTTATTTTTTCTACTCCCGATTAGCAAAGCCTAATTTCTGCTCTGGGAGTGAGTAGACAATCTCACCATTCTTATCTCTGTCACAGTAAGTTGCTATGTTGGTCTCTAAACCAGATCCTAGCATTCTTTAATACTGGTTTAATATTCAAGCACTTTACTGTATATAGTCTTTAAAGGTTAATGGGTGTGTCAAGTAGTTCTTGGTTATTAAACCAGTAAAGGTTAATGGGTGGGTCAAGTAGTTCTTGGTTAGTCAACCAGTCTCTTGCTAGAATAGAAATTAGTTTGCAGTCTGACGCATTTACTGCAGTTGTTGCTTTTCAGGAGGATATAGGTGCAATAAGGAGTTTAAAGTGAAATTAAACTGACACGTTTTATTTTCAAATGCATGATGAGTTGGACTTTGCTTGAACTTTCAGACCTCTGTCTTGGGAAGAATGGGTACAGCTTGCTTTCAAGAAATCCTTTTTTTTTTGTAAAATACGCTGGGTCTGTATTCAATGTTCTCTCACTATGTATTCTTTTGTGCTTGAATTTTAACAGTTTGCATTTTTTAACATCTTTTATATTCAATCTAATGTTCTATATTCAATCTAATGTTCAACTAGTCTGGAGAAAAAAAATCTGACCGCCTAGTAACTGAAAACACCTTTTTAAACCAAGCTCTTGTCCTCCCTCTACAGGAGAATTTGCAGCGTTCAAGTAGCCACAGCACCATGGCAGCACCCACTCTGTTATTTAAGTCTTGTGTTCCTACAGTTTCTTAACATCAAAACTCTATTCTGCTCTGCAAAACCTAAAGTAATTTAGAAAAGATATCCATAAGCTTAAAAGTGGAGCAGAATGGAACTGCCAGTCCAACACAATGGGAAAAAGTACCTTTTTTTGGGAACCAGCATTCTCTGCTGCCAGTGTTTCTCCTTCACCACAAACCACCACGTGCATTCGGAGACCCGCAGTGGCTGCCTGTGCTGTTGGCATCATTCCCAGGAGAGAGGAGAGGGCGCTCATGGTTTGACTGGTGCTCGGGCATGAGGGGATGGAACTGCTGCTGCAACTTAGGAGACTTGCTTTGGATGGTCTGCCGGTTGGCTTTCTCCCTCTAACAACCTACCATCAGAGGCTGAAAATCTGATGAGTGCTAATTTAAAAGAATCATCCTCCATTCTGATCCTGGTTTTTTTCACCTGGTGTACTCACTGATTTATGGACAATGCAGTATCCCCTTTTCACTGTATTACAATGTCAAACACTTAAATCTATCTATATTATTGGGGTTTATTCCAGTAAAATTAAAAGTGTGGGGTGATGAGAGCTGGAGAAGATGTTACTCTAAAGGCGAAGAGATTAAACTGAAGGAAAAGGGGATGCTGCTGCACCTTTTCTCAGATTTACTTTATCGCTTCTTCAAACAACGTTAAACAACCACCAACAACCTTAACCCTTTTCTTTTTCCAGTATTTTCTTGGTGTGTGCATATACAACATCTTTTAGAAGGATTAGATAGATTCTTCTTTTGTTGGTCCAGCAACAAACTGAAGTTTAAAAAAAAAACAAACAACAAACTGTAGTGAGATTGTCCTCTTTTTTTTTTTTTCATTTGTATCATGGGATACAATGTATCTATCAAAGATGCTACCACAGCATCTGAAGTCTGTAAAACTCCTGATACAGATGGCGAATGGTGTATGTACCTACTTTAAAAGTTTTATTTTAAACGAGGGTGCAGGTTCATGCCAGGTACCTTACCAACATGTAATGTTTTCATAAATGGAGAAAAAAGTTCTCAGGTTGAATTGAATACAAATACAAAACCCCCTAGAATTAGACATTCCAAAAATTATGTTTTGGTACTTTAAAGAGCCTTTTTTTTTTTTTAAGGATTTTTATCCTGCTAACTAAATGTCCTCTGATAAGTGTGTGTGTGTAAATGTGGAGCATCTTGTCCTAATGGCAAGTTGTTAGATCAAAACAAAACGGTACTTGCTGGATCCACGCTGACTACTTCTCCTCTCATTGCTTTCTTCCCTGTCATCTCCTCCCTTCCATCTGTCTTTCCCTTTTTGTACACTTTGCAAACTAGGATGAAGGTGGCAGTATCTCCATTAGAGTGCTTTGTTTTCCTGTCCTCCAATCCTGGTTTTCAAATGGTTGGTAACTTTTTTGAAAAGTTACTCAGTCAGGGAAAAAACAACTCAAAGTTCTGCACACTGTTTACCTCTAGTATAATATCTTGTGATGTGATCTGTTCGCAGCGTTCTCTGGTATGTGGTATTACGTGTAAATTATTTGTACAGAGGCAAGTCAGACCACATTGGAGAGAAATTCAAGCTCAGACAGAAGTTTTCAGAATTTGATTCATATCTGCCCTGTACCACTCCAGGTGAGGCAGGAGAACTGACCCCTTTCTAGCGGGGAGGTTGTTGCTGGGGGAGGTGGGGAGGTGTTAAGCAAAATCATGACAAATAAATGAAGGAGTTAAATGTGTGTGAATGTGGTGTCCATGCTACTCCTGGGTGTATTGGGGGAGGACGCTGTCCTTCCCTCCCTGGGAGAGTTGGGCTGTTCCTGGCTGCAGAAGGTTGCTCCCAAGCCAAGGGAGAAACGCACATCGGTAGTGGAACGTGCTTTTAAAACCCTGGAGTTCTGCGGTGTTGCTGGTAGTCAGTTATGTTCGTCAGTAAATATTTACTGGGGTTATAGGACCAGAATAATCTGAAGTGGGAATTATAACTGAAATACTGTGTATTCATATTAATTCCACAAACATTAGCAAGACAGCAATAGTGAATGACTTGAATAGTCACTACAAGAATGAAGTGATTCATGTTGGTACATGAATAGAATCGATTTTGTGTACAGGATGCATTTAAAAAAAAAAAAAAAGCACAAATTTTTTTCTTGTCTGCTGTGGGTCTTCAGATCCTGTAAGGGTTTTTGTCCTTATTGAGATTGGCAGGAAGGTAAATAGTAGCAATAGCCACTTCCCAGTGCGGAGAAGCTAATGAGCGTGCGGCGGTGTGCAGACCAGCAAGATCAGAGTGCTCCCTGGTGATCACCTGAGGCCAGCACCTCAGAGGTGGAAGGAGCCTGGGGCCACTGGGGTCAGCAAGCAGGCCAGAGCGTTTACAGCTAGATACAGGCTCCCAGAGGGTGAAGTAGTCACTGCTCATTCTCCTTCCACCCCACACGTTGCTCCAGCCCCTGTATGGGCTGTGGCCTAATTTGTACATGTTGGGCATACTGGAAATTTATGTTCTTTGGAAAGAAACTGTTACCAGAGCAAGTACGTAGAGGTGGTTCAACAGTCATTTGTTTCACCCAGCTTGTTAAAGTGGTCTAGTTTCCTTCCATGAGGTCATGCTGGCAGAAGATTGTCTGCTAAAATATAACTGTTAGGAATTTCATTCTGTCTTTGCTTAAAATGAACTTACTTTTGTAAAGATTCATTACCCATTAGTCTACAATATGCTTCTTGAGCCCATAGGAAAAGCACAAGGAAGATTGCTATCCTTGTCCATGCAAAGCACTTTATAAAATAAACACATGATCTCTGGGGTTTTGGGTTTGTTTTTTTTGGGGGTGGGGGGTGGCTATTGGGGTTGGTCTGTTCGTAGGTTTGGGTTTTTCTGATTTTTTGGGGTTGTTTTGTTTTATGTTTTCCCTGAGGAATGTGCAAGTTGTTTGGCTGCTGTTTAGAGAAGTCCTTTTGGGATGCGTTTCTACTGGTTTCCATGTTTGTTCGTTTCCTTCCAGATGGCTGTAGTAATGTGTGTTTGTCTGTAAGAGGTCCCATGCAATACTCACGCAAAACTTTGTAAGAAATTTGGTTTGTAAATAACTGGGATTTGGGGTTTTATGTTTTCTTTCAGGAGTTTTTCTGGATGTCTTGCATGCCACCAGAACCAGTCTTAAAAATGCCCTGTAGATGTTTAGGGAATGTGGAGATAAGAGTAGAAAAGAACTGACTTCCCTGTGTAGCAGTGGGATGAAGGAAGTAAACTGAAGTGACCAATACATTCATGTCTGTTACACTGATTTCTTAAGCTTCTCCAGGGTGTCCTAGCCACACGCACATGCCATAGTATGAAAATGTTAGTACATGTTTTGTGTGCATGTGTTGGGACAAACACCTAGACAGTCATGCTGCTTTTAGCTCTGCAGGATCTAGTATCTATTCATTATTTGCAAAACTACCATCCCAGCTATTCATGTCTTTATTGACCACGCATACACTTTCCCCTCTGCCTTTCCATACAGTTAGCTAGAAGAGGCCTATTACATCTCCCCTGTCAGTATATGATTGTTTCCTGTGGCATTTTTGCTGGAACTGGAACGTTGTCATGGAACTTTAAACCAAAGGGTATGAGTGTAGAGCCTTGGTTGCTTTGCAAGTCATTTCTGTGTCAATTTATTGCTAAATGGTCCCAGATACAATTAGCCCAGTCATTTCTTTTTTTATATAAACTCGTGCAGGTCATTAAATTAATCCACTTATGCTTTTTATGCTTAACTAAAATCATCTTTTCTTGTACTTGAATGCTTTAGCAGCTGATGATGATTCAGAATGTTTGAGGCCAACTGCAGCCGTGGCATCTCAACATCACTTGGGTCAGTATGTGATCATTAGAGGCAGCATTTGGCCTTCACGATTGTAAAATGAGTGAACTGCTGACTGTTGATAAGTACCACGTCTTTCCACAAATGCCCGAATCAGGGGAAAAAATACACTGAAAATCACACACAAACAGGTTTGCTTCTGTGTTTGCCTGGTGATGTAGATGCTTCCAGCATTTTACAGAACATTTGGGGAAGCCAGATCCCCAGAAGCCTCACAAACAAGTACAGGTTGAAGTGTTGATAGCTGGAGGGGCTAAATTTAGGGAAGAAGCATGTAGACGTTTCACGCTTTTGCAGCCTATAGATTTCACTCCCTTCTTGACTGTGAGTGCAGCATGTGTAGCACAAACTATTCATAGTACTGTAGACAACTTGTCTTCTGTCCGTTGAAAAAAGTATCACCCATAGCGGAATGCGACAGGCAAAGCTTCAAGGTACCCGCAAATTCAGTTGAAAAGCAGTTGCATGAGTGGACTGTTAAGGGCATCCCTTTGAAGGTGCTGGGTGTTCTGGTTTGCTGTTATGCCTTTGACAGAGAAGTTTATGAAACGAACTTTCTGTTTACTGCAGCCTTGTTAATATGCATCTGCACTTCGTATTTGTTTTGGCATGCATTTTAAATACCTTTCTTCATCGCTCCATTACTTACCTAGAAAATAAAATTATCAGAAGAGCAGAGTGAGGTTGTTACAACATTTTCTTTTCATTTAAGTTTCAAGGATGCTAACACAGAAGCTACTAAGTCGGCATTGTGACAGCAGTAAATAACTTTGAAGCTGTGGAAGGAGGAAACTTTAAAACTGCAGAACATAAGAGTACACCAAGAACAAATTCAGGTGAAAATGAGCACATCTCTTTTCAGAAGAGAGAGCTGCCCAGGCCCTCCGTTAAACGGTTTACACAGGGATCCCCCAAAACAGTCTTTGCAGTTTGCCAAATGATCATGTGCCTTCACAACCTTAAAAAGTACAACAGAATGTAAACCAGGTGCTTTGTAACTAGAGCAGTGGCTTTGGTTTGCTTCTGATGCGGTAGCTTTGTATATAGCTGTTACTATAGATAGGTAGCTTTGGAGCTGGTAAACTTCTGTAAAGGAGCACAGTGGGCAGAGAGCATTCCCCAGAATACCTGAGACCATTTCAAAGGTAGGAATTGAAGGATACCCAATTCAATTACAGTAAACCTGCTACTTGAAATCTGCTCTATCAAAAGTTAAATGAAGTTCATTTAACTTCCAAGTAAGCAAACCCTCCTCCCCCTCCAAAGACGCAAAGGTCTTGATACAGAAAGGTAATAGAAAGCTCTGAAGAGGCCCAAAGTTGCATTGTCACAGTATCTTGGAGTGAGCTGGTAGATGAAAAACAAGAGATAGATTAGGAGAAATTGATGGGTAGTACTTAATGTAATCCAAGTCCATGTGCATCAGACCATGCAATGAATTCTCTGGCCCAGAAAATGCAATTAATTTTGTTTTTCTGGAATATCAGCAGGTTTCCTTAGTATTGCCTTGAGCCTCTTGCAGTTACTCTTCAGTGAGCGCATCCTGTTACAGCACATTAACCGCAGGAGATTGTAGGTGTCTTGTCAGCTGAGGGACAGACAGTGTGTTTGAATTGGATTTGGTCAAATTTCAAACCGGTTACGTAGACTTCTGGCAGTACCTACAAACCAGTGTCATATTTAACTTACTTGGCCATGAAGGACAAAATAATTGGGCTTTGATATTAGTGCTTTTTCAGATCTTTTCCTTTTCTTTTTTTTGGGAGCAAGATTTTGGACATAATTGTAAATTATAAAGTTATGTCTAAAAGCACATTTCATATGAAATATCAGACCAATTTTTATTTGGTTTTGTTCGTTTTGGAAAGCAAAGTTGTAAAAACATTTTAGTAATGTTCCATGAACTATCTGGAATCCTTCGACCTACCCAAATTCTGCACTAAAAGTGCACCTAAGAAGATGGTATCTTTGTCCTTTTTTTAAAAAAAAACAAAAAAAAAAAAAAACCTGTTTCCCAAAGAGAAGGGAGCTGATGGGAGGATTTAGAAACTTCTAAACTACCTAGGCAACTGCTTCATAGCCTCACAGCACTTGAGGTCATCCAGCCTCCTTAAGAGCCAGCAGTGGCCTGACTGGTCATTTTGTCTAGTTTGTGGTGTTTGCAGCAGCTGTACTTTAGAATAAACATCGTGTGACATTTACTTTTGAGCGAGTAAACCACAAAAAATACCTGTGTTTTCTTTTCCATTTGGGTTTGGAAAACAGTTGGGGTTTGTTTTGAAAAGTGTCATTCTGTGTTGCATTTGTGTATTCACCGTAGTTGAAAAGAAAATCTGTGTGTTTGGGAGCTGAGTGGAACATTAGGAGAAGAAATGAAGCCCACCATCTGGACACGGATGTTGGGTCTAGGGGGCAAAACGGACCAAACTTGGGTGTTGGGTTATTTAGGGATGGTGGGGGTTGCGAGGGCATAATTTAAATTAACTTTGTCTAAAATAAAATGTAAGTGCAATAAATGTGCTTTTTTATTCAAAGCTGTGAACCTTTAGGAAAAAAGAAAAAACCACACACAAAAAAAAAATCAACAACAAAACAATGCACATCATTCCTTCATGAGCCTTGTGTCCTCCCTGCCTCTCCTTCCTCCCCCTTCTCCATGCTTCTCCTCAACTGACAGAGACCTGACAGTGGCCGAGTTGCATGTGTTGGCAACCCAGATGAACATTGCTTTCCTTCTGAGCTCATTGGTTGGGATTGGGGAAAGTCCAGACCCTACTTCTTGCCACCCTTGAAATCCTTTTGGAATCCAGTGCCGACCTGTGCCACTAGAGCAGGGTCTGCTGCTACTCCGGACGCACGAGCCAGCCCACCCGCTGACGGCAAGGGCCGTGCTCCTCCTGGCCCTTCGGCCTCCAGTTGTAACTTCCCACCTCGTTCCAGCTGCAGTGACGGTGTCTCAGGCTGGGTACGTCACCTTTTTCTTAAGCTATGGCAAAAGTATTCGGTTTTCAGCTGCCTCGTGGGCTCCCTTTTCCCCTTTGTCAAACCACACATGCAGGCTGCCCACTGTTGCCTTCTGTGACTCTGCCTTGTTCTGGAGGAGCGGGTGGATGTGCTCACCATTGGCCGCGCGCTGCTCGCACGGTCTCTCCTTACTTGAGCGCTGGCTGCTTTTCCTAGGCTTAGGAAACGTGCACCACTCTTTTGGGGGGGGGGGGTGGCGACAGGGGGGTTCCATGAGAGGCACAATCATGTTGTTTCATTAAGAAATGATGGCAGGTGTAGCACTCGGTAGTTGGACCCTAGGGGGCGTCAGAGAGGACTGGCTTGTTTAAAGTTTATAGATACTCAGATCTATATCCTTTAAACTGGATTATTTTTATATATAGTCAAGACAATGGCATTACCTCATAATACAGAGGCTTGTTTATGAAAGGCAAAGTATCTAGTAAGGAGAAGAAAGGGAAATTTATATACAGATTTGATTTTGTTTGTTCTTTAGTGCAATGAAATGTATGTCCCACCAACTTAAACTCTGTGCTAACACAACATTCCTTTCAGCTATACTTTTTTTTTTTTTTATTCCTTTGACCACCAGAGGTTTGCGAGGGGCTTATGACTGCAAAGTAGATGGTCCAGCCTGGTTACTTAAAAAAAAAAAAACCCAATTGTGTTAGTAGATTTCCATAGCTGCTTTTAAAAACCTACAATGGAGTAATTGTTTTGAAACTTGTATTTATTTTTTAATTCATAACGTTTATTTTCAGTTTCCTGTTACATAGGTCATGGCATCTCCACTTCTTTCCTTCTCACGTGTCCCCTGTAATTGCCAATACAACTTACTTTTCTTGTTTGTTCCCTCCCCCTTTTACTTTTGTTGTCCCTTCATTTGTACTTTGGAGTTTTTCTCATGTAAATTTGTACAATGGGAAATATTGTCCAGTTTGGTTAGAGAGCATGGAGACTTAAAACATATTAAAATTTGATAGCTGAATTCAGATTGAAGAAAACTATTTCTGTGTAAAGTTATTTAAAGAACTCTGTATTATATAAAAGGCAAAAGTTCTATGTACTTGATGTGAATATGAGAATACTGCTATAATAAAGATTGACTGCATGGTAAAGTCTGAAGGAGATTTTGTCATCTGGTTCACAGCTCCTCCCCATGAAGTTCCAGAAGCGCAAAAGTTTACTTTTATGTTGTTGCTTTAGAATGTAACTGGAAGGGAGGGGGGAAGCTGAAAACCGAGAAAGGGAGAGATGGAGGGTGACCCACCTCCCTTCCTCATGCTGCAGTGCTGCCTCCTTCACCGAGGTGCTCAGCACTAAGGTGTTTTTACCTTTGCAGAGGCTTTCGCTTCACAAGGATTATCCTGGACTTCAGTAATACCCAAGGGTGCTTCCCCCTCACCCTGCAGAAAGCTTGGCACAGGTTGGTCTGGGTTCTCTTCAGGGTCACTTCCCCAGCTTCAATGGCAACTGTTATTTAGTGAGAAGTAAAAGGTCTTCAACTTAGCTTCTCTACAGTTCTACCATGGGTAAGTTTTATTTTTCCCACTCGCTTAGTGGTTATTTGTCAGAGCTTTAATGATGGGATTCTTATCTGCTGTGCATTCATGGAAGTTTTAAATCGCACTCTGAACATGGATATATCACCTTATTTCTTGGGGGCTGCACATTATGGAATCGTAGAATGGTAGAGGTTGGAAGGGATCTCTGGAGATCATAAGAGTCCAACCTGCCTGCCAGAGCAGGTTCACCTAGGGCAGGCCACACAGGAACAGATCCAGGTGGGTTTTTCAAGTCTCTAGAGAAGGAGACTCCACAACCTCTCTGGGCAGCCTGTTCCAGGCTCTGTCACCTTTGCAGTAAAGAAGTTTTTTCCTCTTGTTGAGGTGGAACTTCCTGGGTTCCAGTTTGTGATCATTGCCCCTCATCCTATCACAGGGCACCACTGAAAAGAGACTGGTCCCTCTACTTGACACCCCCCCTTAAGATATTTGTAAACATTCATAAGATCCCCTCTGTGTTCTCTTCGCCAGACTGAACAGCCCCAGGTGTCTCAGTCATTCCTCCTAAGAGAAGTGTTCCTCTACAGTTGTAATGTTCATTCTCCAGAAATCCTGCAGTGTTCACAAAGTACAATTTAACTCAGTTTGTTTACAGTTAACTTTTATTGACATAAGGACAGAGGAGCCAAAGCCTTGGTTCCAGGAGCCTCTTCAGTTCCAGGGACCTGCAAGTAACAGAAAAGAATCCTGAGATCCTTTTCACCCATCCTTTCCCCACTGCTGAGAGCTGGGGAAGGACCTCCTTGGTAGTGGCCCTGCTGTCTTCAGCATTAGTTGAAGCTGTGACTTTTAGAGCCATAAAGTGACAAAGCAGCTTATGAGAGAATGTAATTAAAAGAATAAAAAAAAGCAAAAGCCTCAGACCTTTGAAGGGACAACTGCACCAGTCTAGTGAAAGAGAGCAGGTGCTCAAGCTTAGGTAATGCTGGGTCTACAGAACAGCAGAAACTAAGTCTGAACTCATAGCAGTTAAGCTACAAACTCATAAAAAAGTAAGTCTGTGCTTCAGGCTTCTACTGCCAAAACTAGCCTCCTAGGACTGGAGCTTTCAGCTACAGCACAAAGAGCGTGCACAGGCAATAAACAGCAACTCTCTGCATTCTCTACAACAGAGATTTGGCATATTTAAGTGCAGAACGATCTGCTGCTGGCAGTGTGAAGAGAAGGACCATAAACAGAGCCAGGGCCTCCCTGGGGCAGCATCGCAAGCGGGACCTTTGAAGCTCAGTGAAAGCACCCCGCGGCCGCCTTTACCGCTGTTCGAGCCCCGCTGCACCCCGCGGGCAGGAGCCGTACCGCTCTGCTGCCGCCAGCGCCGGCACCCGCGGCTCCAGGCGCCTATTCCGCGTCGTCCGGAGGGATCCCGAGCTCCTCGTCCGTCCAGGCAGAAGGGTCGGGGTAGGGGAAGTGTCCCTGAGGGAGAGACGCCATCAGAGCCAGGCCGAGGCCCCTGCCCCGGTATCCGCCCCCGTCACCGCCGCTCCGGCCTCACCAGCACCATGTCCGATTTGTGCCAGAAGTGCCAGAGGATCCAGAACCACATGAAGCCGCTGAGGAGCTCGCTCCGAATCACCTGCGCCCGCGTCAGCTCCGGGAACTGCCGGTAGCGCGGCGGGATGTGCACCCCGCCGCCCGCACTGCAACACAGGCACCGCCGCTGCCGCCTCACTCCCGGCCCCGCCGGCACCCGGACCGCCCTCCCCGCTCCCACCCCCCGCCCGCCTCACTCACTGCCGCAGCCCGGTCGTGCCGCTCCCGGCCCGCAGCAGCCGCCCGGCCGACCGCCCCAGCGACACCAACATGACTCCAGCTCCGCCGCCCCCCCGCGCCCCCAATGTCACCCCTGGCACCTCCCAACAACAGCCGCGGCGATTGGCCCGCCCTGCCGTGCGGCACCTACCACCTCCGGCAGCGGAGGGGCCGCGGACGCGGCAAAGCTGCCCACCCCAGGCGGCGGCGGCGGGGCGCGGCGGGGCGCGGCGGTGCGGAGCGACCCCTGCAGCGCCTGGCTGGGCCCGCCCCGCGGCTGGGCCCGCCGGGCCCGCGAGGGTACCCCCGCCTCGGCACCTCCCCAGGCACTTGGGAGCGGCGGGACGGCGCCAACGCACTGGCGGGGGGAGTGTGTTCCTCGGAACCCCCAAGAGCTGGCGTCGCCCGCCGAGGGCGCAGAGGCGGGAGCGGGGTGGCCTCCCCAGCCAAGCCGCTCTTTTCAGAGCGGGGGAGAAAGGCGACGCCGGCTGCTTGTCCTTAAGGAGAGGGCTAGCTCACCCAGGTGGTTATTCCCCATCAGACGGCCGAGCTGGTGCAGCCCACAGAGTCCGGTTGCGTAGCAACGCGGCAGGCGCGGTGCCGGTCAGCCCGGGTGCTCCTCCCGCCCTGGCTCCAGCCCGACCCCCGCCGCGGGTCCTGGCCCTCGCGGTCGGGCTGCGGGGCTCCTGGGCAGCGGCTGCTGCGGGGCCTCCTCCAGCTGCACGGCGGCCCCGCCGGCGCCCTCTTCAACTTCGTGGAGTTCTCTGGCCAGGCGAGGCGGGCCGGGAGGCGGGGGCCAGGCGAGGCGAGGCGGGCAGGGCGGCGGGGGCCCGGCCAGGCCCGGCTCTCTCTGTAGGCTGGCTCCCTTAGTGGGAGCGCAGGGGCGAGCTACAGGACGCCGAAGTGTAGAAATACCCGATAAAGCACCTCACGCCTGTCCCGTGGGCTTCTCTTACTTCTTTCTTTTTCTTTCTTTTAATAGGTGTTAAAATGGCGCAGTGGCCTAGTCAGGTGTTCCCCGAGTAGCGTCCCTGGAGCAGCAGCCTGGATTCGATCCCTGCAGTCTGACAACGGTGTGAACGCTGGGAGCAGCTTGGCTGTGGCGCTGGAGGAGCCAGCTTGCGAGTCAGCATATCTGTTCAGTGACGTTCTCCCGGAGCAAGAGTCAGAGGAAATCTGCCAGCTTCTTATGGAGAATAAGTTGCACCCAGTACACATTGCATGCCTTCTGGGAGGCTCAGATAATCATGAAAGAAGCAAGCAAAAAGAATGGAGAAAGTAGCCAGACAATCAGGGGTGTCCTTTCAAGCAATCAAACGCCCCTCTATTGCTTCTGAAAAGGTATACCACTAACATAAGATTAGTGCAGACTAATTAGCTCTAATTGTATGTTCCTTGTATCTTAGATCTCTGTTTGTGAGGAAAGAGCACTTCACATAGCCCCTGAGCAAAAGGCATCATCACCAACACTTGGGGTCAGCTTTGGATATGTCTTGGTCTAGCTCCATTTACTTTTGCAGGGAAAGACTCTCCCTGTATACTGGTTTCATTGAAATTCACAGACCAGCACTTGAAAGAAGCGTCTCTAAGGGGTAAAGGCAAAGATCCGGAAGGAAAGAACAAACGCCTTGCTTTGGTTTTACTTTGTTGTTGCTAGGAGACTGTACAGCTGCCCCTACAGCCGGTGTATCCTGATCCACAGATTTCACGGTTATTTTACTCTTAGGCAGGGGTGGTCAAATGTTGTCTTTTAAACATATAACAATATCACAAATCATGAGCATCTCCCGTTTCCATCTCCTCCTTCCCTCCTCCAGGTAAGCTCCATGTCCATCTCACATGTCCAGTGTTGTCACACAGCTAATAAGGATCCCTGTGGCTCTCTACTGCCAAGATGTCCAGTAACATAGTAAGTTCAAAATCTATAGATGGGTCACTGGAAATGTGGAGAAGAAAAAACCTAGGAAACACAGTTATTGTGGGCTGGGGTGGATGTCCTATGTGGATTTAGTTCCTTTTCATTGCAGCAAGTTGCACAAGTTCTGTTGCCAAGGTCTTCATTATTTGTCTTTTTGTTTTCTACAGCTTTCCTCTTTGTGCATGGAATCCAGAGTCCCTTTGTATGCCTTTGATATCCTCAGCAAAAAGGAATTTCATTGATTCATCCCTAGAGGCTTCCAGTTTTGTGAGGGGGGCTCGTGTGTTGGCAAGGAGAGAAGCTGATGGCTATTACTACCTTGGCCACATTGCCCAAGATCTGAAGGTAGCTCTTTATTGGGAACTATGATTGTCAAAGCTCTTCCTGGGATCTGAGTGTCTTTTTCCTGTTCTTCCCATGCCTCACCAGACCCATAGCCTCACTCTAGGGTGGCTCTCCTGAGATATACCTCGTTTGTCTCCCCACATCTTGTTTTCATGTGTTTCCTGATGATGACTGTCTACTGTGAATTCTGCAAGCAGAAAAAAATGGAAATCAGTCTATTTTAATAATTATAATGAGGTGTTTTTGAGAGACAATAAAAAACTCCAGGTCTCATATCCCCATTGTCTACTTCCGCCCAGTCTAGCAGCAAAGCCAATGAGCTAAACAGCAATAGTAATCCAAAATGTTTGTCTCTGGTGACTACCTCCTCCTTACTGGTCCGAGAACTCTTCTCATTCTCTCCTTCCTATGTTTCTGGGATTTGTTAGAAGATTTTGGATGCCAGATGGAAAATCCCCCCCGCAGGCCTTCTTTAAAAATCCAGTTCATTTTGCATTTTGCAGGTTAGTTACAGAAATAATGATGCTAAGTACAGGTGAGGATGGCTGTAAGCTCCAGCCTGGGGTGGAACAGATAGGGACAGCTAAAAGTACGAGTGACATTACCTGGAGCAGCTGCTGACAGTGTTATTTCTGTAAATGCACTGATAGACCTCCAGAGAAGGCTGAGATGTTGGTGACAGACCTTCCCCGCACCCGTTGCTGAAGGCTTAAAGCATTTAAATTTATGACAGTTATGACATTTCACTAGTTCATTATCCACTTGATTACTATGGAACAAACTGTATCACACACAGCAGTTTCTTTTGGCTGCTCTTTTTCTGCTGGGAGGTTTTCCTGGTAAAGTTCTGCCTTAGTGTCCTAACTGTGCTCTTAAAAAAAACCCTGAGTCCAAAATGAAAGGAAGAGAAAGACTGTTTAGACCCAGCTATTTAGTTGCTTTCAAAGTCCAATATGGAGACAGTACAGTGAAAAACCTGGCAGAAGAGGAAAGCTATGTTCCCCCATCACGTTCCACTTCCTGGGATTTCTGCCACTTCCCTGCTAGCACTTGCATTTGGCCGTTAATTGGACCCAGATGTCTGTCTTGCAAACCGCATGTTTTACTCTCGCAGGGCTCCAGGGCAGGGTTTTTAATTGAGTTTGACAGAAGTCGCGCTGGGAAAGGCAAGGTGCAGCTTCACACGCAGGAAACGCCTCTCTACGACATTCTCCACTATGAAGATGCCAGGCAATGGCCTCTTACTCCAGGAGACAGGGTCTTGGCACCGTGGGACAGCAGAGCTGAACGTTTTGGCCCCGGCACTGTGCTAAAGGTTGCGGAGAACAAGGAGGCACGTTTAGGTACAGGGTATTGGCTTTCTTAACACTGCGAGGCTTGCCACGGTTTCTGGTCGCTATACAGAAAGCAGAACAGTCTCGACCATGGAGAATTCCCCACTACTGCTTGGTTCTCTTCCTCATCTTTTTGTGTTGTTGTTGGCACTAAACAGCCTGTTCTTTTTCAGTGCCAGAATAACGCAGCCCCCAGCATCAGCTTTTGCTGCGTTCTGTGAGTGGAAACTCTGTAAAAAGCTGGGGGAAGGGGAAGGAGGGTGTGTCCTCCCAACACAAGGAGAAATGTTCCTGGCCTACACCAGTATTCACCTGATTATCTATTAGTCTAGTTTCCAGCTTTTGCAGGGTAAAATCCGGGCTTGCTGTGAGGAGGGAGAATTTTGCTATCTGCTGTCTCGCCATAGGAAGGCCAAATTTTAAACCTGTAAAGAAAAAATCATGGAAGTTGTTGCAAAATTGTCTGAAACACAATCTGTCACTTTAATCTGCTTTCTAAAAGATAAATCACACAGGCTGACATGCTTCTAAATGCATTTTTTGCCTTTTTTTTAATTTTATTTTTTTGTTAATACACACAGCAGACACCAGAAGGAGAGTGCTTGTGAATTTCTGGAATGGGCAGACTAAGGAGGTGTCTTCTGACCAAGCTCTGCGGATCCCTCTGCCCTTAAGCGAACGCATCATCCTAGAACTGCAGATGCCTTTAGCAGCCAGGCAGATGGTGGTAGATTCAAGCTTGGATTACCCGTGCATTGTGACACCAGGTTATAGAGCCTCAGGCCATTACAGACAGGGTCACTCAGACCTGGACTACTGGCCAAGGTGTCTGTATTCAACTCGGCCGTGTGCTACATGCCACTGGAGGTGTACCTCCCTTCCCCATTGCTGCCTTGCAGCCAGGGAACCCATATGGCATACAGGGTGCAAAGTGCAGCAGGAAGATGCCTTCATCCCAGGAACAAGCTTGACTAAAGAAGAGCTCAGCAAGGAAATAGAAGAGCAACTGTCTAAAGTGAGGATTTCATCTTCGGAAAGTGCTTCCAGGGAGGAAGAGAAAAAGGAAGTTAAGATATTGAAGACAGAAAATGTTCCAAAATTTGTTCAGTCTCATTTGGAAGAGGATAATGAGGTTATAGAACCTAAGGAGGTAAAAAGTAATTCACCATGGTTCTTCTGTTAACATGTGGTCTGCTGTTTGTATAATGTCTGCTTTGTTACCTCAAATTTTCTGCTCTCGCTATCAAAAAATTATTAGATATTTTAGTTCTGGCCCTTATGTATGCCTGCTAAAGAATGGAGAGACTTTGCTCTGCACTCTCTTCCTAATCCTTTGCCCAGGGCAAGAGCTAAAAGCTGTCATTGCTACTGGCTGGAGCAGACTCCAAGAATCTTCCATGGATGCAGAATATGAGAAGTGCCCCATAGCCCAGTTCCTCTAGACTCTGTGTAAAGGAGGTAAAGGCAGGAAAAAGTCAGGTGGAAGACTTTACACCAGATAGGATTACAGTAAGGATTGCTCCATACTATGGCAGTCCCTGGCATAATTCCATTACAGGATTTCTCCACCCATGGCAGAGGCATCACCTCTCCCAGTTAAAGACCAAAAGAGACATTTATGATCCTCTGTGGTTGATTTGGTGCTTGTGATCAGGGCACCAGAGGAGGATCATTAAGGAGGAGGTTCATGTGCACTACCTACTGCCATGCATTTTTCCATTGCTCTGCAAGGGGTAGAATCCTTATTTCTCACACATGCCAGAAACTCAACTAGAGTTCCTCTGGCCACATCTCTTTTGTACCAGTTTGAGCCCTCCCAAGCAGAAGTACTGTCAGTTTTAGGCCATTTGAAGATGTAGAGAAACACACAAAGTGATTAGAAATTACTCTATTTGAGAGTTGTTTCTTTAGTAAATAACTCCCCTAGAGGTTTGCTTTTTTTTTTGTTTGTTTGTTTGTTTCTAATTCTTTCTTAAACTTCAGTTGAAGAATTGAAGATCTTAGGCTGTAAATTCCTGAAACTACCCTATTCTTTTCCTTATCAGGTCTGTATTACGATGGCATGTCTTGTTATTTCTAGAGTCCTCAGAGGGACAAAGCTCATGCTGTGGTTGATCCTGCTGTGAACACAGACAGCTGCTTAATGGAGACAATCCACAAGGGAGAAGCAGACAGCAGACAGCAGGATGCTGAAACTGAGGCTGAGATTGAACTCAAGCATGGTATTGAAATGTAGCTGTGTTATCCAAGATAACATAAGACTTGCCACACAGTATGAGAGCAGCAGGCCCTCATGGCTAAGACCTGTTGCCATAGTTGATGTTTCAAAAGGAAATGCCATGCCATGCTGTGAATGTAGTACACCCTAATGTAGTATGGTTATATGTAGGTATTAACAGTAGTGTGGCTTGAGAAGTTGTTGATGTTCTCAAGGTGAAAGTATTTTCAGATGGAAGTTGGAGGGGTGGGATTTGGCTTTTACAGCTACTGCAGTAGCAGCTTTTGGGTTTTCTTCACTTTTATCGTAATGCTTGCTATAAATACTATTTATTATAAAATTTCTTTGCTTTAAAATTTAATCTGTAGCACTAACTATGACTGCTACAGCAGAAAGATTTCACCAGGACTGTTCTGTATAATGTTGCTTCTCTTACCTGTGCTGAAAATGATTCCTTTATAATGTCACTGAGTAAACTTTTGTTCCCTTATTGAAGAGGGGCTGGATCATGGTTTTAATCAAACTGCTGCTGTTCTCATTTAAGCTACTTTAGACACAATAGCAGGCATTTAAGTGAGGACTCTGAAAGCCTAAAGCTTTCTTCAAGTGTTACTGATGTTCTGTGTGCCACTGCTGGTAGAAGGAAAATGAAGGAATGCGTATTCCCTCCCAGCTGGTGTTGAGCATCATTCCATGCAACAGCTGCTGCTTAGCAGAAAGGTGTAGGCGAGCTCTGCCCATGTCCTCAGTTGCCCAAAAGCTGTGTTAGCCCAGGGTTATGCCCAAGCTAATTTCTCCCATCTCCCAGCAGGATGTACAGCTCAGGCTTTGCACTATTAAGAAATGTATAATTTTTGATTGACTCAGAGCACTGGCAGAAGCTCGTGTCTGTCTGAAAAAATACCATGTAAACAGCCTGATTAGCTGTAAGTACAGTCAGTGATCTTGTGTTACCAGGCAAAACTCTTGCTTGTTTTTTGAAAGCTAGGACCTGTTTTATGGAGATTAAAATATGTCCCACTTCCTCAGAGGAAAATGTTGATGCTAAGTTGTATAAGTCTTGCTTTGACATATTTCACATGAGAAGATTTATTTTTTTTTTAATGTGCTTTCTTTTTATAAGCTGCATATAACCTCTTATACCCTACTTTATTTGAAAGGTCTTTCTGAGTCTGGGATGACAGAAGCTCCAACCCAGCATTCCCAGAGGAGCCCTTCCCTGGGAACCAGTGCTTTGGTTCCTTTCAGACACCACAGCTTCTTTGAGCAAGTGAATCAATCACTAGAGAAAGACAGCCTGATCATCAAATCAGCTCTATGTGTACAGAGGCCACACAGCACCTCCAGTGTGCAGGCTAGGAGATCCACGAATCCTCTGCCTCTTCCAAAAGACAAAAGCATTACAGTGAGTATTTGGTCCAAACTAGATTGAACTATTAGGATCAAGCAATTTGTTTATGTCATGTGAGAATATACTCTCCTTTGATCTCTTTCTCAAAGGTTTCTACTGCAACAAAAATTATGCCTGTGTAGAATAATGGCTATGCATAAATAGAAACAAAAGGGGTTCCACTTGGGAATCAGTGTTGTACAGCACCAGGGCACCTCTGGTATTTTTACTCAGCACTTTTGATAGAGTTTCTTATTTTAGATCTAATCTTTTCTAAATAAACCTGTCAGCCAGCTCTATTAGATGGCAAAAAAAATATTCCTTTTACAGATATTGAAAACAAAAAAGAGAAAGTCTAGGTAGTCATCTAAATCCCGGGAGTGCACATCAGGCCTGGGATGGAACATCAGGTCTCCTAATCCTTAGGCCTGTCCTTTACCTGCTGGAAAACCACCATTTGTTCACCTCCCACCTGTGAAACACCTTTAATTCTTGCTTTGCTCTCTCCCTCCTTATGGCATTAAATACAACCCATCCACTAATAGCAAGGCACTGGAGAACAAAGGTATTTACTGCCCCTGGGAAGCCATAGAGATCAATGTGTTGAGATAAATCATGCAAAATGCTATATGAGACTGGCAGGGACATCCTTTGAAGGTCCTGTAGTGGTTTCCAGCTTGAGATATTAGAGATGTCCTCAAAAAAGAATGAGGAGGAGACATTCCATTTGCATAGGAACAGCTAATGGCAGGAACATGCTAATGTCAGCTGGCAACAGGAGAAGTACAAATGCATTTAAGAGAGGAAAATATTTTGTGGAAACTCTGTTCCAGCCCCAAATAGCTCTAGCAATGTAAACTGGAAAGCATGTCTAAGTTTTGGTGATGTTTCTTTACTCCATCCCTCATACAGGGCACTGTAAGGAATTGAGAAGAAATAAACATTGCACTGTGGGTGTGAAAAGAAGCCTTGTTGGGTTTTAGTGTTTTACACAGCACAGTGCATTTAAAACTGAAAATTAGGAACTGGGCCCAGCATTGAAATGCAGCTACTACTGAAGAAAACACAAGGACTGCTTGATGGTGGGTGGAAATCTCAGACGACAGGAAATGAAGAGTTAGTACACCTGTAGAGAACTCCAGGAAGATTTTCTGTTTGGCCAGGGGGAGGCAGATATTTCTCTTTTTAAAAAAAAATTAAGAAGGAATCTGTAATATGATTTGTGGGCAGAACCTGTATTTTCCATCCAGTCCAGAATCTGACGCGAAGATTGGGAAGTTTTAAGGACTGTCTCAAGACTGGAACAACCTGAACACCACAGCTTACTCTTAAAATAGGATTTTCAGGCACCCCTTTGTTGTTTAAGTTTAATCTTTTGTACAGGTTTTAGCATCATACTCAGTGTTTTCATGGATGGGAAGTGACACTATAGTATTCATGAACCAGTGTGGCTTCTAGAGCTCAGGAGTGACATTAGAAGACTAAGCTGTTCTGGGTTTGTAGGTTTACAGTTTGCATTAGAAAAATATACTGATGAGAGTAAGGGTTCAGTTTGTGCTTTGTTTGCTTGTTTGTTTGTTTCTTTTAGAAATCAGTCTTTAATGGTGCTTTTCAGGAGAGATGGAAAGAGATGGACTTCAACGGAGCCAAGATTGAGCACAAAAGGTGGCAAGAGGAACAGAGGCAGCTGAAGAGGGAGCAGCAGCAAGAGGCAGATGACAGCCGGCGCCAGCTGCGCAGGGACAACCAGAGGTGATCCCTAGTTGCTACCTGTTTTTTTGTAGTAAATGTTGGAAGGTTGGTAATGTCTGCTCTCTGGTGCTCTCTTTCAGTCTCTGAACATCACACATGGTGCCTTATGCTTGTGTCTGCAGAGTGGTCATGGTGGCTTACCAGTGGCAATAAAATTGGTTCTTGAAGTATGGGTGAGTGGGTACATATGGACCCATAGCCTGTAGCATTGCCTCCAAAGGCAAATTCCCTTCAATCTCATCCTTAGACACAAAGTCCTTTCGCCTCCCAAATCCCTGTTCCCTGCCCTTGGCCCACAGTCTACTTAAGCTTAGCAGATCCTTGCCTCCATGAGCCAGCTCCTTCCATCTCTTCCCGCCAATACATGTAGTCACCTAGTTGTCCAGATTAGTCCTACAGCCCTGTCCACACAATCCCATTTCCTTGGTTCCTGGTTCCTTCAGTGCCGAGAACACATGGCCACACCAGCTTACGTAGCCAGGTGACTGCAGTTGGCTGGCATCAGGCACCAGCCCCCTTGGGGGTTTTGCCACCTCAGTTTAGGACACAGGTTTAACCCTCATAACCTAACAAAGAGTCCTGGAATATGAACTGAGCACAGATTGCCAGAGTATCTGCTTTGTGTCTTAGGCACTGTCTTTCTTTCGTTGGTCTGTCTTTCTGAGAAATTTGAGAAATTTTGTTTTGGAAACAGGCAGCAGTTGCGTCAGAGAACATTGCAAGGGCTGGAGAAGCAGCTGGAGCACAAAGACAGAGCTTTGCAGCACATGGCACTGCTCCAGGCTGCTCGGGCAGAGAGAAACAGGAAGGAATCCTTCTTGTCAGAGGAGGAGAAGAGGAAGGCAAGTCAGAGGCTGCAGTTCTTAAAGACCCGCCGTTTGCAGAGAGAGAAGTTGCAGGCAGAACGAAATAAAAGGAGCTTTGCACAAGAAAAAGAAAGGCTGGTAAAGGCAATTTCAGAAATGTTTTTTCTGTACTACCATGTTTCCATTAGTTGCACCATCCAGAGCATTTGTCTTTCACCTGGTTTATGTTCAATATGATTATATCATTTAAAGATAAATAAATGAAGGGTAACGCTTTTTGACACATGTATAATGCTGAAAGATGGGAAGTAAATTTCTCCATCTGTGGTATAAAGAGTCTTTCTGAATGGAAGGAATGAATTTCCACAGATTATACACATTTCTGACTTCTGCCAGTGGTAGCTGTGGATGAAATTCAGCATGAAAGCTGACTGTACACTTGTACATGTCTTTATTTTTATGTAGGACTTCCTCAGGAGCAGAATGCAGTCGCAGCAGGGAATGCTGGAACGAGAGTCACGGGAGCAGGACAGGCAACAAAACCAGCACCAGGCTGCCAAAGGGAGAGCATTCCAGAGCAGAGACTATTCACGGCAGAAGATGGAAAAAGAAGGCGAAAAACTTCGTCACCTCCAGCAGTACCTCAGAGAACAGAGTCTTTTGATGCTCCGGGCATCACTGCTAGCATAAGGAAGCTGCAGAGTGGGTAAGCAAGCCCTTGAGCAGGTCACAGAGCTGCTCTGTGTCTTGCAGGCATTGAGTCAGTTTTCTGGAGCTTGGGTGCTTGAGTGCAGCTGTAATAAGTGGAATTACGATTTCTGGAGAAGTCTTTAATCTCCCTTTCATTGCAGCTGGAGTGCATTTTCACTGCTCCAACCTTTAGGTGCTTTTCTTTCTGGAGTTCTGTCCAGAACTGTTCTAGTCCATCTCTGTCAAACACTGCTTCCGTGACCCTGTTGACACTCCCAACTCTACAACCAAAATCTACCTTGGTGTATAATATGAAGCACAGCCACTGTGCTGAGTTCCTGCCCCAAAGACATCTGAAGGAGGGCAGCCCTTTCCATAGGGCTCCAAGGAGGCAGCACCTATAGGGCTTAGTGGGGCTGTAGCCTGAGGCTGGTGAAAGTGTCATGCATGGGGCAATCCAGAGTGGAGCAACAGAGAACCTGAGAGTTCGTTACAGAAGTGATTCAAAGGGCACAAGATCTGGCAGAGGGGCATCGGGTTGTAGCAAATGCAAATGACAGAGAAAGCAGTTTGTGGGCCATACAATAGAGCAGGAGGGGAAGAACAAGAATGAAGGGCAGGAGAAATGCCCTGGGAATGAGTCCCTCCAGTGAAGTGTTACAAACACAGGTTACATCCTGCTACTACAAGCCTGCAGGGAAATTAAACACGGGCCTGAAAAGGCTCTGGCTTCTGAATTTTGGGAACTTTCTGCCACGCTGTGTTTCTTCCAGACCAGTGCCAGAAAAGTACATTTCTTTAAGGTCAAGGACCACATGAAATAGGAAGTGTAATTACACAGTGATGTTCTATGACTTACCTTCCTATGTTAACATGAAAATGTACATGCTAAAATGCTATGGGAATTATCCACTGCGGTTGCCATTAACAACAGACTCTTGCAAGTGTCCCGTTGCACGAGTTGCAGAAAGCCCTAGGGAAGAAATCCCCATACATGTGACACAGTTGTGCTGCTTCCTGCCAAAATGGCTGTAGGGGGCAGGACAGGGATGAGAGATGCCTCGGAAAACCTGGTAAGGCAACTTGGAACCCTTCAGCTTGGGCTTCAGGCAAGTGTAGATCTTCTACTGTCAGGGTATACCTAACTACTTGGAATACATAGGCCACTCCCCTAGAGGAGGAGTGATTTACAGATGCCCAAAATGCAAAAAGGAAGATCTATTTATCTTTTTTGGTGACATGCCACCCTTTCTAGGCACTGTAGTAAGAAAACCATCTGTTCTCTGAAATACCTGTCTCTGGAGAATCACCAAAACCAATGGTGGGCTTGGGCTTCTGTTTTGCCTACAATCTCACTTTCAGCTGGCAGTCTCCAAAAGCAGGTAACCTTAATGTCAAAAAAATAGTCTGGTATCTTTGCAGGCAGGACCCCTGGTCAGAATAAAGACTTTGTGTTCGCCATGAATAAAGGGGGAGAATGCAGCAAAGGCACATGAATTGGTAAACTGACAGGTGTCAAACTGTGTAAGAATTTGAGGTAGGCAGTAGTGCTAGGGGAGAAGAGCTCTCCCTTCAGGCTATAGGGTAAAAGGAAGCTACCCACTGGAGTCCATGATACCACTTGCTCAGGGCTCCCCTGGTTTGCCAAGTGTATTTCTGACCTTCCTTAGCAAAACTTGTGGCATCAGCCACTTCCCCAAAAGGAAACAGTACAGTACAGCAAGAGAATTTTCTGCAGCTGGGAAAGGCAGGAGAGAGTTTTTAAGACATCATACTCTGATTAGTGAAGGTGCAAAGGGGAGGAGGAGGAGGTTATATTTGTCACAGCTTGAGGTACTGTCCCTCATATAGTCAGAGGCACAAAATACAGCAGCTGTGTCCCAGTGAAGCAGCTTTGGGCAGCCAGAAATGTAACCTTTCTTTCCATGGGGAGATTGAGGAAAGGAGAAGGGACAGGGCACAGGTTATCTGCTGGAGTAGTCACAGTTTGGGGGTTTTTTTGTTTTTTTTTTTTTTTAAACACACAATGATGCTAAAAATTTATACATAAAACAAGGTATTGTAAATATTAAGTAATACTCAGAACCAAACTAGGTAAAAAATTCAAATGACATTGCCTGACATTCTCTATACACTTAGAAACATACATGGAATATGCAATGATTAAAGGAAAGTACATGAACTATTGAGCTGAATCTAAATTTATTTTTCAGACTTCATTTATATATCATTAATCGTTATTTTATAATCACCCTAAAACAGCAGATCATCTGCTTATGTACTTTCTCTTCATTGCTTAACCACCTGAAAACAGACCACTGCAGGCACTCTGTGCTGCTGCAATTTCACACACAGTATATCTGGGGATAGATTTAGTATTACAGTATTTCAAATCATTCATAGACTGTGTTTCTCACTGTTAAAATATAGCCATAAAATAAGGAAGGAAGCCCACAGAGAAAAAAAAACGTTTTTGTACGATTCAGGAAAAAAAAAGGTAAGACTAGTACAAATATTTCCAAAAGGTGTTGGTTTATTATGGAATTAGTTTTTCTGCCTGGCTAAAGATTTTATTCTGGTGTTTAGAATCCAAATTTCTATAGTATTGTTCTAGAGTACAGCAGTCTAAAAAAAAAATAAAATAAAATAATTCAAATAGTCTGCTTTTATCATCCAGAATGACTAAACAGACAACTCCATGCATGATCTCAGGACACTTCTACAATAAAAGTAGAAGTTAAAAGTACAAAAGACAAAAAGGTTTACTGTTATTTGGTTTGTTTCAGTCTGAGTTAGTTGCTTAGGTGATGTTAGAACATAATTTCTCATACCACAGTGACAGGTAAGTCAGTAAATTAACTTTATATATTTAACCTGATGTGTTCCAAAAGAGACATGATCAATGAACATCTTTTTAAAGACCTGGACAAGACTGCTGTTCTCATTCAGTTACCTTGTGCACTTAGACTACAGGAAATGTCAGTTTAAAAACTACCAGAGCATATTAGCTCATAGAACTGCGTATTGAGTCAGAAATATGCAATTGTGCAAAGTCTTCCTGGTTTCTGGAATAGACCTTCCAAGCATCCCATGCCTGGTGCCTGGCTGAAACAGCTGAAGGAGTGACCACTGCGTGGCATTTCCCCCAGGTCCAGGTGACTTCTCACCTTCAGCTTCTTTCTCTCAGCTCAGACGGCACAGTGAGAGGGCAGCAGCCACAAGAGTCTATGTGAGGACAGAAGCTGCAGTTTTGATGAGCAGTGGTTTAGCTGCCTCTAAGATGTCCAGCTCAGGATCCAGTGAACGACCCAGACCTTCTAGAACCATGATGGCAAAGATGATGGAAGCAAAATTGCTCTCGAGCTTCACCTAGAACCACAAGCAACTGAATGAACTCAGTGGACCTTTCCTTTTCACTTCTGAGCCCATTCCACAGAGGTACCAGCTCTAGCTAAGCTGAGAGGAAAGGGAAGAGACAGGGTAGAGCATACACACATCTGAAACTATACTGCAACTCCCTCACTTGGAGTTTCAGGACATGTTGAAATCCAGCAGCAGGCCCAAAAATAAGACAACAGTTTCAGGGTAGGTGCCCTAAAGGAACCCAAGAGTTTGTTTTTAAGTTCCAAGAAGGAGAACGAGGTGGTTTTTTTCTTCCATACTGGAAACAGCAGGAGCTTAGGAGTGCTCACCATAGACTGCAGAAATAAATTGCAGTAGTATCCAGTGTACTTGAACACACACACACCTGTGTAAGGGGAGTTCACCTTCTGAATATCCACAAAAGATCCAACAAAAGAAAAAGTTGTCTTGGTAGGGTGTGTTCCAAGGCTTAAGAAACAACAAGCCTGCAACACCTGGATGTCTACCTGCAGACCCCCTCCTAGCAGTTTGTTTTGGAAGTCACAATCCCCCTCCTTGTCAGACCTTCAGTTCCCAGTAGTTCTCCCTCCCCAAATGAGCTTCCAGCTATTGAAGGCAGTGACAGGAGCTCACCTTATGGGTCATCAATAGTTTAAAGACATTCGAGAGGAGATTCGCCACCTGAAGCTGGAATACAAAAGGTGAAGTTAACAACTGATCAAAAAGCTGTGGTCAAGAACACATGTGAGTGACAGGCAGGATTCTTCTAAGTGTTTGTCAGCTTGTGGTTCTGGTGGTGGGTCGTCTGACAAGAGCCAACATCAAGGTATGATCTCCCCCCACCCTGCCTGGGATAAGGAGTACAGCTCTGACCCGCAGTTCTGCTTACTTTCCAGCCCAGGAAGGCTGAGAGTGTCTGACCTCACAGCAGTACACAGCATGCACCAATTTGCTAATACCATCATATTACCCAGGCTGGCCTTAGCTACCAGGATACAAGCTGTAACAACAGGCTCACCAACTCTGCACAGGCAGCTGCAGATGTGTTTTGTTTTTAATTTCTGACAAAACAAAGCCACAACAAAACTAACAACAACCCCAGCCACAAACACACACAAGGGTTTTTTAATTAGAAGGAAACAAGACAGAATTTTATGGACTTTTGCTGCTCCTGAGAGACTAGAAGCACCCAGTACTGGTTGGTGATGCTGATGAGATCAGAGCTGGCCTTTCCACGTGGATCATTCTGAAAGCCAGGTTGCAGAGAGTTACAGGTAAGTTTGGGTAGGACACGGTGCACTTGCCTTTCCCAGTGCAATGGTGTTCCCTCGAACCTTGGTCACTAGTTCCGCCATCTCAGCTTTGAACTGCTCAATATCCTGGCACTGGTTAGCACGGGCATGATGAAGGATTAGTTCTGCCACTCTCTCCCCCTGTGAAATAAGTTGAAAAGGATAATTAGAACTTGATAACTGGTGCCAGCATGCTTATGGGGAACTGCACATCACCATCCCTGACAGAATGCTGCTGCAGAGGTCCCTGGAGGAGGCATACTATAGGGAGAACTCCCAGGGCTGTGCTTTCCCCCATTCCAGCAACAAAGACCCAACAAATCACCAGAAGCAGGTGCAGGGAGAACAGAACTGGTCCCAAAGTCTTAGCTGATACCTGGCAAAACCCTGCTTACTTTTCTTGCAGGCCTTGTAGGGTAGAACATAAAGATATCTCTCAGACAGTCAGGAGAAGTTTCAGGGGGAAAAATAAAACCCACAGGATTGGCATTTTCTTCTTAGCAGAGGAGAGAAGGGTGTAAAGAAGGACATATATCAACTTCTCTTATGGGCTAAGTCCAACCTTCCATTTGCAACCTGCAGAGGAAGAGCAAGCTGATTCTACACCACCAGGTGCTTGGTGAGGAAGCAGGGAGCCATACCCAAGCTTCACTTGTGAGAGGCTTTAAAGCTCTTACTGGAAGACATGTCCAACAGCAACATAGAGAGCCAGAGACCCCAGGTTTGGCAATGAGACTTGGTATAGAAGTTTTTCCACCTGTAGATCATGAATTACACCCGACCTGAGACACAAAGGACTTGCAAGCAAACATTTGCAGTTTTTGCTTAGTAGCTGAGAATGAAGTCTGGCAGTACAGGATGGACCTCAGTGCAGTTCAGCACTGACTCCTCAGCATGCTTCAGCTGATCATACACACCACGTTAAAATACGTCCCTCTTGAGATAGGCTGGTGAGACATTCAACTCAGCTGAGAAAGCAACATGCAAGTGTAAGCACAGATGCTTGTTCTCATAATGAACAGGAGAGGAGACATCAGCACTGGATTCCATAGCCCATTTGAGAGCATATTTTAAATAAGTGGGAAGGATAATGTAGTTCCCCTTCTACAGAGGAGCCTGGCAGAGGCCAGACCTCCCCAACCCCACATTTTGCTTCCTCTTCTCTACAGCCACTGGGACAACAGCAAAATGGGAGATGGCATATGGGCTTTCAGCAGCAAGGCTGCAGAAAGGAACGCGCGTGGAAGACCAAGATGTTAAATTCCCTCCTCTTCTCTAGCAAAACCTGGTAAATTCTGCAACAGTCTCAAATGCAAGTGGCTCCCAGGCAGTCCTAACTTGCATCAGCAGCACTCCTAACCAGGGAGTGGCAGCCAATGCTTCCCATTTAACACCTTCTGTTTCCCAAGCCACTGAAATCCCTCCACTCTGTCAGCCTCCTTGTTGTAGCTGAACATCTTATCCCCGCGTCTTGTATAGCTTCCATGCTAGCAAGGCTTTTCTCCCTTCCTAAGGAGGATCATAGAGGGTAACAGAAACTATCACTTCAGCCATCAGACTCCCCAGCTGCCTCCCTTCCCCAGTCTCGGCTCCCCAGCCCCAGGACAGAGGCCTCACCTGGCCCTGGACCACAGCTGTGAAAACCGCCCGGAAGTTCTGCATGTCCGCGCTCTGCAGCTCTGCCACGATCCCCGCGTCCAGCAGCACCAGGCACAGCTGCCTCAGGGGTGGCTGCACTTCCACCACGAGAGTGTCACACAGGTCCACGATGGCTGTCTGCTCCTTGCAGCTGGTGCTGACATGGGCCGTGCCTTGAACCAGGATGTTCCCAGGGTGCAGGTCAGCATGGACAAAGTTGTCAACAAAGATCTAGAGGATGGGCAAGTCATAGAGCAGCTCATTCCAAACAAACCTGCTCACACTAAAGCTTCCCGGCAAACTGCAGAGGTTTGTTTCTGGTCTGTTGACTGCCACTATTAATGGGCATCACATAGCAAATGTCTTCTGCTGGAGACCAGTTGTGCTGAGATGGCTTCAGCACTACCCTAGAGGAGTCAGCAGAGCTGTGTGTTCACTAGAGGTCAGGTAGAACACTCGGGGAGTCCCAGCAGGTAACGGCAGTGCTCTTTGGAAACCAACCCTAAACTGGGGGCACACTGGTGGGCCTTGGCAGACAGTAATGCAGCAAGAATAGGGAACTTGCCACTCATGGGTTATAGTGAGTGGTTAAGTTTAGTATTGAAAAGTAAGGAAAAGAAGTGAAGAGAGGAGGAAACAAATGTGTGTAGCACTTCTCTGCCTCTGCTCATGGTTAGGACCAGAAATGCTTGCCCTCTTGCTAGTCATAAGGCAGCACTTCCCCACTAACCCCCTGGGACTGCAGAAATTCCTGCCCCAAGGAGGTTATCTTTGGATTTTGCCTACAATTTTGTCCAACTGCCACATAAATAGAGCTGTGTGAAAGAAGGAGAATATTTTATTTTTAGGTGTTGCTTGAAAACATGACCTCTGATAATTTTGTGTCCTCCTCATTGTTCTCTTTTGAGAAACCATACACAACAGATCCATTCCTATTCACTCATGACTGTATATATCTGTCATAAGCTACACAATTCCCTGTTTTCCAGAGGGTGAGTCCAAATTATTTCACCATTCCAGTATGGAAGCCCTTCCACACGAGTAATCATCCTGTCTGCCTTCCTCTGCACCTCTTCTAGTTCTATTACAGCCCTTGCAATGGAAGATCCTGGACAGTGAGGGACTAGAACTGCACAGAGTATTTAAGAAACAGGTATTTGTTTCATTTACAACCATAATGTTCTTTCTTTGCTCTTCAATTCTTTCATACTCCTAAAATTTGGGGGTTTTGCTTTGCTCCTAACCATTGAATCCAATGTATGTGTAAAACTATTCTAGTTCCACCATTGCTTTTCTGAGTGGTAAAAGTTATTTCAGAGTCTGTCATACTACGCGGAGCCAGAAGTACAGGCCTCCCCATCACCCTAGCATGCTGTGCAGTAATCAACTGAATTTCATCTGACACTTACTGCCCATGCACTCGGCACTCTGAGGTTCTTTTGCAATCTTTCCTGCTAGTTCTTATGGCTCCTTATGGAGACTACAGTGTCACCCTCACAACACTCCAGATCACTTGTCATAATTTAGACCACAGAGATGGATAGCCAGAAGCTGAATCATAAGCTGAACCTAGCCAGGTTTGTTTTCCTTACTCCGTATTTAGTTCTTCCTTTTAAAAAGGGCACTTTTGGAGGAGTCGCACGCATAGTCTCTGCAGAGAGCACAATATTTGTTAATTACATTGCACTTTATAGTACTTGGGCAATATGTGAACAGTCACTAAATGGATGAGTGGGTTTCCTAAGCAATGCACTGATCAAATTGCATAGGATGACCCTACTGCACGCAAGCAATCGCCCTTGTTCAGCGGAAGAAGTTCCACGTCAAAGCCTACAGCAGTGGCATAACTAGGCCAGGCTTTACTCAGACCTTGTGTCACAGTGCACGTGAAGTAGAAACCTTCCCTGTGCCAGTTCCAGAGAAGTGCAGTGCCCTGACGGCCCGTGCCCTGGGTCACCACGAGATACCTGGCATCTGTGGGCGGGCTCCAAGGGGCACAGCTCTACCTTTGGAGCCCATGGGGAGAAGGATAGGAGACGTGGGAAAGAAACAGGTTCTCTCTTAACCATATGGTTCACATTACCCCAGCTGAATAGCTCCTGCATACAACAACCTTTGCTTCCAGCCTCAGCCAAGCACCTACCATTTTTAGAAGCATGTCCATGCCCATCTTTGCAAGTCTCTGCCTCAGCTCTGTGGCAGTCTCTGCATGCAGGTAGCGCGCAATAGGCTCGCTCTCCTGAAATAAAGACAGAGCTGGGGTCAAACACACCCTGTGGCCCACTTTCAAGCACACCTCTGCCCAGCTGCCCAGAGTCAAGGAAAGGTGATACACAAAAAGCCTAGAAAGGACCTGCTCAGTAGAGGCTATACCTACTGTGATAGAGAACATGAGAAGCAAGGACTTGTTCTTTGGAAAGGGGGTGATATAGCCTGGGCAGAAATACTCTGACAGGATCACATGCACAAAAACTAGGGCTGAGAATAGCTTTGGTCTGCGACTCAAACATCCACCAGGGAAGTGAGGCAAGCATCAGAAAGTGTCAGATTGCTGAGCACCTTGCTTTGACCCACCACAGAGGAGAGCTGAAGCAGGCTGTTGGTTTGCAAAGCACAGGCAAGCACATGGTGGTGGACACACTGCTGGTTTCAGGCCAAGTGTTCACTTCTACATGGAGTTGTCTATCACCTGTTTTCTGGGATGCACTGCTTACAAAGAAAGAGGGGAAGAAACACTGAGGAAGAACACCAATCTCTTTAAACAAATAAAACATCCTTCTACCTCTCATCACCCCTTCTCAAAAAAAAACACCTCCTTGGCATGTTCTCCTAAGGGCCTTCTCACCATCACCACTGCTCCCAGACCCTGCAATCCTTACCTCAAATGTTTCCACTAGAACATCTGTCGTCACCAAAGGCCGAAGGGGAGTTGGAAACTTCACAAAATCGACATCTAGGAAATTTTGCCGGAAGCGCTCCAGATTTCTGGCTTCGTAGCGTAAGTCAATCTCAAGGGAGAAAAAAGAAAAAGCAGGATGGAAATAAGATGCAATTAGATCTTCAGGATCCTGTATGAGGTTATGACTGTACTGTGCAAAACTCAGTACCAACAAAATTAGTTAAAAAGCCACAATGAAAACTATTAAAATAGAGTAGTGCTTCTTACATACTTACAGCTTTCCTGGTGGAAAAGTAGAGTAACAGATTGGGCAACCCACCATCTTCAAAATATGGGCAACTCTTACTATAGGCATGGTGTCTCAAGAAAGACCAGGGCTGCATTACTCTCAAGGGTAAGACAGGTCCTGAACCAAAGATTACATTCAAACAGCAAGGCAGGCAAACAAGGTAGAAGAACCGTGGCCCTAGCCTCATTTTTCAGACAGCCAGCCATAGCAGGAAGATTTAATGGAGCACATACAAAACAATCCAGTATGCAAAGTCCTGGCCCCGGCTCTTCAGGGATCCAGTGCCTTGACACAACACCATCTCTCCTGTCCATTGCTGCTGCTCAAGAAGGCAGGACGACCTTACCTCATCTCTCTCATATGGAAATGGGAAATATTCCAGGAATACTTCTTGTTTCAAAGAAAAATGAAAGGAAATTACAAGCCCATCAGATGCTCTCCTAATCTCAGTATTCAGAGCATCCACCAAAAGGTCTACCAGACTAAACTGGTACTAATGATCTTGAGTCACATCTGAATACAGTCAACAGTTTACAGCATGGATTTTTTGCAGAAGTAGAAAAGGCAGCTTTTGAAAGCTTTTATCAGACTTTTTTGAAAGCTTTTTAACAGACTTCAGGCTCTGCAATCTAGCCAAGAATCAAATTAGTAGATAATGGTTTGTTTTAAGAGAAAAGTAAGCCTAATTAAGCCTAGAGTGAAATCTTTATAAGTTTGGTAATAAGGACATTTCAGAACTGCGTCTTTATAAGGCATTAATGAATCACAATGTTTTCAGATCTATTTGCAAACCTTAACTTTACTGATACTATGAGTCTGCAATATAGAATATATTAACTTACATAAAAGTATAGTAGTTAAGGTAATATATACCCCTTAGCTCTAGCAAACATGACCGGCAAGTGCAAACATATGCGTAGGATTGAAGAGTAAAAATACATGTCTGAGCACTTGTTTGGAGAGATTCTTTTCTTAAGGAGAAATGCATTTTGCAGCATTCACTTTTCCCAATGCTGCAAAAAAGACCATGGCTGTGGCTGGCTAGCTGTTCACTGGAAAACACACTCAAAGGCTAAACAAGATTTTAAACTCTACTAAAGATTGTTAGCTTTATTCATTGCTTTGTTTTTTACTCTGTGAGCATATAAGCTTTCCCAAAATAACATTACATGACTGACTAGAATAAAGAACTTCAGAACAAGCAAGTCTTCATCTAAGCCGTTAAAAAGCAGCACTATGAGCGGAGCTAGAGCCAGCCAGTATGAAGACAAAGGGCAGTTTTATTTCAGTACATGGGGACCATGCCATGGCACACACCTGCTGAATCATAAGCTTCTCAAACTCCTCCACAATCTCCGTCAAACTGAGCCACTTGAATCCAGGGAGAAGTCCAATGATGTAGCTACCCATCTTCATGAGAAACAGGTCCATCTGGACTTGGTGGACCAGCCCAGGGTGCAGGACCTAAGCAAGAATGAACAGTGGCAAGATGAACTCTGCGAATGCTGTAAAAAAGCCCATTTCAATCAGCTGAACAAGGCTTCCCCAGCTAGTCCTCAGAAGAATTCACATTTTGTAATGGATTAAGCTGTGAAGAAACACATTATAATCTTCAAATGTAACCCATCTGCTGGAACCTACAGTCTCAGCCAATGCCATTTTCCATTGCCTTTGCATTCCCACCCTCTCCAGGCCATGTGCTAAAGCAGTCTTTGGATCAGCTCAAATACAAGATTTCATTAAATAAACTTTGCTGGAAAGAACTTGTCTGCTCCAGATTTCTTCATGTGAGGAGAGAAGGGATTTCATTCTCTGGAAGGTGAAACCAAGTGTAATATTCATTATTTTAATATAAACGGGGTTCTCAGAGGCATTTTTGGTATCCACATGCCACATCAAAGTGCCATATAGGCAGTATGCATACTCTCCTCTGGGCTGACAAGAACTGGAATCACTGCAGGTCTGGATTGCAGCTGACCAGAACCAAAGTGCAAAGAAAAGACACCAAGGGAGATAAGCATCACTCATCTCACTCTACCTGGCACTAGCCAGCTACTTGCCTCCACGGGAATTAAAATCTGATTGGCCTCATCCAGCATTTTCACTCATCTTCCAGTCAGACGTACGACTTACTTTAATGGCTACAGGCGTGAGACGTCTGGCTGATGAAGGATTTGCTTTCAGGAGTGGTTTGGCCATCTGTTCCGTAAGGGACGTCCCCCTCACAGGACTTCCCCTGGAGCAGTCTGCTGGGCTCAGCTCCTCTCTGCTCCTCTCCTCCCGCATCTCACTCTTCTTCCTCCTCAGCCACCTGAGGAGGCCCCTAAAGCCTGACACTTCCCACGCTTCAGAAGCGGACTGTAGCTCCAAGGGTTGTGCTAGCTCCTTGGCCTCGGAGCCACCAATAGCTGCGAGGTCAGCATAGGCTTTGTACACCTGGGCGACGCAGCCCGAGCCAACCGGCTCTTGGCTTTGGAACTTGAGGATGTCTGTCCACTCCTCACCAAAGGCTTTCCTCAGGAGCTCTACAGTGTGGCCCCAGGGATGCGGGCTCACCTCAACGTGCAGCTTGGAAAACTCATCGCAGAAGGCCTCGGAGAAGAGGTCCCTGCGGGTGCTGGCCCACTGGCCCAGCTTAACACAGGTGGGGCCGGCAGCCTCGGCCGCCCTCCGCAGCAGCCGCAGCCACAGGGCGCCCAGGCCGGGCCAGAGGCGGCTCAGCGGATAGAGCAGCAGCAGGGGGCCGAAGCGCAGCAGCAACCCGCAGGCCCGAAGACCCAACTGAAGCACCAGACCCAAGCGCCGCAGCAGCCCCAGGGGCGACCGCTCCAGGCCGCGCTCCCCTACCCACACCGGCCACGGCTGCCCCGGCCTCTCCTTCCAGCCGGCCCCAGCGGGCACCGCCGCGGGCACCGCCAAGGCCACCGCCACCCAGCGCCCGGCACGCAGCCCTCCGCGCCCCGCGGCCGTCCAGCCGGGCAGCGGCCCCCTCGCCCCGGCAGCCCGCCCGAGGAGGGGCCGCGGGAGCGGCAGCAGCCGCACAGCGCCGCCCGCCACCATGGCCGGCCGGCCCGCCCGCCGCCGCTAACGGCCGCCCGCGGTAGGAGGGAGGGGACGAGGGCGGCCGGTGGGCAGCCCGCCCCTTAAAGGGAGAGGAGCCTTGCAGGAATTGGAGGTGATTCTTCCTGCCTCAGAGATGGCACCTGAGCGCTGTGGGGGGGACGACCTTGTCTGCGCTGTAGTGTGCTGAGTGAGAGCGTCCCCTTGGGCTCCGGCTACGCTGGGGGAGGACGGGAGGTCCCTTCCCACTTGTCAGTGGGCACCCATAGGGTCACGGATGCCCGGTGACAAGAGAGAAAAGGGCCCGTGCCAGTTGCCTTCTCATCTCCATCCGTTTTGACAGTTGAGATGGGTCTTGCCATCTTGTTTTCGAGCCTGACATGGTTTGGACCAGTGTGGTGGATCGAGCTACAGATAAAATGAGGGGGCTGACAGGTGCAGGGTGCACTTCAGGCATCGCAAGGTGCTAGCTGCCTCTCCTTTTTTCTACCATGATGAGAGAAGCCAGCCATGACCTTTTTAAAGCAAAACCAATGGTTTCTGGCGGTAGCGCCGTGCTGGCAGGTGAAGTGTTGGGGTTATTCATGGTTTCCTTAGTGGGGTATTAACAAAATAGTCAGTGCTTTGAGTAGTGGAAGTATCTGACTGAGGGCATGTGATGGTGCATCACTAGTAGTAGAAGAAATGAAAAGCACAAGCCTGCTGAGGTGATGATGGTAGTTCAGTAAGGCTAACAAGTTGTTTCTTCCAGGCTTGCTCTGAACCTTAGGCTTTGTGATCCACAGAAGGGCTGCTGGGGGCAGTGCTGGGCATCTCCTGCTTATTCCTTGAGTCACCTGGCAATGGACTGACCTGGTTCATAATGGCATAGCTACAGAGGATTGCTCATTTCCTTCACAAAGCACACGTGCCTTTTGTAAATCAAAACTAACGGACCTGATGCTGGGGATACAGCTGATGACCACATCGTCAGCCTCTCCCTTTTGGGAGCTTTCGTGTACATGACTGTGTAATGGAGAAAATTGGATGATTCGTGTCAATAAGATGTGACAACAGGGGGTTGCTGTTAAAAGGGAACAGGTAAACCAATCACTTAAGCTGTTTTGCTCTAATAAAAGCACCAAATCAGGTATAGAAAGGTACCAAATGTATTTTGTCCTGCTGGGGACTTGGCCCTCCAGGACATCATTCCTGCTCCCACTGGATACAGGCCTGGCTGAGGCCTGAGTTGTAAATGTCATCATAAATTGTAGTTTAGTAGCCTTGTAATTGTAGCTTGTTTTACATAGCCGTAAACTGTGTCTTGTCTTACATAGTTGTGAGTTGTGTTTTGTCTCACATAGTCTTGAAAGTTATCAAGGTTCTCATAAATCCTGTAGCCTGTCTTGTGTAGTTTTGGTCTGTGTAGATAAGGGAACTTACTCCCAGACAGGAAGAAATATAGGAGAGCCTCTCTGCAGATAAGCCAGATCACACCAACCCTCTGATTCCTGACTCATCATTTTGAGACAAAAGGTGAAAAGTACACTGCGAGGAAGACTGGGGGCCTTCCTCCTGAAGACCCCGGCCCACGACCACCAGACACCAGTGCGCAAGTGCCAAAGGGAGGAGACCTATGATAATGAGTCCCTGGACCTGATTATAATAATCCAACCCCACATAATGAATATGCAGTTAACGCTGTTGGATATTCATGATTTAGTGTGATAAATGCCTGCCTGCTTGACATCTCGGTGTGCGTGTTGATGGAGTGCAGACTCCCCGCGCACCCAGCGCTGCTTGCTCATTCCCCATCACTAATAAATTTTTATTTTTCTATTTAAAGACTATTTGGTCTCATTTATAACAACTGCAACCCATCAAAGACCATGTTTTAGGGGACAGCCACTGCAAAGGTGATGCTGCACCTCACGTTGCCATCATGGCTCTTCAGAAAAGCTACTGTCTCGTGCAGGGATGCCTCTGTCTGTGGTCTGTCACACTGGGGTTCAGCTGGTTCCCAGCTTTGTGTTACTGATGGCATACTTCCAGTCAGAGGGAAAAAGAAATCCCCTTTCCGGTATTTTGAATGTACCCTGGGAACCAAAAGCCTGAAGGAAGAATTAATCCACTTCCCTGTCCAGATCACTCTCTCACTTTAATGGGTTGCTCAGATCTGACCAAGCAAATCCCTGTGCCAAGAGGGAGCTGGATCATGTCCCTGGGCAGGTGAACAGACCAGCTGCCTAGAAGCGTCTGTGAGCTGACCAGATGCCGTGAAAGGTTCCTTCAGCCACCGGTAGTTTTGGTGGCAAGCAGGGACTTTCTACTTTCCTTCGGATGTTTCTCTTTCCAATCCAAAAGGCGCCTTCTGCAACTCATATTTTTTTCAGTATTATTTGTGGCCTTGCCACCGCCTCCTTCACCTCCGTGCTCCCCCAGTCCCAGCCTCGCCGGGCCTCCCCCGCTTGAGGTGGATGCCGGCCGGCAGGCAGCGCCGGACGCGGCTCTCCCCCGGGGAGCGGGGAGGCGGGCGCAGTTGCTATAGCGGCGGGGCGGAGCTCTGCTCCCGCCGGAGGGCGGCCGGGGCCGGGGCCGGGGCCGGGCCGGTGCTGACGGGGGGCGGTGGCAGCAGCAGCGGCAGAAGCGGCGCGGCGCTGCATGGCGCGGCGGGCTGGGAGCCCCCAGCCGCGCGTCCGCACGACGCCAGCCCGGCGCCGGGCGCCGCCGCCATGCAGGGCCACGGCCGCCTACTCCCGCCGCCGCCGCCGAGGAAGGTAGGGGGGCGCGGAGGGGCCCGCGGCGGGGCTGGGACAGCGGCAGCGACAGGGGCGGGCGTTACCGCGGGGAGAGCGGGTAGAGGTGCCGGGAGGCAGCCGGCCGCTGCCTGCAGACCGCTGGTCTCCCGTGGCGGCGGTCGGGGTGCGGCGGATCGGTGCCGCTCCAAAAGAAAAAAGAAGTCTTTAATTCCTTTTTCCCTTCAGCCCCTAAATCGGCTACCCCCCCCCCCCCCCCCCCGCACAGCGGTTCAGCTGCAGAGACGGGAACGGGGGCGTGAGCCGAACCCCCCAGCACCCTCCCGGCCGCTGAGGGCACCGCCGCTTTCCCGCCGGGATGGGACGGGGCGGGGCGGGGCGGCTGCTGCTCCCTGCGGCCCCGCCGGCTGCCTGGGGCTGGGCCGGCTGCCGGAGCGGCTCTCGGCCGCGGGCGGCTGGGAGAGGGGATGTGAGGAGATGGTTGGAAAACCGACACGAGCGGTTCGTGAGCGGTGGGGCGGAGGAGCAGAGGCAGCCCAGCCACCCAGTATGGGGCCCTTGGGTGAACTCAGCCCTGACTCGGTCTCTGGCAATAGAAAATACAAGGAAACGCTAAGCGAATTCTCTGGGGGAAATCCCGGCCCTACTGGAGCAAGCGGCAAAGTTTTCCTCAGTTGCAGTAAAGCCCCGAATTCCTCCGCGATCGTAGCTCTGCGTTTCTCTCTCTGCTCTGGATAGCTTGCTTTGCTTCGACAGAAGGGAGCGTCTGCGCTTCGGTGCAGGCTGTAGCTTAGCAGGGTGGCATTCTGCCTTGGGATCCATGGGAATATTCACCTGTCCTGGGGAGAGAAAAGCCATACTGCCTTCCTGCTGTGATAGCAGGGACGATGGGTGCCAACAGGCTAGGCATGGCACTGCTGGAGGGGAACCGCGCTTGGGAATGCAACAGGGAAGAATTTACAGCTCTCTGCTGCCCTGCTCCCAGGGTGTCAAATGCAAACTGGAGAGTAAATCATGTGAGCTGTATTTGGGATGCTTTGAGAGGTTTTAATTTTGTTAAAGTCTCTAGGGAGCCTGGCTCTTTATACTTGGTGACGAAAGAGGGACGGTCTAGGGGGGGATCTGTGTCTGCTTGGGGCTGTACTGGAGCCTTGTAGTAGCAGGTAGTACGTGCTAAGCACACAGCACTTAATCCTGCTCTTCTTACAAGAGCACAGTTTGTGTCCTGGACGGGTCAGCACGTTACATGGGAGCTGTTCCTGACTCTGAGGTGTTCCCAGCCACCTTTGCTCTTGCCTTTTAAGCAGGGTTGTTGCTTTTGGAGAGGAGTGTCTCTGGCCTGGAGCTCAGTTGGGAGGATAAAGAGAGGGGCAGAGGGATTTCCATGGGGCTTTCCTTTGCTACTGGGAGGAGAGCTGCTGGCATTACTGATGGATTAAAAAGCTGTTTTGTGTGTGGGCTGCTGCCTTACTAGCCACTCGTACTTGGTGTGTGGTAGTGAAGTCCAATAAAGTGTACTGGCTCCATTTCTGAACCACCAGAAAGGGAGTTGTTAATGCATCCTGCCAGAGGAAAGGAATCTGTTTCCTCAACCCTTGTGTTGTATTCTGAATTGTTGTCATCAGTCTGGTGTTGCTGGGGTTTGGTGGTTGTTGATGGGGGGGGCGGGGGGGGGGGGGGGGTGTTGTTTGGTCAGTCTTAAAAAAACATAACCCAAACTGTTTTAGTGTGTGAGAACGGATATCTACCATGTGGGGACAGACTTGGAAACAACTGCAAATGCTAATTATGGAAATCAGAGGAAAGCCACAGGATTTCCCAGGGTAGTACAGTGCTTCTTTGAGAAACAGAAGAGAAAGCACTAAAAGCAAAGGGTGCTGGAGCGATTCGGGATGTGAAAGGCAGGCTGAAGATTTATGGCTCAGCTGGGACCTCTCTTTGCCTGTGGGTGAGAAGGTTGTGTGCTGAAGCCTGAGTTGGCCTTTGGTACATCCCTGTCCTGACAGTCCACACAGAAGTTGCTCCCTGTTCATCAGCTGGGATCCCCAAGCACGGTATTCCTTGTAGACCACAAGTGCACGTGGAGTGTCCCAAAGTGCTGCTTTCAGTAGTGTCGTCAGCTCGCTGCCTTGGGACATCTTTTAGGACACTTTGTCTGCAGAAAAAAACATGTGATACTTTCTGCTCTCCAGAAACAAGAAGGGTATTTAGATCCTTTGTCAAGGACTTAGAATATCTTTGTCTTTCTCCCATGCCTGGCATATTTACACTTTGGAAATGTTCATCTGGACAAGGAGATGATAAATAAAGACCATGTAAGCTGCAAGGCTTTCAGAGGTGATCTTAATTCAGTAGGAGTTTTTCCACTGAGTTATTCTAAATATCAGCCATAATAACTGATTCATGTTGATGGGAATTAAACCCTCTGTTTTTCTGGGAGCTCTAGGGACACAGAGGCAAATGCAGTCCTTGCCCTGGTTTAAGATCTCATGTGCCAATGAGATTTTCATGCACCAGAGTGTGACTTAAACACGGAGAGATGCTGAGTATTTCAAAAGTGCCTGATCAGCGTCATGTTCCTTTGAATCCCTCTGAATGGGTCATCCAAGGCAGCTGGTTCTCTCTTCCTTTTGTAGCACCTGACATTTATTTCCTGACTGGAACTGTGCTGAAGCTGCTCTTTCCTAAGTGGAGGCCAGACCAAGGGGAGAAAAGTCTCTGTAGTGCACCATTAAGCCCGTAAGAGTGGAGAAGAACCTCTCTTAAGCTCTTGTTGAGGCTGGTTAATTGTGATCATCAGCTCTCCTAGGCATCCAGAACTGGGGTATAACCTCTTTAGGGAAGCATTTTTTAGTGGAAGGATTTAAGTACTAGTGGCTGATATGTTTGTTGGCAGGATTCCAAGAGCTGGCTGGAAGAGGCCTCTACTATGAAGGAAATGCTGAAATAGGACTTTTAATGAACTTGCATAGCAGTTCCTTAAGGACTGAGAAGATTCTCCACAGGGAAGAAGGGAGTGGGATGTAGCTAGAAAGAAATTCCTTGCTGCATTAAAGTTCTGACAGTAAACGAGTGATCTTAGTTTTGCCTAGATACAGTTCAAATGACATTGCATCTGAGGGGTTCCAACCTGTAAGCACCATATTACCCAGGCAGAGCTGCACAAGAGACAGTGTTTTCCTGTTTGTAGCTCTGAAGTGCAATGGAAAGGACGACAACATGCTTATCGTGCTTATGGAATTTTTCTCTGGTTTTCATCTCTGAGTGGCTTTACCAGCTACTGGAAATGAAAGCAAAGGCTGAAATGTGTGACTATGCATGCCTTTTGGTGGTGGTTTCGGACCAGGTTTTAGTGAAGAGCACTTTGATCCTTGGTGTCCATGGTCAGCCTTGTAATCACCATATGATTGAACTCCAGGCTCCTGGCTTCATGAAGACAGTGCTTTTGAAATGTAGGCTTCCACAGGAGCCTTGGGTGATCTTGAAGTTGGGTGCCTAGGCTTCTTAAAAGCTAGAGTCCCTGGAGCTGCTCACCCTCTACAACCTGGGTTTTCAAGCAGGACCATGTCCTTGGGTAGAAGCCTAACGCAGAACAGGCTGAGGTCTCTGTTGTTGGTATAGCACTAAAAGGCATCATCACTATCTTAGATAAGTAAATACTTAAGGTCCTGTAGGCCAGTCCTTTTCAAGATCTGTTCCAGCCTTTATGTGGTTCACCACCCAATTGGATCAGGGTACACTGTGTCTGTAGACGTAGGACTGATGAATGTTTTAAGTCCTCAGTTCGGTTAATGATCGGAGCAATGGATACTTGCCTGCAACTCATGCAAGTCATCAGCAGTTCATGTCTTGTCAGGAGCTCAGTGGGAACTCACAGCAGAGAGCCTCCAGTGAAACACTTTTGGGGCTCTGCTACTGTGATGGTCCTATCCCTCCTGTTCCAAGAAGACAGCTCAGAACCATGTCATGTGGATCCAGCCTGTCACTGGTGCGGTTGCTGACAGAGGTTGCTCTTCTAGGAGGATCCTGGTGTGTTGACCAGGGTAATCCTATGCTGAAACCCCTGGGTTTGTACTGCTCTGAGGTAAATATATTGCCTTGGTGCCATGTGTGTGCAGCAAAGACCCCAAAGGGGGCTCACAAGAAATCATCCGTGCAAGAAGTGTGAAACATTAGGACTCCTTTAATGCCGATAACATGTACTGAGAACCCTTATTTCTGCCTTTTCTGCAAATAGTACTGTCTCATGGTATAGCTGAGGAGAAGTCTAGTGTAGTTGGAAAGATAAAAGCTTGAAGAGTAATGTGCTGCCGGAATGAACACTGTGAGTGCTGATGTAATCTTCATCCTTTGCTTCAGTGCTTCTTCCCCTCCCCGGGTTAGGGTAACCAGCTGCAGCTGGCATATTTTGAGCTCCAGGGATTTAGTAGGGCAGATCCAGTAGTTCCACTGGTGATTAAAGGTCAGTTTTTACTAATTAAACTTCTACGGAATTGATACATGTCAGAGGCCTTCTTGTACATTTTTGGTGAGGTCATCATCCCACCTCTGGGACGCTGCCAGCCGGGTTTGCTTGGGGTCTTTCGGTTTTCTTTTTAAATTGTTTGTGTGAATGAGAATTTGGCTTGAAAGTTACCTGTTATCTTTCTGTGCTGTTACAAGTGTCGTTTGCTGACTGTGAGGCACGTCTGCATCGGCCATCTGACGGACAACTCATGGGCAGTTGGGTAAAGCCTCAGATTGCCCATCGGGAGCAGGGGTGACAGGAGAGGAAGCAGTTGCCCTGCAGCCAGGATACCATCTTCAACCGGGGCAGGAGTTGCTGGTCCTCAGTCCCCCTGTGCTGCAGCCAGAGCTCTTGCTCAGCCCTGTACTCCTAGGCTGGGAACCGGCAGCATTTATGTGATGAAAGGGAGCAGAAGATGGCTTTTCCTGAGCACTGCCTTTGCCCATATATGTGCTGGCCCAGAGCCAGGGTGGAAACTCTGTCCTCATGAGCAGAGAGAGGGAGATGGGAGGGGCGAGAGATGGAGAGGGGCCCAGAAACAGAGGGAGTTGAAATAAAAACGCCAACCCACACAGAGAAAAGCCTCTAACAGATGGGCCTGGCCATCTCCTGGGTTCTTCACGCAGTTGGTTTCACGTGCAGCTCTGACAAGGTCTCATTTAAGAGTGTGGGTGTAGGGCACAGGTCATTGTGAGACGCGCGATGGAAGATCAGAGTAAAAGGCAGGAGGAGGGAAGCTAGCCAGGTAAGTCATTCATCTCTATCTGTGATGCCTGAAGTGGGGTTTGTGAGTTGCTGCTGGTGCTGTGCCACTGATAAGGCAGATGCTGCTGTGGCAGCTGTTGGAGGGGCAGTGCTTTATTTTCAACTGTGGCAAGTCTCGTCTCTTCTGGAAAATGCTCGCTCATGCTGATGGAGGTTTGCTTCACTGATCTTGTTCCTTCTAGCACATGTACAGTAGAGATGTAGCGATCTGGATTGAGATTAGAGGAAAGATAGATTCTGCAAGTAGATTCTAGCTGCTTTTTTTTCCTATGCCCAGCTCCTTGTGAGGCATCGTGGTAAGCAATCTGATTTGCTGAACAGTTCAGCCCATGGAGTGCCGACCTTGCTTGGAAGGGTCTTGCCTTGGGTAGATATCTGTGCAGGAGACTGCACCTGCCAGAAAATCTGGTCTTGGAGAAGCAGTCAGAAAAACTTGGCTCTGAGCTCATTTGAAAATCTGTCCCAGGCACTTAAAATGTTGAGAGCTGATGATGGTTAGAGGTAGCTTGAGTGGAGAAAGGTGCCACCTCACTTGGAAGTGGACAAAAGAGTTCTGGATGGGACCTTGCCAGACACTGAGACTCCAGATCCTGCAGATCCCCAAGAGCGGATGGCTTCTGACCAAGTTCAGGCACATAGGTTGTGTTGCCAGAAATTTACTGGGGACTCTGGCAGTCCACCAGAGAGAGCATTTTGGCGGTCAAGGGCTTGCTGCTCTTTGTAACCAGAATAATTTTAAACGGCTGGATGCTCTGTGTTTTAATGAAATTTCCCTTTGGGTATAAAAGTGGTGAAGTGTTTCTGTGATCCTGCTATACTTAAGTATTCCATACAGTGCCCCCAGTCTGGCAGATCTTTTAAACAGATGTGTATGTCTAAGCGCACGCTTGCATCCACCCAGCAGAGCACTTTGGCTCCCAGTACAGTACATCATTCCTTCTCAGGGAAGTTTGGACTGGACTTCATGCAGTCTAATTGAAGATAGTGGCCTTTGAGCATAGGCTTAAAATTAAACACCTGCTTAAGTGTTTTCCTCATCACAAATGATCTCTCACACACCCAGCTGTATTCTGTAGAATCATTTTCTATTTGCCATGTCCTTGAACATTGCTTTCCTCTTAATATCCTGCGAGATTTCTTGCCAGGTCCTCCCTGAGAAGCTGTGAGAAGTTCAGGTGAGATGCTGTCACAGCCCTGGTATTTTGCTAGCATTGTGAATAGGCACGCATATGTGAATGATTAAATCAACCCATCAGGGTGTCATCTGGAGGGGAACAAATGCTGAGCTTGCTTTGCAGGCGGGGGGAGGATGAGATCCCCCTCTGTATTTTCTTGCTGAAAGCTTTTCCTCTCAGCAGATGTGTAGCTGGTGTAGTTCTTCGCCAAAAGCCGCCCGTGACTTTAAGAGCTGGGGAACTTGCACACATCTGTTTGCAGAGGAGAGCAGTGAAGGGGCTCGGGTCTCCTGTCTTAGGGGATTATGTTCTCATGATAGATAGTGCTGACTGCCATGGAGGGAAATGGCAGATTTCACAGGGCACCATCAGGGCACTTCATAAATAGGAGTTTGCTTCCAGTGTCAGCTGAACACCACCTTGCTAAATTAGAAAGGAGAGAGCTCCCAGAGACTTCTCTGACTTGGAGCTTTTTACTTAAAAACGTTATGCCCCCACAAAAATACAGTGTGGTTCAGCTGCAAAGCACGTGCTGAGTGTAGGCTTCGCTGGGTTTTTTTCTTGGGTAAGAGCTGAGTCTTGGGTTATCCAGACCTTCAGAGTGGCACCATAGCATGGAGAAATAACTGCCTCATACTAAAAGGAGAAGGTCATCTTCTCCAGTACTTGTAGCACTTCAGAAATCAGCATCTGGCCAAAAAAAGACCCCAAGGTCCTCCACAGTCTGTGGGAACTGTTCCATCAATTTGGGGAGCTTGGGATCAGACTATAATTGAGAATCTGTTTTTCCCCACCTTGACATGCTAGGCTGTATGTGCAACAATCTGTAGTCAAAATTCTGCAAGAGAGTTTCTTACTGAAAAAGGCTGTGTAAGGTGATCTAAGAAGCCCTGGTCTATCTGTCTGCCATTTTTCAGCTTTGTCAAACTCTGAGAGAGGCCTGAGACATTTCCTACTGGGACACCAGCATGTGGTAACTGTTTTTTTTTACATCGGATTTCTGTCTGTGTCCCCTGAGATTACTGCGAGCAACTCCAAGTTGAAGTTCTGCTGTGGTGTCACCTCTCACACACAACAGTCCTCTACTTGTGTTGGTGAAGGATACTGATGGCTGTTGCCACTTGCTCTGTGCTAAAACTTGCCCCATCCGTATCTTCTTGTTTGCACGGTAGGAAACTTACTCTATAGGATGATTTAGGGTAGACAAATTCAGAAGGAAACCAAGGTTTCTCCTATTAAATTTCTAAATTCCTCCGCTAGTCAGAGAAAGATGCTTTTGAGTGTGTTTCAAGGCAAAACAGGATTGCCTCAAAAAGACACAAATTTCATAAATTACTGTTGGAATTAGATGAGGTTGTTTTGGGCTTGGGGTTTTTTTAAAAACTAATTTATTCTGACATGTAATGTATTGCTTCATGTTCCACTTGCATGGGGTAAGCTTATTTTTCTGATCCAAAAGAATCCGAAAACATTAACAGAAGACTTGCCCTGTCAGAGCGGTGAAGGACTTCAGCTCTGACCAGCAAGAATAAAAACTCTGGCTTCTCTGTTTTTCATACTATTCACATATGCCAATCCCAGTCCCTCTGCATATCTGTGCTCAAGGCAGACTTCCATTGGATTTTTACTAGTTTTCTTGTGAATAAAATAGGACTATTCCAGTCACAAGGGACCTCCAACAATCATCTAGTCCAACTGCCTGACCGGTTCAGGGCTGACCAAAAGCTAAAGCATGCTGTTAAGGGCATTGTCCAAATGTCTCTTAAATACTGACAGGCTTGGGACATTAACCACCTCTCTAGAAAGCCTGTTCCAGTGTTTGCCCACCCTCTTGGTAAAGAAATGTTTCCTAATGTTCAGTCTAAATCTCCCCTGGCTCAGCTTTGAGACATTTCCCCATGTCTGATCACTTGATACCAGTGAGATCAGTACCTCCCTCTCTCCTTCCACTACCCAGGAAGCTGTAGAGAGCAGTGAGGTCACTCCCCAGCCTCCTTTCCTCCAGACTTGACAAGCCCAACATCCTCAGCTGCTCCTCATAGGACATTCCTTCCAGCCCTTCCACCAGCTTTGTTACCCTTCTCTGGGTGCATTCAGTAGCATTTCAGTTTTACTTGGTAAAGTCTGGTTTTTGAAAAATCAAGCCTGATGACCCTGGATGACACAGATTTTTTTCCTTTCTAATTTTAGTATAAAGGATTTTTTTTTTTTGTGAAAGCCAGGAAACAGGTAATCACCACCCCATTCTTTTTTTCCTGAAGGACTTAAGAAGCCGTCTCACTGTCTCTGTTGCACGTGTAGCTTTTTTTCGTCTGTTTTTCTAAACTTGTGGATAATATTTTGCAATAGAGAACATTTTGGTGTGACTTGTCATTAAATCCTTCAATGTGGAATTAAGCAGAGGACTGTATAATGAAACTTTTGTGGAGCAGCTGTTTCCCAGAGTCAGCATAAGTTGATGATACATCTCACTGTGCTTCATCAGTGCATGTGGATGAGATCACCAGAAAAACAAGGTGATGTCAACCGTCATTGCTCAATTAACTTTGACTGAGCAATGACCTGCAAGTGAGGTTCAGGACTTTTTGGTGCTTTGGAGGAAATTCTGTGGTATTTCTTTTTCAGTTTAGTGGTTGAATAAAAAAAATTATATAAACAACTGTTTGGAGAAGGGTGTCAGGGTAACTCAATCTGTTTCCTTCCAGAAAAAAAAATATGGTGGGAAGGAGAGGAAGTCTAAACAAAGTGTTTCAGCTCCTTGTGAAGGGAAGGTTTGATGGACACACATGTAGTCTAGCTAATTTGGGTAGCTAATGTCATTTCACAGTAAAGAATTTGACTCTTGTAGGCTTCCTTCAGATTACAATAAACATTTTCTTGAAAGTTTCTCTCTCTGTTGGTTTGGGGGTTCATTTGGCATACTGAATTTAGATCAAACTTGGCAAAAATTATTTCAGTTGATCAGAAACTAAGTAATTTACTCATCCAGCAACACTCAGACTTGTTTGTGATTTATTCAAATTGAATTGCTGAGACCATACAACTGTATTTCAGGTGTGTGGGGGCATCTTGCCCAGATCAGTTAATTTCTGGACCCTTTCTGATCAAGTAAGAGAAACTGGTGCTTTTACAGTTCAGTTCAGAGTTTGTGAGATGCCTGCCTCAGGAAGAAAGAGTACTTCTGGAGCACAGATTACCTCTTGCAAGTATTAAAGAGGCTGAAAGAGTAGCTCACATGTGGGCGTCAAGAACTGGCTGAGATGGATTGACCTAGTGTTCTGGATGAGTGCCTGTGTGGAAAATTGTAGTCGTCTGAGGTATCTGGGAGCATTTTTGCCATATTAACTGCTCACTCTTATCACAGTGCACAATATTTTGAAAAGCTGGTCGTGCAAAATGTATGACCTGAGGTAGGACTGGTTTCTTATTCATCATAATTTTTACCTGTTATCAATGGTCAGATTTGTGTGAAGAAAGTCTAAAGAAAAGTGGGGTTTTTTTAGCTTTATGTAACTGTATTTATAAACACGATGTATCTCTAATATTCTTTTTGCTTGTGAAAGTGTATTAGGAAAGACAACTTCTTGCTTACCTTTTTCTAGTGACAGAATTTCTCGTCTGTCATGTTTCTTTTTGCTATGAATGTAGTGAACCCACTTGGAGAAGTGGATGACAGATTTTGATTAAGTAAATGCTATCCAGTCTGAATGTTTGAGTTATTACATGTGGAAGAGATGGCAAGAAGAATGCCTACTTGAATGCCAAACATTTTTCTTACCAGCCAAGAAGTAAATTCAGTATAGCATTACATAAGCTCTTCTCACGCCTCTTCTAATTGAAGAAAATGTTTGGGGAATTTCCCCTAAAAGACCAAGTTTAGGTTTAGTTTGCCAGGAACGTCTGTAGATACTCTCTTTTCAATAAAGAAAATCTAGTTGTTACCAAAAGATCCATTGTGTTTAGCCACGGATAACTGGAGCAACATAGCTAGCTTCTACCCTTGCGCAGAGAAGGTGAGGAGTATCTGAGTGGCCTCTTCGTTGGTTATCTAATCTAGAGAATGTGTGCAGTTGTTAAAATCATCATCTTCTGCAGGGAGACAAACGTTTAAGAACAGCCTCTTTCCTGAGCCAGACCTTTAGAGTGGAGTGTGTAATGCTGCTATTTTTGAGGCAGGGGTGATGGGAATTTCACAGAGGAAGCTGCATATCTTCAGGGTGTTGTACCAGGTAGATGCCTGTCTCCTAGTGCTGGTCATCTACTGTGGGATGACCTCATCTCTCATCCTGTGGGAAACCTTTGCATTGTTTTAACATTGCATGAGAGCCGTTGAGACTTGTCCCGTCTGAAGAAGTTGTATGGACTTTATCTGAGGGGACTCTGGGTTTCTGTAGGTCAACTTGTTTGGTGAGGCACAGAAAGGAGGTGAATGTGGAGGGTTTCGTGAGTGAAATGCAAGCCATGCTCTAATGACAGGAGTCAAATCAATACCTTCAGTACAGCTAGAATTTCTCCTTGCATGGGACTGGAAAAGAGATGTTTATGAGCATTTAAGATGAAAGAAGATGATGTTTATTGAATAGGTCAGGGGACAGGGACTTCCGCAAAAAGGGTTTGACTCCAGAAGACTCCTACTTTGATAGTTTGTTCTGGGTCCTGTAAAACACATCCCTGTGAAGTGCATTCAGTGCTGGCTGCTTTGTAGTAATGAGTTTTTCCTGTGCACAATAAACAGTATCGGGACCTAGTCCAGGACAGCATTCAAACATCTTGGGTGGAGTATGCCCTTGTGCTTACCCTGGAATACAAAACTTGGATGCATGTTTTCCAAGTTGGAAGCTTCTGTAAGAATAGCTCTGCTTTGGTTGTGAGATAAGGGCTCGGTGGAGGAAGTTGTACATGGGTGCTCTGCTTCTGCTCCATTATCAAACAGTCCAATGTATATGAAAGAATGTAAACAGTGGAAATTGGAGTCCTCCAGAGTATGTATTGCCTCCAGCACATCCCTTGGACGAGAGTAGTGAACAATATGTGCTTATTTGATAACTCTCCAACTCTCCAATTTCTAAGTTTTTTGCCATGATAAACTCAAAAGAAGTGCTTCAGCAAAGAAAAAACCTGAATGTCCCAAAGAAATGCTTTCAGTTTCTCAATTTTGATGTGGTTTTTGGTGGGGTTTTTTGTTTGTTGGTTTGGTTTTTGTTTTGTTTGTTTTTAAATGTAGTTATGAAATAACTTTAAGCTTTCCAAAAAATGGTACCCCACTCTCTCTAAAAGTGGAATAAATTGGTAAAGAAAATGCTTGCTTTTTCTAATAATGAGAATTTACAGCACTCATCAGAATTTGCCAAGGCAGCCTTACTGGTGGATTCATGGCCTCCCTCGTAGCTTCCACTGAACTCTTGAAGTTTTAGATTCTGTAGAATTACCAGGGACGAAAGGCTATGGAAGCGTGTTAGGAATAGCATATTTCCGTGTCTGAACAGCCATTTTTTGCTGCTTACTTGTGTGTCAATTTGGGACAGGCAAAAAATATCTCTTGAGGAGGAAGAGGCACCCAGTAATAGTGTTTCGAAAGGGTTTTTTTGGCAGGTGGGGGGGGTTTTGTTTGTTTCATTTTCCACAGAGAAAATGAGAATGACTTCTCTTTTTTACATTAATTAAATTACAGGTTACCACAGGATAATCCAGGTTGGGAGGGATTGCAGGAGGCAATCCCTGAGAACCTCAGAGAGGTTCAGGTCTGAGCTCAGACCAGATTGCTCAGGGCTTTGTCTGGATGTGTCTTGATAACCTCTAGCAATGGAGGTGGCAGGGCTGTTTCAAAGACGTATTATCCTCATGGTGGAAAAAAATTGTTCCTTATATCTATGTTTTTTCCACTTGTTCCTGTTGTCTCTCATCCAGCCAAGAGAGAAGCACCCAAGGAATTTGCTTCAGGTCAGACATCCCTACACTGATGGTTTTGTTTTTACAAGAAGTAAAATGTTTTTAAAGTTGCTACAGAATGTGGAAACCTGGGTCTCCTTTCTGAAAGGGACAGGGTGCACCTAGGTGACAGTGCAGATCTGACCTGGACACGTTTAGGAGCAGAGAGTCACTGGGTCAGTCTGTCTGTCTTCCGAGCTGCCAGGACATGAGGAAGCTCTGTAGACCGTGTCTGGCTTAATCTGTTCCTCTGGAAGTGCCTTTTTCAGGACCATGACCTGTTACCTCAAACATCTCTCATGTTAGCAAGTTCTGCTGGCATTGTGGAGCTGGATCTGGCACCTGGTAATGCCAGAGTTTGCAAGGTATGTAGGTGCGTGAAGATGCCTATGTTCTATCAATGTTCCCAGCAATACCTGGACAACGTCTCCTGTTGCCATCAGTGGAAAAAGAAAGAGTACTTAAAATTCTTTGAAAATGTTAGCCACTTTTACAGTGTTTCTTTTAATCACATCCTCAGTTGGTTTTGAAAACGGGTCTTCAAAGTGTTGTAGTAACTTCTGAAACTTTCACCTCTTTATGTATTTCTTTGGGGCTTTTCTGACACAATGGAAGAAGAATGTGCCACCAAACCACTGTGGTGTCTTGACAGCATTTTTGCTGGCAGTACCGGGAGAAGATCAGATCTTTTTTACCTCTTGGTGTACGTATTTTTCTGTTAATAGTCAGAAGCTGTACTGAAGCGCATGGGGGAGAACGTATGGATGGATATATGCAATAGACTTGCTTCTTATGCTCTACCCTTGTCCAGTGGGTCAGGGAGCTGAAGAGCCAAGAGTCCTTCCTCACAGAATCATAGAATCATTAAGGTTGGAAACGACCTTCAAGATCATCAAGTCCTGGAGCCGTTTTGTGCTTGAGTTGCTAAATGCCTGGTTACTGAGCGGGTTTGGGCAGACAAGCAACACGGTGATGTGAGTTGATTTTTTTGTTTTGTGTTGCTTTCTTGTCCAGGGGTGCCGTTGTCCACACAAGGGGAATCCCTCGTGTTTCCCCAGGCCACCGCCCTCTGCTGAGCCCCTTCATCAGTTCCTGCGCTCGGGATGGCTCTGGGAGAGAGAAAGTGTTGAACGGCATGTGAGAGCGAAAAGGTGGAGGAGGAAGAGCTATTTTCCTTAGGATTTGGGGATTTTGGTTGGGTTTTTTTCCCCCCCCTTTTATTGGCCGTGAGTGCAGTGACCGCTTAACCACATGGCCTGGGCTCACTCCCTCCCCCACGCTTCCTCTCCCTGGCAGAGCACAGGCTCTCAGATTTCCTCCCAGTGCGGGCGGATGGCGACTCTGAACTACATTCCTCCTCTTACAAAAGAAAAGGAAAAACTGCTCTCCACACGGGCAGATGGCCGACTGTTTCCTGGCAGCTCCGCTCCTATGTCCTTTTTCCTATTGTCCTGACAAACACAGGCAGACGTGCGCGCACACACCCACAGAGAGCAGCTTTCCTCCTGGAAAAATAAATAAATGCAAGCCCTTTTCACAGAGGTTTTTCTTTGGAGACGTGCAGGTTTCCTCCTGGTGATGGGTAAGATCCTTGGCGGTTCACGTGCTGCCTGGCCCGGCTCTCTGCTGAGGAAGGTTGAGTGAGGGGATGGTATGCCGTGCTGTGATGTGGTTGACAGATTTTGATACAGAATAAGATCTGCAATACGCAGATTCTGCATTCGTGATGGCTGAGATATGTGAGGGAGTGCAGGAGGAAAGATGAAGTTGAGCAAGGCAGGAGAAAGCGGGGTCTCCAGAACCAAAAAGCAGTCAACAGATTACTTTTTGCATGAGATCAGAGCTGATGCTTAATAGAGACAGACTGTAGCGGCAGGTCATGGACTTGGAGCCGGTGCAGGAAGGTCTGCTGGAGCATGCAGATACCAGGACTCTGCAGATGGTGCCCCAAGGTTGTGATGATGGACACTTCAGGAAGCTGTGTGCTAAATCCTCATCAAGAGGGGCAAGAGTCAGCATCCTGCAGGCTGAAGGCCACTGAAGGAGAAATTTGCTGAGGCTCTGTTTGTCTTCCCTGATGATAACTTATTTTGGAAGAAGTAGAGGTTCTTCATTTTAATGCTCTCATTTCCTTTCTGAATGTGAGACAAATTGTCTTCCTGCCAGGAAACCCTTTGCAGAGTTACTCCTCAGAGGGACCTCTTTGGGTCCCGTTTATGCTAGAATAGCAGAGGTTATCTGCCCACATCGAAAATGAATTCCAGTGTGGTTCATGAGCTGAACACTGTATTTTAGTGGCAGGTTGTTTCCTGTGCCGTCAAATATTTGGGTTTCCTATAAGCATAATAATAGCCCTGAATTCTTTCCAATTCTTTTTACACTAGAAGTAATTTACTGTTGTAGTAGGACCGGTATGTTTGTAACACAGCATTCCTATCAAAAGAGAGAATGTATCCACACCGGTTGGCTGCACTGGTAGAAACGCTTGTTTGCCAATGTGGTTTCGTCTTCGTTGGGGACTGAAGCCAGGTCCTCTGCATCTGCTTGGAATCCTGGCTCTCCATCTGGCTGATAGGCGGTTCTGCTGGCAGATGTGTGCTTGTGTAAATCTGGTCCGTATTTCTTTTGTTTTACTCCATATTGACTACAGTCATCTTGCATGTGGGCAGTTTCCAAGCCAAAGACAACAGGTATGAAACGCTGGCTCCACTGATGTCATCAGCAAGCTCTTGTCCGCTTCAGTAACACAGGATTCACCACTAATGCCTTGACTTAAAGTAACTGAATTTTCATTTATTAGGCTGAAAAGCCTAAGTAAATATTATCCTGCTCTGAAAGGGACTGAGCAACCCCACTGTGTGTACACATGTGATACTGCAAGATCTAAAACACAAGGAGATGATCTAGTATTGCCAAGAACCGTCACAGAAAAGCTGTCGTATACTTCTGCTTTCACTTCTCAGGGTCTTGTTTTGTCCATCTGAAATGATCTTTTTTTTTTTTTTTCCCAATCTTTTGTTCATGACTTCCTTGTAGAAAGCTTAGCCTGAAACATGCCGTTCCCCTAAACATTGTAGTTAGACTTCATTTTAGCAGACAGATTGGGAAATGCTGAATCTTTCTCTTTCTTCCCATGTGACTTTTTTCTTAGTATGTGTTAAGCTACCTGCAGGAATGAAGACTCATCTGTGTCTCTAAGCAGTAATACAAACCATACTTGCCACCACAAAGATTAACAGTGCTTACCTGCTGTACATGCAGGACTTAATCTCTGCTTGTGAGCAGTGACTTAGAAAAGGGGTGTTGCAGTTGTGTTTGACATGGTCAGGTAGCAGCCCACCCCTCACCCTGGCAATGCTGTGTTTTCAGATGAGGGTGTGGCTGCCTGGAGGAAACTGGAGGGATGTCAGATACCCTTTGAGTTGTTGAGCTTTGTTTTGTTTGTTTGTTATGTGTTTAGAGGGAGGAACAAAGGGAAAATAAGACAATGGGCAATGTGGGACAAGCTTAGTGACATTGGGTGCAAGGAAGCCCCACCTTTAACAGAAGACAATTCACTTTGTGAGACCCTGGTTTTGACTTCTGTCTTCAGGTTAAGTTTTCTTTTCTTTTTTTTTTGTTTTTGTTTCAGTCTTCAGTTTTCCATTGCCTCTGGCTGAAAAACTTTGGAAAGCCTTCAGCAAAAATGTTTCAGCTGTTTCAAAGAGTGAAGCTAGGGGAGCAAAATGTGCTGTTTCCCCTGCATTAGAAAGTACATCAGGCTTTTCTTTTCCTAAGAAACAGAAGTGTTATATGCTGCTTGGATCAGGCTTTGCCACTCCTGTGTCATCTCTACCTTAATTTTCCAAGGCTCTGTGGGAAGAAACTTGCAGCTGGCACATGGTCATCAGAGGTATTTCTTTTTAGTGGCTGTGCTGTCCTAGCTCCTTGTGCCAGGCAGGTGATGCTGGTGCTCTGCCTGTGGAGCTTGACCTACAGCCTTTGGCAAATGGGTGGGGGAGGAAAGTAATGGGCAGGAGGTGAGAGTAGTTTCTCAAGGGTCCAACTGCTTTACTGCAGAACAGGGGTGGCCTAAGGATGCGATTGAGACACAGGGTGACCCACCAATATCGCCCACAGCAGGTCTTGCTGGCTTCCCTCTTCTCATTGCCGAGGGCTACTTCTTTCTGAGCAGAGCCTTTTTGCCAGCCTAGTCCTAACACTGGTCCTGTAATAGAGCCCCAGCCAAGGAGTCATCTGTGGATGGATGCTGCCACTTAATCAGCAGTACAGAGTCAGTCTCTGGGGTTTAGTAGGGCCTCCCTGTAAGTCTCTGTCCAGGAACAGCAGACTAGACTACCAGGAGTTTGTTTCTCCTGTGCCATTGATTATCCCCTTGGCACCGTAGCAGAAAGGAAGCAGAAACTAGTTGATTTACTTGCATCTAGAGGAGACAAAGTCAGGACTGGGAAGGAAGGAAGGAAGGAAAAGATCCTTGGTCCTAGTCAAGGTCAGTTATTTGGATGTACAGGTGCAGTCATTCTGTTTCTGAAGAAATAATTGCTACACCATGCATGTGTGGGTATGCAAGGAGGGAGAGGTGTGGGATCCACTCAGGACATTGACAGTGGACATGCACGTGTGGAGTTGAGTGCCTTCAGTGTGTAGGTGCAGACTGCCTGTGTAGGGCAAGCATTGTCTCAGATAAGCACTGTGGACATGCAGAAGCTGTATCCAGGAGATCAGGATGTTTGGTGGCCACGAGAGAGCTGTAGTGGATCTAACACCTGGGCAAATGTGCAAGCTGCTCAAGTTCTGCCCTGTAAGGACTGTCTGAAAAGGGTGCTCAAACCAGTGTGGTGTCGGGTGGTACTAGGCCTGGTGACAGGTAAAAAACCACAAACCTGGAAGCTGTAGGGAAGCAGCTTTTAAAGTCGTATTTTGAATGGTGGAGGCTTCCAAGGGCTGGAAGTGTGGAGGTGAGGCTGTTTCTACTGGAGCAAGGAGGTAGGGCAGGGGTGGGCAAGGAAAACTGAGGCGGGGTTGAGGGCTGGGTAGATCTGGGAGAGTCCTTAGTTTTGGTAGGGAGGGACAGTCTGCAGCTAGGAGCCATCACAGAAAGTTCTTGGGATGGAAGGAAGGTATTTGGAGAAGCTGTGGGTAGAGGGCTGGCTAAGCTGTGATCTGGGGGGGACAAGCCTGGAAAGAGAGGGCTACAGGGAAGTGATGATGTGGAGAAGCAGAGAGGGGGCCTGGCTGAGACAGCTGGTATGAGTATGAGATAAGCAGTGAGTAAGGAAACTAAGACTTGAATTGTGACCTTGGAGAGTTAAACCTCAGCTATCTGTGCAAGGGAAGAGCTGGGAACTATGGACTGGTATTGAGTAGGTGAGGAAGACGGTATGTAATGAGGATCTGAGAGGACAGAGTAGGGGGCAGATCAGAGAAGTTTTTTGCAAGATGACATCAAACTTAAAAATAATTGTCAGGCTTGACTGGGCAGCCACAGTCATCTGTCTGGTGTGTCTGGGATCTCCTTCAGTGCAAGGGAGGGGGCCTGCTCTGGAGGTGAACCTGGGTAAGGTAGCCATGTCTGGAGGGGTTCCTCGCTTAATTTGGCAGGTGATGAAAGAGAAATGGTAAGGCACCTCCCCACCTGCCCTTCCCAGAGCTTCCCAACATGTTGGACAAACCCTGAGAGCAGAGTTTTTGCCAGCTGCAGCCAGCCGTGTGTTCCCTGGCTTGGTGCCAGACAGTGGGCTGTGGGGCCGGCCCCACAGCTGCTGGTGAAGGCAGCGTGGATTGCACTTGTGATGGTCTGAAAAATCAAGTCTTGTTTGTCCCTCTACTAAGAGCGACTTGTACTTTTGCCTGTAGTCTGTGCAACCCACTTGGCCATTTACGTGGTTAGGTGGTGAACGACAGATGTCCTCCAAGAGAAGCAGTGAGGAGAAAGCAAACTATTCAGTAATCTGTCCCAGCAATATGATTTCATCCCTTCCCTTCCATGTGCTTCGGTGCTCATCAAATTTTCCATGGCCGGTGGCTGATGTCACTATCTGAGCAGAAAACCTTTTGCTTTCCCCCCATTTTATTTCTTTGCTGGTTTAGCAGGATGAACCAGCTAGCTCATTAGCCATTGCTAGCTCTGGAAGGGCTTTGCGAGTGATGGAGCTGGTACAAAGGAAGCTTGAGCAAGAAGAGGGGAAAAGTAGGCGTACCCTTAGTCAATGGCAACTCTTAGATCTGATCAGGCATGTCCTTTATCAAGGACAGGAATGAAACCGTGTTGCTGGCAGCCAAGGGAGGAGCAGGGGCCCAAGGAGAGGGGGAAGCAGGGCAGTCCCTTTAACCATAGCAATCCTTTCTTTTAACCGTAGTAGTCCTTTAAGTCATGTTAGTGACATACGAAGTGGGCAGAATTTATTCTGTGGGCTTAGAGAGGGAGAAGCTAAGTAGAAAGAGTTACAAAATTAAAGACATACACCACACAAGAGAGCTTTTCTGCACGCGGGCTGAATGCCGACACTGCAAGTTCCTGCATTCCTTGCATTGCAGCGTTGTTCCTCTGACATGGGGTGCAGGCACAGAAGGGAGAGGTTGTGGTACATCAATTCCACTTAGGGGTTTTGAAAATACAGTTTGTTTTGACACATGGGATTCTCCTGACTCCCTTGTAAGCCTTGTGGCGGCGTAAGATATGATAGATCAAAGGGAAGAGCGAGGACAGAGTGGGGCAAAGGGGGTTGAAGGCTGTGTGGGATCTGGCTTTAAAAGATACTGTAGGAGCATATTGCTTCCCAGTCATTGGTCCGTCAAGGATATGTTTGCTTAAGTTTATCCTGTTTCTTTCTTCTTTAATAAATGGCTTGGGCCTGACTGTCTACAATTATGATCCCATTACAAGTGCGATGAACTCAACGATTCTGCTTCTAGTGTCTTCAGACTTGATGGCTTGAAGGAGACTCACATGGCCAGGACAACTAGTGCCTGCAAAGAGGTGACAGCTCACCTTGCCCCAAACTAACTGCGCCCAGCATAGGGTGGCAGAGTAGTGAGGGTGGGAAGGCACCTCTGGAGATGCCAAGTCCCACCCACTGCTCATGGGTCATGGTAGTGCAGCCTGGACAGGACATTGTCCTGTCAGATTTACAGTATCTCCAAGGACAGAGCTCCCATAACCTCTCTGGTGCTCAGTCACCTCCTTGGCAAAAAAATTTTTTCTCATGTGTAAGCTGAATCATCCGTTCACTGGATGCCACTGAAAAGCCCTGCTTTGTGCTTTCCATCCTCCCAAACCTTGGGGTATGCTCATCTTCAGGGATGACTGGGAGAGGAAAGAATTGGACTTCACAGAAATCCTCTGAGGAGAAACTGGGAAAGCTCAAGGCCCATGTCGTGGAGCTTCGGGTCAAGCACCCTGAGCTCAAGTTTCAGAAAGCCTTTGCCTTGCCCCTGGGTTGGCATTTGGCACCTCAAGTCAGTGACTCCCCCACTGCAGGGAAGGTGATGTCCTTGTACCCGGGCCTAGGGATGCTGCCTGGTGCTGGGACTGCATGGTGGCCTGGGGCTGTGAGTGTGTGCCTGTGCACACGCGTCCTCATGCCCGCTTCTCTCCCCAGAGGGAAGCGGGCTCCAAACAGAGCAAGGGCTTGGGGGATGGAGCCTTGAAGGCTTTAACTGTTGGCTTCCCCTTACTGACATTTTTCCTGTTAGTGTTTTGTCTTCTTGGCATCCTTCCTGTTCTTTATATACCTATGTTCTATATTGTTGTCTCGTTGCTGCTGTCGTATGTTGTGTGCACTGGAGCAGAGGGGTGTTACTTGCAGGCTTTGGCTTCTCAGGGTTATTCATGAAAGTGACTGAAGAGACCATTTCTGAGAGCACCAAGGAGAACAAACACAGCATGTCTTTTTTTTTTTTTTCTCCTCTTCTTGGAGGAGAGTTTGACCAGCTGCAGGTTGCTCCTGGTGCTGCGAAGCCTTCTTGTTTATATGCACCAGTAATGTGGCTCATATCTAGTTACGGACTTGGATCCAATTTTATGTGAGATGCAAAATAAACAGAGCAAAGAAAATCTTGAGACATGGCCTCCAGCACAGGGCAATGGTAATACTAATCTCCAGACCACGAGAGACCACGTTGCACGTGAGGCAGGAAAGCAGAGCATTTCGGATAGCACTTGGGAGCCTCTGGCAGATATGCTTGGTTTATTCCCCACAAATGAAAGAGTGGAGAAGGGAGGCCGGGGAGGCTCGCTGCCACCACCACCTCACCTCATCAGAGGCAAGGCTCTGCACACGCGACCTGCGTGCTTGCTACCTATGCTTGTCATGACATAGACTTCAGAGCATTTGGTGCTCCTCTGGCTCTTGCCATCATCTGGTGGCTGCACCAACTGCAGCAGGCAAAGCTGATTTCTTCCTCTCCTGGAAGGAGTTTAGCTCATATTCCTCTGAAGAAAACTTCTCTGTCGTTTGGAGATGGGAGCGTGCCTACTGTCGGTGTCTCTGGTTTTTTACTCACCAGTTGCTTTGGAAACACTGTGTAGTATCTCGTGCCCTGAACCAGATGTGCGTACTCCAAAAGCGTTTTGATCGGAAGTGGGGAAGAGGGCGCTGGGGAAGGGGGGGTGGGAGGAAAACTTAAATTAGAAGAAAGCCAAACAGCTATTGCTGGAGACAGATTATTACAGCTCATTTCAAGGCTGTTTCCTGCATGCCAATGATGGATCAGTAAACAAACGCCTCTTTGCGAACACAAAGCAGGCAGGAACTCTGTTTGGAAGAGAGAGGTCGGGGTAGGTCTCGCTTGGCTTGGTAGCAGGAAGCCCCTATCACATGGCCCTGGGAATTGTGAGGCCGGGTGCATGTGGGAGATATGCCGAGAGGCTTCTGCTGGGAGACTCCACATCCTTCCCAGGGTCTGGCCAACAGGTTTGAGAGCACTCTCCTCTCCCTCTTTCCTCCTGCCTCCTCCCCTGTCCTTCCTTTCCCAGTTTAATTTTGAAATGATATCAGATAACTGCTTTGTTCCCCCAAACAATTGCAAGGATTACTGAGTAAATTGCAGTGATGAGGCTTTCCAAATGGGGCTTGACATCTTCTCTCCCCTTTTATGGCCTTGCTGCTCCAGGATGTGCGTGCCAGGAGCTTGAGTTGCCGTGGGGCTGTGCCTCCCAATGCCAGTATAAAGTTCTTTTAGAGAAAGGAGCAATATGTCAAGAAGTATCAGCTTGATGTATGAATGTCCTTCTCAAATCTCCTGCTAACCCAACTCAGCCCTGCTCGTTTCTTCTAGGCACTTTGTGAGGCCCTGGTCACGTTACACGTGAGGCAGGAAAGCAGAGCATTTCGGGTAACACTTCTGAGCCTCTGGCAGGTCTCCCTTCCCCATCCCTATGCACACACCTTCTCATGCTCTCTCTCTCACTGCTTCCCCCCCTCTTTCCCTCCTGTCCACACAGACTCATCACCTCCTGTGTACCAGACTGGGTTCATGTTGGACCCCTTTCCGTGAGCCTCTTTGTCTACAGCTCTAGCAGATCACAAAAGTAGTCCAGAGAGAGCCTGAGCCAGCACACAATCAGGGTAGCGTATGGTCAGTTGTAGCAGAGATGTGGGGTAACAGGAGGAACAGGAGCTCGCTGTGCCCTTTGCGGTGCACTGTCATGTTAACTCTGGGTGCCCAGTGGAGCCAAACATTGGCAGAGAAGATCTACCTTCTGTTTTCCTATCGAGGCATTTTTCCATTGCTGCCATTGCGGCTGCTTCTTGTCGGGTGTTAGCAATGCCTGTGTGTCAGGCCTGCAGGTCATTTCTGGTGACCTTATTAACTGAAGAGATGATCCCATCGCCTTTGAAGTTCGTTTGGTCTTGGGACTGGCCTCGAGCAAATTATCTGACTGTTGGGCTAATTGGGAGGTACCTTATTATTTGGTGTTATTTTATTCCAGAGGTGACTCTCTTTTCCCCTCATGTCTTCCAGTGTGTTTGGATAAATATTTCCTCTTTTGGGCAAGACCAGCTAACATGCTACAGTAATCCTTGAGATAATGCTGAGGACACCCTGTATGTACACTGTGCTGCTCAAGGGTGAAGGCACAGCTCATGCAGGGGGGATGACTTCACTCCCCTAAGTGGTGTGTGTTGTCAGTGGCTGTCTTGGTAGGTACCTGGTTGTTGTCACGTTGCAGCATCTGATATGTTGCTGCTTTGGAAGCTCCTGGCCCAGTCTTTAATCTGCCCTGTGTGAATGCGTCGCTGTGGTTACTTGTGTTGTACAGTTTGGCCTGGGGCGGACAAATACCCCTCTGGCCTTGACTGCATGTGATGCTGTGGTGCCCCTTTCATCCGAGACTCCTGTAGCTTTCAGTAACTGCTTTGTGCCTGGCTTCTGCTCACCAAAGGCAACGGATCCTGTCCCATCCACTACAGATGAAGAAACGTGTGCACTTCTTATTCTGTATTATTTTTTTGGGCTCTCTCACAAGAGGTGCACCAGGTATGTGACTGCGCTGAGCACCAGCACACGTTTGCTCATATCCAGGGCTTTGTTTCCACAGCAGTGCTTGTGAGGGGGCTGCTGGAAAAGGCTGAAATGGAGTTTCCTGATGGGGAAGTTGTTTGATCTTACCAAGACACAGGGGCTCATCCCAGGCCAACGTTTGGTGTGGCAGCAGAGCCCTAGGGGCTGCCTGTGTGCTGACTCCCGTTGGTGTTAACATTTCTTACTGCTAAAGGTAGTGCTGAGGGGCTCCAGCCACTGACCCTGCTGTGTAAGGCACTAAATGAGTGATGAGTGAAGAGACCATGCCAGCTCTAGAGATGGTGGTAGCCTAGTGCAGAGCAGCTTTGAAGCAGTCTGCTGTGGCTGCCCGGGTGAGTCGTTCTTTGGCCCGGGACATGGGTGATGGTTAGTTTTTCATTATTCTCAATCCATAACAGTTAACGGATGGATGAATAGATTTTGTTCCTCAGGCTGGTAAATTTTCTTGACAGTGTTGCAAGGCTGCTCTGTGTCTAGAAGTGAAGTGGGTGTTTGTTCCAGTTGCTAATGAGGAAGAGAAGCCAGGGGGGTTTATTGTCTGGGGAAAGAGAGTCTGTTAAATGGTTAGCAATGAGCTGCCCCAAGTGTGTACACATTGAGTTGACCCAGAGTTCACTCCCTGCATCAGGAACGTTGCCAGTGTGGGATAAAGGGAGGGAGAGAAAACTGCAAACAAGAAAGGCTGATTTTCTTTTTTTTTTTCTTTTTTCCTCTCTCTGCCCAAAATACTTGGAACAGTGGAAGCGAGAGATCCTTTTGTTCTTTACTGTTTCTGCTGTGGTGGGTTTTATGTTTTTAATAACAAGAACCTATTAAATTTCCCAAGGCACTCAGTCTTGTTGCCAAACGTTGGGCATGGCAGGGCAACGTCTGGCAGACCAGCCGAGTGGACAGATTTGAGAGGCTTCAGATTTTCCAAGCTCTGCCTACAAGACGTTGAGCCTGTCTGTTGTCAGTGCAATGCTGTAGAGCAGGCAGACCACCCTGGGAAGTGAAGAGAGATGGTGCTGCAGAGTAACAGAGTAATTATTTTATTTTTTTGTTTCACGAGTAAGAGTATGGTGGGCAATAAAGAGCTGACGGAGTCTGTTGCATTGACTGTGTACAGCGCTACTCAAGAAAAAAATTAAGAGGGTCAGTTGCTCTGTGAATGCTGGAAACCATGAGGCAAACAGTGACTCATTTTTGTGACTGATTTATTGTGCCCCCATGAGAAGCTGTCCTCTGAAATGAGATCAGAAGCCTAACACAGCCCACCAGAGAGAAGGAAACCAGTGGCTGCAGTGCAGTGTCTCTTCAGCCTCAAATGTTTTCTGTCCCAGGCTGGGGATGTTGTGACAGTGGTGCATGCACAGGAACCACTTTGGTCATGTGCCCTTAACACAGGTTGGTTAAAACTTGTTTTTGTTTTAGTCTTTTGCGAGACTAAAAGAAAAATCTAAATGTGCAAAAGCAGATTCATCACATGGTGTGTGTGCAGGAAGTCCAGTTCTCTCACACTCAGGAGAGACATTTGTTAGGTCATTTATTTCAGAGTTGTGTGAGCCTGGGTGCTTGGTGGTTTCCACAAATCAAGCACACCAAGCAGGACTCTCTGGGCTATATTTATGTACAAAACTTACAATGATAGTAGTTCCCAAGCCCCCCCTATTTATGATGATTGGTTAGTAATTTACATATAATATTGCTGACTCCATACTTCCACTGTTATGCATGTTTAGGGGAAGGTCTTCACCTAGGCACGAGTTTTCTGACCCATAGGTGTGATTTTTATGGGTTTTTTTAGTATTATAATGAAGGTAGTTACACTAAGGACACATAAACGTTACGTTCTCCTGCCAAGGCTACAATATACTATTGAACAGTCTTCTTCAGGACCTGGTTGTTGCAGGATGTCCTTGCTAAAGGATGCTCAGTGTTGGTTTGTCTGAAGAGAAGTGTAACATTTACAATTCTAGCTATGTTTTAGAAATGTAGTGTCTCATCCTAATACAATGCTAGCAATGTTTTCAACAAATCCACTGAGATTTTGGCAACAAAGCCTTCGTAAAATGTGCTTCATATTCAAGGTGTGGTACAGCAGTTGATGCTGAGTCAAAGATAATTTTTGCTTTCAAAACCCATCGCCTCCTCCCTGTACTTCTGAGGGGTAATGCTGTCACCCCTCGTCCCATTTCGCAGAGGAGGGAGCTGAGGCTGTCTTCAGAGAGCTGTCACATCTTGCTTCGGTGCTTCTCCTGAATTTCAAGGAGGATCATGCATGTGTGTGTGTAGAAGGAAGAGGGAAGGATGCTCAGCACAGAGTAATGCCTCTTCCTTGTATCTGTCTGCAGGTGACCTCCTGCCCTGCTGTGTGCTGACATGATGACAGCTAGCAAGGCGGCCGATGTGAGCAGCAGGTCTGAAAGCAGTGTCTGCAAGTCTGTTGAGAGGTGAGAACTTTCATGTTTCAGTGCCAGCGTGCTTTGCTTGTGTTTATTATCCCCAACGGAAAGAAAACCAAATGAAGAAAACATGCCCTCTGCTCTGCAATGTCCCTCTCTCATCACATGTTAGAGCACACCTCTGTAGGTCTCAGATGGTTTCATTGTCATCTCAGGACTGTGACGCTGTGCATTTTAGCATCCTGTCAGTCTGATATGTCCTAAACTCACACTGCTAGAAGAGGTCTGCCCCAAGGCAAGACCATTTGTGCTGGAGATATCTCTGTCAATGTTTGCCCTGCCTGCACTTGCAATCTTCCCTGCTGGCGGTTCCGCAGACTCCTCAGACAAGCCCTGCTGTCCCCACCTGTTGCAGGTCTTTCCCAGTGTCCAACCTTGGCTTCTGTTGTGCAGTCCAACCGCTGGTGGTACTGCGATGCCCTGCTCCTTGGGAAAGGCCACGATGTTCAAAGTGCCACCTCTTAACCCAAGCATGATGTTGTCACTGAGACAGCCAGGAGTTAAGTATTTGCGAGGCCAGGGAAGAACAGTATTTGGCTCAGGTCCCATTTCTTCTCGGAAACCCTTCCCAGACTCAATTTGCACTACAACTTAGTCTGCAATGGCCGCCAGCATAGCTTAACTCCAGGACAAGCTCGAGGTCTGCCAGCACAAAGAGTATCCCTATGGATGCTCTTGTAAGAGCTCTAAGTGCTGAAGAGGCACGCTTGATACGTTTAATTTCATGGAGTGATTTCCCAAGTTGAGATGGAGGTGAAATGCGTCTAATGGTACAGGTTTGCATCTCAGCAACTACCTTGTATTGTTCTGGTGCTCTTTCCCAAGTGCAGGCAAACCCGAAAGACATGGTTGAGTGATTTAGTTCAGAAACATTTTGTGTTGGAATAACTGTCTGTTCAGCTGGAACTTTACTATATTGTTAAAATGTCACAGTTTGATATTGTGATATCACAAACTTGGAAATCCTCAGAATGAAAATATATTAGGGATTTTTGGTGCTGTTTGGACTCAAACAGTGAAGACATTTAATCCTTTGCTCTGAGAATGTTGGATCTGGTGTGTGGGTGCTACGTCATGTGCTCTAGGTGAGGGAGTGTGCCTGGGTGCATGGAAGCCCAAGCCCATGTGTGGCCTGGGATGGTGGGGCCATACAAGCGTAATAATGACAGTGCAGTCTTTGTGTATTACTGTGCATTTGGGCAACGTTTGGATAGACTGAGATCCACTGAGCAGGCATTAGAGGAGTGCCAGCTGTGTCATATGTTTTCTCCTCTATTTAACAGCATCAATTTTGCTATTGCTTGCAAATGGTCCATTTTGCCTTTAGTTGCAGTGGACCAGCTTAATGACCTGAGCATCTTGTGCTCTTACCAATTTTACGAGTAAAGCTGATGAACTAAAGAGTGAGCAATGTTTCTTCTCTTTTTCTCTTTGGTGTGTAGGATCAAGCTTGCAGATAAAAAAAATACAGCAGCTGTAAAGGAATTAGAAAGACCTTTGTGTGGACTTCTGAGGGAGAGATGTTCTGAAGGTGTCTCTGTCACCCTGGGTTTAACACTTGAAGCTGAGCTGGTTTCTTCTGTGGTGAAGAACCCGCTGGGAGCCTTGGAGAACTTGATGCTGGATCCCAGGCTAGACTGCTTTCAGCAGAACATGCTTAGTCCCAAAATGATCATCAGTGACCCATCTGTGGATCTGAACATTAAAGAAAACAGTAAAATCACCAGGAGACAGATAGGAGGCACTCAGAATATACGGTCACCTGGAAAAACTGGCTTGAGGAATAAGTCCTTCAGCATCAAGGACAAAATTTCAGAATGGGAAGGGAAAAAGGAAACGCAGTCTGCTCCTCGCAGAGAGGAGGAGCAGGGAGTTAAAGAGGAGCATAAGGTGCCCTGTGTAACCGAGAAGACAAGTGGGGAAGCACTGGTGACTCGGAAAGTGGAGACCAAGAGACTTATGAACTGGGAACTGGAGTGCAAAGGGGCAGGCAAAGAGAATGAGCGGAAAGCAGGAACTCAGAAAGGCACAGGGCAGGCAGCAGAGCGGAAGGGGGAAGTGCAGAAGCACGAGGAAGTGGAGTCTAGCCCTGGAAAATGTAAGGAGATGAAAGGTGGGAAGTGGGAGGTCCAGAAGGAAAATCTTTCAGTGCTTAGTCAGGTCAAGAAGCTAGAGCAGGCTTTGAAAGATGGCTCAGCAGAGCTGCAGCCACAGTTGCCTGGTACCTACTATTCTCCACAGTGCTTACAGGAGAAGGCAGCACAAGGACACACCGCTCCCGAGGGCCATGAGATCATATGTGGGGCTGAGCTCAACAAAAGACTTCTTGGCTTGGACTCTGAAATCAGTGAGCCAATTTTTGGGACTCTAGAAGAGGTAAGAACTTCTCATGCAAAATCCAAGGACTGCACAGTGGAGAATGTGTACACAGAGCCAGGGGTGCCAGAGAAGAAACCCTTCATCAACCCGCTGCCAAAGCCTCGGCGGACTTTCAAACACGAGGGGGAAGAGGACTGGGTGCCAGCAGCTAGGAATAAAAGAAACTTACCCCCCCTGCCATCCATTCCTCCCCCTCCTCTACCCTCATCTCCTCCCCCATCAGCTGTCAGCAGGAGGCTCTGGAGCGGAAAGCACAAGAACAACGCTGACCACAGGTATTCGGGCTGTGTTTCACAAAGGTTTTGGCCTTGATGGTGGAGTCCTGCCTTCCCATATCAGTCTGGGAGAGACAGATCTTCTGTGGTCACTCATCATCCCCAGAGAGCTTTGCTGGCCGTAACCAGCACTCAGTTACCTCTTTGACAATGTACGAGTGGCTGGCACAACTTCACGGAATAACTGTGAAGGGCTAAGTCATGGTATCTTTGGGCTTTGAGGCTTAACCTTCATGCCCAAGATTGAGGAGTTTGGGGGGTTGTTTTGTTGGATTTTTTTAGCAGAAAATCTGTTTACAGAATGACTACAGCGTGTCTGGAACCGGGCATGGAATGATAATCTCTAGCCTTGACTGCAGCATTTTCCCTGTTCATAATAAACCTATTCCCCTAACTGAATCCGATATGTATATATTCTTATAGAGTGCTTTCTTGTCTTTTCTCCCCTCACACATTTTTGGGTGGAGAGCATAAAATGCACGACTGCTTCTAATGCTTATAATGCATTCTTCATAAACAACATAAATTAAAAATTCCTGGCTTGGGTACAGGAAGGAAATTGAAACTTTCCAGGTTTGTTAGTGGAGGGCACTTAATTGTTTTTACCTTCTCTACCATCCTGCACACGAGTATTGCTTTCCTGTACTGTTCAAAAAGCACTGATTTTGGGGCCTCCCTCTTCCTGCTGAGTGTGGGATCTGTGCTGTAAACAGGACATCTCATGGCCTAAGATTCTTTGCAATATTGCAGGATGTGCCACTTAGCACTTGCATCTTCACAGAGTGCTATTGCCATGACAACCCAGATAGTCTACGGCATCCCCCAAATGCCATTGTTTGTGTGGCTGATAAAAATAGCCAATCTCACTGTTACTTTTCCATGCTGTGTATGGGATGAGGCTGTGAAATGCTCACTTCTCAGTAATTCATGTTGCCAACTGTGTGGCATGTGTGGCACTCGGGAACATGGTTTAGTGGTGGACTTGTCAGTGTTAGGCCTACAGTTGGACTTGATGATCTTAAAGGTCTTTTCCAACCGAAATGATCCTGTGATTCTGTGGTGGAGAAGTGAATTAGCCATGATTTGTTTATAAATTCTGGTTAACTATCACTCTCTTTCTGCTCCTTCTCCCCTCCCATCAATGGTGCAGGAAGTCGTATGAGTTTGAAGACTTGCTGCAGTCATCGTCTGAGAATGGCCGGGTGGATTGGTACGCGCAGACCAAGCTGGCCCTCACACGCACTTTATCGGAGGAGAACGTCTATGAGGACATCCTGGGTAGGAGCTTTGGAAAGGGAAGGGATTTGACTGCCAGTGCTGGGTAACTGAGGACACTCATGGTCAACAAGCACTTGCCAAAAGTGCTGAATAAAGTATGTTTATTATCCAAATGCAAACCAAGGCACATTTTACACAGATTATTGGAGAGCAATAAGAAAAATGGACAGAATATTTCAAAGCTCATCAGCTTCAAAGATGAACCTGAGGCATGTGGGAACCATCTTTTATTTTATGCTGGCATCTCTCCTCTGTCTTCCTTTTGTCCTGTGGACTAATTCTCACAGCTCTGATTTGTCCATTGTGGTGAGCTTGTCACTGCTGAGTTAATGCGAACAGTCTGAAAACATGGCCTTCAAGTCAGTTCCTCAGTTCAGAAATAGGATTGTGTATGGCTCCAGGTACCACTGAAATTAAGAAACTAGGTCCCACAGTCTTTGAATTTGAGTTTTATTTCATTCTCAAACTTTGATGGCAGATCAATACCATTTTAAGGATTATTTCCTGTAACACTCTCAATTTATAGAGTCTTTTTTTAATATTGTGAGTTAGATGGTCATTTCTGGAACACAGAATAGAAGCCATCCCTCTTGAAAAAGCCTTAATAAGTTTTAGCAGCTGCAGGCTGGTGCTTTGTAAAGCTCTTGGCTGAGTTTAGCAGAGAGGAAGAGAATTGCTGCCTTAACTCTCACCGTGCAGCTGTAATCCTACCAAAGTGGTCTGGGTTTTCCAGCATAGGTGGAGCTGTGCTTTCTCAGGAGCAGGCCAGGCATTAGTATTTTGATATGAATAAAATCTTATCATACTCGATGAGAAAGATCTCTCAAAGGAATCCTGTTCCTTTTGAATTGATGTCAGACAGGATGGTGCCAATCCTTCCTTTTTAACATTTTTTAAACCATCTGTCCTTGTTTGTGGAGCTAGCGGCTGCCTCTTTGCTTTTTTCTTCTCTTTACTTGGGAGGCCAAAGGAACAAGGAGTGCCCAAACTGCTGCTAGGTTTTTTTGTGTCAGGGCGTGGTGGGAGGTCTCGGAAACCACTGCGTAAGGGTCACCTCGTCAGCTGGAATAACACGGCTAGCATTACAGAGGGGCTGTGTAGGCAAATCCATCCATTCAAACACAACCATAACCCTGTGTCCCAAGCTTGCAGTGAACTCAAATACCAGGCTGAATTTCCTCTCCCCTCCAGCTTTTAGTTGCAAAGATTAGAAGAAAACTAAGTTAGGGGTAATTGTTTGTTAATGGGGCATGGGTTTTTGTTTTCTTGCTGCATGTTTAGGCTTTGCCTGAAGTCGGTGATCTTTAATTGGTTCCTGCAGTCCTGGTGGTGATACCATAGAAGCTTGGGGAAAGGGGTGGACAGGGATAACTCAAAAAAACCCTACAGTTCTCTTTTTCACAAGACCACGGGCGGGTATAGTCCATAAAACAAACAACATGTGAAAATCGCAGTGGAGGGGGGTCCAAGACTTCATCCCCAGGACACTGGTGCTGACCCACAGATGACAACGTGTCCATCGGGGCCTGCAAGCACACACATCCACAGCCATAGGCATGACTTAGGAGGGTGTGTGGCTGTTGGTGGCAGAGCCGTTCCCTTTCCCAGCAAGCCACAAAGGTTCCTTGCATTCACCATCTTTTCACCTGTTTGCCTGGAATATTGGAAATTGTAGTGAGCAGATGCATGACAAGGTTGGTTTGTTAAAAAGAGAGAAATGGTGCTCTTTATTCTAGACTGAGGCTAATTGGACTTGTTGCCGAGCAGTTTGAGGATGGAGTCAGAAACAGAACCCAAGCTTGTTCTTTTTGCTGTAACCTACCTGCTTATGTGACAGCAGAAGTATATTTTCAGTGTGTCATTGCAATTAGAAAGTGGAGGCACTTTCAGGGACAGGAACATATTTGATGACAAAACGTTCATGGAGACTTGCTTTACTGGTGTCACACATGCTTACCTTCTCCTCCTTGGTGAATTCAGATTCACCACCATGTATCACCAAGCCACGGGCAGAAGACAGTGTTGGAAAAGACTTGGGTTTCTGTCCTTGTCTGAAGACTTCAGCTGCACTCCTGCCAGGCAGGGCAGGCAGGTGGGAGGAGAGTAGTTGGAGAGATCCTACAGCCACTACTGGTCCCTGCTTTAGAGGCCTGTGGCATCAAGGAGGTCTAGTCTTTGGTCTCAGCCAAGCATAAGAGAAAGGCAGTTGCTTTGAGTGTCAGCTGTCCACCAGGATAGCGGGAAATGATGGCAATGAAGAGAGAATTCTAACAGTTTGCCTGTCCATGCAGATGCTTAGGCTAAACTTTGTCATTGATTTCGTAGGATGGACATGTCACAGCCTCCTTTTTCAGAGCTGTGTGTTCTTGAACATACGTGCATTTGCATTTCCCAGCACTGCTGAAGAGTGGGATGTAAGAAGTTCATTGTATGCAATTTTGAGTGTTTAAAACTCAGGTTAGTTGTGTGACTCATCTTCAGAATCAGTGGAAAGAAGGAGACACCTCTGTGTGGTCATTCAAGCTTTGTAGTTTTGAGGGGATCCTAGGTCAGAATGACCTGCATGTTACTTTAGGGGTGTCCCTTCCCCCAACCCCCTTGAGGGAGACAGCATCCTAATTTTGTATTGCCTGTGTTAGGTGAGTGGGGCATGTGAGATTGAGACATCCATGATGGGTAGATGTGCTTGAAAACTTACATTGTGTGACAGACAGCCATGTTCAGAGGGTGGATTAAATCTTTGTGCAGAGTCAGCCCAAGAGCAGTGCATTGCTTCAACCCCCGCATGAAATGATGATCAGAGAATTCCCTAAACATGGGGTTTAAACAGAGGAGTGAGAACCCTTATGCTAGCTTTCAGCTCACTGTTTCATTTGGAGACAATTCTAAGCAGAAGACTGGAAAGAAGGAAATATAATTAGGGACTGATGTGCATGAGAACCTCCCAGCTCCTCTGAAGACAAGGAAATGAACTTGAGGACTCGCTGCATCTTTTCCATCTGTAGTATCTGTGATATGTTCCTATGGCTGCATATGTCAGTGTCAGGGTTTGGACACTGTCCAGCAAGCAGCTGGACTTCTAGGGCTATGGAGAGAAAGAAGCAATTGCAGGAATGCTTGAGAACAGGTCTTTGTCTGATGTGGGAGGTGGGAGAAGGCCAGCAGATCCCCAAACAGATGTTTATGGCAAACCTCAAGGATTTTCTGCACTTATAGTTTCTTGCTTGTGGCTTTTTGCTGCAGATCCACCATCGAAGGAAAACCCTTATGAAGACATTGAGACCAACAGCCGATGTTTGGGGAAGAAATGTGTCTTGACCTTCCCAGCTTCCCCCACCTCTTCTGTACCTGGGACTCCCACTAAGGTACTTTGATTCGAGTGGCCACCTCTGCTGCTCCAGAAAGTTTATGGGTGAAATCCAGATTCTGTGTGGAAACAGTGGAATTTGGCCAATCTGACTTTCATCGTGACAGAGATGTTTTCCTTTTTGTCTTTCCTTTTGGTCAGAATACAGTATGATAAGAGACTATTTACTGCCCTTTAGCAAAGCAAAAAACCCAGTATTCCCTTGTACAAATGATTTGTTGCCTTTCACTGTTTTTCACACCAGGGCTACCGTCCCCTGGAAGAGGGGAAGACCTTTTGCCAATATAGTGCAAGAAAATTTCCTGCCCTCCGGGAGGGCATTTAAGTGCTTGGGTGGGTAATGCACCCCTGCAGTGGTCTTGGCTTCGTGTCAGTGGGCAGTACACAGTCTGCCCGTGCTGATGCCAATGTAGTTGGTTTCCCTCAGAGAGCTTTGCAGTCACCTGTGCACCCTGATGTCCCACGTGTGCTATCAAAAGGGGGCTGCAGTATTACACAGGAATGCCTTTCACCGTATATACAGTTCCCAGCAGGAGACACTCAGTATAGAGCTATATGGCAGTGATTATGTTACCCTGCAGTGCTTTGACATCGAAAAGCTGAGATCTGCAACAGTCAGAAATGCAATGCTGAAGAGCCTGCCCAGGTTAGAGCCCGATGGGGAATGAGTCTGGACACACTTTTCAGTACAGCTCACATCCCTAGTGCAGGGTGAGACTCTTCATTGTCAAGGCTCTTCCCAGACTCATTTGGATATGTGACTTCTCTGTGGGTGGTGAGCATTGCTGTGAGTTGAGCATCTTCTGCCAAAGCAGCCAGAGACATCTGAGCTGAATGGAATGAATGATTCGGGCTGGCCAGTAACTCTGCTGACTGTGTCTGTTGATGGAGGTAGACCATTACGCTGCCTTAGCTACTGTGCTGCTGTGACTTGTTAAAGATGATCATGGATACCTCTCCCCCACACCACTTAGTGCCATGTAGATGCATCCTCTGGGAGTGCAGATACAGTGCCCACAAAACGTGCAACTTCACCTTGTGGTAACTGCCGGGAAATTCTGCAGGAGAAGACATAAAGCGTTCTTATTGAGCATCTTTCTGGGGGAAGTGGTTTGCCTTTCTTTATCTGGAGCTGAGCTTTCCTCTTCTCTGATGTTTTTGGTCAGCAACTTTTAAGAACTTTAAGCTGGTGCTTTAATATCTGCTTTTGTGCTCTCACTGAATTTCCTAATGAGCTTAGCAGGAAACTAGTCTCCACAATTGTCTGTCGTGGCATCTCTTGTACCCTCCTCTGAAATAATTAATTCTGGCTACTGTCAAAGACAGCCATACAGACAGTGCTTTTTTGTCTGGTCTCACTGCTTCTCTGTTCCTCCTGAAGAGCTGCTCCTTATCCCAAATGCTTGTGGTTGGCTGGTTGGTTGATCTTGTCCTGTTTACAGTCCCAGTCTCTGGATTACACAAGTCCTGGGAGATTTTTGTTTCACACTGGGGCAAGGCTTCTTGACTAACCCCTGAGATTGCATTCTGGTCTGTAATGAATGTGGAATGGCTAAATTGCTGGTCAAGATAGCTCCAGTCTAGCCCAGCAGCTGGCTGAGTTTCTTGTGTGTGCAGAAATCTGTGAGCATTCTCAGAATTGGGGTTGTTTTGTCAGCTGAGTGCTGTGGCTGCCCTCCGGATTTACCACCATGACAGTGTTAGCAAGGAAGCAAAGGTATGTAAGGTGCCGTGTTCATTCATTCCTTCTCCTCTGTTTCCAGTTGCTTTCCAAGCCCATTTTTTTCCGACAAAACTCAGAGCGGCGGAGTTTCAAACTGCCAGACATACGGAAACTGAGTCGTGATGGGACTGGGTCACCATCCAAAATCAGCCCTCCCTCAACCCCCAGCAGTCCAGATGACACCACCTTTTCCTTGGGAGACCCTCAGAATGGCAAGAGGAGAAGGAAGATTCCCAAGGTAAATCTCGGGAAAATTTTTTGCTTGGTTTCTTGCAGGCAGGAATATGACTGTGAAACAACGTTTTGTTTAGTTTCTAATGTGGAATCCCTGCAATATAGCTGTTGTCCTGGCAGTTGGCTTCTGTTTAGCCCCCTTTCTACCTGAAGGAGAAGGCATCTCTGCAAGTTTTGAAGAAGCTTTATTTCCATCTGAGGTATCATGATTGTCAGGAAAGATAAAATAATTTTTAAACAGCCATTTTAATTTTTGGATGAAAGGTAAAGTTTGTAAGAGGGGGAAGGGAAAAAAAGAAGTTTTTTTGAAAAAGAACACACCCCATCATATTTCCTTCTTTGCTTGGTGGATAGGACAGTCAGAAATTGTCTGTGTGTTGTGTTCCCTCCTGACAATCTTTTGTTCTTTGCTAGGTCTGAGTCATGCATTGGCTGTTTCTAACTCAAGGTAGGGTGTGATTGTAGGTGAACAATGAAAATACTAACATTTGAGTGACATAAGGAGTTGTCTGTAGTAATGAGCATTTTCAGGAGCGATGTTTCCTACTTCATATTTGGATGCAGCATGACTCCGTTTCAATTTTATTTGCTTTCAGATCTAGCAGAAAGTGTATTCAGTCCAAATGAGGTTTGGCAGCAGTCTGTCTATTGAATGTTTCAAAAAAACACAGTTATGAAAACACAGTTGCTTATCCCAGTCTTTGCAGGACGAGCAGAGGCTACCAGGGGCTGTCTGTGGTGATGTTTTCTGAACCCACAGTTCATTCTGACTTTTCATTTGAGGAAAAAGGGATGTGTTTGTGTATCATCTTTGTTTCTTGGTTGCTAGATCTGTGTTCATGTTTACCTAACTGATTTTTGAATGCCCTCTCTGTGTGCCTCAGCTCTTCAGGAATGAGCCACAGACTATGAATGTCTAGGGTTTTATTTCCCAGTGTGCCTACATAATCCGTGGACATGCGTGAGCTCTGTCAGCATGTTCACACATACTTTTATGTCAGCTGAAGGGAAGATTACAAGTATATATTTACCAGGCAGTGCCACTGAGCAGTCTTGTGGAGCAAGCTCAGGACTGAGATTTACTGTGTCAGTGGCAAGATCAGCCTGAGGTTTAAGCTGGGTGGCAGCTGCACTTCCACATTAGAGCACCCTGCCTCTCACTTAGATATCTGGATTCAGAATTCCCCAGCCAAGTGTGTGGTGGGCCCCCATCTTACCTTGATCTCTGGGAATCCTTGCACACATGTCCCAGACTTTTTGGAATACATCTTAATGCTGCGGCCGTTTCCAGCCACTCCTGCCTGTGACCTTGACAAGGAGACAGTTCTGCTCCAGAAAGCTTGGGGAAGTCTGGCACGGTCCCTCTGCAGCTCCACTCCCCTTCAGGGATCGAGAGGGAGACCAGAGGCACTGAATGAGTCACTAAGCCCAGCTTTGCCCAACACTGACCTCTCTCCTGGTCAGGTGTGAGGCCAGGGATTCAAGGATTTTCAAAGAAAACCACTAGTATAAAGTACTTCAGCATCAATGACTCACACCCATCTCCATGTCTTCAGGATTCCTTATATGATGCATGGTACAAATGATTTTCCAGCACATCCCACAACCAATGTTAAAGCGATAAAAACATTAAAGTTTGACGTTGTCCTCTAGCCAGTTTTCTGCTTTCAAACCTGCAGACAAGGGCAGGTTCCCAGGGGATCCTCTGGTGCTCCCTGGAGCATGGACCACAGTATGTGGTGGGCACTGTCAAGCTCGTATGGCCACATAGTGTGGAAATGAAGGCCTGACCTTTCATCAGGGCTTGTTACCTTGGGCTGCTGCCATGCCAGCATGATGGTGCTGCTGCTGTACCAGAGTGAGCGTGGCCGTTGGCAGTGCAGGTGCTGGTTGCTGTGCAAGGTAGATGCTGATAATTGTCGGTTTTGTGCCATCAGATGAAGAGATTCAATATGGCCAGGGCTGGGAAAAAGCACTTTGCATGAAACTCTTAACTTTCTTTCTTTCCTGGAGAGGAAAATAACCTTGTTTCTTTGTTTGTGTGTTTGCTGAGCAGCTTGTGTTGAAAATCAATGCCATTTATGAGGCACGAAGGGGAAAGAAACGTGTCAAGAGACTGTCACAGTCTACAGAGAGCAATTCAGGGAAAGGTAAAGGAACTTTGCATCATGATAACATCTGAGAGTTTTTGAGTGCTTGTCTTAGAACTTAGGCCAGCTTAGTGATTTATGTGACATTTTCTAATGGTTCTTTTTGTCCAGAGTGAAAGTGATTTGGGGCTTCCACCCTTTCTTTTGGGAAGATAAAGGCTGTTCCTCTGCTGAAAAGACCTTCATTAAAACAGAATTTTTTTTGTTTTCTTGATTCATTTTTATTCCATGGTTTTACGTGATAACCTTATAGGTTGCACCAAAAATGTACCCCTGCTTTGATGATTATTTTTGGAACAGGGTGGAAGCTTTGGAGAGGAATATTCTGTTCAAATACACTGATTTGTTGAGATGAAAATATTTAGCAGGGATGTGTGACTTTAGGGAACTGTCCAGTGGAAGATAGATTTTGAAACACTGCTGGTTCCTTCAGCATTCAAATAAACAAACAGCCTCAGTTGGGAATCAGGGTTTCTAGACATGACCATAGAACCGTCTCCATCATAGCAAGATTGAGACTTTCAGCCTCCCACTGTCAGCTAACAACTTGCCAGAAGTGTTCAGGTACTCCAGAACAATTACTTTTAAACATCTTATCTCTGGAAAGCTTAAAATTATGTCTTTCCAACACAGTATTTTTTTTCCAAAACACCTCATTTCCAGCAAAAAGGTGACCACCAGCTCTATCTATTTCCCACGATTGCTTGTTGCTGTTTATCCTATTTTATACAGGATATACATCCACAGGGTGGATGAGTGTGTTTATATGAACCTTCAGGGGAAGCAGCCCGCACTCGTTTTATATCCCTCTCTGAGGTATCTAAGGCATCACTGAAAGAAACAGGCTATTGGACCAGACAGACCTTGAGTCTGATTCAGTCTGGCAGTTGTTTTTTGTTTGTTTGCTTCCTTTTTTCTCCTTGTCCCACAAACAACTGCATAGTAATCAGTATATTGCCTTGGTGTTGTGCTTACATAGACTTGGTTAAAATACTGATCTTGTGTTCTACCCTTTACCAACTCTTCTGGTTGTGCAAAGTTGATTTTGTTGGTTGGGTTGGGGTTTTTTATTATTATTCCCTGAATGAATGGGAAGATGCCATGGTTGGTAAGCTAAATGTCTGTGGGCATGTGTTCCCTTGAAAGGAACAAGGCTCTTGGAATTTATACTGTCTTCCCCCTGAAGTTGCCAGGCCTGGCTTTCTCATGCCAGTGATAAGAACCACAGTTATAATTAGGCTTTAGTTAATCTTCCTCTTTCTTTTTTTCTAGTCACAGATGAAAACAGTGAATCAGACAGTGATACTGAAGAGAAGCTGAAAGGTAAGGGAAATGTATGAAGAGAGCAAATGGCTCCTCAGAAACTCTGCTCTGAGATCCTTCATCAAGCTCTCTCCTCTGTGTTCTGTCTTTGGAGAAGGAGCTTGTTTCCACTTGGAACACCGTGAGAAAACAAAGATCTCCATACAATCCATTGGTAGAGGTCTATAGGAATCCAAAACAACATCAGTTCAAATTCCTATCAAAGGCTTTGCATTGACTTTCCTGGGAGATGGCTTGGATACTGGAAGTACAGTCAGATTTTTCTAAGTACACAACCACAAGTGTGTGACCAGGCAGACCAAAACAGAATTGTATGGGACAGGGTGTTCAGAAACCCCACTACACCTTTGCTAAGGCAGAAAAACCCCTAGCCAGACAGGCTAGCTAGGAATACAGAATTGCACTATATGATTTATTGGTGGTTAAACTCCTCTGCATTGGCTGAGTTGGGATAAAGTGCTGCATTGCTTACTTCACTCCAGTAGAACTATATGGTATACTGGTCTCCATAATACTCTTCTGAAACATTCTTGTGCTGGTAATTAGGCCTGTGACATGCTGGTGGCATTACAACCTTTTGGGAATTTATATCTCAAATTCAAAGTCGTGGTGGACTTAGAATGCAAGATGGAAACTCCCTCAGGTTCCAAAGTTTTGTGACTCACATGCACACCTCATCTGGGTAGCAGGTCAGTTTCCAAGCTGAAAAGACAGGTGGAAGCAGGAGTTCCCACTCTGTGTCAACCACAGTGCATTGTGCTTAGGCATGTTCATCCTTACCCTCTTTCAGGTTTTTAGAACAGAAAACCTCAGCCTGAGTTCTCTCTTGTGAGTGCAGCTTCCTGCGCAAGAACTGCTGTCCAGTCTTGCTCTCCTCTGCATTGGGAAATTTTTATCTGTACTGCTGTGTTAGCAAGATCAAGCTGAAAAATGCTGCCACTGCCTACCTTTTGACAGGTTCTCGGCCTAGGCTAGAGACAGGGAGAGAGGGTTTGCACCCAGATTGCACAGAAATTACATTCATCTCTCTCGAAACATGATGTTGTGAAATATAGTCCGTATTCAGATGTAGCTGAGAAAGGCAGTGTAGATGTGGCCAGGAAGACTCAAGCTCATGTCTGCTACTGGTTGCCATAGTGAATCGTGCATGATGCTGTGTTTCTCTGTAACGTCTGTATTACTGCAGCTAGGAACTGCTTGTAGAGGGGATGGTGGAGATCACTTCAAGTCACCTCGTATCCAACAGCACTGGACTCTGAACAACATCCAGATCCATACCTGGATCTGAATGACTGTACAAGTCTACATGAGTGTGAACAGGAGGTCTGGCACTTGCTGCTTGCTCTAGCCACACCTCTGTTTTGCTTTATGCCTTGTTGAACTGTTTTGTAAATAGGAAAGTGGGTTGGTTTTGCAAGCCCATTTTTTCTGGGGCTTTGGATTTTGTATGTTTTACTTCCCAAACCAACCACACAAGCCAGTTATCTCTGCTTAGCAAGTCGCTGTACAGAATCTGAGACACAGTAAATCATCAGGCAACAATCATCAGGCTGCATCTCAGAGCCGTAAGTGCTGATCCTTGGGAAGGAGAAATGTTCAAAGACAAACTCTGCCATGATGACAGCAGAACAGTATCTTCAGTGAGTTGCACGGAACATGAAGAGCTTGAGCAAGCTTTTCAGAACTGCTCAGCATTGCTGTGACATTGCTCCTTTTGAAGTCCCTGGTGAAACAGAAACCACTTCTGAAAACTTTTAAAGAATTAGAGCCTTAGAGCAAACAGCATAATAGGTGATGAGAGAAAGGAGTCTAAACCATCTTCATAGGGCTTTAAGATCCAGGGATTATAAAACTCTGATTTAAGAGGCACCTCAAGATTGCCTTAAATTCTATTGTCTGGAATAATCCACTAGCGACACAACTTTACCGGACAAAAGGTCAAGTGTCTGTCCTAAAGTATGTACTATCTCTCAGGAAGCCTTGTCTCCCGAGCAGACATCTTATGTATTTGGAGTTCCTACAGTATCTGTGGTGGTTGTTTCTGTCAAAACATTGCATTGCCACCCACATTTGCAAAAAGCAGTTATGAGGATGTGTTGTGGTCTCTGCTTGTAGTTAATTCTTTCTTGCTTTTGTAGTAGGGGTAAGGGAGACATCGTGGAGATTTAATTTGGGTTGCAACTATAAAACAAAGCAGGGGGGTGGTCTTAGGGAATCTCATCTGGTCTCTTCTCAGCAGGCAGCTTTTCATTACTTTCCATGCTGGAATGTTTATTGTCCCACAGCACATATGTGTTGCAGTTTCAGCTTGCTTGGCAGTTTTTCTTGTTTTCCCATTGTCTTGGGTGAACTTGTAGAAACATCATCCCGAGCAATTCGTTTCAGGCACAGGAAGGACTGGCATGAGCCAGCCTTTTTAATTTGCACCTCTTTTCATGTTTTTTGTTGTTGTTGGCCTTAAGTGTGTTACTGAAGCTGAGAGTCCCCAGTGTTAATCAGCCAGTGGAGCCCTAGCCTGACCCAAGCGATGGTCTTGTAAAACCATGGGGATCGCTACTCGGAGCCTCCTTGGAGCAAAGGTGATCAGTCACCTAACTGTGCTGGCTTTGAAAGATGCGTAAATGAATGCTAGGGTGAATACCCAGACATTGTCTGTTAGACCATGTCCCACATGAATCTCAGTTTGGGTTGTCTTCAGCTATTAAAAGCTATCCATGGAATCCCTCTGCTGTTCTTCAGGGTGATTAGCTCCTGTCTCTGTCAATATTTACAGACCACTTTCTAAATGGTTCCCACCTCTTACTCGGCCACTGACAAAGTAAATGCAGTGTGAGATGGTTTTGAGTTTACGCCTGAGTCTCTGCTGAGCACTGTTGGTGTCTGTGCAAAGAGTTGGACAAAGTCACAGTCTCTAATCTTTCTCTTTGTAGCTCACAGCCAGCGCCTGGTGCATGTGAAATCTCGTCTGAAGCAAACCCCACGGTACCAAACCTTGGAACGGGACTTGATTGAATATCAAGAGAGGCAGCTGTTTGAGTACTTTGTCGTGGTGTCACTGCACAAGAAGCAGGCTGGGGCTGCCTACGTCCCTGAGGTTACCCAGCAGTTCCCGTTGAAGGTGCGGTGCCTGTTGGGAAGGTCTGGCCGACGTGTCTCAGATTGTGTGGTGCACTTACACAGTTGGAGAAGTCACAGCTTCTCTGTTGACCGAATGTTATATCAATAACCCCTCTGTTGCATCAGACTGAAGATAGAGGGGCTGCTGTCACCCCTTCAAGAATTTTCATGGTATTCATCACCACTGAAAGAACAGCTGATTTAGATCTTTTGCTGCCCTTGGTTACGACTTTTATGTAGCTATTCCTTCTCCCCCATTTCTCTTTAAAGAAAACTGATCCATGGGAGAAGACGTGTTCTTAAAGGGAAGGCACAGCTTTCACTAGTAGTCTAGCTCAAAGCGGGGAGCGAGGGGTGGGAGCAAACAAAGCCAGTCTGACTGTGTTTGTAAGTGGGATTTACAGAGCTCCCCTCAGACTTCAGTTCTCTCACCACTTGCTAGAAGATGTGTCCCAGATTAGAGGCACGCTGTAACAGGGACAGGTGCTGCAGATGCTTGGTGGAATTGAGGGCACAGAGTTACTTTAAGATATCTAAAGATTAGGTGAGCGAGAATCACAGAAATTTTAGTATCTTCCAGGCAGAAGCTTAGCCTCTGTCATCACCTCTTCATTTGTCACAGGAAAAATATTTGAAGTCATTCCATCCCCACATGACTAATTGGAAACATTCCTCCTCTCTGTTCTGCTAGCTTGAGCGCTCGTTCAAATTCATGCGCGAGGCAGAAGATCAGTTGAAAGCTATTCCCCAGTTTTGCTTCCCTGATGCAAAGGACTGGGCCCCCATCCATCAGTTTGCCAGGTCAGTACTGTACTTTGTATCCTGATTCATGAGAAACAGATTTATATGTCAAGCTAATTAAGTGTGAGAACTATTACGGTAGAAAATGGGGCAGAGCCCTGAGAGGGGTGTATTGGAAATGCAAAAATATTAAGAGTGTATTGTGTTTGTGTGTCAGAGACTTTGAACGTGTGTGATGGGTCATCCTGGTTTCTCTTTCTGCAGTGAGACATTCTCATTCGTCCTGACGGGGGAAGATGGAAGCAGGCGATTTGGATACTGTAGGAGGCTGCTGGTAATTTTCCCTGTTTTTTGCTTTTCCTAGAGATGCAGCCTTCTGTGGGGTTGGTGTTACTGGCACCTGTTCTGAAAAGGGGAAAGCTGCTGCTCTTCCCTTGCAGTGTGGAAAGAGTGAGCAGTAGCAGAGTAGCTTTGCTCTCTGCTCAGTGCTCAAGTCCTTCTCCAAGTACCATCCTTCCCTGCCAGCGTTGCTCTTTCTTCCTTTTCCTTACCATGGACTAAGATGAAGATAGGGTTTATCTCCCTTAGGTTTAGATAGCTACTGAACAGTTGCCTAAACCTGTGCTGGTCCTGCAGACTCAGAGTTATCTCTGTAGAGCAGACTGGCCTGCCCTAGTCATTTGACTTAGGAAAACTTGGATCGTACTGTGAATGTGCCTGTTCCTTCCTGCTGTTTCTAGCATACCAGAGCTTGAACAAGACTTCAGGTATTGTCATCAGCAGTAAGCTGTCATTTGTCTGCCAGTTTCTGAACGAGCCAGCGAGCTGCAGAATGAAGAGTCTGGTCAGTCTGTCTTTGCAGTAGCTATAACTCTGACATTTTCTTGGTATTTTTTGTGTGTGTATTTGTGTTTGTCTTGAAAGCCCAGTGGGAAAGGGAAGCGTCTCCCAGAAGTTTACTGCATTGTGAGTCGCCTTGGATGCTTCAATCTCTTCTCTAAGGTGAGGGGGGGGAAGAGAGAACTTGTGCTGTAGGCCGAGAGGGACTTGAAATTAAAGTCAGCACCAGAAGAATGGGGATCAGGGAAGCTGCTGGCTGAAGAAAGGGCCTGAAATGGTGTTGGCAGGACAACCACATGCTAATTCCAGAACATAGTAAAAACACTGTTAAAAGGCAACCTAGATTGTCACCTGTTGCCTTTTTCCTTCAGCAGAACTACCAGAACACAAGGACTGAGATATTAAAAGATGGAGTCCTGACTCCAAGGGTGATGAGGAGGTAGCTAATTGTACTCTTTCCAGTGACCTCACTGGAGATGGGTTTCTCTTGCTGAAGGAATTTAAGAGTCTTCAATTGCATCTTTTACCTTCTTCCTTATGATTCAAGGCTATGTATCAATGCTGGGTTAAGGAGAGAGCATAGATGCTGGTGTCTTTCATTCTTGATTTAACCTTACTCCTCCGAATTTATGGTTTTTTGTGTCTTCATGCCTCTATTGCAGATCTTGGATGAGGTTGAGAAGAGACGGGGCATTTCCCCGGCCTTGGTGCAGCCTCTCATGAGAAGTGTCATGGAAGCACCTTTTCCAGCTTTGGGCCGGACAATTACTATCAAAAACTTCTTGCCAGGCTCAGGAACAGAGGTAAAGACACCACTTTAGAGGGTGAAAGACTTAAGCCAGCAAATGATGCAGGACTGGTGACTGGAATTTTGGACTGTGATGTAGCACTGGGGATCTTCAAGGATAGAATGTCTGGCAGCTGTTGGACACAGAAAGCTAAGGAGTAAAATAAGGGACCTGGAGGGGCTGTCACGGAGACTTTTCCAGTGACAATGGAAAAGGAAATCTTATGGTAAAGATGAAGGCGAGGACACATTAGCTGTGCTAATATGGCAAAATGAAAGGGGGCATTGACCTTGAGGCCAAGTGACACAGACTGATGGACCTCATGCTGCATAGCATGTGACCTTGGATCTGCTCGAGGTCCCCCACACTTAACTTCCTGAAGACAGAATTCTTAGCACATGCTCCAGCATCCTTAATATGTAACCCCTGTTCATGTGGGACTGGCATACTGGAGAAGAATTGCCTGAAACTGCACAAGGGCAACGTTGCAGCCTTTCAGAATGGCATTGCTACAGCATGGAGGCGAGGGTACGTGTTGCATCTTCCGCAGCGGGATGCAAGGACACAACAGGAGGGTTTTAAGAGTGCAGAGCTTTTGGGACTAGCATTAAAGGACTGCAGGAGGGTGGAGGGAGCCAAACTGAACATAGTCTTGTTCGGCGTAGTATACCTTGAATGTGAGAGAGGAGAAAGTGAAGGAGTTGGTAGTGATTGTGTCTGAGGGCTTTCAGCGTAGCACTGCATGATGACATTCTCCTGTGTGAGAATGTTTTGGCTGTTTTGTTTCTGGGATCTGTCATGTTGATTAATTATCTAGTTGATGGCTTAAACCCCACATTTACACAATGGGTAGATGCCAGCATTGGGATGGGTTGCAGGCACTTCAGAGAGTAAGGGATTAAAATGCAAAAAAACCTTGCTGAATTCAAGGTTTGGTCTGAAATTCAATACGGACAAGAGCAAAATGCTGGGAAGAAGAAATGAGTAGTCTAACACAATGTGGAAGTAACTGAGTGAGCAGCAGTGCTTCAGGTGGTATAGTGGGCCATAAAGTGAGCAGAACTAACAGGATGGTATTACTTGTGGGAGAAAGTGAAGGGATGAATAATGTTAAAAGCAATTTTTTTTTTTGCTTTCCAACATTGGTGGAAATTTATTTAGAATATCATTTTCCAAAAAATGCAAACACTAGGAAAAATCCCCAGAAGACTAACTCCACTTAGTAGGTGATACAGAAAGTAGGAGCAAAGCTTGAGAAAATTGTTTGCTTAATAGAGAAAACAAAGAACAAAAGAGAACACTTAACAATAACCTTCCAGTATACAAGAAGTTCCCTACAGAGAGGAAGATAGCCAATTGTTTTGAGCGTATACTGGGAGCAAGACAAGTACTCCAAGTAATTTGCCACTGAGATGTTTCAGCTGCCGGCTTGCTGTTGGTCAAGGTAGTTCAGAACTAGCCTAATTATCTTATGAGATTAATAAACTGTCTGATGTTGGAGACTTTCAAGAACGATTTAGATAAGCATCTGTCTAAGATAAGGAGTATGAAGTGCTAAGGTGCTGTGGCAGGAATTATTTAAGTAGATATAAACAAAGGAAAATGCCCACAGGCTGCTCTTTTCTGTAACTGTTATAAAAAAATTATAGTCATTAGGTTAGGCATCCAGATTCTTGCAGTAAAAATAAATAAATAAAGCATAACTGTAAAAATAAGAGTGCAGATTTGAAAGGCTCCGTGCCATTCTGCTGCTTGAATGCCAGACGGGCTGGAAACCACTCCTATCTGGAGACAAACCAGTTTTCCTTCTTAGGAAGAGCTTCCTGTCCTCAACACAGCTGGGTGAACTTGCAGTTGGTCTCATGCTGTGCCTGCTGGAGGGGACTCTGGATCGTCTTCATCTGGAAGAAGGATTTGTGGGAGGTTTTTGGAAAGACTGTGTTTGAGGGCTTAACTCTGTGTGCTGTTTGCCAGCGCAGGCTTCTTAGGCTATGACAATACCTGTTGGGTCCTTGCTTGCCACAGTGTGGGTGAGCAGCAGGAGCTGACCTGGGGTCTTTTTCTCTCCAACAGGTCATTGAGCTGCGGCGGCCTCTTGACTCCAGGCTTGAGCACGTTGATTTTGAGTCCTTGTTCACATCCCTCAGCGTGCGGCACCTGAGCAGAGTCTTTGCCTCCCTGCTTCTGGAAAGGAGAGTGATCTTTATTGCAGACAAGCTCAGGTACCCTCTTACGTTTCCTTGAACAAAATGCTGCCAAGGAAGGGAGGCTGAGAAGACTGCAGTGACTCACCTCTGCTTTGTTCTTTTTTTTTCTTCTTTCTCTTTTCCAACGTCATAGCTGATGCGAGTAGGGCTGTACTTCCCAGGAGCGGGGAGCTCAAGCCATGTGCCATAGTTTTGCTTTGCAGCTTGCAAAAAGCTTGCTGCTTCTCATCCCCAGGGAGTGCCAAAATTCCCTTTCCTCCAGATGGTTTCAGAGCAGATCTCCGGTGCTAAGGAAGCAAAATGCCTTCTTTTGGTCCATGATGCTGCAGTGTTCCCCACTGAGCTGTGCTGGACTTTCCAGGGATCAAGCCTCAGGCAGATGTCACTGTCCCTTCAGGGCTGTTCTCTGATGTCATAAAATCTTAAATCAGCTTGTCATTTAATACTGCTTTCTAAAGACTTTTTTTCTTGGGGGGGGGGGGGGGGGGGGGGGGGGGGGCGGTGGGGTGAAAGTAAAGGGTGCAATGAGAGGGAATGAGACAGATGACTCCCTCCTTCTATTTTGAATCTGCTCAGTTTGCTTTTTAAAAACTTTCTTTTGTTTGCTCTCTTAAATTATGAACATGGGCCCAGATTTCTTTAAGATCTTGTACAGCTGGTGGCTGGCAGCTCTCCAGCCCTTGAAGCACTTGAGGATTCAAGGAGGAGAGTTCACCAAGGCTGGGGAAAGAAAAGCTGCCTGGATGAGTAATGACACTTAGGAGCATGCTCAGGTTTCAGGAGTGTACAATGCCCCTAAGCTGTCTGCTTTCACAACTTCCAGGCAGCAGGCTGCAGCTCTGGGCCTGAGTGCTGGGGCAAAGAATGGGGAGGCCCCTTCTACAGCAAAATGAAGGGAAAAATTCATCCTGCAGGGATCCGAGGCTCTCTGTGGGTAGGGCTCAGGCAGTCTCCTCACAGGCACAGGAAAGCTGGAGAGAGGGAAGTTGTAGCATCCAGACAGCCCTGGCTGCTTGCAGTTTTTAGCAGCTGCCTTGAGTCAGAGAGGGGAAGATTTGCCTCTTTATAAAAATCAGTGATACATTAGATGTGTAGATATTTAGTATTCACACATTTCATGCAGAGCATTCAGACTTGCACTGAAAATGAGAGAATTCATCCAAACATTGTATTTCTACATAGCATATGTGATTTAGGTGGTAGTGTATGATGACAGACTTTGTTTTCAAAGGTTTCCCTCCTCCTCTGTAGGATAAATGTTACATTTTGAGAAAATCTGTTAAGGACACAGGTGACACTGTAATCTCTACAGGAGGGCTGGGTGGTAAGAATAAATGGTAGGGAACTTTTTTGTTTGGGTTTTTTTTGCTTTGTTTTGTTTTAAAGTGTCACTTTAGAATGAATCTTCATTTACCAGATCTTTTCCTGTCATCTTTTCTTTGCCTGCATCTTTTGTCAGTATATCTAGGGTCCTTAGGAATGAGTCCAGCCACCCAGGCCTATAGAGGAGAATGGGAGAGAGCTATAGAATCACAGTTTCTAGAATCTCTAAATATACCAGAAACAGATTTCTTTCGTGAAAAAAAGAATTGTCATGTTTTGAAGATCCAGGATATGTTAGGCCACAGGGCTCAGATTCAAATATTTACCGTAGATTTGCCAGCTCTCTAGAAGACTTGTAATATTTGATGTTTCTGAGAAGACCTTGCTCTGAGCAATTTCAGGCAAATATGAAGTTTTCTGGCTCTCACTTTTGTGGAGAAAAAAACTTGAAAATTACCCCAAAGCACTGTAAAGGTTTTAAAAAAACAAAAGAAAGAAAAGAAAATGACCCTCAAAATTAAGTAAAATATTGTATTTTAACCTAGTTCAGTGACTTGAGTGCACTGAATTGGTGAGGCTTTCATAAGGCGAACAGTGTCTTCTACTTGTTGGTGGAAATTCCATGTTTTGGAAGCTGGTGGTGTTGTCAGTACAAGATCTTCTGTCCAAATGACACTTTTCCTGGGACAGGAACAAGTTGAACTCAACGAATATTAAGTAGTATTTACTTGAGGGGTGAAAAATGCCTGTTCCAGAGGAAAGGAGAGAAACACTTTTTGGCAATAGCTTAAGAAAAAAAACCAAAATGATAAAAGCAGCTGTTGGAAATTGCTCAGAAGTTAGGAATGCTAGAAATAATCCATCTGAGGTGGATTAACAGGGAGAGTGCAGGTGACATGGTGAAAGATGAACAATAAATCACTTTTATCGTTCATCTTTGCAGTTCTTCATGCGGGCACTATCAATAACTACCTTTGTGTGTGTAAAGGTGTGTCAGGGTGTGAGTGACAGAGAAAATCATTTATGCAATTCATTTACATCTTTTAATTGCTATAAAATCAGTCTGTGGGAAAAGAAAGCTGAAAGGTCTCTTGCCAAGTACTGTGTGAACTATGAAATGTTTTCAAGCTGAGCCAAAAAATGCATCTAACAAGTGTACAGCAAGTGAAATACTTTGTCTTTTCCATCTTTAGAATGAACATTGAATGTTTTTTAAAGACCTGTCAATCCAAAGCTTGGCAGCGGAAAAGGAAAGAATTTGGTTTATTAGTTTTTGGGTGGGTTCCCCCCCCCCCCCCCCCCCCCCCATCACTATGGAAACTGGAGTATACATTGCCTCACGACCCAGGAAAATGACTTTGTTAAAACTATGTTGCTCTGTGCAGTCTTCTCTAGCTTTTATTCACTCCTGCCTCGTAAGCTTTAGTCCAGGGGTGGTGGAGGCCATGGCAGAGGTCAGGCACTGCAACACCAGAGCTGCTTTTGTTTCCAAGGGACACTGCCTGGCACACAGTTCAAGGCACTGTAGAACAACCTCTTAGAAGACATCCTCCAGATAAAAGTGGTTGGATTTCAGAAAATACCTAGAGCTGGGCATTTTACTGGCTTGGTGGGGAGGGGGATGTATTAGATTCAGAGGGCTTTTTAAATTGGGAAAACTTACACAGGCTTAAAATCAAGGCACCCTTTTCCAGATCGCCTTAAAAGCCTGTTGTGGATCTGACCAACTTGAGCAATTGCCTCTCTCCCTGCCAGAAACCACAGCTGTGTCAACAACACAAAAGTGGTCATTGTTATCAAAGGCAGATCTGAAAGAAATAGAGTAGACACTTTAAATGTGGTCATCCTCAGTAAATGATAATTAATCACTGAAAAGAAGCCTTTTCTGTGTGCCAGAAAAAAACATCTGGCACTGTGAATCCCAGCCTCCCAGGTTTCTCTTTCTTTGCATTGTGGCTAGGGGGAAGAAGAAAGCCAAGGATCAAGTTTGGATGTCACATAATAGCATGGTGGCTTCAGAGCAGCTTAACACTCTCTTCTTCACCTGCACTAACCTGCCACATTGGAGAGAGGCAGTGACTGTCCCCACAGCACAGCTGGTGGAACTTGGCATCCTCCTGGTGGGATTTGCAGCAGTGCTGCACCAAGTCACAGGGCAATGTTTGGAAGCTCCTGCGCCTGTTAAATGTCATAAACCAGCTCTCTGATCCATCATAAGTGAATCCAGATGTGACACAGTGTCAGAAATTTGAAGGTGTTTGTAAAATGAATCCTACTGTAGCAGAGCTTATAACAAAGAAAAGATAAAACCGCTTAGTCAAACCGTCTTAAATTGCCAAATGCCAGCATATTTTCAGCAGTTTGGTTAGTGCAGGGAGCAAAGGGCTTCCTGACATTAAACTCCAAAAAGATGATTGATTCAGTAGTGGTTTTTAAAAATCGTGAAGTGTCCAAAACCCAAAGAGAGATTTGAGTTGGGTGCTTTTTAGCATAGGTGCTTGCCTTTGGAGCAGAAAGCTGGAAACCCTGTAGTCAATCTAAAGTTTGTGAGGAAAGCAACCAAACTGAGCAGCCAGTATCCTTCCTTAGAAGCTCTTTCAAGTTGTTGAGATGTCTTTTTAGAGCATGTCAAGCTAGTCTTGGAGCAGGTTTTCCTGGGAGGGGAAGAAGAGTGTCTACGTAGTTGTAGCTGCTTGCTCGGTTTCTGTATTGGCCACCTACGTTCAAGGTGGCTACCAAGAAGCAGCAGCTTCCTAAGGTGCTGTGTGGTAGGTTTTTGCATAGAATATTGTGTGGTAGGAAGGCCTGTTGTTCAAGGAAATAAATGTCACAGATTACTGCAGTCTTAGTATTCTGACCAAGGGAGTACTCAGCCAGAGATCTGTATGTCAGTCTCTATCCAAAGCAGCCCTCTGGGGACGGATCCGACACATTTCTTTGTGTATACCAATACTTTTTAGACTCTGTACTAATGATATCCCAGTCTGTTCTGCAAACTCCTGTGGAAGTGACCTCAGTCGTGTTCCCTACAGAAGGCTGAATGAACCCATGAAAATTTGCTCAGGATCTTGAATGTGTGCTTTTAAAGACTTTCAATGTTGAAACCAAAAGCCTTAAAAAGTGGTGTCTGTGTCCCACTTAACAACTGGCATTGAACTTCTGTGGCCTGAAGGTAGCGCACAGCGCTCCCCAGAGCACGCTGCAATCACATTGGGTAGATGTCTTCATTCCTGGTGGCATCTGGAGTGCACCAAGGAAAACGCAGCACCCTAGGTCAGTATTATTCCAGTGGCAGCAGTTTCCATCATGGTTATGGTGCATGAGTCCTGGGACATCAGGATTTCAGTCTGGATGTTGGCTGTAGCTATGCAAAGGCTATGCTGCCTCTTTGGCCCTCCTCAAAGGATCTGACCAACACTGAAAGCAGTGAATGTTTTCAGTTAGTGCTTTGAAAGAGCATTAAACTGTTCTGGTTGTGTTGTGCACATCAACCACGGTTGATTCTATGCACATCTCATAGAAAGAGGCATCCAGCTTGAGCAGTGCCCAGAACTTCAGTGGCCGTGTTCACCTTCTGCATAGGTGGGTACCTGCTGTATAAGGACTGCGGTGTAGTTTGGGCAGTCTTCCCCACCGCTGCTGGCTGAAGAGCACACAGTCACACAGACAGCATAGAAGAAATTTATCGTGCTGCAAGGCTTAGTAGCTGTGGTGTGAACCAGCAGTCAGTCCCTTGGTGCTTGTTGCAGTGCTGTATGCAAGAGAAGAAGGGAGCTTAGGCTTGAGTAATTCTAGAGGATCAAGGTTCTGCTGAGCTTCTGGTAAACTGCAGCTCCCCGAGGCTATCTGTGGAGCAAGTCTGCCTGAATTACATGTGGAAGAATCGCCTCAGTGTTACCTCCTCTGTGTGCATCTCTGAACTGCTCTGCCTTCACAGGAGGCTCACAAACCTCAGCCCTCAACCCCATTGGAATTGTTCCCTGAAAATGTCTTCCCCGGTGAGAAATGTTTCAGAGCGGAGATCGCTGGGATGAATCCTGGAGGTGATGAGGCATTCACAGATGGAAGGGCGGAAGGGGAAGCTATCTTTACTTCCCCCTGCCTGGTGCATACAATTTCAGACTTACATAGCTCAGTGTAAGTCACAGGCAGACTGCGACTTCCATTAACTGGACCTCAGCCATCTTTCCTCCCACTTAATCTCTCACGTACCATGTGTACTCTCTGGGACTTGAGAGCAGGTTTGAGGAAAGAACAAGCCACCATAAATATAATAGGAGACAGCATGCTGTAATATCTCACCCTGCCATAAATAACCGTGTACTTCAGCTGCTGACTGTTCTCCTGTGGAGCTACCTGGAATCACAGAGATCTTTTCCATTGGTTTTCAAGTGCTGCCTGTAAAGTCAGGTCCCACCTTGAGGCAGGAAAGTTTGATGTGCCTTCAAGATTAAGGATTTGCGACAAAGGAAAAACTTCCAACATTTCCACATTCAGCCTCCCCTCAAAGCAGAAGAAAAGGTGGTGGGCTAAGAGTAATGCCACAGTGGTGCACACAGGTACTGAAAGGAGGAGTTCTTTCAGCTTTCACCATGCTGCTGCTGTTATTACAGGGACTGTTATCGGTCAGAAGTGGAAAATGGGCTCTGCCGAGGGAGGGGAAGAGAGTCCCCCACTTTTGCCTCTGCTGACATGGCCGGACACGTATGGGTGTACAGTAGCACAGCCTTGAAAGAGACAGTTTTTAGAAGATCTCATTAACTTAGAGTGCACTTCTGAGGTGGCACATTCACTGTTGTTGCAGTTCCTTTCAAGATTGCCTTGTATGAAAGATACAGGGAAAAAAAAAATCTACTCTGATATTGTTCCCACACTTCTTTTCTGGTTGGGTTGGGGTTTGTTTGGTTTGGTTTTTTTTTTTTTTTTTTTTTTTTGGTAAACGTTCCTGGTTTTCACTAGCTCTGTGTTTTCTCATTATTTTAATTTTCTTTCTTTAAAATTTATTATCTACCTCTCATGTGTGGCAGACACAGCAAGACATGGGCTTGCCGATGAGGGCAGACACAGCTTGCGAGCAGCGACAGAGGGGCAGCCAGTGGGAATGAATGTGGAGAAGGGAGGGGGACACTCTTAAGACCTTCCTGAATAAGGGTGTGGAACTGAAGGATTTTTCCCTATTTAAAGGTTTAAAGCTGTCAGTCTGTGACACAGCCTTTGAAGGGTCCTCCTCTGTTTATCAGGTATCCCCTTAAGAACAGACAAGCCTCTGGGAGCACAGGGAGAGGAAACTGTCCCCATCTTGTAAGAGACTTTCTTGGTGCCCACGTCCCAGACGTCCTTCCCAAGAACCCGTTCCCTACCTGTTGCAGTCCTAGGTAAAATGCTCACATTAAGCAGATTCCAACCTCTCCCTTGGGATTTACTTGTCTCCCAAAAGAGTCATGTGTTTAATCGTGTTTACCGCCTGATTACTTCATGCAGTCACATTGATGTCCCAGCAACAATAATTGAACTAACTGAACTTATCTGATGAAAGGCAGCCAGCTGTAGCCCAGCCACCCCATTCTGCTCAGCGTGTTAGCATTACTGCAGCACAGGGATTCAGATCCACCAGACGTAACTGGAGGGAATGGGGGAGGGAAAACAGGTTTTACTTTTCAGAGCGAGCTCAAGTCTACACCCGTCAACCCCCTTCCCTCTCAAGTCAGCAATAAACTGCCAGATCGGGGTTGCTGAGTGTAAATTCCCCCGTGGAGTTTTAACAGGAGCCAGCTGGGCATCCTTCCTTGGCGACACGACTCTTCCTGGCTGCACCAGCCTGCCTCCCTCCCCTCCTCCAGACTTTTGAGACCTGGATGCTAGTAAAACAAAATGACGTTATATACAAAGTTTATAGTGGCGAACCTTCCCCCTTCCTTGATGCATACAAGTGCTTCCAGACCTAGAATGGATGAGTAACTGGTGCCCTGCTGTGAGCTCTGCTGTGTCTGACTGCAGACCCTGTCTGTCTCCTGCCAGAGAACTGATGGGGTTTCTGGATGAACCCTCTTGGAAGTTGTCAGCAAAGGCGCTTACAGCTGAGCTGCTGGTGGCATTTGAAGGGGGAAGAAGGAAGGCTGTGGTCTCATAACCCACAGGCGCCTTCCTACAGCAGCTGGCCACATGCTCCTCTCCTCGTATTTCACTCTCCTGTGGTTCTGAGTAGCCCTGGCAGGCTCCAAAGGCTGCGGGGTACCCAGATAGCCTTTGGCTGGAGAACACTGCCTTCCTCCTTCCCCAGTGCTCTGGCATGGCTGCTAGGAGCTATCGGTATGCCTGAGACCAATAGGAAAACATGCCATTGGCATGTGATTCCTTCTGCGAAGGGTTGCCCGAAGGCACAGGCACTGAGCCAAGAGGCAGGGGTGGACTGTGGCTGGAAAACAAACCTGCAAGGACACCTGGGGACCTTGTGGCTGCTCTTTGTGCCCAGGGCTTTGCCAGGGTTTCCAAGCAGGCCATCCAGCTGCACTGACAAGGCCAAGAGTATGGCCAGAAGGTGAGTGGGCCCCAGTGCAGCCCAGCAGATGGCTGTTGTAGCGGTGGAGCCACCTTCTGCACCCCATGACTGTGTGCTGTCTGTTCCGGACATTATAGCCCCTCTGCTGTGTTCAGGCCCATGGCTTTCCCATGGGAACAGCCACAGAGACATGCTGTGGGAGAATAAACTCATTTGTCTAATGAAAGGCAGTGGCATGGAAGACTCTGTGTCTGACATTTCCCAGCAGGGCACTGGAGTAGCAGATGCTGTATTCAGTGGGACCCATCTCTTGTAGCTTGTGTCTAGGATGATCTTTGATAACCTGTGCTCCTACCTCAAGTTGTTGCTGCTGAAGCTGAAAAACGGGGTCAGAAATCCAGGAGAGCCTTTAGAAATTCTAGAGGCGTATCAGGGAGCAGTTGAAAGAGCCCTGCTTTCTGGGAAGCAGCGCTCGTCTCCTGACTGACCAGCCCTTTCCCTCGGTTGTGTTTCATCTTCCAGCACTCTCTCCAAGTGTTGCCACGCCACGGTGGCCCTGCTGTACCCCTTCACCTGGCAGCACACCTACATCCCCGTGCTGCCGCCTTCCATGATCGACATCGTGTGCTCGCCCACCCCCTTCCTCATCGGCCTGCTCTCCAGCTCCCTGCCGCGCCTGAAGGAGCTCCCGGTAGAGGAGGTGAGCCGCGCACCCGCGCCACGGTCTTGCTCACAATTGCTTCCAGCGGGCTGAGTTGCCCGTGTCCCAGAAGGGATACTCTGGAGAGTCTGCCTTGGCTGTGAAGGAGCCGAGCTCTTGTCCTCGGGCTTCTGTGAGCATGCGGTGAGGGAGGAGGCAGAGCTTCCCCGGGAAGGTGGAGGTCTGTGCTCTGCCTCACCCACAGCTTGGGCAGGCAGCGGGATGGGATCCCCTATCGTGTGGCTGCTGCGGGCAGGAGATGATTTTATTAAAGTTTCTGATGGTTTCTGCATGGTGCTGTCTAGAGGCTAAGCACAGAGTCTGCCGGGCTTGAAGTACGATTGCTGCCAGCCGGGCAGGACAGCTGCCCCTCTAATCAGCAATGGTGCCTGACCAAAGCAATAGTTAGTTAAAAAACGGGTTCGCAGTGCACGTGGGTGAAGACGGCAAGGCTGAACGTGGTCAGAGAGGGACTTCCCTACGTGCCCACCCAGGGAACAGCGGTGCAGTGCACAGGGAAGAAGGATGGGGCTCTGACCCTGGTGTGGTGATGAGGAGCAGTGGGCAGGGCTTGGAGCGCAGCCTTCTGCGGTTCAAGCTGCTCTCTGGTTTGCGGCCACGTCGTTAGAAAGCCGCAGCAAGGGCCCCGCTCTTGGCTCACATGGGGTGCCCCTTCCAGCTGCAGTGGTGGGTAGGAGGGGCAGAGGCAGGGCCAAAGCCTTTCCTCCAGAGCAGTTACAGATGAAGGTAAACTCCAGTGGTGGAAACAATGACCCCCTTTTATTCTTACTCTTTCATTCTCAGGTCCTCGTCGTTGACCTTGTAAATAACCGATTCCTGAGACAGGTGAGCAGAGCTATTTCATATCCTTCATCTTCCCTTTTCCACCACACCTTACCTGCATTTGTGCTTGCTGACCTGCCTGACTGGCTGGATTCCCCATGTAAACTGGAGCAGGATTTGTGCTTGGCAGTGCTATAGGAGTTGCCGTGTACATATGTAATATCTGTGTCCCAAACCACAGCCGCTGAGGACCAAATCATTGTGCATTATCTCTCTCTCTTTTTTTGTTTTTTTTTTCTCTTAAGAGGGGAAATGGTGGCATTTGAGCACTGTGGGTCCTTAAGTGTCATCCTGTAAGTCTTGAGGGCAGAGCTGGAAGGCCTTGTCTCAGCACTGTTTGCTGGGGAGCAGTGCAGGCTCTTCCAGCTTGTGTCTGTCAGTCCATCTCCTGTCACATACCCGGTCCTGAGTGGAGAAGGGAGCCGTGGTGATTTCTTCAAATCCTTCCTCACTCCAGTCCTTGCACTGGATGGATCACAAGTAGTATGTGGGAGCCTGTACATTGCTCTGCAGTTGACATTGACTGCTGATTTTTACTGCCTTTTGTTGTGGAGAGGAGGAGCAGGATGCTGAAGGAAAGAGGATAGAAGAACAAACATACTCCTGTCCCAGGAAGCTAGTTTTGCCCCAGCAAAACACAGCTCGCTGAGCAGTGCTGGCTGCATCATCCCTGCCCAGCCTCAGGCCCCGTGGGTAGGATGGAACAAGTGCACCTCCTGCTGCAGGGAGTAGCGTGTGGGTGAAGGCCACTCCTTCGGTGCAGTTCTGTCTTGGCAGCTGCCTTAGCCGAGGGATGTGCTTTACCTTGCGCTCCCTTTTGGAGGTTTCAGCTAAATGGCGCTGTCTCCGCCAGGACTGGTAGGAGCTCGCACGCAGTCACCAGCGGCTCCTCGGTTTCGTTGCTCCGTGGGAGCTCATTATGGCTCTGTAACGTGATCGGTGCCTGAGCAGAGCTGAGCAGGGGGCTGAGCTCCTCTGGCTGCACGCCAGCATTGTTCAGATCTGTCCTCTTTGTGATGGTGCAAGCGCTCACAGGTGGGTGGTGGGGCCACTGGTGAGCCCCGCCTGGTAGCCTCCCGGGTTGGGCACCTGAAATTCTTCCAAGAATAGGGGAATATTTGTAAAATGACATCCCCCTTCTCCTTGCTGTCATGCTTCTTGATAGTCCTGCACTGGGAGGTGCTGGGACCTTGCCAAGCATATTACGCCTTCTCCCGCTCCCTCTTCCTCTACTTGGAGTTCGTTTTTAGTGCTCGCCCTGCCACACTGGGGATGGGATGGGGATGGCAGGGGCCAGCTGTGTCCTGGCCACAGGCCCTGAGGAGGTGGCTCTGTCTTACAGATGGAAGATGAGGACTCCATCCTGCCCCGCAAGCTGCAGGCCGCCCTAGAACACATTTTGGAGCAGAGGAATGAGCTGGCAAGTGACAAGGAGGAGGGCCCTGTCAATGGCAAGCAGGGTAAAGCACAGTGCCTTTCAGCTTAAACCACGCCTTTTCCTGCCTCTTTTTCTCCTGTCGCTTCTTAGGGGAGAACTGGGCTTGTTCTGAATTTAACACCACAGAAACTGGAGGTAGGTCAGGATTTTGACTGAAGCTGTATTAAAATTCCATTTGCTAGGGGAACCATTCTCTTTGTGTAAAGAGAAACCAAGAGAAACTGTACTTACAACTTGCTTCCCAGCTTTGCCTGGCCTTCCTGTCCAGCTCCAGAGAATGCCTGTGCTCCTTTCAGGGGGGGTTCCCTCTGCTGCTCTCCATGTAAGTGATGCAGGCTTCTCTGGAGACAGTCCACTCACCGAGCTGCCCTCTTGGAGGCAGCCGTGTGGCTCACAGGCCTCTGGGCTGAGACAACTCTTCTGGGGGGCACCACAGGCATCTCCTGCTTGCTGGGGAGCCAAGACAGATCTTGGTGGCTTTCAAAGTAGTAGCAGCCCAGTCCTCTTCCATGGCAAGTGCTTTCTAGGGTGCTGTCTCTCTTGAGCAGCTTTTTCTGCTCAGACTGGATCTGAAAAGGCCAGAGTTTGTACTTAAGGCTTTTCCTAGCACATCCTCACAGGAGTGTCCTCACCACTGTCTCTTTGTTTTCTCCTTAGAGACCAGCCCTTTGAATGAGGTGGTGTCTGAGGCCTTTGTCCGTTTCTTTGTGGAGATCGTGGGTCACTACTCCCTGTTCCTGACCCCCACCGAGCGAGAGGAGCGGACCCTGCAGCGTGAGGCTTTCCGCAAGTCCGTCTCCTCCAAGAGCCTCCGACGCTTCCTGGAGGTCTTCATGGAGACGCAGATGTTCGGGGGCTTCATTCAGGAGCGGGAGCTGCGGAAGCAGGGGGTCAGAGGTGAGGGGCTCTGCCTGGGCTCTGCTGTGGTGGAAATGCTGCTGTTGCTCCTGTGAGAGCAGGGGGACGCTCACCAGCTGCCAGCTCCATCCCCAGCACCATGGCTGGAGGCTGCGCTGTCTGTGCAGGGACACTGGGAAGGAGGTGGCAGGGAAGTGCTAGTGCAGGCTGATGGCTTCTTCTGACACATCCGTGTGGCCTTCAAGAAGTCACTGGGGCTTTCTCGTTTCTGTTCCCTTATCTCCCCAAAGGGGCACATAGCCTCAGGACCGTGGTGAGACAGTGTGTTTGCACAGTGCATGGGAACCAGCTGCTGGGGAACAGGGGCTTTCTGTGCGTGATCTGGTAGTTTCTCAGGGAGGCTGGGGTTACAGACACCCTTCACCGCTGCAGTTAGGGACATAAGCAGTATCCTCCAGGTGTGTGCCTCTTTGTTCCATGTTGAATTCCCATCAGGACCATCACAGAAGGGATACACTGCAGGAACAACATTAATGCCATCCCTCCTGTCCCCTTCCCACGTCTAGAGGAAGAACTGGCTAGACTGATTATGGCTGTTGGGGCTAGTCGAAAACATGGACACTTAAGTCCTTCCCAGAGCTGCTCCCATTGTTTCATCCTGTTATCCTACAGTCCTGAGGGCTCTACTGGCAGCTGAAGTTTCTCATCCCTGTTGCTGCTCACTGCTGGCTTAGTGATTTCCTCCCAAGCACTACTGAGCAATGGACACTTGAACAGGTGGTTGAGTAAATGAGGTTTTGCAGCAGGGTAAATTCCGCATAACAATTCCTCAGATGATCTTGCTGTCTGAACCTTGCTGTTTTCATAGGAGAATGAACAGAGGTTTGGTCTCTCCCTCTGTCAGTTATAAACGGTCAGTCAGCCTTCAGTGGTGGGGGAGGAGGTGACAGGCAGGGCTTCTTTGCTGGTAACCCTGCAGACATGAACCAAAGCTCCTGTCCCAGATCTGGTCTCGCCTGGTGGAGGAGCTGTTCCCTCTCTTGTGCAGCAGTTTATTGGTAAGCCAGGCCAGGATACTTTCAAATGGGTGTTCTTGTATTTGTAGGGAAGCAAAACAGAACATGTTGACTTCTTTCTTTCTGCAGGTCTGTTCGAGGTACGGGCTCAGGAGTACCTGGAAACGCTTCCCAGTGGGGAGCAGAGTGGAGTCAATAGGTTCCTGAAAGGCCTAGGTAAGGAACCAGCAAAACCCTTGGTTTCTCAGGAGGCTTGGGCTTCTTGTTGCCTTCAGGTTTGGCTGCAGCGAAGCTGCTGAAGGGTGGCAGGGTTCTGCTAGTGACTGTGTGTGGCTTCCTGCAGAGCAGTGCTCTGAGACTTGAGTGATCAGTGCCTGGCCATGTATTCCTGCTGTGGCACACTGCTGGCTCTGTTCCATGGTCTGCCACTTGTCTGGAGGCTGATGAGGAGCCAAAGTTTGGGCTATGAGCTACGCCTATGTCTTCTACAGGACATAGGCAAGCCTGAGGAGGCAATGGAGTAACCAGTGACTCAGGGGCAGTAGATGCAGTTCTTGATGGGAGGAAGTGACACAATGTCCGTGGCCTTCAGGTTTGCCCTTGGAGATCAGTGGTGGGAATCGCCCAGGAGTATTCTGAGGCTGAATCCATTTTCCACTCTGTGTGGGTCTAGATGAGAGCTCCAGACCAAGGTTAGGAAGTCCTTGATAAGTCATCGGGCACTGTGGCTAAGAGAGTTTGATCTTCTGTTCAGCTCATGTCCCTGGCCCTCTTGTCTTCTCTTGTCCATTTAAGAGAGCAGTGCCAGTGAGGCTGGTGTTCCCTGCCTCTGACCCACACACACTCTGGCCAGGGGAGCTTAGGAATACGTTCGTCTTCCAGGAGCGCTGGGTAAACGGGCTCTGGAAGGTGTGCCTGGGGGCTTGCAGGGTGCCAGGCTGCAGCGCTGCTCCGGGGGGGGGGGGGGGGGGTGGGCAGAGCTATGGCCTGCTCTGCAGCACCTGCTTTCAGCTTTGCAGGGCAGGTGCCTGAGGACAAGGACTCGAGGCTGGCAGCAGGGGCGATTCTCTGCATAGGTTTCCTCGGGCGGTGGCGCTGAGGAATGACGCTTGTTTTGCCCGGCCCTGTGGAGAGTCCCGTTTTCCTTTCTCTGTCTCTCCAGGGAGCAAAATGAAATTCCTCCACAAAAAGTAAGAGCAAAGCACATCCTCGTTCCACGGAAGAGAATGGCTTTCCAATTCAACAGCAGTAAATCAGACTATTAGCAACCATTCCCATTCAGCCTGCTCCCAGGAGCCAACAGCCTCAGGCAAGCCGGATGCGCTCGCAGGGCCGTCTGCTGCCCCGGGAAGATTCGGGGGCCATGGGGCTGCCGGGACAGCTTTCTGGACATCTACAGTACCATGCACTGGACCAAGCACTCTCTGAACTCGGCACTAGCACGGTGCAGGCATCCCAGCGGATCAGATCTCTTAGCTAGTCAATTCTTTGTTTTGTTGTATTTTTCTATTTATGTTTGGGTTAGAAGGATTATTAACCGCTGACTCTTGCCCTGCCTCCTCTCTGCCTGGTGCTGCCGGAGGCCAAAGCTGGACTGCCCCCGGACTGAGCAGGAAAAGCTCAGGTATGGAGGAGGAACAGAGGGGTATGGAAATAGGTCTCTGCAAAGCCAGGATGACGAGCAATGCAGGGATGATGTGGACTGACCAGAAGGAGCTTCCAAGCAAGGGAGGAGGGTGAGGTGGAACCACTAAACCTACTGAGGACTTGATGGGCCAGCCAGCTCCCTGGGTGTCTGTGCCAGGGAGTCCTGGCATGAGAGGCCTTTCCTTACACAGTGTAATTAAAAGCAAGTGGTGTAAAAGGTGTGCGGGCCCTTGGTGTTTTGGGAAGGAGGATGAGCTGTGTCTGCCCGCCGCTCCATCTGGCACCAAGCAGGAGCCAGAGAGGACATCTGGCAGCTGAGCCCTGGGCTTGGCCAAGCCTTCAGCTTCCCCAAAAGCCTCACAGCCCAGGTGACCTCTTCCTCTCACATGGCTGCTTGAGGGGGAGCACGAAGAGGAGCTCACCTGCGGGCTATTGCCTGGGAGACCAGCTTCCTGAAGGTCAGACAAGCTCTGCTCTCCTGTCTTGCCTGTTGCTGCTGAGGAGCACAGTAGGAAACAGGCAGGGGGAGTGTTGCCTGCTGCTGCCTTCAGTGCTCCCAGGTGGTGAGGAGGTAGGACCTCCCTTGCCCACCTCCTGCTCAGCTCTCCACTGTCTGTCTTGGTGAGGAGGAGAGAGGGGGTGGTGACAAGGGAGGCTCATGGAGGTAGAGGGGTTGGTGAGGGCTCTTTCCAACTGGTGCAAAGGCTCTTTTCCTTGCACTGCTTGTGAGGGCAGAGTCAAGGGCAACTGGAGCATCCTTGGGTCTCCTCTCTCTTTGGAGAGGAAGCCAGAAGGTAAGTCTGCTGTGGCCTGAAGGGAAATCTCTTCCCCAGCTCCTGGGAGGGTGCAGGGTTAGAGCTGTGTGTGGATTCCTTTGCTATGGGCAGCTGGGCTATGCTGGGCTACACAAAGCTGCCAGAGGTTTTGAAAATGGTCCCTGTGGTCAGTGGGCTTTCCCAGGAGAGAGGGCCTTCTTCATCATCGGTGGGGTTCAGAGGGGCTCACCTCCACTCGTCAATGGAGGAGGAGCTGTGGGTCCAGTGCTGCTCTGAATCTTTCAAAGCCTGCCTTTCCAGCTTCCTACAGTGGCAGCCTCTTCCTGTGCCATGGTTAAGGACAGAGGAACTGGGTGGTGGCAGTTTTGGGCAGCTGGCTAGGGTGGAGGGGTGGGTGGTTGGAGAAGACAATGCTTTGCTGGCTCCCAGTGTAAGGTGGCTTGTTAGGTCTGTGATGTGCCGCTATCTGGGGATCAGGTAAGATGGGCAGATGGCTCCAGATGGCCATGCTTGAACAGGGTTGGCCCAGATGACCTCCAGAGGTCCTTTCCCACTTCAACCTCTCTGTGGTTCTGTGGTGAGCAGCATAAATGCTGTGTGATGGGCAGGGGGCAGGGAGGCAGCACCTGCAGCTCTATGTGCCCCAGCTGCTGTGGGGGGATGGTTGAAGCAGCAGTACAGGGGTTAGAGAAGCCAGCAGCATTTATTCCCCCCTTTCCCACAGGGTCAGGCTCCTGCAGGGGTGCTGAGGTGGAGGGTGTTGGGACTGCCCCTCGTGTGTGCTGAGCACCCGACTGAAAATCAGTGCTGCTTAAAGCCCAGTCTGTCACAGGAGGCGGTGGTGGCCACCAGAGGAAACTGCAGTGGAGGTCAAGGCGAATCAAATGCTGTGTTTCATTTCTGTCTTTAAAAGATGTTTTTATTGGTAGCAAAGTGGGGGTTTGCAAAGCTGGGACACACCCCCGCATGCAGAGGCAGCCAGGATGTCTGCCGGGCTTTGTGGGGTGCTACATGAAGCTGATCTCGTGGCTCATCTCAGGCCTCCAGAAGCAGGTGTCCTACGTGGTCTCCCACCACCAAACTGGTTCCTGGGGGCTCTGTGTTCCCCTTCTCAAGTGACGTTTTCAACAACATGGGACTTCTCCGTCCTTGGCAGGAGCCATGGTAAGGAGCTGGGCGGGTTTCCTGGGGTGCCTGGTGCTGCCAGGCTCCTTAGCTCAGCTGGAGCTTGAGTGCGAGCGTGCCGGCTCACCGGCAGCTTTTACTGCAATATCCTGCCAACCCAAATTCAAATGGGGTGTGAAATATCCCAGTTTGTCTCATTTAGGGGCTCCAAGGGGGCTCTGCCAGCACGGGGCTCTCTGGCCATTCGGTGCTTTCAGCGGCAGCTCCCAGGAAAGTGGGAATCAAAGCTACGTAGTGTACAAAATCCAAGGGGAGGTATTAAAAAGCAGCAGCATGAGAAATGCAGTGGAAGAAACCTTTTACAGCGGTGTCATTGAGGATTTAAATGGAGATGGGGACAAAGAGCACTCATTGGTGTCCAGCTGCCGGACAGCCTCTCCAGCTTTGTCAAGCCATGTTGCTATGGGATGAGCAGGACCCTGCGTCCTTCAGGTCTCTGGATGCTTTGGAGGAGCCCACCTGTGAAGAGAAGCTGTGAGGCTGGCTGTGCTGGAGCTGACCACAAAGGCTGCATAGCCCAGTGCCCTCCCAGGGAGGCTGCTGACAGCAAAAGGCTGTGAACTGAGCACATACACTGGCTGTGCCCTAATTAATATTATACACACACGCTATATACGTGCATCCAGAACATTATACCTTCCTACTGTACACCTCACAAGCAGGAGTTTCTCGCACCAGAGCTGGTGTCTGTTCAGTAGCCTTGGTTGAGTTCCTCCCCCATGACTGTGTGTACGTGGATGTAGACAAATGTGTGAAGGCAAGAGGCCAGTGCAGGGGCAGTACCAATTTACTGAAGGCCTCTGAAGAACCGGGACGCGTGCTCCATGTGGTTCAGTGTTAAAAGCTGCAATCTCTGCTCATCCCTGGTTAATTATGCAGCTTGCACCCACTGACGTGAGTGGCTTGGTGGGTCCCCTGAAGCCTGTGAGAGCTGTGCTTGCTGACTCCCAAGCCACTGGCTAAGCCCTGTGCCCTCTTCCCCTCCTTGGCTTCCATGAAGAGCTCAAGGCACCGGGCAAATCCCAGCTCTCTCAGAAACATGGGAATGTCCCATTCCCCACCCAGTTGTTCATTCATTACTTATGGTGGCCAACGTCAGCAGAACAGGCAGCCCTGTGCAGTCAAGAGACAAGACCCTGCCTCACACAAGGTACGTCTGATTTGGGTTTGGAGGGGTGTAGCCAAAGAGGGGCTGTGCTTGGAGGTGACGGGGGGGGAATTCCTTGGTGCCAGTCCCGGAGGGCTTGCAACTTACCTTTCTGCCTGGAGACAGCTTTCAGGTCACAGGTGCCAGCAGGCAGCTTGCAGGTGTAGAGCCCCAGGCAGCCGCCGCAGTCGGAGGGCTTCTGGCAGGGCCTGGACTGGATGCTGTGGCAGGAGTGCTGCGAGGGAGGGAGAGTGGTGGTCGCAGTGCCAGCATCTGGCCTTGCCCAGCCCTGGCCTGGGACCCCCTCCCAGTAACGGCCACGCCATCACCCTGTGCTCACACTGCTGAGAGTCCCAGCCCCGTGGAGCCTGTGCCATATGCAGGCTGAAAGAGATAACCTTCTGTGCAGGCCTGGGCTGCCTTGGAGCAGCCTCTTGTGAAGTCAGGTTTCTCCTCCTGGGGTGTGCATGCCCCACAGCATTAATTCAGGAGTAGAGAGCAGCAGCTTCATGCAGGGAGGTGGCTCAGCCAGGGCCTGTGGAAGCAGTTTATTGCTGCTTCTGGCAGAAAGAGCACCAAGTGGCTGCTTCTCCTGGCTGAAGGGCTGCTGCCTGTGTGGCACAGGGGGGTACCCGCAGCCCACCTCCTGGGCATGGCGTTTTGGGACACCCCCTCAGACCTGCACTCGCCGCCTGGCCTGCTTACTGCCTGCCTGCACGGCCATCAGCTCTGCTCTAAGCCTCGCCAGGCCCCAGAGGGGATTTTAGGGTTGGCATTGCCCACCTCCCTCATCTGCGTCACAAGCCAGAGGCAGTGCTGAGGCTGGGCTGTGGCTGACACTGCCACACTGGGCTCTTGAGGAATGGCCCCAAAGCAGCTTTTCTACCTGGTGTCTCCAGAGTCGCGGCACGCTCAGCACCTGCTTCTGCTGCCCTCGCTCCTATCTGCTTTTTATGTCCCCACGGTGCTGCAGAGACTACCTGAGGCTCTGAAGGGGGCTGGGGCTCAGGTGTGTGCGTGAGACCGAGTTTTGAGGCTGGAGAGCTGGCTGAGCTGCTCAGGCAGATAAGGCCAACATGAAGGCAGCCGGAGCAGCCTCTGGGTCCCGGTGTGAGTGCAGCAACCCTCTGCCTGGAGGGGAGGTGCCACTCAGGTCCTGCTCTCCCGGATTCCCAGCCTTGTCAGCCTGACATGGGTGTACAGTCAAACAACTGCAAGCACTTGCGTGGTAAAAGTGCAGGGAGCTCAGGTTCTGGGGCTGTGCCGAGAGGATGCTCTCCTTTCCCTGCAGTGTGGTGTGGCGATGCGTTTGGGGGCTGTCCTACCTGGTTTTGGTGTGTCTGTGCTGCACAGAGCTGCCAAAGCCGCTGCTGGCTCCCTGTTCTAACGAGCACCAGGCGCCAGCGACATCCCACCCACCCTGGGGAAACCCACCACTCTGCGAAGCGGAGGGAAGAACCTGTTTTGTTGGCTCCATCCTCTACATCAGGCAGTTTTAATGCCGTTCTGTGCGGCCCTGCTTCGCCCTGCAGATGTGTCAGCTGAAGGGCCTCACCAAACTACCAGCCCCCAGGGTCAGGAGCTGGGGGCTGGCACCTCCCCTCACTCCCAGCCCCCCTGCAAACCCTCCATGCAAACCCTCATCCTCGCTGACTGGGTTCTACTTACTGTGTCTCCGTTGAATTTCCCATGGCCCTTCAGGTGATGGCTCAGCCCCAGGCTCCTGCTGCGAGAGGGCTGCAGTGGGAGCCTCCGGAGCTTGCTGGGGAGTTCCTGCTTGTCCCTGCCCAGCAGGGGCTTGGCCATGGCCATGCTGGGAGACCCGGAGGAGGCCTCACCCATTGTCTTCCTTGCACCAGCTGGGGGATGGCTCCCCTCCAAGGCCTGCCCAGGCAGATTGTCCCCTCCATCTCTAGGTGGCCAAGGGTCTTCTCCAGGGGCCACAGCTCCTGGCTGCATCTTTGGGGTGCCAGCCTGGCCCCTCAGTGCCTCAGATGGTGCTGGGGCTGAGGACAGCACCAGGAGGAGCATAGCAGCCATCAGCACCTGGACCTTCATCCTCAGGGACTGGCTTTGCTTGGTGTCCTCCTGCCCTGATGATGCTGGTGGAGGTAGAGCAGAGGTGGTAACTTCCTTGCTTCCCTGTGCTGGATCCAGCCGAAGTCATTCTTACAGAGCTGGGACCTACCCTGGGAGCACAGCCCTTTTCCTCCGCCCCTGCTTTGTCCCACCCCCACACTTGCGAGCAAACCTGGCTGCTTGTGTGGGTCCCATCCCCCTCCCCTGTGCTCCCAAGCATGCCAGTACCCTCCTGCCATGGCCACCCTGTCCTCGCTCGGTGATGGGTGCACACCTGCCTCTGAGCGCAGAGTTTTTGAGATAAACAACACTTGCCAGCAAGGTCTTGGTAAAGGGGGGGCTGCCAGTAAAGGTTTATGTCTGGGGAGAGGATGTATAAGATCACAGTAGGTCCCTTTGGCCACTGGAAAGGCAGCTGTTATGTTTTCTTTTTGGTTTCCTAAGGAAGGAGTGCTGATATGATACAACTTTGTCAGTTCTCCAGCCCCCCCTCGTGCCTTCTCAGCTCTTTGCCCAATTTTAGCCAAATCTGATGGGAAGGCAGCAGGCTCAACGGTAAGAAGTTGCTGTAAGTCTGGTGAAGGTGATCTGGGTAGAGGGAAGACACCCAATTAATGCCTCCGTCCATTGCAGTGGGAGCTCACCTCTTATCGAAGAGCAGATCCCACCTGGTGACCTCTGTATGAGATGAAAGGTGAGTCTGTACTCCAGGCTTTTTATCCAACAGGTTAAAAACCCAGCCAGCGCCAAGACCCAACTCCACTGTCGTAAGGATGAGTTTGGACACAGCATCTGGTGTAAGGCTGTAAGGGAGAGGGAGGCTGTTTTGCAGACTCAGTACCTGAAGGCTGTGCTGGACTCTGTCCTGTTCTCTCCTCTCCCCGCCTGACATCATTTGGGGCTTTGTAATTGCACAGTGGTGTTTGCCTGTGGACTAGGGGTGAGTTCATGTGGTCACTGGTCTTACCTCTGATGCAGGAAGGGATTAGCAGCCTTAAGCCAGCAAGCATCCCTGTGAGACCCACACAGAGGTCTCCTGCCACTCACTCACTGGAATCCCCTGTTACTCCCCTGTCAGTCACCAATGGTCCTGTGTAACACCAAAGAAAAAACACAAGCAGAGCTGGTGTCTTCCCATTCTCAGGTTTAGTTACTCAAGGGATGGAAGACATCTGGGAGGTAAGTTCCACGAGAGAAGAGTGAGAAGCTGGCTACATTAGCTAATTTACAAAAGGCTGTGGACCTTATTGAAAATTTAACTCATATAAAATTGTGGATCAAAGTGTGAAAGTCCTTGCTAATAAAGATGCTGGAGAGGTTAAAAGCAGAGGGATAACCATGCAGCTCCAGCCTGGACAGGGTCAAGAAAGCTCTGCTCTGTTCCTGTCTTTCCAATGGACTCACTGTGAACGTATCAGAGTCATTTGAGCTATGCAGCTTGTGCATATAGAAGGACTCTGCTTCCCCTCCTCCCTGGAAACAACATCCTTAGCCTGAGCTTCTGCAACAGTACCGGAAAACTTTCTGTTCCAGAGAGAAGGGAAGGTGTGACTGAATATTTTGGTCCCAGCAAACAGTGCTCTATGATCACATGCCTGCCAGTGCTCTGCTCCAGCCAGTCATGTATTGGAAAAGTTCTCTGTCGAGTACCCAGTGGTTTACCAAGTGTTCAGTAAAGAGGTGGGGTGAGAGGGACTTGCTCTCTTTTGCTTCAGACCCAAGGAAGGAAGCTCCCGGTTCAGAGGCAGGCATGTGGAACAAGGGCCAGTCATCTTTTAAAGACCACCAGTTAGCCCCTGGTTACCCCTCTTTGATTAGTCTTGGCTGCTTTCTCCAGGGGCATTGGACTTCAGAGCAATAAAGTGTGGTGTTTGCTGGCTGGCTTGGGAAGATGGATGGGGTTGTCCTACAGTGCTATATGCCTGCCTGCTGCACCTTGCCATGGGGTGTGGTCCATGGGATGTCCTGGATAGAAACCAGGAGTAAGCAGCAAGAGAGGATGTTGCTGCTGGGCTCACCCGAAGACACATGGTCCTGAAGATCTAGGAGACAGTGACAGAGGAGCTACCATGATAATAGACAACAGTGACACAAGGTGGAGGAAGGGAAAATTCCCTCAATAGAAAATCTAGAAGGACTGGCTGTTCAGGGAAGCAGGAGCTCTGAAAGACCAGAAGCCAGCTTTTCTGTACAAAGAAGTTCCCTGGATTGGGGCCTCTTTTCCTGAAGGTTTACTCAAGACCAAAACAGATGAGTGTTTCCATTAGACGGGGGGTGAGATACACTATCCACAGGCAGTAGACAGAAGAAGCAAGCTGTGGTTGTTGCAAACCATCAAGTAATTAAAAAAAAAAAAAAAAAAAAACCACAATAGCAGAGAAACATAAACAGTGCAACACAAGCCGTCACCAAAGGCAGTTTGCTGACACTTCACCTCCCAAAAGGCAGCATGCACCAAAAGCTGCCTTTCTCTGAGGGTCAGCAGCCACCTTTTGAGCTCAGAGCTCAAAACCCAGCCCCCGTCCTGGAAATGGCAATGCTGGGGAGTGGCAGGAGGTGATGGATGAGAAAGCCATGATGCCCTAGTCCATCTTCCATACCTTCACCTCTGGCCAACTCCTGCTCTTGACTTGCTCCTGGCTGACACTGGAAGTGCTGATTTCTGGGGAAATGGGCTGATAGGAACGGAGAGACAAGCTTGCAGCGAGCAGACCCATCCGGACACAGGTATCTGTATCATGTTTAGCAAGCACCCCTGCAAGGATTGCTGCCATTAAGCTGTGGAGAGAAAGAAAGGCAGTTTTGAACACTGGGGGAACAGCTCTGACCTTGGGAACACTGCTGTTCCTTTGTAAGAGCATCTGGACCCAAACCAACATTTAAAGAAGCAGAATGTCCTATGGGAGGGGTGAGGTTATCGTGTACAGTTTTTGCCTTTTTATATTTACTTTTAAATTTGGACTAACAAGTAGTGCGATTTATTTGGACCTTTGTAATTGCACAGTGGCGTTCTCATCTGAGAAGTTGCTTCTCATCTGAGAAATTGAGGTACTTTCCCATTCCACCACATTTTCTACTTTCCCCAGTTTTCCAGGTGTGGCAGGAGAAGAGAAAGGAAACCAAGAAGGGAAGAATCTACTTTTCCCTTGCTCTGTAATTATTTTGTCACTTCTGTGCTCCTTGTTGGTGCCAGGTGACAGTCCCTCCTGTCCCCAAAGGGGTGGATAGGAAGAGAGGTAAAGTTTCCATGTATATGTGAGAGGGGTAACAGACACAGCTGGAAAAAGAAACCCAAAGCTGAAATGAGATTGTAGTTTAAGATTTTTGTAAACATTTACTGTGGTTTTCCATTCGAATTATGTGAGTGCTTGGAACAACAGCCGTTACCCACAGGTCCCCTCACAAGGCAAGGGGGAGGCCATCAGGAGAAGGGGTTGACTTTGCCATCTTCCTGGCTTGCAGGAGAAGGCTCTGTTGAGACATGGATATGTGCAGGGTGGTGTCTGTGGTTGACTGGGAACAACAGCCATTTATTCATAGCTAAGTACAGTAATGATGCTCAGAAGCTAGGAAAGGACAAAGGAGAAGGCAGAAGATAATGACATCTGAGAGGAAGAAGTAAGGACAAGAAAATATGATGGCAAGGAGGATTAATGAGCAAATGTATGGGGAAGGGAAAAAGAGCACTTTCTTTGTTGTGCTCTGACTAAATCTATCAACATCTTTTTATCCATAATAAAGGCACAGAAGATTACGATTTCCATAAACCATTCAGGCTCTCAACGGCTCCAGAAGTCCAGAGTAAATATTTGGGGGAGCAACCCGTAGCAATGTCGAGCGCAGGCACGCCGTGTTATGTTGTCATGGCAGTCAGGGGCACGGAGCAAACAGCCGCTGCTCCTCACACGCGTGCACGGCTCCTTGGCAGCATCTCTGCAGTTACAGGAGAGCCAGAGGGTCGAAGCAAGGCATGGTGGTGCCCAGGATCACTGTTCCTGTGCAGTGTCCACTGACCAGTTTTCCATTAGCCTCTAGAAAAAATTGTCCTGCAGTAGGGGGTAGTTGTGTACCGAGTAGATGGTGCAGAGAGGAGGCTGTGTCCCAGGAGGGGCTGGCAGAGGTTGGGTGCATCTACTAGAACTAGTGGGCAAAGACGAGCTTTCCCTAGGACAGGCTGACCCTGCACGTTTCCTCCCAGCCCCCATTCCTCTGCTGTTACTGCTCCAAATAAGACTTTGGTCTTCTTTGGAGAAGACCAGCTTGCAGTTGCAGGCAACTCATCTTGGAAGTGATTTGGGCCACAGGTAAAGGTGTCCTGGTGTTAAGTGGGTTAACTAGCTTGACAAGAAGTTACTGATTGATCCTAACTCAAATTCTGAGGACGCTGTTAAGTTTAAAAAAAATGACTTTTCATTCTGTCCACTCATAAAAGAAAAAAAAGAAGTGGTGCTATGTTGAGTTATTGGTAGGTGAGAGTAGAAAACCAAAAGGAACCATCTGTGACACACAGCCTTTTGGTCTAGCCAAGGCAACGAAAGGAGAGAATCAATTATTGTTGCATATGAAGCAAGAAGAAAAAAAGCCTGACTCCTATATATAGTTTGTCAAGTTAACAAGGAGCATAATAAAATATTACTCTGACAGACTGCGAATTGATGAGTGGGGCTAGGAATACTACCTGTCATTTCCTACTCCGACGAACATCACTGTGGGAACAGCTAGGCAAATTATACAACAGCCTCTTTTGAAGCAGGAGCTATTGCCAGAGGCAAATGCAGAACCTGATGAAATGTTTTTACAGGGCAATTTTGGCTACTGAGTGGCAGTCCCACTTCCATTGGAGAGGGGTAGAAGTAAAGCAGTTAGTAAGATAGCTTTGATGTAAGGTGGTTTACTTTGCTTTTAGCAGCTCAGCCCTGACTAGTTCAGAGTTACTAGATTGCCATGAAGTTCTTGGAGCTTAAAGAAATCAAAACTAATAATGGTGAGGCTGCCTTCTGGGATGCTTAAGGAGACATTTTTAGCAAGCTTTGCAAGGAGTCGCAGTAACCATTCCTGTCCTCGTGTGTCCCTAGTGTCTGTTCCTCAAGCACCAGGACATTATTTGCCTTTGCAGTTGAAGCTTAAAGCAATATGATGATGGCCCTTCCACATTTAGCTGGAGAAGACAAAGTAGTGAGCAATATACCTGTCACCAGCTCCTGAGACATTGACTATCTCATCCCTGCTGATGGGTATGGCAGGGTAGTGGGCGGCACAGAGGCTGGCAGCAGCAGTCTGCATGGGGAGAGAAGGGAAGTTAGTGGGAATTGCCCAAGCTGAGAAGGCCTGGTTGGCTGATGCCATCCATACCTAAGTGGATGCCAAAAAGAGAAAAAGGGGGAGAAAAAAAGGGAATAATCTTTTTTCACACTGATTTTTCACACTTTTTCACACACTTTTTTTCACACACTTTTTTTCACACTCTTTTTAAGAGATCAGTGATTTAAATGAAGCCTCCTGAAAATGAAGCTTGTACTCATGAATATTTATGTAAGCACATTTAAAACTAGCTGGCTATAAACACTGCCACTAGAAGCCAGCAGTATGTGGACAGAAAACTTGATTTCTTTCAGAGCTGTGTATTCCACCCCACGAACACATACGTGTGCCAGCAGTGATGCCACGTTTCCCAGGACTGCTGCTACGTCGCCAGAAATAGCAACAGTGCTACACGATCCCGGAAAAAAGCGACTGAGAGCTCGGAGTTGGTTTTCCATGCCCTTACCTGTTCGTAGGCTCCTGGATGAAGGGAGATGCTCCCTCTCAGGCTCTTGCCACACAGGAGGATGCCATGAGCACCGAGGGTCACCACCACACAGCAGAGGTGGGCCAGTAAAGGGCGGGCCAGGACCATTGCAGTCTGGACAACTTCCTCCAGCCTGGAAGGCATCTCTTCAGACAGCAGGGAGGAAAAACTGTGATATGGCTTTAATGGTCCTCGACTGGCCTTTTAATGGGCTGACAGACTGTTTATGAGTATCACTTCTACTAGTCATTAGAACTTCTGAAATGTGGTTGATATGTTTTTCTTTAAATCATGGGAAACATGGAATTCTCCAAAGTTAGACTTCCATACCATACTTCTTTCTACCCTATGCTGAGGAACCCACCCCTCATGGAACTAAACAGGTGTCTGTAGAGAACAAAAAACTGTCCTGAAGCATGACTTCCTTGTCTTAATGCTGTTGAATTTCCATCTGAATGTGGCAGAGTATCTAATTTCTGTCAGGGGACAAGTGCCCTTAGAGTATCGTGCTTCAGAGACATGTTTTACAAACCCGAGACTGTTCCCGTTTAGCTGATGGAGTGAAGCAAATGGGATCTCTGGTTTTGTGCAGGGAGCCATCCCAGGCCAACTGTGCTTTCTGATAGATCATTGGTCTCATTTGGGCCATATAACCCATGCAGAGATGGCTGGAAGGTGGGAGACACCAAAAGTGTTTATGAATCCCCACTGTGTAGTAACCCAATTTGCTTGAAACGGGGGCTGGAGTGGAAAATGCTCTTCTCCAGGATCTAGGCTCTCTAAAAGTGTGACTGATCCTTCGGAGTATTCAATACCTGCTGGCAGAGGGTTCCCGAGAGTCCGATTTATCGCTCTTAGCTCTTGCAGGTTGGGGGAAATGTATGTGAGCGCTTTCCAGCTGTCTGAGAGGAATGGCTTAGAGGCCTTGTTCTCATCTGTCGGCTCATAACACACTGCAAAACAACATTGCAATTGCTTAGTTGATTAATTAGTGGTTCAGCACTATGTCAGAGCAGGATATAGTGTAGAAGGCTCAGCATGATCTGCACAAGGGAGGTTATACCTGTAATCTATTAGAAACTTAAATACTATTTCCCCCGTGCTTGGACAAGGTCTTCCAAGGTTTCCTTTCCAGTGCTCAGCAATGAGACAGTTGCTTCTGGCTCTGGGGTGATATAATCAGATTTCAGTTTCATTACTCCTCTTAGCCTGTTTTGGAGCCTCTGTCAGGTGTTAAGAACATCGTTTCCTTCAGGATTTGCTTTGGCATATGAAGGCATAACTCTAAAGGTTTGGAAGCCTTGTGAAGGTTCCCACAGCATACCAGGGCAGGGAGGGTATGTATTCTATGGGAAGTGGGAGAGAAGTTGTCTCCAAAGATGTTTCAGCACTTATTCTGAGAAGCAGGTTATATTGTTGCTCAAACTGGCAGAAGCACACCCATTTGCTCTTGCCTTGAGATTAAATGCAAAGAGAGCATCTTTCCCTGGCTTTCTGGCAGTGCCCAAGGACTACAGCACCTACAGTATGCGAAATGCGATTTAGCTTCAGCACAAGGAAAACTCAGAGGAAGCAGAAATGCTGCATCCATTTGAAATAGAGTGGCAGAGGACAGAAAGGAGTGCTGAGTAACACAGCATGTCAGACAAAAACCGGGTATCTCCAGCAAGCAGCAGTGGAGAGCGTGGGGGGCGTGCAGAGTGCCTTGGCACACGGGCTGGTAGGAGCTACAGCGCCAGGGCTGGGGGAGCTCTCCTCACCTGCTAGCTGCTGCTCTCTAGCCAGTTGGCAGACGTACTGGATAGTGGAAAGGGGCACGTTTCCATCAATGCAAACGAGTGGAGCCTGGCACAGATTCTCCTTGAACTGGGACACCTAGTGAAAATCCAGGACACAGAGTAGAGACAGCTTGAGTCATTGCAGAGGGACAAAATGACTGCAGTCAGGCTCAGGTTGTAGGATTTTCACTCATATTGCAGCACACAGGTGCAGACATGAACTTAAAGAAGTGTTTCTTTAAAGAAAATGGATTTTTTTTTTTCTGCCTCATCCCCTCCTCTTCTTCTCCTTCCCCTGCTCCCTGACATCAAGAGCTGGACTCAACTGGCAGGGCCCTTCCAGCACAGAGAGGTAGTTGCTGGTCCTCACAAGAGTAGTCTGGTAGCCATGAGTCAGTCAGAGACACCCACAAGCAAAGGGAATGCTGCTATTTAATGCCACTGTAGGATTAACTGTGGTATGCCTGGTGTGACTACAGCTCTGCTTGCTGCATATGTCATTTTTTTGTCCTCTGTGCACAATGCCTCCTAAGACAAGTTGTTCATTAGGGTATTTTACTCCCAGGTCCTACTGAATCACAGGAGATGGGATGTGGGCATTGGGGCAGTAATGTGAGGAGCTGCTGTTCCCTCCTTTGAGAGGCTGCACAACCACTGCCTGAATGCCAGGCCTGTGCTAAAGGCACTCCTGCAGCATCCCTCTGCTAATCCTGGTGGAAAGAAGAGCTGCCAGAATGCACTTTGCAGCAGAAGATTGGGTCAGAGTTTCCGCTGGCCACAACTATTTCATAAAGCTCAGGAGAATTAATCTGTCAGGTAATGGTTTTCTGTGCCAAGGCTTGGGAGAGGCAGGGTGGGGATGGAAGTGGGAGCAATGACTCTGTTTTTCCCTAGGAAGTCTCCACCTCACGGGGATCCCACTGATAAGTAAATTGCACTTAAGGTCCATGTCGCTGTCAGTCATGAAGCACAGGCTTTTGTTCTGTTGACAAAAGGAGGAGTAGGGAAGGAGGGTGCAGTGAGAGGGCTTTCACTGAATCAGTCCTTAATCTCTGCTTCCATTAGCCCTGATGTTTTGAAGGTTTGGATGTGCTGAGCAGCAGTGCCTGTTGATACGACACAGCGTGTGGAAACAACGGGGATTATGGGGAGGGAATGGAAAAGAAAAAATGTCTTTAACCAGTGTTCTGTCTGCTTTTCCTTGGTTTTCCCTAAAAGGAGAAATACTGTTTCTGCAGGTGGACTGGATTTATTGATGGCTTTAAGACGCCAAAAATTATAGATTAGCTGGGACTTGTTAACAAAGAGGATTCTGGCCTACTCTCATGGATGATAGTAGCGGTGATACTGTGTGGAGCAGAAACAGGTAGAAGCTCCAAGCCATCAGCAACAGAGGGCTCTGGTAGCTAGCCACGTTGCTATCCCAGTGACCAATGTCTGGGGTTAACTTGAGGACTTCCCATGTTCCCTCTGCACACCCACTCCCTCCTGGAACAGCTTCACCAGTCGCCTTTTGTCACACGGCCCTGCTCCTTCTCATGAGAAAAAGCTTACGAACGAGATGGCGCGCGTACGTATTGCTCTGTTATCTGGTGGTGGATGTCCATGTCTCCCAAGCCGACGCTGAGCTCCCCAGCGCTAGTGATCACCGCGCAGTAAGTGGCTGTGCTCTTCTGCTCCAGATGAAGGATGGCACTCATGTCCTAAAACAAGGAGGACAGTTATACATGGAGCATGTTTCTCTCCTCTGCCACATGCAGCTCTTTCTTTCTCTGTGCCCACCTGATCAGAGCCCAGATTGCTGTTCTCCCTTCAACCTCCCTTCTCCCTTGGGATAAGCAATGTTTCCAAGGTATATTGGTCTAGACAGTGCTGGCAGATGGCTATTTTTTTAATATTTGCAAAGCAACAAATGGCACAGGTTAAAGAAATAGTTTAGTAAATGAGAGTGACAGGTCTCTGCTGTGAGGTTCCATAGGTTGTGCCTCTGTCAGAACAGAATAGTGGTCTGCAGCCCTGCCTGATCCGGCCACCTATTCCCATAGCTTGTGTGACACTTCGATGGCCTAACAACATTCTGAAATGTCTTGGTGACGTGGTTATGTCAGCCACCTCACTGACTGCACAGCCTGATTTTCAGGGCAGCCTTGGAGCCATTTTTACAGTGGTGTCATAGACAGAGCTACAAGGTGTTCTTCCTCTGTGGAACTTGTGAATGATCTACTTAGAGAACTCGGGGCATTCCTTGGAATATACATATGGGTGGAGAAAGAAGTTCACAGGGAAACTGGAGGTTTTAAGGGAAGTGTCCTCTCCAGCACTGATGGAAATGTCTTGTTACAGGCAAAGATTGCTTGGCAGCTGTCCAGCAAGTCCATCTTCCCTTGGAAACTCATTTTTGATGGCACAAAGTGTGCTGTGCTGGGTAGAGGAGGGATTACAGACCTGCTGCTGTGAAGCCTTTATAAACCAAAAGAAGAGTTTATGTTCTTATTGCTTTATTTACTGAGTTGCTCAGATAGCCAGAATGGAGGCCCCCTGTACTCTGTTTGGATTACTAGGGTCCTGAGGACACTAACAAGCCTTAACAGCCCTGACCAGCCTCACCTGGGGACCCCACCCATACCCCTGGCTTTCTTCAGCTCTGCCTCCTCACCACGGAGAAGTATGATGCTCTGGGTTAGGGTTGTCCTCCTGACTGTCTCTGCTTCCCTGTGAGGATGGTGACGCTCTGCTGTGATGCTCCTAGTAAGTTCCTGCTGCTTCTGGCTCCCTGACCTCAGTGGACAAGTTGTTGCTGAAGTCAGGTATTCCTCTGGTGCACGGTTAGGGGTGTATGCAGTGATGTAGAGGATCCTACTCCTCTGAACCTGGGAGATGCCCAGCTGGGGATCCCACTTCCAGGTTTTCTCTGTCTTATGCTTCACCAGTCTGATTTTGGCATTGCTTTGTTTACCATCAGGGTTTACGTATTTCTGTCTGTGCTTGGACATTACTAGAATTTTTCTTGGTTCTTCCTGACATGCTTCTCTCTCTCTCTCTCTCCTTGAAGCACCAGTCCCTGGAGCTGAATTCAGACACCATGGTTCAGACTACAAATGTTATGTACATCTAGCCTGTGTTTTAGCGGATGGCTCTTTGCCTTCTAATTGCCTGCAACTAAAGGAGCATTGAATTTTTCGTCCTCTTAGCCTGATGAAAGGTGATTGTCATGTCTGCCAGGGTTGAGAAGGCTTTTCTCTTTGTGTAACATCATCACTTCCATGCCTCTGAGGTGCCACTACTGTGCAACATACCATGTGGTGACAGTAGTGCAGGATGGACTCTGAATGTTCATCCTTGCCCACAGCTGATAAAAGGAGAGGAGCCTGTCCAAGACGGCCTAAGCAGTCTAAAAAGCAAATGGAAACAAAATAAGAAAATTAATCAATCCATCAGAGTACTGTGAACATAATGACAGTATGTACAGGATGAGTGGAGTGCTTCTAGAAAAGCCTTCTCCTAGAAAACATAATGCCCATCAATCCTTATTGATGTATGTTCAAGATGAAACTCGGCCATGGCTGCTGCAAATGGCTGGCTGGGGTAGAATGTGGTGACCTGCATCTGCCTGCTGCAGCAGCACTCTGAATTCTCCACATTTTTTTTTTAATATCTATGAGTGGAGGAAAAGGGAAGAAACGTCTGCATTTCCCTGGCGTCATCTCCTTTACCATCACAGGCACGTGGGCTTTCCCATATTGCATCTCACAGAATCACAGGACCTCCAAAGATCATAGAGTCCAACCCTCCTGCCAGAGCAGGACAAAACTAGGGCAGATCACTCACAAAATCTGTATACAGCCTTTCCTGCTGCTGGCTTTCCCACACTGCTGTTCCTACCATGCTGTCTTACTGGAACCACTGAATCTGACTGGATTCACTGGAAACCCTTTCTCCTCTCACTTCAAGTTACCACAAATCGTACCTCAGTGGGTGGGACAGATGGGGGTTTGTTTTCTCCCCCAGTTGTGATCTGAAATGATAGTAGATTTGTGTTAGGTAGATCTGGGAGAGGTTAAAAAAGACAGAATAATCCTCAATCAAACAGCTAATTTCAATACCCAAACACTGCTCGGCTGCTGCTTGTGATAGAGCACCAGGTACGGTGAGATCCCTTCCTGTTGCCAACAGGTCTTTACAGTAATTCCTGACCTCAGTCCCTCTTGTGTGTGCTGAATGTATTGTCAGCTTTGAATAAGCTTATTCCTTTTGATTTCTTGTTCAAAACATACTTCTTTTGCAACTATAACCAGGCATTAATTCAATGCTGAGGGACGAGCTGTTCAGTAGTCATTGCAGATCAGTGATTCTTATTTAATTTTGATTTTGGGTCACTGTGCTATATGCTAGTTAACTTCATATCTGTGGACCTTTCCTTTCCTGATCCCCAGTCCCTCCTCTCTTATTTCTTGGAATAGCCTCTGCCTTCTCCAGGCTGTCTGCCCACTGGTATACTGCCTAATGTGCCTTGGACTCAAGGGCTCCTGCTGTTGAAGGAATACTGAAGGACAAATCACAGCTGGCATGTACCCACAGGCAAACCCAAGCACTAGGCACCTGCCAAGTTTCTTCCAACGCCGCCAAAGGTTCGCCTCACTCTTCCAGCGTTTGTTTGCCCACCGCCCTGAAAGAATAAATTGTTAATTGGCAAAACTGGAAGGGTTTCCTGGTGTAGATGCTATGTCTCCAGTAACATGTGAACTTGATGTTGCTGAATTGTAGGTGAGCAACTAGGGGGAGCAGAAGGCATCTATCTACCAGACTGAGGGCACTACCAACTTATACCAGCCATCTATGGACTCCACAAAAGCCCACTTCCTAGGAGGGAAGATCTGCTTGATCTCCCCATGCATTGCTATTTTGGTCTTATTTGCCAAGACCTCTTAGAACAACACTAACAGGTGTTTCAGTTGCTATGAGTTGCTCTCCGAATTTACCTGCTCACAACAGTGCTGGGGCTCCAGAGCTGCTGACCTTGATCTGATGGGCTCTGCAGCCGCCTTCCAGGACACATAGCTCTTCCTTTAAGTGGTTTGGGGTTTGAGTGTTTTTTGGTTTGGTTGGCTTTGTTTTGGTTTTTTTCTTTTTCTCCCCCCCCCCATTTATTTTATTATTTTATTTTTAATTTATTTATTTTCCTCTTCAAAGGTAAAATGAGATTTATGATCTTTGCCTTTTACTTTGCCTGTCTTAACTCCTGGAAGGATTTGTTTCACTGAGTACTTTTTCCCCTCAACATCTTCTTCCCAAACATCTCCCTTGTCAAAAATACTCTCTCTCTCCACCTGTGTGGTTGCCTGTCACAAACAGCCAAATTGTCAGAACACAATCAATCCCTTGCCTGTCTCCTCCTCTTGCTAATTATTCTGCTTGAAGAATTCCATCAGTAAGTACTCAGATAACTTTGGGCTTTATCTGACTAGAAGATGTTTTTAAAGCACTTGTTTCAAAAAATTCTAAAACACGCTTTCCATTTCTGAAGACAGCTTGCCACTGGTGGTCATAATGATCTTCACAGTTCTGGATAATTTGGTGCTTTTAAGAGTATGTGGAATATTTGGGTGGCAATTGCTGAAGTGTGTGCATGCCTGTACACAGCAGCTCCTGATCCCAACTCTCTCTGGCCCATATTAGCCCAGGTGCACCAGAATACCCCTGCACAAAAACACTTTTCTTGCTTGTAAACACCGCTTCCTAAACAAGTAAATATATTGCCATCTCACAGTAAGAAATATTCTGCTTCCGAACTGTCACTGTTTTGGGGCATTCTCAAAACTCATACTGAAGCTCCTCAAGGACCTTCCTTCTGCCCCTGTGCAAAGCTGTATGTCTGTCTTTTGCAAGCAATGCTTTCTTCTGCATCCGGGCCTATGACTGTGAGAGGCTGCTCTCCCATCTAAATATGCTCTTTCATTACTCTCTTCTGACCTTCAGGCAGTTTTTATTTGCCCTGATTCTCCTCAGTGCTGTAGTCTGTAAGACTTGATCCTAATTCTTGACACCTTTGTTTTTCTGTCTGGCAGTTCTCCAAGCCCTGAACTGCTCAGACCACCTAAGCAGCACTGCCTGCATGCAAGCAACCTACGGCCTCTGCCCATCTTTTCACTACTTGTCACTCCTCATTAACCCAAAAGCCCCCTCCACTACATTTGCTTGTGCTTCCTGGGAATTGCCACAGGTACTGCCAGGAATGAGGATATTTTCATCTGCGATTGTCTCCTGTTGAGTGCTGCTGATTTTGAAAGCAATTTCTCTTTTAACTCTGAAGCTCACTATGCACAATAGAGGCAACCAAAGGGGAGGAAAAACCTAAAACCATTTCAAAGTAAAGAAACAAGGATACTTGTTTAGGCAAGTCAAACACCATGGCTTCGAACACGGGCCCCTGTTTCAATATTAAGAAGGTACAAAGTGCTGTCAGTAACGAGCACAAACTATTTTATGCAGTTCCACTACCTGTTTTTTCAAAACAGATGCCTGCAAGAACGTTGAAAGTACTTATGAGCTGCTTTTGTTGTCAGGCATGCTGGTCTCTATGGGTCCCCTGCACATCCCAAAGGCAGAGTTTCAGGTATTTTACACCAAGCCTTGTCCTAACAGTAGATGGACCAAACCTGTCTTAAACAGCCTCCTGCTCAGGGACCCAGTTGTGGGTGACCTCTGCTGTTGTACAACACCACAGAGCCCCAGTGAAATTAAGATGCTAAATCTCTCTTTAAAGGAGCAGATGGGTGCAGTGAGAGAGAAACTAGTAGCCTGCTTTTGAAGAAGAACAAATCACTAGTTCTCATTGCAGTGTGCCAGCTCAGCCAGTAATGGAGTGGTACTTGCATATCTTTTCTATGTTATGTTCAGGTGGAGCTGGCTGAGATGAAAGAACTTAGACAAAAATGAGCTTGCTGAGGTGATCTGAAATAACATTGGGATGATGCTTTCTGGCAATGTTTCAGAGAACTGAGAGAATCTCTGGGACCTTCTTCCATGTCCTGAGAGGAGACCCTTGGATACAGCTTAGCTCCCTGTCCAGATAGCTGAGTGTGGGGTATGTATGTTATCAATCAGATTACAGCTGAAGCAGTTGAACTTTTGGGTTTACAAGCCTTCATAGCTGATGCCAAAGCATGCAAGGTGACCCTTTACCATTATAATACTGTTTGGCCTCTGAATTATTGAATAGCCAGCTTCCTTAAGGACAGCTTCCCCAGCACAGCTTTTTCCATCTGAGAGGTCTTCACAGACTGCCCCACTTGACAGGAGGAGTTTCCTGCCTCAGCAATCGGCATAGAGGAATTTCAGACAGAAAACAACTTTTGAGCAAGCTTCACCACTTCAGTCTGTAGTACTTCATATAGCTCAACACAAATAGTATAGGCATGCAAATGGCTGTCATTTTCATTGGCAAGTTTCAGGTCTGTTCCACTTTAGCTTCTTGGTCAAAGCAAATTGAGAGGGGGGAATGTCTGGTAACACTTAAAGTGTTCTATTTTTTTAAAGCAATCTTTTTGTGTGTGTGACTCAAATCCTTTATGACTGAGAAAGCTGCCTCTTGTTTAGCTGTGTGTCAGCACTATTTTTCTCAAACATTTATTACCACTGTGGGTACTCTGTATGGAGTCGCTTGCTCCTATCCACACTGCTTTCCATAGTTAAGACAGTCCCAGGCAAAGGGTTGACCCTTACCTGGGGATTTCCTCCCTTATAGAGTCTATTTGCTATAGCACAGAGAAGGTCTTTACTCATTGCTTCTGGTTCTTTGCATATGTGCTTTGAGAGTGCTCTGGGCAGCTCTTCTGCTGTAAGAGCTCTTTGAGCTTATGGCACCAGAGAATAGCTCTGAGGCACCTTAAAATAGATTGTAGCTGCTCGAGCCCTGTGTGGAGATTGTAAGGATGATACATCACTCTGTCCCTGTCTTGCATGGTAGGGATAGTGACTTTCAACATGGGAACAGAATAAGTCAGTATGCATCGCTCCGTTGCCCACCTAGACAACACACTAAATATGTAGCACTACAGCTTCCAAGTTTGTGCATGTGTGTGCTTGCAGACATGTGAATACCATGAACCTTTTTTCTCCCCCCCCCCCCCCCCCCCCCCCGCCCCTTGCATGGCACCTCTATAAAAGTAGCTGGAAATGGTAGTGGAGCTAAGAAAACCACTATAGATACAGTACCAGGATGACAGGGTTCTGCGCCTTGGCTATAAAGTCAACGTTGATACCTCCAATCACCACCTTTAAGAGGGAAGAAAGAGGTAAAAAGTGGTTGAAAGGACTTGGGGCAAAAAGTTTACAAGTCTTCTTTGCTTTTCTTAGTCTCTTTTCCCACCCTCTTGAAAGCTATCTAATTTACAGCGTGAAGGCCCGTGCTTATTTTGGATGGCTAGACACAGGTCTGTACAATCTTGATTAGAAAGAGACAAAATACTTTGTTTTCTGAATTATGCCTGCTCATAGCCAGCCCCAGTATGGGAGGTGGGATGTTACTGTGTACATATACGGGTGCTGGTGGTTTCTCTCTGTGGTGATGAGTAACATAAGAAGCTATAGGTGTCTGGTCATGTCAGTGTGCTTGAAGCCATCTCTCTTGGGACAATTTCTGATGCATCAAACCTCAGAAACACTCAAGCACCACTGTGTAAAAAAGCAAAGGAAATGGGGAAAAGTGAGCAGAAAAATGCAGTCATTTCTTGCAAGTTCCCAGAAGAAATTGCCATTCCCAGTGATGATTTACAGATCACTGTCTTATTGTCCTACAAAGCCAGAAAAAGTGGTAGAGCTCCACAAACACGAAGTTTCCGGAATCTCTGGGGTCATACAGCTGGGTGTTTTCCCTCTTTTCATCAAATGCCAGGTTATTGTCTCTGGAGTAACTGCCCTCTTTTATGTTGACAAATACTATTGCAAATGGGATTTAGAAAATGTTTCAGCTCTCTAAAGACTACCCAAAAGAGATTTCCTGTAAATTATGTTGCACACACAAAATCCAAGATAGTGCATAGAGTATTAGGGTTATAATGGATCTTGTTTGGGATATGCTGTACCTCTTGTAATCTTGGCAATCATGAGCAGGAGGCCAACAAAAAGGGATATTTATACAATGTGTATGGCTCAGCAGCTCAAAATATCTCCCACTACCCTCTTCCAGTACTACTCCTGTAGTCACAAGCTCCCTGGCACTGAGAGCAACACAGTTGAAGTTGTACGTAATGGCACAGTAAAAGGTGAAAAGGGGATTAAAGCTTTAATGGATTTGATGGTCTAAGACTTAATGGGATCAGGCCACTGTCAGTGTTTGTTCCCTGCAAATGTGGATGGGGGAAGAGGAGACAATATTTATCTGAGAAGAATAAAAAAATACTAGAGATAGAATGTCTGCCAGAAAGATTGGCTTCTGGCTGAGTCACCTTTTACTTTTGGGAATAAATGTAAACTTATCCTGTGCTGCCAGCAGAGAGGTGTTATGTGGAGGGCAGCAGGGGACTCACTGGCTGAGCTGAGGTTTTGTTCTCTTGCTGAGTCAAGTTCCCCTTCCTTCTGGCTTTCCGTAGTTTGCTCAGGGCCACTGCAATGCGGCTGCCCACTCTGGCGTTGTTCTGGATCAGAGCAAGGTCTGCTTGGCATTTTTTTGAGGAAAAGAAAAAATACCAGCAAGACTGACCTGTCAGAAGCCTATGCAGGAACTGCCTAGATGGAGAAAGCAGAAAACATGCTGTGCAACTTGATAGATTTGATCCCTCTATACCATAATCCTCTGGGGGCACATACACTGGGTTAGAGTACTGCACGAACACCCTGAACTTTAATTTGTTCATTTTCCTCTCACTGTGTCCACAGAAAGGAAACCTGTCATCTTCATTTGACAGATAGGGAAAAGAAGCAAAGGCTTCACAGAGAGAAGTGAAGGTGAGGTACTTGAACTAGAGCCAAGAGTCTAAAAACCTTGGAGGATCTTGGCCAGCTTTTCCAGAAAGAGATGCCTACTGAGACTTTTGACAAGTCTCTATAAGCAATTTTTTTAGCAGTTTCACTAGGAGCAGAGTATTGGAGACTTTGAAAGCCCCACTTTGTGGATGCATGCATCTCTTATATTCAAAAATGCCTTTACCAGTCTGCCCTGACTGACCAGGTCTCCCAGAGGGACAGCAGTAGAGCCTGGATATGAACCCAGCTCTTCCAGGTCTTATGCTGATATCCCAGCCAGTAGATCTGCTTTTCTCCTGCTTGTGCAGGAGGATTCCTGCTCCCCCAGGGGTATTTTCCTTCCACGTTTCTCTTACTCTGCACCCACATGAAGAGTTGGATATGGCAGAGTGATGTACAGTGAAGTGCTTTGGGAAGCCCAAGGTACCTTCCTGTGTGCAACCTTGCCACAGACAACAGTGTCCTGAGACTCCATCACGGATCAGGCAAGTTCAGGGATCAGATGGAGGGAACTCTTTGGGCTCTGGAACACCTGCTGCCTGTGCTGGCCTCCAATTTTTAATGCAAAAGTGGATCAGAACAGGAAGGGTGCTCCTGAACAAGCAGGATCCAGTCCTTCAGCTCTCATGTGTTCGCAAATACTGAAGAGTTTGCCCTTTGCTAGACTGTCAGTAAAGTGACAGGATTTTCCACCAAGCATTATCAGAAGAGATATGAATCATGCTGGGGTATTCCCCCCTGCCTCTATTCAGTAAAAGGATACTGGAGTCCAGCGATTTCCCATCCGTTAAGTCATTGAGCTTCTGTAACATAAAAGGGGTCAGTTCTTTGCCTGTGATCCCTTTGGACCTGCAAATGTAAAGAAAATGCCTACATATGAGGAGGACTGAGCTTCAGAAGCATCAGAGAAGCACTGCTGCCAGCAGATAATTTATCTCTACAACCACATACCATAAAATGTCCCGTAAACAAGCTTCAGGTTAGATAAAACCACAGCTGAAAGCATGTTGTGGGCTTACCTATGCCCAAGGTTAAGCTGAGCTACAGCACCTGCAGCAGTATCTCTGAAGCTGTTTAGTTCCCCAAGACCACCATGTGAGCAAAGGAGAGGGCTGAGGTTGATTCTCACCTGGCCTCACTGAGAGCTTGCTGGATGGCCTCTTCGATGACCTGGCCTGAGGCAGCTCGCTCCTGGGGACAGGGCACTGCTATAAGCACCCCACTGTTCAGGCCTAACCCCAGAGCACTGGCTGGGAGAGGACAGGCAGATCATTAGCAGTTCTCCTTGGATAAATCAAACACTGAAGGAAAAGGACAGAGGAGAGTGGGCATGGGATGAAGGAACCCACAGAGCTGGAGCTCCTGTTAGCTGATCCAAGGACAGGGTCTTTTCCAGCTACCCATCAATTTACATCTGCCTATTTCTTGTGAATCTGTCTGCAGAATAAAAAGGGCAAAGAAATATTTTTCTTTTTTATAGAAAACCTATTTCACTTCTGAATGCTCAGAAGCTGTTTTTGTAAGCAGATTAACATAAGTGTTCCCTCCACCAGCATGAGGAAAACATATATGAGCATGCCAAGGTGACTGAAAAACTTGCAGTAAAGACTGAACTTCCCTGCTCCTTCATGTTGGAAGCACTAATGCAGGAATGGAGGAGGTGGGTTGGCTTGTTTTTTCTGGGACAAACTCTTCTCCAAAGTTAAAAAAGAAAGAGCCTCATCAAAAGTGATTTTTTTGTTCCCCTTTTCCAGGGCCCTACATGGATCTTTCTCTTCTGAAACACACCGATGAGTTCAGCTGCCTCCTCTTCATCCTGGACATGATACGGTGCCTGGAAGCCGCTCTGGCGTGAGAAGAAGGCTGGGAATTCCCTTGACTCCCCAAAGGCAGCCACGCAGACTCCCTGAGTCTCCTGCAGCAATGGAGGTGAGACAAGCAGGTAACCAATGGAGGAAAAGGAGACCCACCAAAAGAATGGAGCTTTTTCTTCCTACCCAGATAGGAACTGCCTTTTCTGCACAGGGTTTGGTTATTTTTATATATCCCATTCTATTCCATTTTATTACCAACACTTTCAAAGCAAAGAGCCAGACACAGTAACTGGTAAGACAGAATCTGGCTTACTGAGACACAGGAGATATGCATGTGATTTGCTTGTTCTCAGAGCTGATCAAAAGCCACACAGCTGTCATTAGTGCAATACTGAGTCCAAGGTAAGGACCTGTGATCTGAAGATATGTTATAAGCTGACAGGAATAGAAAGGAGTTGTCTTTGTGATTGAGAGGTATTGATGTTGACTGTCACCTGAAGTGCTGGCCTTGGTGATTTCCAACATACCAAAATTTTAAAAGTGACTCTACTGAAAATCAACTTGTTTCTCATTTTAATTCTGATTTTATTCTAGTGTTTGATGGATCTAGCTTTCCTAATCCATCAGTTCTGGGGCATTCTCGCAGAAGAGCAAGTCTGAGGCCAGAGAAACAGGGCATAGCTGTGCTGCCTCTGGCCTCAGTTGGAATAGCTGCTGGAACAGCCCCTTTTGCATAGACTGATTTATGTTAGGGAGCAGCACAGTGCATTTATAGCCCCAGGACTAGAGAACTGTAAATATGGCTTCATGTCCTCTCAACAGTCATTTCAGAAAATCTTAGGCTTAATACCTGCCCCAGCACCACTGGGCATTCTGTACACAGTGTACAGCATTATCTGCTTTGAGGCTTGGTGGCCCGTGCTACCTACCAGATATTCCAGTGTCCTGCCAATATCGAGGATAGACTTGACTCCTGCAGATACAACAGCAACTGGAGTTCGTCCCAGCTCTGTCAAGTCAGCACTCACATCCAGAGCTGTCAAAGGACAAGCAGCCATTGTGTGGGTGATTGTGTTGTACTCCAAGCCAATGTGATCTGCCCTCTTAAAAAGCCATATCTGCCTGGGATGCCACTGCCTGCTTTTGTAACTACTTAGATCCACAGACAAATACTATGGTTTAGATTGTGCCTTTAGGTGTTGAGATGGCAAGACATATTGACAAAAAGAAGTCACGCAGCTTAGGGCAGAGGTTCAGCTTTGCACTGTATCTCTTTGCTCTTTGATCAAATCTATAAACAGCATGCAAAAATTTGGTAGAAGGAAGAAGGTGTTATAAAGCAAGGACAAAGTTCAAGGAGATAGAATATAATTTAAGTGGATTTTGATTTTGGTATTGACATCACCAGCAAAAAAAGCTCCCCAGAAGCTTTGGTGACCTCAGAAAACTCCCTGGTCTGGGAATTTATATCACATCTGAAAGGGATGGCATCCAGCAGGGCAATGTGCTTGTGCTATTCTAGGAATATATATAGCTAAGAAGAGAGAATGTGAAAGGTCAAAAACTACACTGCCAAACCAAGACTGGGCCATTTTCCAGAGAGTTGCATTCACCTCTAACACAGACCAGTGCTGAAGTCTTTTTTGGTGAAACTCTCCTTCTGCTCAGCTGTGAGCAAGTTGATAAAAACACGGTGCTCTGTAGTCAGTATCAGGTTATCCAGCCATTACAAACTGGGAGAGGTACAGTTGGCCCCTGTTGCACCAGCAAACAATATTCATCTAACCCCGTGTAAGCGAAGGATAAAGAGAAACTCCCACCCTCTTAACAACTGGCAGGTGTTCAAGAGGAATATTCTGAAGCTTCTGGAAAGGAGATACTGGGCAGAAAACAACCATAGTATGGTAAAGAAGAATGATAACTTTACTCTTCTGAGCAGACAGTTACTGCAGGACAGACTGGTGAAAAAGGAAAAAGGTGAGATTAACACAGTAGCAACATAGAGGAAAGTAGAATGTATAGATTTTCTTACTGTTCTCTCCTCCCCGGTGGACACCTCCTATGCCGCCTGTCACAAACACGTGGATTCCCACTTTGTGTGCAGCAATCATTGTTCCAGACACGGTAGTGCCACCAGATAAGCCCTGTCAGGAGACAATCAGTTGCGGTCATCACCCAGGGTGGCCTGGAGAACACCACGTGCAGGCAGCTATGGTTGTGATCTGACACGCAGCAGCAATGTCAGAGCAGTCTGCTGTCTCCAGCTGACAAAAGAAATCCTGATACAAATATTCTATTAGACAAAACTTCAGAGGAATTGCTGTCCCTGCTACATAAGCCATTCTTGCCCTGATGATAGCAAAGGCCTTCATCCCGCAGGGCTTTCCAACCAGCAGGCTTTGTGGGCAGCTGGTGTCACCTTAGGCACAGTGTGCGTTACTCAGGATGGCCTGCGTGTCACATAGTTTACGTGTAACGTGATGAGGCCTTAGCGTGCCAGTAAGAATATTCTTAGCCAAGTGCTGATGGCTTGCCAGCCAAGCCAGAATGACTCTTCAGGAGCCCTATTTCATGGCTGCTGTTCCCTTACTCTGTTGTAGTTTGATTCTAGATGGGACCACATTTGAGCTTATCCATAAGATACCACATCACATGATCTTATCAAGAGGTTTAAAAGTCACCTGGCTTGAAGCTGGAGAGCATTGTATTATTGCTACCTAGAAAACAATAGAAAGTCTGTATACCATACCTGACTGAGGATGTAAGGAAGATCTCTCCGAGACACTTTAGCTACGTTTTTACTGCTTGCCAAGAACTCAAGTTCCTCATCTGTGAGTCCCACGTGGATTTGCCCCCTTAAAATACCTATAGTGGCTGGCACTGCTCCATTTGTTGTTATAATTTCTTCCACCTCTCTGGCCATGCTAGAATAAGATAAACAAGACAACAATAGCAAAATCAATGAAGCAAACAATCAGACAAGAAAACAGACATGTTTAATGGCCATCATTCCCAGTTTTATACAGTTCTTGTGATTTCACTTAAGTCCAGTTCCTCTTTTGTGTCTTCCTAATGGCAGAAGTCTTTGCACTTGAATTTGCAGAAGTGCAGAGCTCCCATTTTCAGGTCAGCAATGTCCAAACTCTGCTTTATTTTTCAGAAAAATCACTTGGTTTACAGGTAAATCTGGATGTGCAACAGACTACTGAAAATAGGGATCCTTTCAAAATAGGACCTTTTTGTATCTATTACTGTTATTTCTCTGAGATCCTGGAACTTCACAGAAACCCCAGGTAATTCAAGCCCTGTTCAAATGACTGGGATATATTTTTTCACAGTACAGGCAGTTAGATGCAGAAAAACAATGCCAGAAAGCTGCAGCCTGAGAATATTCTAGGGCTGCAGACTAAATCTTTCTAAGTTTCACAGGTTTTATACTTTCTCATTTGTACACTATCTTTTTTAAGAGCAGCTTCTTCTCCCTTTCTGAGCTGTCTGGACATACACTAGGCAATCTCTAACTACTGAAACCAACTCTTCCCCAAAACCAAATTTTTAAATCTTCATTCTAACACAGAACATCAGAAAAAGTGATGGCCTGGTCAAAAGCAAGATGGCAAGTCAGCAACAAAACCTTCCTGTGCTTTCTGGAAGCAAGGATGGAGAGAAGAGTGATATGATTTCTGGCACTGCAACTCAGTGAAACACAAATCTACAGAATAAACAAAAGGTAGAGGTGTTTTTGGTTTGTTTTTTTTTTTTAATATGCAGGGTACAGAAGGCAAGGAGGAACCAAGAGCTCTCACAGTAACTGCTCCAGTGGACTAAGGAACAGATTTCACTATTGTGTTCTCAACTTTTTTGCATTACAAAAGCTATACCAAAAGGAACTGAAGAGTGTTTTCAATGTCTGCACAAACTATGCAGCTGAAAATGCTGGTAGCTGTCTTAAAGCAAACAATGACGGTATCTGCTTCCATATTTTAAAGGAAAACAGAAATTTAATTTGTTGGATAAGGAGTTAAATAGGTGTCCCATATGTGTCATAAGGTTCTGCTCTCCTTAGAAGTGCAGATGTAATTGATTTACACCAAACCTCATATTCTGCATGCCTAGCAAGCTGGCATTTCCCTTTGCTCTTATACTTTTCAAGTTGACCAAGAATACTGACACCGATCCCCCAGTTATATGCCTTGCTCTTAAAACTTTGTTGAATGAGGAACATCAAAATCCATCACCTCAGATTCTGAGGATAGGTAATGCCATGTGTAATGATGGTGCTTTCCAAGGCTACAACTGGTCTCCCCTCCGTCAGGGCTTCCTGTACAGAGGGCAGAATCTTAAAATAAGCACCTGAGGAGAAACAGAAAAATTCATTAGTTGTGTGGGTATCTGCAATAACTTCTGAGCTGATTTATAAAAGGTGAATTGCCATCACCACAATAAATTTACTCCCCTTTTCAGCTGTTTTTTGCAGTGAATTCACAAATAACTTCATGAAGACTAAAGGTGTTTTAGCTAAGTGAAATATTTGCAAAATATGTCTACTGATAACATGAATAATAATCTTCATTATCATCACTGACTGCTCCTCTGCTACCATTTTTGCATCTGAGTTGCCATTGGCTCCATTACTTTAAATTAAGATTACTGTGAACAAACAGCCCTGCAACCATGCCCAAAGAATATGTTTTAAAGGAGTGGAAGCACCAAGGATACCATAGTAACTTAGTTTATTAGAAGACTATTGCTTTTCTCCCAGAACACTGCCAGCAAGGTCACTGCTGCATTCAGATGAGGAAAATGTTTTCCACCCAGGGACTGTTTCAGAATATGCTACTCACCATGCAGAAATCTTCTCACCTGGGTGGTTCCACATGCCAGAGTGGACACATGTCTTCCCAGGGTATAGGTTATCTTCCTAATCATCTTATGCATATGGATGGTCCTGAGATAACAGAAGTGGGGTAAATATGAAAGGAGTAATTGAGCAATAATGTGACCATGTGAAGCTAAATGTATCACCTCTTGCCTTGCTCTCAAGGTGAACAACCCTTGCCCAGGAGATTGCCTGGAGGCTCCTGATGTTTCAAGCATGCGTTAGGGTGTGGAAGCAAAGTGTTAAGCTGCAGAAACGAGTGGGAAGAATCCACTTGGCCCATTGTCAATGCTGGGCAGAAATCAAGGTGGAGCAGAGGAAAGGATGAGAAGTAACCAACTAGAGAGAGTTTAGAAGTAGACAAGCTTTTTAATTCCCAAATGATAAATTGCATCTAAAACTGCCACCTCCAACCTGAAAGATCACAGGGGGAAATAAATATACAAGGTAAAGAGATGAACCTGGTTTTTGCTGGTGTCTAGGAGGAAGCAACCAGTTCAGTAAAATTAAGAAAGGAACTGAGAACTGGCAAACGAGACTGTAACTACAAGGAGTAGAGAGTGGCTTTCCATAGAGCCTGAGTGCTTCATGTAGGCTCAAGTTACATCACCCTTTTTAGCGAGGAGCCTTGGAAGCAGCGTGGCAATTCAGCCCCGGCAACAAACTCCAGAACTCCTTTGGTCTCTTAGCAACTCCTATTCACTTTAATTAAATTCATTTCCAAACAGAGAAAGAGGGGGAGAGAATTGTAAATGTTAAGAGACCGGTCTGGGCCTCGGGGCAGTTTCACTCAATGCCTGGCTGCTTCACATATTTTCCCTGGGCATTTGGCCATATTCCGCAAGTCTTTCTGTTCCTCGCCCCTTCAACAGGAGGAAAGGATTTCTTTCTTTAGTCCTTTCTAGCTATTGTTAATTTAGATGGCACACTAATTAGAATACAGTACTGTGTTCCTGTTACACTTAGCAGAACATGACTCTGGTCTCAGTATGGTGTGTGGCAGTACAGCTATACTGAAAAAAACTTATATCCAGGTAGATTATTTTCGCTCAAATCTAAAGACTTCAGCTATAGAGGAAAGACTGGGCTGCATAACGTAGGCAAAGAGGGACCAGTTCAGCTAGACATCTCTCAAATCTCTCAAGCCATCAAGACAGACATTGTCATAAAAAGCAACATATATCTGACTGAAGCTGTTAAGATTTTTTTTTTCAACTTTCCAATTCCTTTTTAAAGACAAACATCTTAATTAAGTTTATGGAATCATATAATGACACAAAAGTGGCAAGAGCTCTTACTCCTGTAAGAGGAACTGCTCCAGCAGCCTGAGCGGTTGATGCAAATGTTCTGGTATCGCTCTGTGTGTGTATACACACCCCTTGCCCTCTAGGGCAAAGTCAGCTTTGGAATAAATCCATTAAGCCAACAAGGTTATGCCAGGGATCAGTTGAGCTGCTCGAGCTGTGCTCTGAATTTTAACAAAGCCCCAAACTCTGAAGCACAACAGCTAGGAGTGCCCAAGCTGTGCTGGCTAGTGGATAAAAACCACCTGGTCACCACCTGAAACCCAATATGCATTAGCTGATGTTCGCTGGAAACTCAGCCAACGCTCAGACAGAGCTGGCTGAAAGGTTTTTGAAACTTGGCAAGTTCTGCAGAGAGACCCGTCCGACCTTTTGCCTCGTAATGAAACTTTGCAGGTTCCTAGTGCAAGTTTCAGGCACCTCTAGCACAGACCGGCTTTCCTCCCCACTCCAACCATCCCTGCTTGCCTCCCCTCATGATCGATTTGGTGTATCAGGCCTCATGGAGCAATGGCCTGGTGTCTCTTACCTCTGTGTGTCTGTCTCCAGTAGGGAGGCTGGGTGGGCACTGGAGCGGTGCCTGGGCAGCCCTGGGCGAAGGCGGGAGGAGGGGGCTGGCAGCAGCATGGCCGGGAGAGCCCATTTATTATTAACCACGGGCACAGCTGAGCTCTGCAACTGCCGGCTGCCTGGGGCGCGGGGGCAAGGAAAGCTTCTAGGATTATTTTTGTTCCCGCGCTGACAGATTTTCCCCTCACTCTTTAAAAGACTTTTCTCAATTTTCAGACTCCTTTGCTGTTAGATTTTTTTATATATATATTATTTTTTTAATTGGTGAATTCCTTGCTCGCTAAAACAGTCTCTGCAGACTGAGCCCCTTTGTACTTATTCCTAAAAAGCAAAACTGCATTCGTGCCTCCCCCACAGCTTTGCCAAATGCAGCTGTTGAGCTCTTTCTTCTCAGGATAAGAACTCTACCCAGCTCCTGGCCTCCCCAGCAAGGACCACTGTAGGTCTAAGGACAGCTGTGACAATACTCCATAAGGTGCAGATGCCTGGCTACACCGAGAACATGAGCTGGGTTCCCAGGGAAAAACTATCCTTGTCTCCTCCTGTAAAGACAATCTATTCTAACAGGTTTAGGGTGGCTTTGAATGAGGACTTTGAAATTCATAAATCTTTGTCCCTTCATAAAAAAACAAGGATACTTTACGATCTAATGCATGTTTCGATTTTATAGTTTACAGAAAAAATCAGAGGTCAGAGTTAAATGGCTACCCACGAATGAATTGATTTGTGACATAAAAGACACGGTTCTGTGCAACTTCATGCATAACTTAAAACTAGCTAAAGTCATTTGGTAGTGTATTGCTGAAGCAATCAGTGTCAGGGAACAGATTTTACTGCAATCCATTAACCAGGAAATTGTAGAATGTAGGCCGTTAAAGCAGCGTTCACACTTTACACTTGTCCCTTTCAAAAGAAGTTTCCTGCAACTTTTGTCAAACTCAGCAATCACCAATGCCATCCTATTTTCTACATCCTTCCAATCTTTTCAACCAAACACATTCAAGGAAACTTCAAACAAAGCTTGCTAAGTTACAGTCTGCCTCTGACTTCTGCTATGCGGTCTGCAGAGAATTTAATTGCAGGAATGATAGCTTGCATCCTCAGATATCATAAATAGATGCTGAAGATTTTTGTGAATGGTATCTTCTTCTTGGAGGGATGGTTAGCCAGATGTATTGAAAGAAGAATGTATAGGTAGAATTACATTTTAAAAAAATATACACAAATTACAATGGCACCAATTTACTTTCAGTTAGACCTAATTGTAAAGACTGCAGTAATGTAGGAACCGCTCTGGGCTATCACATTTTTGGCGTGCTACCAGATGATGATTTAGTAAGCAAGGCTGTAACTCAGTTTCTAGCTCTCAAGATCAAGATCATCTCAATATGATCTTACACAGTGGGCACTCAGTTCAGTCTGATGTATCAGATAAAGTCAGGGGTTGCCTTGTTTGACATTTTTCTGCTCAAAACAAGTGGAAAAGCAGCCTCTTGGCTTTCTAGCTCAGCTTTCCAATATGAACCTGCAGGTCTCTGAGACAAAATGGGGCTGCTGAAGCAGCTCTGAGGGCACTCCTGCAGTCTTGTGCACATCCCAGGTTTTGGATTTGTCTTTTGGATTTATTACCATGAAAATAAGAGCTTATATGAGCATTTTTCAGGGGCTAACTCCATTTATTTTTTTTTTTTTTTCTCTACTAGAAAGGCCACTGAGGCTTGCTAAGCCAGGTAGATAACAGGCCAGTTTGATACCAGCTAGTCCCTGAAAGGCAGGATGACCATGCTCTTCCTGGCATGTTTCTGAAGTGGAACATATGGCTGCTGATGGTATAGGGGATAGAGTGACAGGATGACAGTATGCAGGTGACGGAGAGGAGGGCAGGGAACAGCTGGAGTCAGTTTTTGTAGGAAAGTGTGGGAGCTGTGTATAACCCTCTCCTTTGCTTGCTGCAGCGTTAACTGACTTCCCAGTCCTGCCTGCTTCCAGTGACCCAGAATGCTTGCTGCTGGTGCTTCCTGCTCCAGGTCTCAGAAGTAGAGGTTAATATTAAACAAGTTGCTGGGTAAAATGGGAGCCAATGGGAACAAAAGAATTGCCATGGTAAATTCCTACTGCCTGCCTGGAGCTGGGCCCTCCAGCCACCCTTTTCACAGTTTTCATCTGTGAGTGATTGCCACCTGAATTACCATCTCCCCTGAAACCTTTTCTCTCTCAGGGGTGTCACTACCAAAGGCATCAGGGCAATAAGAAGCATCATGTTACTTATGTCATGCTGGCACACCTGCCTTGGGACAGTATTTCCCTTTTTCTGCAAACCTGACTTCTAAGAGTCTATTAACCTGCAGCAGTTCCACAAAATGGAATGTGCTTTTTGGTGTGTCTCTGTTGTCAAGTTTGCTTCTAGGCCACCAGTATCTGGGAGATGTACTAGGGACATGCAGAATCATACAGAATACACTTATTTAGGAAGAAGTTCTTCACTCTGAGGGTGGTGAGAGACTGGAATGGGTTGCCCATGGAAGTTGTGGGTGCTCCATCACTGGATGTGTTCAAGACAAGGTTGGATGGGACTTTGAACAACCTGGTCTAGCAGGAGGTGTCCCTGCCCATGGCAGGGGGATTGCGACTGTATGATCTTTAAGGACCTTGCCAATCCAGACCATTCTATGATTTAACTGTTTATTTATTTTACCTTGAGCCCAGAGCTGGCTGTCCCACCAGGGCTGCTACATGAGGCAACAATCTAACCAAGGCAAAGGCCCGATGAAGTCGCTCTTCAGTAATTTAAGCTGTCTTTAAAGGCTGTCACCCTTGCACTTTTATCATCAGATTTTCATGATCATGATTTTAGTGGCTTGGTGATAAATTATTTGATTTTTTTTTTTTTTTTCCTAACATGAAGTAATTTTTTCTCCAAGCTGTTTCTATCAGCATAAGACTGAACATAAAAACCTGGTGCATGTCTTTAACTTATGTTTCAGTGTTGAACATTGTATGTAAAATGCTCTGGGATTGAATCAGGTGCAGAAAAAAAAAATCTTTCTTCTTACAAACTCTTTAAAAAGGTCCTCCTGATTCTCATGGCTCAGTTTTCCGTTGGACATCCTGTGTTCTCGTAACAGGAGTTTGTGAAACTGAATTTAAGAGCTGTCTGGCATTGATCACTGGGCTGCTGATCTCAGGAGGGTGGCAGCTGTGGCTCCCAACTACCAATGCTGAATGGAGAACCTGGAGCAAGGTCTTTATCTGATGCCAGATGTTAGTGTGAATGTTGGTCTCATACAACCGACCGTGTTCATTCCCAAGAACCAAAGGTCTCTGTGTCCTGACCTCCGTTCCGCAAATCCAGTGAAGTTCAGTTTTTGGCAGTCTTTTTTTCTGACGCATACCTTTTTCTTGGCTTGAAGTCTGTATGCACACTTCACCTCCTTTTACTTGATTGTTCTGTTTGCCCAGGTCGTGTCTCTGCATACTCCAGAAGATGCCAGCAAGGGCATTCACATTACCTCATTCCTCAGGTCACTCAAGGGCACTTAAGTAACGGGTTCAAGGCAACCTGAAAACAGATTTAGCTCTTCTGACGTCTCTAGTGCACTTCCTAAATTCATGCTGTCTTAGCTTGCTGTCCTACTGTCTACAGTTACAACAAAGGCTTTAGTATTTTCTGAAGTGACTGGTGGCTTACATGTGTTTGATTTCTTTAGTGTAGTTTCAAAAAGGTAAGCAATACATCAGCAACATTGCACTGCCAGACTTCTCTTCACCTTGCCCTTGCATCCCTGCTCATCACTTTGCCTTTTCGGGCCGTACCTACTATTTAAAGCTCTTGGCAGTAGGAAGACAAGGATACGATGAAGATCAGGCACGTAGTAGTTTCACAGCCAGGATTTATTACAGCAGAAGGACCTGATATTTCTCACCCCAAATTAGGACCACGGAGCTCTCTGGTGGCCTAGTGCCAACTTTCGGTCTGGGCTGTTGAGGCACCACTGGCTCTTTTTGCTCCCCGCTCCCCGTCCCGTCCCGCAGTGGTTACATGCTCTTCCCTCCGGGGCAAGGCCCGTTTGCCTCCGCTGACTCAGCCGGCCCAACGGGCGCAGTCCCGGACAGCGGATGGGCGTCTTTTTAAAGGCCGCAGCGCGTCAAGCGAGCTCAGCCGCTTCTCACGGCTGGCGGGCGAGGCGGCCTCTGAGGCGCCGTTGCCAGGCTACGGCGGAACGTTCCAGCAGGGCGTTAAATCACCGGGGCCGCGCGAGGACAACGGCAGCGCTGCGCGGCGGCAACGGCCGGCGACCCCACCCCCCCGCCCGCCGGTCCCGTCTGGGCGTTCCCCTCCACCAATCGGAGCCGCCCTTCGGCGCGGTGCGCGGAGGGGGGCGGTGCGCGCTGCGAGGGAGGGAGGGAGGGGGCGGAGCCGAGCCGGCGGGCGCCCCAGCCGCTTGCGCTGCCCGTCGCCGCACGGTCGCCGCTCCGCCCCGGCGCCGCTGCCGCCCGGCCGGAAGGATGTGCTCCCGGAAGTTCCGGTGCTGCCGCTGTGTGGGATAAACAGTAATGGCGGAGGCGGTGGCTCTGGGAACAACGGCGGGCGCCGCGGCGGCCGCGGCCCTGGGAACATCTGCCGCAGCGGCCGCCGGAGCGACGGCCGCGGCCTTCGACTTTGCGGCCGTGCCGCCACCCGTCCTGGGGCCGGGAGGAGGCGGCTGGACGAAGCAAGTCACTTGCAGGTACGCGCTGTCCGCAGCTAGGGAGGGGGGGCGGTCGTGATCGCCCTTCTCTTCCCCCTTCCCGCCGCCCTTCCACCCCCCCCCGTCGCGGCCCGTCCTTCCTTCCCCCCTCCGTGCCGCGCGGCCCTTTCCCTCTGCGCCGGCCGCTCCCCTCCCCCCACGGTCACGTACGCGCGGCTGCAGCGCCCCCTCCCTCCCCCCCCGCCCCACCCTGCCCGGCGCCCGCGGGGCGGCCTGCGGCAAATTGCGCAGCTGGCCGGGCCGGGCCGCACTGCACCGCACCCTGCGGCGGGTCCGGGCGGAAACCGGCCGCGGCGGCGGGCCTTGTGGGGGATGTAGTGTGGCGGCGGCGGCCCATGGCCGGAAGCGCCGAGCGCGCTGCGGGCCTAGTCTCCTTGCGAGCCGGCCCCGCGGGCGGCTGCCTTTCTTCTGGCCCGGTCTCACAGGCGGATGCACCCTGCGGCTCCGCCGTGCAAGCGGCGTGTGGCTACCGTTCCCTTGCCAGGCGGGGGGGGAGGGTTGTGTGGCATCATTGTTGGCTCCTTACGAGGGGCCGTGGGCCTCTACCAATTGTGTGAAAATAATGCCCGCAGTGATCGCTTGAAGGAGACTGTGGAAGGGAAGTCCTGTAAGCGCGTTCCAGAAGATGCGATAAAGCAGGAAATGCAAAACGAGTCAAGTTTTTGTAGGCTTGAATCAAATTTTTTTTTAAATTGAATTAAGTTCGCGATTGAGGCAGGAAAAAAAGAAACTATTACATCAGGGAACGTGAACAAGTTGTGATGGTCTGCAAAATGCCAGGAGTGGTGCTACTTGTGTTACGTTAAGATTCTGGATGCTGCGTCATTTTCTATTTGTATTTTCCTTTAAACCGTGTTTCTGAGAAATCTTTTATATGGGATTATGCAAATCGTACTGCGTGTTGTAGAGCTTGCCAGATGGACTATTTTTAAACTTGCACTGCTGGTCTGTTTGCAGGCTGAAAGGAATATGAAGCGGTTTTGTGAATATAGAAATGTATTAATTCGTATTATCACTTGCTTTCATATAAGATTAACATCAAAGAACATCTCCTGATTTTTTTTTTCTTTTAAAAATTAAGTAAATTTATAAATTAACATTTAGCCTGAATGTATTTTTGGGAAAACACATTCCAAGGTACTTGGTAGCAAAAAGAAATGTCCCTTGGGCACAAAGGAGGAGGCTTTAGATCTTGATGTGAGCTGTGTGTCTCTTCTGCATGATTTTCCATTTGTGCTAATTGCAGATTGAAGTAGCAGTATTGGGAGCTAATGCTTGGCTTTCACAGGAAGCTTCCTTGCTGTGTCTCTCTTTGTGCTTTTAAACATGCCCTCCAGTATTTAAAGCATTCCTGTTAACTTTCGATCACTCTTTATTTTGCTTAATGCACCGTTAACGTGACCATTCGAGAAGCATTGTTTCTCAGCTCCCCCTGAGTACTTGGCATACCAAGAGTTTTGCCTACGAATAACCGAGTTAATATTTGATTTGATGCATGGCAGTTAAACGCAGGCCAGCGATGAGGAAATGACCGGGAATTACGCTGAGCTCAGCTATTAAGTGAGCTGCAAAGGGTATAGGTTAGTGCTCTCTCTACAGATTGCCTCGTAATTTCTGCAGATGGAAAGGCGCAATTAGGTGAAATGGATTGGAGAGATATATATAGATACATGTTCTCGGGAAACGGACACAATCAATTTATTGAAGACCGCCAGTGCTGTAGTGCAGAAGCGGTCAAGTTCATCAGTGTCATGCAGTGCAGTGAGTCTCTTTTAATATATCGAACAGTGAGCCTGTCTAATGAATATTTATTTACAAACTCTCAGGATTAGTGGGAAGTTGAAACTGCTCCTTTGTAATGGTTAATGTGCTTTAATGTGAGCTTAAATACCGAGATACCAGCTTTGGACCGAAAGAACCTGACCGTTCCTTGTTCTTTTGTCTAATCATTCTAGTTTTCCCATTGCTTGCTTATTTACGTGTTTATTTCTACTGGATCACTGAAGTTGTAGACAAAATAGCCTGTCTCAGACTTCAGTGTGAAACTAGCAATTTTGACTTGGGCTTCTGGGAATGTGTGATAAGAATTCTATTTTTCTAAGTTTGGGTTCAACAGAATATTCCTGTTCAATAAAATATAGCTTATTACTGAATTTTGTTTTACCTTCATAAATGAGCTTGAGGATTTACCTGTGAGATGATAGGGTTGAATTTCAAAATGCATGTTTTTAATATAATAGGTAGAGCAGTTTGTGAGTAACACAGTACTATTCTGGTTTTTTGTAGGCTTTACTTGAATTATCATGTGGGCTGCAGTAAATGCTGCCTGTAAAACTTCTGGGAGATAGTCCCTTTAGTATAAGGACTTAGCACTTCATGGCTAGTGAAGGAATACTGCTGTTTTATCAGAACTCACAATTTTAGAATTGGTAGTATAAGTTCTTGCTGTTACGTTAAATTGCTTCATTTTGCCAGTGTGATACCTTGAGATGGGTGATTGATATCTTGGAGAGACACAGTGACTAAGATGAAGGACTTTGACTTCTAGACATCTAGTTTTGCAGATCTTACTCTTCTTTTCTTGCAGCTAAAGTTTAGAAGCCTCGGGATGAAACCCAGGAATTCATGTTCCTCAAGAGGAGATGAAAACTGATTTCCTTGCATTGCTTCTATGGTTTAGCAGTTTTAAAGGCTTTTGTGGTGTGTAGTAATTTATAACATTTTAATCTGGAGTAAACTGCAGGGGAATAAAACTGTATTTCATAACTACTTAATAATATTCTGGTCCTTTATTGATATATTTGAATTAAGAAAAAGACTGGTTTTCCTTACCAAGTTTCTGTGTCCTCCCAGATTCAGATGGATATGTGGTTTTGCTGAGCAGTGATTTAACCAGCATATTTTTTCCAAAGCCTTGTTGCTGTTAGCTCCAGATACTTGTGTTTTCCAAATGTCATGCAGTAATAGATAAGGTTGTTGAATTGATATAAGTAGGTTACATTTCACTTGTTTAGTAACTGAGCCTAAATAAAACTCTTAATAGGCATGTTTTGAGAGTTATCTGTGTGGTTTTATCTTTGTTGTTCTTTCTGAAAACCTAGACCAAGTAATTATCCGTCTTTTAATATGAAGAATCTGAATCAGTAACATACGCCTCTGTAATTCAGTGCGGCACTAGTGATAAGGAGTGGCATGCAAACCTCTGAACGGCCTGCTTGTATTTCCCACTCCTAGCTGCTCTGCTCTGGAGCCCCATGAGCTTCTTGCTGAAGGAGGTTATGGAGAAGAAGTGACAAGGAGATAAATGCTATCAAGCCCTACATTTTTGTCTTTTCATTTTTCTTAAGGTTACTAACTAATGTAGAGTTTTGTCAGCTACTCCCATGGCTGAACTCCCACGAGCTGTGCTAGAACAGCGTGCCTGGCCTCTTCCCTGCTACCTTCTCTGGGAGTGCTCAGTCTCTGTGTGGTACCTGAAGAAGCTAATGACTGCAGTTGGCTATTATCCTGAGATTCTGTCAGTCACAGTAGCGTCTCAATTTCTGCAGGAGGTCTGTTTCTAGGTGTGGTGTTCTAATTCAGCAAAACCAGTAGTTTAATAAACAAAATGGGGTTACTGAAAGCAGGATTAAGTGGACCTGAAGCGAAGAACAAACCACACCTGAATAAGCAAACCCATAGCAAGCTTCAAAAGCTGTAGAAAGAAGTATTGCATACTGATTTCATTAACAGGATTACAACAGTAAAGACTTAGTATATAGAAGGAAGCTTCTGAAAGAAGCTAGTATGTGTTCAGCACTTTAGACTGCAGTTACGTGTGTTTAACACTGCAGTGTCTTCTTGATAAAGGCATTGTAAATTCTTTTCCTTTAGCCTATGGCAGGTAATACGAGTAATATTCTAACAAAGGAAAACAAAATATTCCGTAGATTATTACATTTTAAAGCATCATAGAAATCGAGGTCATTGAAACTTGGATAAAATGGAAAATTTTAAGTATTCTAGGAAATTAATTGTAGCACTTTTAGCATCTGACTTCTCCAGTGGATGGAATTCCGGGAAGTTGGAGGCATTATTAGCTTTATGGCCTTGGGTGTCTGTATTCCAAAAAATACCCACTAGATCTTGTCTACCTACAAGCTGAGACTTGGATGTTCAAAGCCTGATTTCTATGACCTTTTCTAAGTACTCCATGGAAATCAGGATATACTATTTTGATCAACTAGACATGAGCTGAAATGGTTTTCAGTGATAAAATGCCAGTGCAGGCAAGTTTTTATTTCTGTGTGTTGTTCTGTGTGTTATCACTCGTTTTGTACAGTCGTGCAATGAACAGAATGGGGGAGATGATCTGGGCTTGGACCACAATGAGCTCTCTGGTCTGGTTCCCCATGCAGCCTCACCATATTATGCTAGTATATCTAAATAGGGCAGACAGAGACGACTGATGCCACATTAAGTGGGTGACAGTGTCATAGACACTTAGAGAAAATAGATATGTGTCTTGATCCAGTTTTGCTTTTTCAGATGAAATTGTATGTGTTCTCTGGGTACTTGACAGAATGCAAATTTCAGATACCCTTCTGCATGTCACTGAGGCAGGTAACTCATGTATTTCTCAGTTCTAAGAATCCTTTTTGTCTTGTAGACAAGCATAAGGCTGGTATTGCTGTTGTGTAAAATTACAGTTACATTGCATACTGTGTGTAAAGAGGTCTTCCCAATGGAAGTTTTGTTACTTTTCAACAAAAAGAATGCTCTCTGTTTATTTTTTGACATTAATGAAATATTTATGTTAAATGTTAAATTCATTGTAACAAAGTAAGAGATATTACCTCTTGGTGGGGGAAGGAACGTGGGGAAGTTGGTGTAATCCTTAGAGAAATTGATTTTTCTCTCCTCCCACCCTAATCTTCTTGTTCAAATGATACTGAGTTTGCTGCATAGGATTGCAGGCCTTTGAAAGTGGTGTGTGAATTAAATTGAGTTTGTGAGTATTTCGGGTTTGGTTTGGGTTTTTTTTTCCCCCTTTATAGCTGACCATCTGATGTAGTGAATTGTGGTAAGTGTCAAAATTATACAGAATCTGTGTTTGCAGAGGAGTTTCTAACATGAGCTGGGAAAGAAGGAAAGGGATTTCTGAAGCCGTATTTCCTCTAACGAGCGGTGGGAGAGCCTGATTTTTGAGGCAAATGTATTTAGGGCAAGTGATAGTGACCAAGTACTTTCTAACAGATGTCCTTTTCTCTTAGTCACTTCAGCTGCAGTGGTGTCCCAGCACTTGGTTGGTTTAAGTAGCAGTGTGGCTGTGCACTGATCTGATCTAGGTTAAAAATAACTGTGAGGGCAGCAGAAGGAATGTCAGGTTACACCTGGAGCAATTTCCTGAGCTGAGTCAGCAGGTGGCTATGGCATTGTGTGCCCCAACACACGGGGGAAGCAATGCTGTGTCCAAATAAGCAAAGTGAAGATAAGAGTTATTAACAAGAACAAAGGGTCCTGAATTAATTTCTTAGCCTATTGCTGTTGACTACTGTTTCTTAAAAGCAAGGCAGAAATTCCAGTTATGCTCTGGTTCCATGAGTTTGAGAGTTGTGTTTTTAGGCTTTGAGGTGGGTTTGTAGGCTGGTTGTGATGGTGTGTTGGGTGGTGTGTGGCGGGGTTTTGGTGTGCTTTGCTTTATTTTTTCTCATAGTAGAGAGTGCTGTGTATGGAGTGTGTTGGGGGGGGGGTTGTTTCATTTGGGTTTTGCAGTGCCCCATTTCTGGTGTGTGCTGGCACATCTGGTTGTGCAGCCACATGGCAGACAGGTCTAGGGTACTTGTCTCTGGGGACAGTATCCTCCGGAGCCTTGTGTTGGTCTTAGACCACTTACTGTGCCACTACAGTGGACAGACAGGTGATTGCTTTGAGTGTGAGCTGCTGCCTGATGACAAGTGTCAGCTAGGGGTTTATAAAACCACTTTTTTTTTTTTCTTCTTGTTCTTAGTGCCTTGAGTACACCAATTTTTGTGCATGGAGACTTGTTAGCCCTCTTCAGGTTTGCCTTGAGTTTTAATATATCCCTGGTACTGGACTACAAATGTAGGTCTGCTTATGTCATTGTGTGAATTGCTCACTTGGATTGATCTGATTTATTAAAAATACAGGAGGCTGAGTACCTATGCAGAAGTACATGTAATTCAACAACTTGGCACCTTTTAAGTTTAGGAATATCAACGTGAATGTGCTGTTCTGTGAATAGCTGTACTAATCTTAGTTTGGGCTGCTGACAGATGACCCTTCTAGCTCTTGTGCTGGCTGTACTGCTGTGTGGCTTCACAGTCAGCTGGTCGGAGGATCCGGTTCTTCTGGCCGAGTAGGTGTGCTAGTACCAATGCAAAGCGGTGAAAGTGTGTAACAGGAGTAGGGCAGGACTGCCTCTTTCACCAGTGAGATAGGTTTAGTAGGGTATAATCTGCTTCTCATTCTTCCCTCAGGCGTTGTTTTACAAGCAAGTGAAGAATCTCTCAGACCTAAGCCCTAAGAAATGTCCTGGTTTACCACGTCTTGGTATTTCCAGCCAGTTCAGAGTTTGCAACTTAGTATCTGGGACCAGTATTACTCGTTGTTGCTTTTGTGTGTCGGTGTTTGTTGGTTTTTATTTGTTTTTGGTTTTTTTTCTCTGGGTTAGTATTTCTATGTTGCTTTTGGGAAAGATATACTTAAACTTGTGTTTTCAATCGTGGTGTTGATGTGAGTGAGCATGTTGAGTTTGAATAGTTACAGTGCTTTAAATATAAAGAAGCTTGTGTTGTCGAGGTTAAAATTTAAACTAAATGGGAAGTCATTGTTCAGTTTTCTTGAATAGCTGAATTTAAGGATGCTCTATTAAACTTGTTATTTTATATGCTAAAAATCAGTAAGCTGTCCTCAAAAACTTTGAAACTGCTGAAGTGTTTTAAGGTGGGCTGCACAGTGTTGAAGCAGGATGCTTCAACTGGTTGTCTCCTATGGCAAAACCAGATGTGTATGTTTTGTCAGATGTAATTATTCATCAGAAACATGCTTTGCACTCTTGGGGATGAAATTACTTCTGATTTGAATTATTTACAAATTCAAAATAAATCTAGCCCTCAGGAAACTTGTTTAGGGTGTGGCTGATTTTTATTTTTTTAATCAGTGGTGGGATTTTTCTTAAGGATTTCGTTGGTGTCATAACACAGGAGCTACAAATAGTCTTTGTCCCTGTCTGTTTTGTCCAAGACTCTTTCTCCTCTGTGTCATAGCCCAGGATAAGGTTTGCTTTGCAGTGTTTTTTTTCAGGCATTTGTAAGCTGCAATTCCTAAATGTGAAGAGCAGTTCACTGGAATAGCTAAGGTTTCATATTCACTTGGAGAATCTTATTTGTATGTTTATACCAAGACATGGTCCCATGAGTCATTAGTGGTGTTCTTAATTAAGCATAGCTTAATTTATAGTATAACTCATCGTCCAGATACTTTGTTTACAGCCTCAGTTGTTCCCCTTAATTCACAGCAATCTTCTGTTTTACAGATATTTCATGCACGGAGTTTGCAAGGAAGGAGACAACTGTCGCTACTCCCATGACCTCTCCACTAGCCAGTCTGCCATGGTGTGCAGGTATTATCAGCGAGGATGCTGTGCTTACGGAGATCGCTGCAGGTAAAGAAATGCCACTGACCATCCCATAGGGGGGTAATTTCACTTCCTGAGTAGAGAGCTCACGGAAAGGCAATAAACGTTTTTTTCCCTCTTTCATTGGAACTTCAGAAATCTATAAAAACAGCTTCTTTTCACAGACTGCCTTCTCTCGCTAATTACTATAGTGTTTGCTTTGCTGTGGAAATAAATGGCAAAAGCAAGGTGAGAACTGGTTTCATAAAAGCACTAGTTATCAAAGTCTGGGGGGGTGTTGTTCGTTAGTAACATGAGTATATGAATTAATTGAACTATGAAACTGCATTCAAACTAGCTGAACTGATGGAACTGAGTTACATTTGCTAAGTGGTCCTAAAAGCCTGAACAGGTAAGAATTTTTTTTTTTTGATTGCGTGTGTCTCTTCAGGAATTGCTACTCTGACACTTGAACTGCCATTTTGGAGAATTAACTGGAGTGTAGTCATGTAGGTTCTAAAATATTGCCTGCACAAAATGTCCCTACATTATGAAAACACAGAATGATTAACCTATACCCCTGAAATTGTTAAGAGGGAAAAAAAACGTGAAGAAAGGAAATGGATGCTTTCCTACTGTAGCAAAGCTTTACAAAGGCTTAGGGGTGTTTGCATCATCTTAAGTTCACTTTATTAAAATTTATCAGGAGTTTTAACTTTGTTTTGTTGCAGCTCTAATGCATGATTAAATATTTACATCATGACTTCATATGGTAGTTCATAGTTAACTTTATTTTCATGTTTAATATATGGTTACTGTGTATAAGAAACATAACAAGAAAAGCCTCTCTGTAGCTTCTATCTGCCAAAATTGCTTTGTTGATCATGTAGATCAGCGGTCTCTGAACTTTTGATCATGGAACCCATCAGTGAAGTTTTTTTGAGCACCTCATATATATATACATATGTTTGATTATAAATTATACCTATCTGCTGGATATTATGTATGTTATAAAACATCTATTAAAAAAAATCACTGTTAAAAAGGCTGTAATAAAGATGAAATAAACATTTATCCTGTAAATACTTTAACAGTCCAAAAACATTTTTGCTCTCACTGAAATATTGTTAGTGATAATATTTTTTTACTGACAGTAATGTTGATTGAATATGCTTCATAATGTTTTAAAATATTAATTTAACATTTTGTAATACAGTGATCTGAAGTTTGGTTTGTTTCAGTACTTAGTTTTAACGGCTGTCATAGATGAAAAAGATCTTTCATAAAGATAAGTAGATTCAAAAGAAAGAAGTGTATTGTTGGCCATGCGAATACTCATTTTTCAATGCCATCCACCAATTATGCAAAAATTTTTATTAAAATTTGTCTAGTAAACTTCCACCTGCCCTGATGTCAATCAGCTGTTCTTGCAGACTAATTGGAAGGTGTTGCATATTTATATTTTTAAGAAATGAGTCCAAACCCCATGAAAATTCTTTGTTTGGAAGATTTTAAAAATCATTTCAGAGTTCTGTTTCCAGGGTTTAAGTGTAGAAGATATGAGTGTTTTTATAGTTGACAAACTTGCATCCCTCTTGGCAACAAAATCTCATAAGGGTGAACATTTTTTGCAACAGCCATTTTCAAAATGTCTCTGTACTGCAAGTTTCTTTCAAAAAGCAGTTGCTCGTTCTTTAAATGTTATCTTGACCTTGAAGTGACAGATGGAGTGTGTGGTTATTTTGCTGCTTTTTGTTTTGTTTTTAAATATCAGCTAGGTAGCATATTACTGACAGTGCCTTGTCATCATGGAAAAGGTCAGCAATTTTGGAACACTGGTCTCTTTGTGGAAGAAAAATGTGTGACTCATCTTTGACAACTTTTAAGCATTTTACCATGAGATAACTAGCAGACGTCTGTGTGGTACAGAAAATTCTTATGGTAGCTCTCTATTTTTGTAAGTGTGTTGTAAAGATTTGACTATTCAAAGTCTTGTTCTTATAAAATTAACTATATGGAGGACACTCTGTAGCACTTTTTGCACTTCTGGCTCCATCTTTGCTACAACATCTTGGCAGTGAACAACACAGTGAATGAAGTTCTTCTGTGGTGCTGTCTCTGTAACTTTACCCTGGAATCCTTTTTAAATTTTTTTTTATTTATTCTAGCCAAAACAGCAGCTCCATCGGTGGTTACACATGCACAGTTTTCCTATAAAACACTGTTTTATTGAAGTCATTTACTGTTGAGAATATATGTCCTTCAGTACATCTTTTTGTCTTTATTAAAGAAGTAATTTGTTAAGAATATGTTTTCAGTACATCTTTTCTTCAGTGACTCACAAAAGGTAGTTCTTTGTTTTAGTTCTGAAGCAGAATCTGGCAAACATCATAAGCTGAGACGTGTTGGAAATATCTGTACTTTCATCCAACTGTACTGCAAACTTCACACGCTGCAAAATTTTTTCTGATACTAGTTCCTCCAAATCACAGAATTGTCAGGGTTGGAAAAGACCTCTAAAGATCACCACAGCCAACCATCAATATCCCATTCCCCCCCCCCCCCCCCCCCCCCGCCCAACACCCCCCCCACCCCCCACCCACCCCCACACA
>JANVCC010000130.1:7641244-8027587 GCA_025345505.1 Todiramphus chloris collaris | reverse complement strand
CCCCCCCCCCCCCCCCCCCCCCGGCAAAAAAATCCAAAACCAACAACCACACACAAACCAAAAAGAACACACGCGCACAAAACCTCAAAACAACACAAAAAAACCCAAAGCAACAAAACACCTCACCTCACCCCTCCTCTTAGAGCATATCCTGAAGTTCCTCATCTACATGTTTTCTGAATACCTGCAGGGATGGTGACTCCACCTCCTTGGGCAGCCTGTTCCGGCATCTGCTTACTCTTTCAGTAAAGAAATTATTTTTAATATCTAGTCTAAACCTCCCCATGTGCAACTTCAGGCTCTTTCCTCTCGTCCTGCTGTTATTTACTTGAGAAAAGAGGCTGGCACCCACCTCACTACAGCCTCCTTTCAGGGACTTGTAGAGACATATAAGGTCTCCCTTCAGACTCCTCTTCTCCAAACTAAACAATCCCAAGTCCCTCAGCCTTTCCTCATAGGACTTTTCTCCAGACCCTTCACCAGCTTGGTTGGTTGCCCTTCTCTGAACTTGCTACAGCAACTCAGTGTCATTCTTGTGGTGAGGGGTCCAGAACTGAACACGGTACTCAAGGTGTGGCCTCACCAGGGCCTCATACAGGAGCACGATCACTTCCCTTCTCCTGTTGGCCACACTATTTCTGATACAGGCCAGGGTGCTGTTGGCCAATTCTTGGGCACACTGCTGGCTCATGTTCAGCTGGGTATCTACCAGCACAAGCAGCTTTCCAGCCACTCTTCCCCAAGCCTGTAGCATTGCCTGGGGTTATTGTGACTGAAATGCAGCACCCAGTACTTGGCCTTTCTCACAGTTTTCTTAAACCTCCTACAATTTCCCAAGGGTATTTGCTGACAAAGGAATGTGTTTTACTTTGTCACCATATTGTTTCCCATGTGTTCTTTCAATCATTTTTACCATAGAAGGAAGAACTAGTGGTCCAACCTTACGTGGCTTTTTGTCTTTCACTGTTATGTAACGAGCTTCAAAAGGGGCTTCTAAACATTTATTATGAAGCTTTGTACTAGATTGAACATTTCATTACTTGAAAGGTGTTTGGAAGAAATTTAGAGGTTTGTTTTCATGTTCTGGATGCTTAGATTGTAATTGGCTTGCTAATTTTAATGGCTTCATACCATCAGCAGTTAATATCTCAAGGCACAACGTACACTGAGGGCAAGGTTCATCATTAGTAATAGTGGATGTAAATCTGTATTTCAGGTAGTCTGCTTGGTAATCTCGATTTATTTATACCACCACAACCACCAAGTTCTTCTCAGATCTGATTAGGCAGTGTCTTTGTATCAAAGAGCTCATAGTTGAGTTGGAGAAATGTTATTTCTGACATTTTCTTCTTGTTTGCTTGTGCTCATATATTGTTTTCAGTCCATACTTTATTTGCAGGAATCTTTTTAAGTCACATGTTAGTTTTGTCAGAGTTGGGTTAGGTAAAACAAGATAATATAATCTGTCAATCCATTTAATTGGGCACTAGAAAGTGTAGTGTGTTTGAAACACGTTGAAAGTGAACCAACAAGTGAAGGTGCCACTGTCAACGCCGGTGCCTGGTGGAACACCAACTTCTCACCTTTCGTGAGAGCCTCTTGACATACAGACTGAGCGAGGACACCGCTGTTAAACTTTGTGTTAAATATTAGTGAAACTTAATTTTTTACTTTTTTAGGTGGGGGGGAGTTCTAGTATATTATTCCTGCACCCCTGTGGATTGTCTTGCATGCACCCCCTAGGAGACCACTGGTGTAGAAATCTGAAGGCTTGACTTTTATATTTGTGCTTTATAGCTTTCTTAGGATTTGAAAGCTGAAATGAGCTTAGGAGCATCTCTTTAATATGCAAGAACTGTGACACTTTGTTTTTTTTTCAACCTGACACAAGGTAAATTAATCAGTTGCTTAAAAGTTTTGTATGATCTCCAGAAATTCTCCTTTTGTCCTTGGAATTAGCCCGCAAATACCTAAGATTTCAGAGGTACACCATTACTTTCACATGCACTCTACTGGTTGCTGGAAGACAGAATTTTGAGGAAAATGATGCTTTCCCGTTGTTTGTGCATGGTAGAGATCAGAGTGTTCTGAGCACGATTTTCCACAGTGAGTTGAAAGAGGCATTAGAAATGACTACTAAAATTCGGCATAAAACCTGAATGAGGCAAGGTGCTGAGTTACAGAAAAAGAATCACTTAGGTTGGTGAGGATCTCTGGAGCCGTGCTGAAGGCAGAACCAGCTTAGGTCAGTTTGCCCAAGGTAAATACCTTCCAGTCAAATTTTGACTGTCTGCATGGATGAAGATTGTGCAGCCTCTTTGGGCACCCATTCCAGTGTTTTGATCTACCCTCACAGTGACTTTTTATTTTCCCTGGTATCTAATTGTAATTTCTCATTTTGGACTTGTCTACTGGCTGCCATCCCATCACCACACTTGTGAGAAGACTGGCTGCATCTTTCCTCTGGCTTCCCATGATGTAGTTGAAGACAGCAGTTTCTGCCATTAGTCTTCTCTTTCTAAAGCTGCATGCGCTCATTTGTCTCATTCAGTAACACATGCATAATAGGTACGTGACCAGTTTTGGGCAGAACTTATGCAGAAGGAACTTCAGTCAAGTATTGTCCATGCTGCTCCACTTACTTCAAAATACCGAAGTACTTTCTGTTTCCTTAAGCAGTTGGGACAGATTACACAAGTGGAAGCCTGTCTCTCTAAAGGGTCATTAGTGGTTTTCTCTTCCAAGCAGTTTCTAGGTCCTCCTTCCAAATAGTGTATACACATCTTAATCAGTTTGTTTCCAATACCTTGGGCTGCTCTATGGAGTTCTTTTTTATTGTGAAGAGTTGACATTGTGTATTTTAACTTTTCAGATATGAGCATACCAAGCAACAGGAAGAAGAGATTGATGAGAATCTAGATGAAACAATTTATCCCTCAGTATCCTCAGACTTCGCATCACTCCCTGAAACAGTTGAGGAAATCATTGCTGAGATAGAAGATGAAAGTGCAGATCTGGCAGCTGCAGGAGTAGGTGTTGAAGACTGGGTGAATGCTGTAGAGTTTGTCCCTGGGCAGCCATACTGTGGACGTGGTAAGCTGATCTCTGGATAACAGTCATTTCTGTCTTGGGTGAAAAACTTGTATGGAGTGCATTTATTTTAATGCTTTTGGTTTTGTTGAGTACAGCTATTTGTATTTATTAATCACTTCTAGTGATCTAGCCTTAAGTTAGGCTTGAATTTTCTAATGTCAATAACTGGACTGTTCCATGTTGGTTACTGCTGTGTGCTGATGTTCTGAAACCAGGCATACCTAATGACAGTCTCTGCCTAACTGGCTTCCTCTTGTTATTGCTCTGAGTGACTTGGAAGAGTCACCTTCTTTGAAGTTCATTTTCTCATATGTGGTGGGGGAAGAAAATACTGTTGACGTCATTAATCTTGCTACTCTGAAAAGATAATCTCCCTTTTTTGTTGCTGTTGTTTGGTTGGTTTGGTTTGTTTTTTCAAGCCTGTAAAAGTTTTTCAGTGAAGGTACAGATTCCTGTAGAATGAAGCCTAATGGTTGCTTTCATGAATCCCAATTCAATTCAGACCAGGAGCTGAAAATAATTTATTCTATTTACCTTCCTGAGATTTGACTTTATAATACTGTCACAGCTCATGTTGAGAGTGAGATTGAAGAAGCTCATCATATAGGACCAGACTGTTTAAGGAGCATACTTGTCATCTGCTTTCCGTGAAGAAAAGTAGCACAAAGACTTGAAATTTAGGTGAAAAGTAGGCTGTGTGTATTTACTTAAACATAATTTCTAATATTTGACTCAATAATAACTGAGTGCCCATGGCTGTGAGTACTCAAAGAGTTGAACTCAAAATCAACACCTTGTCTCCGGAAGAGTTTGAAGTTGTGTCATACAGTGCTTGGATTGTACTTCTTTGTCCCCACAGCACTACTCAGACTCAGATCTGAAAAGAGGAATTACCTTCTCAGTGTCAGAAGGTGCTGCTGGACTCTGCTTTGATCTGCTCTGAGGAAGGGTGAAGAGGAAGGGAATGGTTGAGCAACATTAATATTTTACTAGTGTTGTTGAGAAGTTTGGTTATGGATTGATTGGTTGGTGTATCTGTGACTTGGGCATAGTCCAAAGGAATGAAAACTTGTGTTCTAACTGTTAATGTGTCACCTGACTGTTATAAAAGATATGGCTTTTGTGTTCATTGAGACTAAGGATCCTTTCTTCAATCTTTTAATAAAAATAGAATAATTTAGGTTGGGAGGAACCTCTAGATTTCGAGTTAATTTCCTTCTCAGAGCAGAGTCAGCTATGTCAGGTTGCCAGGGTCTTTATTTAAGTTTAATCTCTGTTCTCAGAGATGTTCAGAATACCATAACCTCTGGGCAACCTTTGCAGTGTTTGACTTCTTTCACAAGGAAAAACTCTTTCCTAGTATGCAATTGGACTTTGCCCTGGCTCAGCTTGCCTTCTGTGTCCTGTCCTGTGCACCTCTGAGAACAGCCTGTCTCTGTTTTGTTTTGGTCTCCCCCCCCCCCCCCCCCCCCCCCATACCTTTCCATTACATAACTGAAGAGAACAAAAAGGTCACTTCTTAAGCTGAACACATCCAGTTTCCTTAGTCTCTTTTCCTGGGATTTAGCCCCCTTCATGGCTGGGTGGCCCTCCACTGGAATCAATTAGTTGCTGGTTTGAGCAGCCAGAGATGATCTAAATGCACCTACTCCATATGGGAGAGCTGGTGCTGTCTCCTAAATTCCTGAGGTATAAGAACATTTCATTATAACTTTGACTCCGTTTTACTGAAGCAGATCCTTTTTCTGGGGGTGTCAGGCTCATTTTTCATGGGAACTTGTGGCTGCCACAGCTTAAGTTGAATAACACACTCTTCTCCCAATATTATTCCAAAATCTCTGGTTTGTATCCTTTGAAATTTGATGTATTTTAAGGTGTAAGTATACTGAGCTGTTTCTGTTCTGAGCAGTGCTACAGGATGCTAATTCCTGTCATGACTTCTTAAAAACTGCATTTAAAAACATGTATGCTTTTCTGAAGCCACTGTCTTCGGCTATAAAAATGAAGAACCTTACTGTAGTGATCATGAAGATGAGTGCAGTGCATTCCACAGTGTATACTTCAAAGCCTTACAGATTGTTCTTGTCAGAAGCCTGGAGAGAAAGGTACATGTACTTGGAACCTTTGAAATGGAGCCTATTTCTCAAGGTTAGCTAGAAGCCTGGGTGGTTTTAAATTGTCCTACAAATGGTGAAGATTCAGGCTTGGCAGTTCAGCCATACATAGCTTGGGCTATAATGCTCATCTTTTACTAAGAGACAAGGCATTCTGTTAATGCAGATGAGTCTCTGGTTTGGGACTAAACCTCCTATCTTGAAGATGAACTCGGGACCTAGCAAAGAAAATAGTGACGATTCTTCAGACATTCACTTGTTTGTTGTACAGATGCACCACATTTCCATATTTATTCTGCTGCTGCTAGATGTGCTACAATAATTGAGGAAGAGTAGAGAGGCAGAAATAAACACTCTGAATTGGGTGGCTGTTTCCTGCTGCTATGAGGTGATCATATTTGTTGGTACTAAGTGTGTCTTAGAGTGAAAGCAGGTGGTGTGTGAATTGAAGGTAGTGAAGTATTTTTTTCGCTAGTATCAGTTTAACCCTGTTGACTGTGAAAGGGTTAGTGAGAAGGTGGAGATGGGGTCCACCTGCTGGAGAGTAGTGGTTTTGAAAAGAGAGAAGCTGGAATCAGAACTGCTGAGACCGTGGAGTCTGGTGAGTTTCTCTAATTTTGCTCTCAAGGAGGAGGCAGAACTGTGGGAGATACAGTGCAGTAGATCAAGGTGGTAGACATTCAGGTCTTTAGGCTATGGAAGCTGAAATATTCAGAAGTAGAAATTCTAATTTATTTTTTAGTAATCCAACTCCTGCTGAGGGGAAGTGCTGCGACAACACAGAAGATGGGGACTAGGAAACTGTCACTTTTAATATGTTTTTCCCTCTCCTGCTCTCTCATACTGTTGAATTCCCCAGAGCCATTATTAAAGACTGACATTCATGTATCTGTCTTTTGTATGCGTGTTCAGTCACTGAGAACTGGTTGTGCTTTTTTATGCAAGGAGAGTATTGTGAACTGGAATTTAGTAGCTAAACAAACGAACAACAACTCTATGTTTTGGGTTTTTGTTGGTTGTTTTTAATGTGCCAAGATGTGAAGCTCTGCTCTCTTATTATAGGAAATAAATAGGTTTCTAGGTCAGTCTTTGGAGGAGTAAGTCTTCAAAGACTTTATTCTGAAAAAACCTCAAGTAATAAGCAGTTTTGTTTCATGAATAAAATCCTTACTGAATAAAGTTTTGACAAAAGATATCCTTGAGAGGAGTGCAGGTGACTGTGGACATTTTTTTCTCCTTAGAGAAGCTTCAGGTGTGCCTCCTCTTTCAAAGTATGCATTTTCCAGGGATATAGCATTGCCTTAAGCAAAGATCATCTTGCCAGCCCCATTAAAAGAAGTACTATATACTTTGATTCCTTCGAAACTCAGCTGCATTTGTCTGTCTGGTAGGCTTCTGCCCACCCGTAGTATGGTCTATTGAATTCTTCCTCATTAGGGGCTAAACAAGATGCACAAAGTCATGTGAATAAACTAGGTACAACAGTCTGTAACAACATTAACTAGAAAAAAAACGATCAAGGGAATAGAAACTGAGTTTTGTTATCTTTTGGAAGCAGAGATGATGGATTTCAAACTGAGGGGATTTCAATTTTTTGTACAAATTTTTTGTATGATGTTCAGCTACTCATAGGAGATAGAGCCTGTGTCTGGTTACTTGTTTTTCTTGGTGCCAATTCACTAGAACTCGCAGGAAAGAAGAGATTTCTGCTTACTTCTCCAAATCTAGTGCTTGATCAGCTTGTAAAAGTTACAGTTTCTTATAGCACAAAGTACTTTTTACTTTTGTAACAGCTACTGGTTATATAAATGAGGTCTGGTTGCTGTTCTTCCTGAATATAATAACGCTTTGTTGTTGTCCTGCATTTATTACATCTTCATTTTCAAACTGACTGCTTTTGTCTTGTAACTTAGTTTTATCATCCTACTTATGTAAATGATCTCAAAAGGCTCTTTGGCTTGTGTTGACACAGACAAGCTTGTTAAAGAGGTACAGGGAGAAGTGTTCAGCAGCAGCTGTCTAAATGGGGGAGAGTAATGATGCAGATTTCAGTTCCATTTAGAATTAGGTCAAGGAATTTACCTGGGATTTTGCAAACCTGATGCATGAATACCATGAAAATACCCTGAATTTTTTTCTTAAAGCTAGGTTTATGTGTCTGACTGATAGACTAGATATCTACTTAAGGTAAGTTTTTTGGCAAATATCTAGAACACTGTTAGGAGACTTGTGGACACAGCTTTTGTATCATATGTAGAGACACACAGGAATCCAGAACTGAAAGTGTTTTTCAGGCTGGACAACAACGTTCTGATCAACCGGCACATCAGGAACTGGTTGTGTGGTGTTTCCAGACTAATGTTTTGATGTGCTGGATACACCTTTCTTGCTTCAGCTGTGTCATTTTTGGGGAAAAGCCTGTCAGCGGATATGAAATCGATTCTCAAAGCAGTGAGAGATTTGTAACCTTATTTAATCGTTGCTGAACCAGAGTTTGTATAAAAATACATTTAAACTGATGAGGACTAGAGAGGTTTTTCTAGCGCAGACTTATCATGTAAATGGATTTGAATTTGACCACTGAAACCTTGATAGCTTTAGTCTTGTCTGGGTTGAAGGATTAATTTAGGTATGCTTTCTTGAGTGGGGAAAATAACTGTTAGTTTAGGTTGAGGGTGTATGAAACAAGGACTGAAATGAACCTTGGTTTTTTTTATCACTCTCTTTGGATAACTTGAGCAGGGTTACCCAGAGAGTACTTTAAAACAATGCATGCTCATTCCCAGTGCTTTGAATTTGAATGTATTTCTTGCTGTCCGTAATTTTGTTAGCAGCTGCTCCTTCCTGTGCTGAAGCACCCTTGCAGGAAATGGTGATCGAGGAAGAATATGAAAAGCAGCAAGCAGACGTGGAGATGAAGAAGGAGCTGTGCCCCTACGCTGCAGTGGGAGAATGCCGTTACGGAGAAAACTGCGTGTATATCCACGGGGACGTGTGTGATATGTGTGGACTGCAGGTCTTGCACCCGATTGATGCTGCGCAGAGATCTCAGCACATAAAGGTAAGCAAACAACCGTCTGGTGTTAAACAGCTTTAGGTTATTGCTTCCTACTCCCTGCAATCACTTGTCACTAGTTCCCTTTCATTTGAAGGTGCATGCAGGTCAGGCAGTGAATGAAATCCTGTTGTAAACTGGACTGTTTCCTGTCAGGGCCATACTCAAAAGCATCTGAGCTTCCTTATCTGTGCTGGGGGGGGAGGTTGGCTTAACGATACTAAAGCTTTGTTCTTTACCTAGTAAAACTAGAAGGTCTTTTAGATTGCCTTTTAAATCTTTAAACGCAATGTCTGAAGAAAGAAATTTGAACTCTGAATTGATTGTTCCCCACTACCTGAGTAAATGGGGTTTTATTTTGAAGACAAAGATGTTTCATCTTAATCATACTCCATTTATTACGCAAAACACCAGAGTAAAACTGAGCTTTAAAAGCTGTAAGAGTTCCCCAGGTGACCAGTTGACTCTGTAGTTGTTTTCTTTGTCTCTCCTTTGCAGTCTTGCATTGAAGCTCATGAGAAGGACATGGAGCTTTCATTTGCCGTCCAGCGTAGCAAAGACATGGTGTGCGGGATATGCATGGAGGTGGTGTACGAGAAGGCTAATCCCAGCGAGCGCCGCTTCGGGATCCTCTCCAACTGCAACCACACTTACTGTCTCAAGTGCATCCGCAAGTGGAGGAGTGCTAAACAATTTGAGAGCAAGATTATAAAGTGAGGCGCTTTCCCATTTTGATTGTGCTTTGTTACAATGGAAGGACTTAGTAACTTGCGACAACTTGCAAGACTTCCTGATGCAGACTGCACAGAGACTGCATTTGATGCATACTAACTTCAGTTTGGAAGTGAAATAATAATAGGGGTAACATTTACACTCTGATTTGGTTAATATGTGTTAAGTTTGCAAAACTCAGTTAATAGTAGGAAATAACCTTTATTTAGTTAGCATGTTGTCCAATGGTTACTGTTTGTGTCTTGGACATTCAGCCAGGAATCTGAAAACAGATTAACCAGTTCAGAATGTATGCTGCTTACTTCATTACCACCCTAGTGCTTTAATAGTTAACAAAACATTTCTCCATTTGAAGGCTGTTTTAAAAATCAAAAATACAGAAATCAAGCCAAAATAAATTTATCTAATTCTAAAGAAAAAGGACTCTGTGTGAAGTGTTTTTTTAAGCTTTTCTGAGACAAGCTAACCAGCTGCCGATACCATTGAGTTCCTAAAGAGCAGAGTTTAGGTTATCCTCATGTGTGAGAGCATCTAAATTGAAAAGTTCATACAGCTTGTAGCACATGCAGTATATCTCTAAAGATGGACATGTGCCATGACTTGTTATGTAGGTGAGAGAGTGCCCTGTAATGTGGAATTTTGCAGCACAGTCTGTTCATTCCTCAGGTCCTGCCCAGAATGTCGGATCACATCTAACTTTGTCATTCCAAGTGAGTACTGGGTGGAGGAGAAGGAAGAGAAGCAGAAACTCATTCAGAAATACAAGGAGGCAATGAGGTATGAACACTGCAGCCTTTTGTCAGGTTCAGACTGCAGCAATAAAGGCACACCTGGAGAAGAAGGGTGTTGATGTAAAGCCCTCTCACACCTTCTTTCCACCACCATGCGTGAAGTGCATCCATGCCTATCTGCCCACAGATGCATGGAACCACTCAGTCATAAAGCTATTCCTCTGTTCTTTGTCCTCAGCCTTTCCCTTCTACATGCAAAACACTGGTGGTGTAGCCATAAGGTAGAAGCTTGTGCGCTGCGAGCCATCGATGTCCCTGTGCATGCACTGACCCACACACGTTTTGTAATACAGCATTTCTGCACATAAGTGTTACACGGATGAAATACCTTCAGCTCTAAATGGTAGCTGAGATCCTTTTGGACTACAGATAAATGCAATTCTGAAGTCTGGTTGGGGTCTGCTCTGAGTAAGGGTTGCGCTGTTTTCCTTTCCAGCAACAAGCCATGCAGGTATTTTGACGAAGGCCGTGGGAGCTGTCCGTTTGGAGGGAACTGCTTTTACAAACATGCGTATCCTGATGGCCGCCGGGAGGAGCCGCAGAGACCCAAAGTGGGAACATCGAGTAGATACCGGGTCAGTGGCTTTTATTCTTTCTATACCGAGAAACTGCAAGAGGAGTGTGTGTTGTATCAGCTGCCTTGAGAAGAGGATGGGGAAATGTTTGGGGTTTTTTTGCTTATGTTTGTTTGTTGTTTGATTGTTTGTTTGGGTTTTTTTTTTTACTTCTGATAGACCTCTGTAATGGTCAGTTTGAAGGAGGTGGTGGTCTAAAGCTTGTGAGTGCTGGAGGCCAAGATGGAGAGAATGAATTTTAAAAACTTTCTTGGTACACCACCATACTGCAGTAGAACTGTTGGGTAGCGTTAATAGGGGTGTGTAATGGTAAATTCTGCTGGAGGTCAGTATCTCCCTGAAGGAGAAACGTGGTTTCTTGCATGTCAGAAAGTGCACTGGAGGTTGAACCTTAGTCATCCTCTGGTAGAACTCCTGCCTTGTACTTCTTGGTCACCTGGGGAAATACTTGTGCTCCACTTGCAGGCCCAGCGGAGGAATCGGTTCTGGGAGTTCATCGAGGAGCGAGAGAACGGCGATCCGTTCGAGACCGATGAGGATGAGGTGGTGACCTTCGAGCTTGGTGAGATGTTGCTTATGCTGTTGGCAGCAGGCGGTGACGATGAGCTAACGGATTCTGAGGATGAGTGGGACTTGTTTCATGATGAGCTGGAAGATTATTATGACTTGGATCTATAGCACCTGTCAGTGGAGTGTGGACTGTCGTCTTGGCTTCAGGCAGTAGCTATTACCTGTGGTGTTGTGGCAGTGCCTGTGTTTCTCCTAGGCAGGCCAATCAATTCCAGGTGCTGTTGTAATAACTTTTACCCAGGGTCTGTCTCTTCCCATCCCCTCCCGCCCCAGGAGTGTTGTTTTTCCTCTGTTTAAACAAATAACAAGAAATAAATCTTTAAAATGTTAGTTTTTGTAAAAATGAATTTAACTGTCAAACAGTTAGCTTAGGTTTGTTGCTTCATCTGTGTACCCAACAGAGTTCACCCAGTTCCAGGGTTAAAAGTGTTTACAGGACTTCCACACTCATTTTGAAGAGCCCAGATACAAAAATGAGCAGTGGCCATGCAGTGGGGATGTAAATTGGCTGATGGCCTTTCTTCTGTCTTTGTACCAATATTTCTGACTTCTGGCCAGATACAAATATTCTTTCTGGCATCAGCTCCGTTCCAGCCCCCTCATGTACACATCTTCATTTGTGATTTTGGTCTCTTGTTTACTTGCACATTACTATTACTACTGTGTAACCAGAACCAGGTGTGAACGTTCTGGGTTTTTACTGTGTTTAGCATGAAAGGAAAATGTCATTGTGAAAGGAGAACTCTCTATGTGTATATACAGATAATTGTAGAGTTGGACCTCAAGGAGGGGGAGACTCTGTAAGTTAAAAATAACAAAACCATCTTTCATCCCCTCTTGGTGCATGAAGTCTAGCCTCCAATTGGACATGAAACTGGTTTAGTGGTCTCAGCCCAGTCTGTGGCAGTGATCTTAACTAACTATCGCTTAACTTAATAGACGGCACTCCCTAATACACCAGCTCTCTTTCATGTGTATGGTTAGGGTTGTCCAGGAGCAGAAATCCGGTTAGCCAAGGTGGGGTCAGAGGGACACCAGAGAGGCCCCTTTAGCTTTATTTGCTCTGTAAATTTTAGAACTCGGTGTAACCACTTAAGCTGTGAGCTTTGCTAGGAAATGGCCGAGCCTCTCAGCTGGTTTGAGGTACACGTGCCTCTCAGCATCTGAGTTGGGCAGGTAGCCTGGTGAAGCTGTTCAGTTTATGTGAGTTACTGCTTACAAAGGCAGTCATGCAGTTTCTGGCTGTAATTTGCATTGAGAAATTACTTTGCCACCAAAGCCCCAGCACAGGAATTTTAACCTTGCATTACTTTATTGCTGTTTTTTATTGACTCGTGGATGCCCCGTGATCTGTTCTCCTGCTGCTCTTGTCCCCTAGACTGCCTCTCCTTTCACTTTTAAATGGAATGAGAAATTGTTCTGAGGTCTATGATGTATTGTTTTGCAGCTGCCTTTTGTAAGAAGCACTTTTCCCAAATAAAAAAAAACCAAAAAAATTCAACAAGAAGTCTGTCTGTTCTTTTCAGTCTGAAGCCTCTGTATTTCAGTATGATTATCTGTGTGTGTGTGTTTCTGTAAATATAAAGGCATTCATCCTTCTGCAGAACCGTGTCACACTAATGTGGACTTTTAACGGGGTTATAACCTTTCCAGCAAAGAGCCTGTAATAGGCAGCTGAGACAGTTGAACTCTTGAAGGAACAGCGGGGCGGTTAGTGGGAGTAGATGTGGCTTGCTTTCTCAGAAGGAAGTTCTGCGCTATGGTATCAGTTTTATTTGTCCTGAACAAAGTCAATTGTCGTGCATACTGTACTGACAGTTTCCTGCCATGATGCTGTTTGGACAGTAAGTCCAAGCATTGTCTGTGGGCCACTTCCTGGGAACAACATGCTGCTTTAAGCCTATGCTTGTTCAGAAAGAAGCGTCATTCTACTGCAGAAAGAATGCATTAAGGTGGAAGTAAACTAGAAATGTATTCAGAAGTTGAGGGATACAACTTAATAAAAGTTTAACTGAACAGTCTAAACCCAGCTTTGGTTTGTTTGGGGTTTTGGTTTTGTTTTTTTCTGAGAAGGAAGTAGCAGAGGGAAGAAAAGGATTTGAATGTATCTTGTGCGAATGACATTTAGAATTCATAGGGGAAAAAATGAAAGGCTTTGGAGTGGAACTAGCCTTAAGTTGTTACATCCTGTTGGAAAGCTGCATTCCAACTTAAGTTTAACAAATCTGTGTTCTGGTAAGATGGGAAAAGGTAGTGAAATTACCAGCCAGAGCACATTGCACTGGCTTTCCTTCATAAGGAGTCAGAAATGGCATGCTCCGCTTTCTGTGTGTATGTGTGTCACAATGGTGGATGCTGCTGCTCCTAACCCTTAACCTAACCCGTACGTGCTCCAGGTAGAGCTGGGAGTAGGCAAATCAGTGCTGTGTGTTGGCGGTTCTGTCTAGCTGCAAGGAGAGGGAGGGAGGTCATCAAGTGCACGCTGACAAGGAGTTTGGGTTGATCACTCGCTTTGAAGCGTGCTGTGGCTCCTGTTCTGTAAATTCAAAGAGCTGCCTGTATTTGTCATCGGGCAGGACTGCTGTGTGTTGTTGACAGTTGGAATTGTGCTGGTTCGTAGGCTTGTTTCTAAGCTTGCTGTTATGCTGTGCTTTCCACCCACCCACCCCAAACTGGAATGACTGAAAAGAGTAAGGCCTTTGAAATGAGTAAAGTATGTTAGTAGGCTGCTGTTTTTCCCTCTGTAAAGAACAGGAATAAATCAGTAGAATTATGACAAACTTTTAATGTAAAAAAAACCCAAAGAAACAAGACTTACAACTTAGCCTGTGTTACATTTTCTTTAAGCAAATACAGAAGGTACAGAAACTGCAGAGGCCACTGAAAGTAGTGTCAAGATGAAAAAGGTATAAAGACTCTATGAACATTCCCCAGCAAATTCTTGATTTCAAAAGAAAAATCTTAGAAAAAGATGTATGCTCTCACTTGAAGTGCCTTGACTTTACTTCCTGTGCAAGAATGTATACAGATGGTTTGATAGAAATTTTGCGTCTTGTGCTAAGTGCAAAACCAAAAGTTTACTGCCCATTCTGATGGGTCTGAATATGACCATACAAGCAAAGAGCACTTGTTGCAGCCCCTGCTGCTTTAGTTCAAGGCTCAAGAGCCCAGCTCTTTCTGGGTGGTAGCCAGGGTATGTTTTCATCTTGCTGAGGGGATGCCTGGTTCTTTTAATGAAATAAGTAACTCTTCCCTGCTACAGCAGAGAGAAAATACATTTCTGTTTGGAGGCTCGTGCGAGGTCTGGAGCGTCTCACGTTTGGAACAAAACTTGCATAGACAGAATTATTGCTGCTCCAGCAGCTTAAAACAAGAGGGAATCAACATGTAGTCCCTTTAGATGCAATACGGGACTGTGCTGTAGGCACAAAGCTGCCACAAAGACAGTTTTACTCTGGTACTAGCATTAGAGAGGCATTATTCAGCTGTAGTTGTGGTGAGCTGAGCTTTGCTTCAGGTAAGCAAAACTAGACAGACTTGGCAGTGAAAACTGTAATAAGCAGCAATGTTTATAACACAGCTGTAGCAAGGAAACGTGGGATTGCAACTATGCTAAGCCTCCCTCCCTACTTGCTGTTGCTGCTATCCATGGGTATGCTGTTGGTCACTTGCAGCCAAGACAGAGACAGCTGTTGGGCAACAGCTTGGTGTAATCACATGGACAGTGTAATTGCATAGACAGTCCATGCAGGCAGATGAGTTAATGTTGATTGTAGAATAACAGCACTAGAAACAGTGCTTTAAAAGACTTTGAAGTCCTACCTCTCAAACAGCAAGCTCCTATTAAAAATTGGACTGCTCTTAGGTAGGGCTCTTGGCCTGTCTTAATCTATTCTCAGAGTACTCTGATATCCCAGCATGGACCTTTGTAGTTCAAGTCCTTAAACTTGACTTCTGAAGCTTGAGAGGTGCTAAAAAATGGCTGCAGGAGTCAGTATGCAGAGCAATGAGTAGTAAAGCTCCTCTGCCTGCAGTCAGATGTGGTGTTCTGGGAATTGAGATACATAAAAGTGTGACTGTTGGCAGCCCCCAGCTGCAAAGGCCACTTCTAGCTGTGCTGTGGTTAGAGCACTCACCTGCCTGGGGGAAGCTTCAGTTTCACTCCGCTTCCAAAAGCACAGGCATGCATCTATTCCTGGAAGCAGGCTCTCTTTCTGCTCAGGGTATGAAAACTGCCTTCTCTGTCTCCTTTCCAACTACACTTAAACATTAACTGGAATGATTAGATAAGAACCTCCAGCTTTTCTTATTAAGAGCCTGTCCCCTACATCAGAAGAAAAGCTTGGCTGCCTAGGCAGGGCCACGTGCCTTCCACAGCACTAGGTAGCAGTTACATTTGCTCTTAAGCCAGTCAGCTTCTGGGAGGTCTCACTTTGCTCCCTTTTAAAATACTTTTTTTTTATTACTCTGTTTCCTTGAGAGTTGCTGCTTTTAATTTAATTATCTGGCATGGCTGTGCTATCAAGGCAAGTTACGGGCCACAGCTAAGATTCTAATACTTCTTCCAAGTAGATAAAAATGTAACTTAGCTTATGTCCAGGCTGGCTGTGCAACTCTTAAAGCTGTGGGACAGTAGTTAGTTTTTAGAACAGCATTGTAAACAACCCTAGAGTAGTCTACACTTCCCACGAGCAGATGACTGATGCTGTCAAGAAGCACCCTGACTTTGTATGTGATGCTGGGGGAACACCCATTCCTAGAGGGCTCCCTAGCAGTTAAGGGGTAGCTGCTCCACTGCAGAGAAAGGCACAGCTGCAGAAGTTACTGCGTGCTTGGGTTTTTATCTAGTGCTGCGGTCTTGGTCTAGGATAACATGCTATAATAAAGGGATTTTAAGTTTATAGCTGTCCTTAAATAGTAATACTGTTTAATAATATATATTCCAAAGAACCTTCTTGATAGCAACTGCTGCAGCTCACTCTTTGTTCACATGAGGACAGTTTAAAGAAACCAAAACCTTATGGAAACCATTTAGTGTAACTGCCTAAAGGGCTTGTGGAAGATGCCAACCAACCAGAAGAGGTCACACTCCCCTTTTAGAGGCACAATAGGGTAGGTGTTTTAACACTAGTTTCTTGAAAGAGCAGGGAGGAGCCTGTTACACCTGTTGAAGGAGAGGGAATGGTGCAGCTCAAAAGACAATCACAAGCTTGTTCTCCCTGATCCCGTGTTGCACAGACTTCTGCCAAGGAAGGACTTTGCCAGCAGCTCCGTGTGAGCTGGAAGAGAACAGCAAGAGCCCTGTAACCCAGCAGTGTGGGGCAGTTAAAGGAACATCAGCCCCCAGAAGTCTCCATACTGAGGGTAAGCAAAGTAACTTCCTACAGTGCTAATTACAGCAGTAAACCAAAGGAACCATACAAAGGTTAATACTCTGCTGGTACAATCCTTTCTCTAATTCTTAGCTAATGAGAGACTATAAATGGAAATTAACACAATACTTTTCCGTTAAGATATCCTGGAGGATTAGTGTTTGTTGCAATAGTCCTTCAGAAACAGAACATAGTTTGCTAGCAGCTTTAAGTGTGGTTACTAAAAAAAATATAATGTAGAACTGCTACATAAATTGTCACCAGGATTAGTTTGGATTTTAAACACAAGAATATTAAGCATACATTTGACTGCTTACTTAGTGAAAAGAGATATAGATACTAGTTGTTTGTAAACTGGTTTGCTACTTGTTCATCCGTTTGAAAGGTTATGGTGTTTACTGTTGTTTAAGTATGCTAACAAATGCAACTACTATGCTAGTACCAAATCAAGGTAAAATGGAGATTTATAAAGTAAACATCAGAAAGAGAATGCCTGAAGATGATGCAGCTTTCTCCACAGCAGGAGAGAGCAAAAGGCTCAGAGGGCAGCACTGAACACTTTACCCCTCAGTTTACACAGAGCTGAATTAACCCCTCCATATGAAAGCAGAGAACCTGACCAGAGGAAGCATTAATAACAGTAGAAATATCTGCAAGACTATAAATCTGATTCATTCTGCTTTATTTTTTTGTGCTTCTCAGACAAGGTTTTCCAGACATACTTGCTACGTATTTTTCCCCAATTTTTCAAGAACTTGTGAAACACAGGCAGAGTGCCATCTGGTAAGCTAGCAGTGTACCAGGGCTGCTTTGCATGTCACCCAGGCTGGATTTTATCATTACAGAGTTTAAGTTCCAGTCACATAGATTAACAGTAACGATGTGACACACTTCGGTATGAACGTCAAAAAAACTTTCTCTGGATAGTATTTCTTTCCTTCCTTTCCCGTTTCCATCTACTGGAAAAACCAAACACTAAGCCCTAAACCCTTCATTCAGTTCCAGTACATAGAAGAAGTAAGGTCCCAGTAGCAGAGCTTGCTAGTAGTAGCACTAGAAGGTTTTGTATTGCTTCAAGACATTCAGTTGCCATAGCAGCATATCTACTTGCCATGGGGTCGCTTTCTGGTATACCCCATACTGGTTTTTTACACTATCTTACCCCTTGCTGAATTTTACAGGAGCTTGAATCGCTGCTTCACACTCCCTGGAAAATCTACAGGCTTACACTCAAGCTGCCATTGGCCCTTTGCACAAAGTACAAAAGTACTTTGATTAAAATCAGCAAGACTGGGGGGGGGGGGAAGATAAGTCCTTTTGCTCCAGCACGGATTTAGGCCATTACTGGGACCTCGACAGCTTCACTACTTGTAGCAAGTTAGTGTAGCAAAACAAAGATCACTACTGGAAACTTTTTTTTTTTAAATAACTTTTCTCCCCCAGGAAGAAGGTTGGGACCCTAGTGTATCATACTCTGCCTGCGATGAAACCCCAGGAATGTCTCCAGGTTTGTTCTGGGAGGAAGTCAGCACAGATGTGAAATCACATGCTGCTTCACAAATGTTGTGAAGTTCCTTGGGACAGGTGGCTACCTGCCTTATAACAGGACCACCCCTCAGTGGAAGTTTAAGCAGCAGTGGGTTAGTGCTGTCCAAGCATGCATCAGACCTTTTAAAGCTACTGGCAAAGAGTAAAGTGCTTACGCTAGAAAAAGCAACATGGCTTAGAAGGGTCAAATCAATGCAGAGCTCTGGTGTAAATTTGTCTTCTGACACAGACAGAAAATCATTTAAGGCTATAATTAAAAGGCAGTAATTGTTATAGTTCTCTTTGGTTAAGGCAGGGGCTGGCAGCTTCCCGAGTCCTCTCGGCTCAGAAGTTCGTGTTAAAGCATGAGCTGCCATGTTCAAAGCAACCTGTGTTACCCACAGCAACAACAACCTCTGAAGATACTTACAAGCCAAACTGCAAGGTAGATAACAAGTGAGATGGCTTGAGGCCACATAGTAACGCTCTTTCTGAATGAGGTGAAATCAAAGAGCCTCAGAAGAATGACATCTTCCAAGTTCTTCCCAACATCTGTCTTCAGCAGAGGCACTGGGTCTTCTCCACACTTGGACTGGCAACCACTGGCCTGGAATCAAGGTAGATGCTGTTTGGAGGGCTCTCTCCATGAAGCTGTAAGGTATTTCGGGCTATTAGCTCCTTAGCCATTAATGTGAACACCTCTTCTATGTTTTGAGCTTCCTTTGCTGATGTCTCCAGTACAGCCAAGAGCCCATGCTTCTCTGCCAGTGTGCAGGCATCTTCAAACAGGACTTGGCGCTTATCCAGGGAATCTGATTTGTTCCCTTAAAAGAAGGTAAAGGGATAATGCAATAATTTACTCTCTAGAAAATTAATCTTTAAATGCAATACAATAATTAAGTTTTATTAAACAATAGGTTTGTTAGGAGTAAGAGTTACTGCAAAAAACAAGATGTAAGCACATCAGATCCACAAACATAGAATGTGGATCAAAACTGCAGCTAATCATATGATGGTATCAAAGGGGTTAAAATGGAAACAAACTAAAAGCCTGTGTTTATCTAATTACTTACTGTCAATAGCAGTGCCAGACAATTATTTGGAATTAACTGTTGGTCCCTATTCCCTGGTGGTTTTAAACATGAAGTAGTATTTAAGTTAAACATTAAAAAAAAAAGAGAGAATAGAAATTTTGTAGCTATAGCAATTGCACACAGAAAACCAAAGCAATATTGCCTAAAGAAAGGCTTATTCCTCACTTACCCTCCAGCGGAAGTCCCATGGGTTTATCTACTGTCAAGCTACTTTGACACATCTCAAAGGGAATGCTAAGCGCTGAGGATCTACAATGGTGTTAGTCTAAAGCAAACCTCAAAAAACCAAAAAAAACCCAAAACAAACCAAAAAAAAATCTGACCCCTTACTAAAATACAGGAAGAACCTGCTCAAATGTTAGTCAAATCTTAACATGACATATTTCTACATGTCAGTCATTTTAAGCTGATGTCAAAAAAGACAAGAAGTTGCACCACCTACCGTAATACTTAAAATGTATACTTAAGTTTCTGCATGTATAGATTAAACTTCTACTTGAAGCAGTTTAACCAAAATCTATCAGAAGCCATGAAACACCTCAGATAAAACACCTTTGTATATTTAAGTAGTTGCAGCACATGTAGAATTATCATCAGTTCTGGTACATGCAGTACCTGCCTGAAGTCTACATTCATAGCTTCACCACCAGACAACCCTTCACCAACTTCAGACCTTGAATTTGAAGCACATATAAGCCAACTCCCCTCCCATTGAGTCCGCCCCCGCCTTTTATTAAAAAAAAAAAGGCAACCCATTCCCCCAAAGGACCCCCCATCAAAAAAAAACCAAAACCCAAACCCACAACCCACCAACTTGCTTGAGGTTTATTTGCCTTCTTAAAGGGTCCCCTCCTCTCCTCCTTCAGTTCCAGATGGGAAAGTTAGACTCAACCTCACGCTAGAAAGATTTACAAAGACTTTGTAAAAAGACTTCCTGACAAAGTAAAGCAAACACCACCAGCTTTGGAATAGAGCACCAAGCTGGATTCTTGACAAAAGCTTTCTTTTTACCAGTTTCAGAACTTTTTAAAAAAGAACAAGCACCAGCAGCCTCCACCACGCACACAGATAGGTCTTGTTCTTTAAATTCAAGAGAGAAGTTAGATAAACTCTCTCAAAATTCAGTGATTTTCTTTCCACCCCCTTCTTTATTCATTCCAAGCACTGGAGTTACAAGCAGGTCAGAATTTGTTGTTTGCTTCTTCAGAGAAAACAGGAAGATCCACCACAGCAGAATTTGCCAGGAGCATCAGCAGAAGCTTGCGTCCTGTGCCTGCTGTGCTGCAGGGCTCAGTGCTGCCGATCCTCAAGAGCCAGTCTGGGCTGCTGGGGCTGCACACGTTGCCCTTGGCACAGTGCCACAGTGCACAGGCAGACAGTGGAATGTAAATAAAGGCTCTGTCATTTTACTATATCAGTTCTCTATAGTTTGTATCTTCTTCCTTGGGGGGGGGGGGGGGGGGAGAGAAGAGCAATAATAACCTGAAATACAAAGGGAAAGAGCACACTGCTTCCTAGCAGCTCCATTCTCACCAGTTCCTACCCCTTCCTTTCTTCAAGAAGCAGTTTCCCAAATGCTAGTAGAATAAATGAGGAGGAATGCAAGCAGACTGCTTCATGCTCTGCACAAGCCTCCTCCCCATCTACAGCCTTACCTGAGTCCCATTACAGAGCAATGCGCACGCATATGAAAAGAACAGAGAGGAAAGGTGAGAATGAGGTGTTGTGTTGCTCTCTGCATTCTCATTCCTCTTGAATTATTGAGCTGCTAAATTTCTGTGCATCAGGAGTACAGGGTCAGACTTAATGCAATTCTAACCTCAGTAAGGTTGTCTCTGCCTGCGAGACTAGCAGTGGGATTGTTGCCTTGTTTCGGCATGAAAGGAACAAGTAGAAAGGTATCACTGTCTGCAGTGGCCTTAGTCTTGTCAGGACCAGGCTGTCACTGTCCTCATTTTTTAAGCTTAGGCCTAATTGCTGCACTTTCTGATCTTTAGTTAAAACTGCATTCTTCTTTAATGCATAGTTTATAGATACTTTTAGTAGTGGGGTGAAGAAGTAAGGAGCAGTTTATACACACGTTAAAAGAGTTGCGTAACGTAATACGCCTACCCAAAAAGATCAGATGCTTACCGATTAACATTATGACCAAGTTTGCAGCACCATACTTTTCAATTTCGTGAATCCAGTGAGGAATGGATTCAAATGTAGACCTCCTAGTAAGGTCATAGGCCAGGATGGCCCCATGGGCGCTCCTGTAGTAAGACTGGGTTATCGTCCGGAAGCGTTCTTGACCAGCTGTGTCCCACACTTGGATCTGTAAGAAAAAAGAAGCTGTAAAGACCAGTGAATTTTGTTTCCTATGTATTTGCCATCAGCATCTACACTTTTGAGATGCCTTGTCTAGAAGGCAGCTAGACCTGTCCCAGCTCACTCTGCTACACCACAGTGTGACTTTGCCCCATTTAGATCTGAAGGGACATTTACATGCCTGTAAAAACAACCTACACAGACCAAAGGGAAAGGTGCAAGGATAAACCCAGCTCTGCAGAAAGGCCAAGAAACCTGCTTTCAACAACTATACTAAAAGATATAGGGCATTACAGCCCTTTAATAAGCACAGAAGAGCTAAGAAGCCCTGATGGTTGGGCAGAGGAAAGCTATACAAAGGGCAGGTGTCTGAACTTTCATCCGCACACAGAGAAGAATTCTAGCTAACAATTTCTTCCGGTGTTTGTCTTGCCAGTCTCCATCTTCTTCAAATCAAGCACCCATCAAAGCAGAGACTTTGCAAACTTCAGGTTTTTTCTCCTCAGTGTCCCAGCTCAACCCCCCCTATCTCTAAAGGAAGAGACAACCCCTCCAAACCAGAGCCGGCTTTCAAAAAACTCCTTGCAGGCAAACCATGAGACCTTTCCACAGGTAGAACCAGAGAGTATGTACCCAAATTAGGACGGCTGCCTTCCCCAGGGTACCCTCCCCTCGGAAACACTCCTGGGGAGAAAGACGGACAGCTTTTGCCTCCTGCCTTCAGCGGGGCCGAGCAGGGGACGCCGTGCATCCCCCCGCTCCCCTGGCGGCCTCAGGGGAGCGGCGGGGCGGCAATGGCGGGCGGGGCTCGCCCCGGCCACCCACCTTCACTTTCTTGCCGTCGATGTCCATCGAGCGCACAGTGAAGTCGACGCCGATGGTGTTCTGCTGCTTCTCGCTGTACTGCCCCGTCTTGAAGCGGTGCACTACACAGGTCTTCCCCACGTTGGAGTCCCCGATCAGGATGATCTTGAAGAGGTAGTCGAAGGCATCGTCCGCGCCGGAGCTGGGGAAAGGCATCGCGGCTCCCGTGCGGGCCTGCGGTGGGGGAGCGCGGCGAGGAGGAGGAGCCGCCGCCCTGGCCTAGCTGACGGCAGCCCGGGGGAAGGCACCCCTGTCCCGCTCACCTGCTGGCACTCGCTCACCTGCTGGGACAGGTAGCGCCCGCTTTGTATCCGCCCCGGCCCGGCCGGGGCCGGCGGGAAATGTAGTTCTCTCTCCTCCCGTCGCCGCCGCCGCCTGGGCTGCCCCGCGGGCTCAGCCTGAGGAGCGGTGCCGTCGCTCCCCGCCCTCTGACAGGGGGGAGGCGGGCAAGGGCCCCGGCGTGCCGGGCGGCAGAGCCGGAGGGCCGTCCCGGGCAGAGGAAAGGGCCGGACTACAGCTCCCGCCGTTCCCGCGGGCCCTGCCGCCGGAAGAGCCCCCTCCGTCAGACTTCCTGAGGGCCGTGCTGGCCGCCGGGCCAGGTAGGAGGGTGGGTGATTGCCGCCGGGGCCGGAGCGGGGTGTAATGGCCGCCGCGGGCTAACGGGTGCGCTGCCCACTCGCTTTGGTTCCTCGCCCCGCTGAGGACGTGGCTGCCCACGCCGGGACCCGGGCGGGGGCTCGCTGAGGGCAGAGAGCCGCGTCCTCATCGTCCGTCTGGGTGCTTCAGCGGGGGAGCCAGCCCCAGCAGCCCGGCCCAGCCGAGCCACGCCGCGGACAGGGCAGCGTGCGGAGCCGGCGCCGCAGCCGGCCTCAGGTGAGCCCTGCCTGCCGGCGGGAGCGCAGCCCCTGCGCCGGGCCGGGCCCTCGCCCCGGGTCTCTTCCGCCGGAGCCGCCTTACCGGCGAGTGGCCTGCCTGCCTGCCAGCCTGGCGCCTCTGCTGCGGGCGCGGCCGGGCTGGGCTCGGCGCTCGGAGGGCTCCCGTTTCCTCCTAGGCGGCGAGCAGCTGGAGCTGCCGGGGACAGACAGGCGCTCTGCTTGTGCTGGTTGCCAAGGGCCCCGCGAGGGTTTATGCCGCCTTTCCTCTTTACGTTTGGAAAGATGTCAGAAAAGAATGCCTTAATTTGGGGTTTTTTTTCCCCCATTTTTTCTTTAATTTTTTTTTTTTTGTTTGTTTGTTTATTTTGCATTTTGGAAGTCCCAAGAATGTTAATTCTGGTCTTTCCTGATGGCTTTGGAGGACGGCAGGGTGGTATTAAGGAAGTTTATTTTGAACTTAAGGTGACTCATTTTGACCTCAAGCGAAGGGATAAGGGAGAATGCAGAAAGCTTAACAAAAGCTTGTTCAAAACATCGGTTAGCTGAAGGTAAATAGTGTTAAACAAGCAGGCAAGGCAGTCTAACACTCTAGAAGCAGTCCCCTTCCTTTCATAAATGCCTCAGTGCCTTGAGTTTTGTGATGTATCATGCCCTCCTAGTTTTTCCTTCCCCTCTGCTACAAATTTCATGTGGTATTCTCAGAATAATTAGAAGGCTAATTTATAAGGATAAACTCCTACTTGCATACTCTTCTGGCCTAGGGAGAATGCCAGCTGTGAATATAAAAAGGACAGGATGAATGAAGAAAAAAGAGAAAACAAAATCTCTCATAGTCATTTCTACACTGTAAGTAAGTGATAAGTGTCATCCTGTGCCAGAAGGTCTTCTGAAAAGCTAGCTGAGATTGAAAAAGGTGGAGGAACAGGAAATGTTAATAGTAAACATTATAAAAAAAAAAAAAAAGGTGACTTTAAGGTCAAAACCAGGTCTTAACTTTAAAAAGACTCAGTATCTTGGACAAATAGGATCTATATTTGCATATCTTGACATGAAGCAAGTAGTAAATCTCGTGTTTTGGGCTGAGAGCTGATTACCCAAGGAAGGAACTTTTCCTGCAGCATTGCACAAGTGGTGGTCATCTTCTTTCCTCTGGAGAACCCTCCTGTCTTCTGTTGCCTTGTGAGAGGGGAGGGAGAGGCAGGGAAGGGGAATGAGCTCGTGCGTTTGACCAACAGACTCTGTGTGGTTCACAGGCCTGTAAAGACCCTGGTGCTGGGGAACTGAAGTGCTTTGGGTCCCTTTCTCCGTGCAGCTTGTGTGAGGGACAGCCCTGAGTGGTTTTACCGCTTCCTGGAAGGCAGTAGCACCGTGTGATACTTGTATGGCTGCCGAGTAAGTTTTTATTCATTGACACTGAGAAATGGTCTGAGACATTAAATGGAGGTAATATCTAGATTACTTGTGAAGGTGCCTGTTCCAGGCTTAGCTTTGCCTTCCCACAGCTTCAGCTGTGTGTGATTTCCACCCCGCCCCATGTGAACCCAAGCAGCCTAGAAGCTTGTCCCTGCTAGAAGGTGCTGCCAGGCCTGGCTGGGCTATCCTAGCTGGGGGAATGGGAGAGTGACTCAGCTGCACCTGGGCTCTGTAGGTGCAGACGGACTCAGTTCTTGTAGCAGTGTTGTGGGTGAGAATGGAGGTGTGCAAGTGTGGTGTAGGATAAATGTGACTCCAGTGTCTGAAGGGTGTCATGGCCGAGTCCCTAATGCTCAGAGGATCTCCATGCCGTTCTGTGTTTTGGAGGTCAGATGTGGCCTCCGTTTCCATTGTGGTTGATGTATCTCGTAGTAGCTGGCAACTGTTTGTTAGCCAGGTGCACATCACCAAGGAGAGATCAGGAAAGGAAGGCTTCTTACAGGGAAGGTGGTATTCATGAAACCTTTACAAGTTATTAGAGGGAAGAAATCTCTGTGAAATGCAAGCTTTTCAGCAGTAAATGTTTGGATGAGGAAGTCAGAGCAAGAACTTTTTGTTTATCCAAATGAGGTTATGAATCTGAACTTAAAGTCTTCTGTCAGATTTGCAGATCATTACAGAAAGCACCCGTAGATCCAAAAGAACACAAAGGCATTGTGTTATTTCAGGTATGGTTCCTGGGGGGAACAGGGTGGTGGTTATTTCACCTCCCCTCAGCATTCAGAACGTGTGTGGTGTTTAAATGTCTCTTGAAAGTGCAGTTCCCACCAGCTGATGTCTGTAGCTGTCTAAGGGCAGCTAGCATGCACAATCCAGTTCTGCCTTCAGCAGTGACATCCATATGCAGCGTATTGTTTTCTGCACTGTTCTCTCTGTTGCAGACACGAGTGTTTGTGTAGCTGCTGTGTGAGCTGTGTCAGGGAACTCTGCCTGAACAGATCTCTGCCAAGAAAAGGCCAGGGAGGTGTGGGGGGGATTGACCACCTCTCTGCCCAGCGGGGTTGTTTCCTGGGCTCGGTTTGCAGGAGCAGCCCCTCAGCCAGGCCAGCACAGCTGAGGGGGTGGAGTGGCATGAGCCAGCACTGAGAGACTCTGTGTCTATCGTAGCCTTTCATCAGTACTGACAGTAGCTGGTATCTAGAAGTTTAGGCAGATGTCACTCATGCCCTACAGGTAGACAGAGGAAAGTATGACTTGCCACATGCTGTACTGATGAGTTGGTGACAGATGGAGCTATAGTGTAGGGCTTGAGAATGAATAGGCAGGGAGTCTGGCTGTTGGATTTCAGCACTGTCCTCACACTGCTTGCTTTTTTCTAGCTTGGCAAGTTGACTCTTGGGTGTATTCTTTCTACAACATCTTAGAGGCAGTTAGATCCAAAACCATCCCCCACCAGTAACCAAATGATGCTCTCTTGACTTATTCACTGGTCTATAGCCAGCCACACAGCAGTGGAAAATTAATTTATTTATGACTGCTCTGTAGTGCACTAAAAAAAGAAAGGTGCTGAACTGTTTTCAACATGGGAACACCAGAAGTTGGTAGATCCTGGGGGAACTCTTTCGGTGATGAGCACTGAAGAGGCATCTGCAAGGAGGGAAGAAAACAGATGTGGATTGGAGTGCTGGGTGAATGTGAGTAAAAAGACATTTTGGGCATAGAAGGTGATGAGGAACGTACAGGTGACGAGATGGGGAGCAATGTGACACAAATTGGGAGGAAATGGCATAGAGCTGTTCCTGCTGAATTCCAGCTGTTTGGGGGATGCATCTGTCTTTTATGGATGTGTTTTAATTCAAATATGTTTTCTTCTCCCTTCCCACCTTCTGTTTAAGTGAGAAGAAAAATGACATAAGCACTGTCCAGCCTTTGTGGCCAAGGTCAGGAGCAGGGATAGGGCTGCCAGGAGGATGGCTTTGCCTGGAAGCTTGCGGAGGCAGCCTGCAAACAGAGGCCTTGTGTCCCATTGCACCCACCATCATGTTGTCGTGTTCCTGCTGACCTTCTTCAGGTAGGTTGAGTATGTATCTGGACAGAGGAGTGTTCATCCCACTGATTTTTGGGGAGGTGAAGGAGAGTGAAGGTAGGGAAACAGTCTCAATCTCTGGCTGTCAGCCTTGAAAACAAACTTTATAAAGTTTGTAGTACCAACCAGCCTAGAAGTCGGGCAGTAGTGAAGCCAAGTGTTCTCTGCCCCTGGGGAATCCAGCTACAAAGAGGGCTTGCATCACAGGTGAGGCTGGTCCTGGCTGTGCCAAGCTAGCAGCCATCTGTGGCAGAAGAGTGAAGGTGGGTGGTTGTGGGGAGGAGCCAGCTGAAACAGGGAAAGAAGGAAGCAAACCATGCTCAGAACTCTACTGGCTGTTCTGACTGATGGAACATGCTGTCGTTGCTTCTGGGGTCCTCTTCTCTCCCAAAAGTGCTGTTTGCAGAGGGTGGACAGGCCTCTAGAACAGAGAGCTTAACATATCTGAAGGTCTACTTGATTTATTTGCTGAAAGTTTGTCTGTTACACCATCTGACAATGACTGGAGTACCATACTGCTTCTCCTTACAAGTGCTGCTCCACTGGTATCCTTTGATCTTCACAGCAATACTGCCACTGATACCTAATCTGTCTCTGGAAGAGCACTTGTAATGGTGCTTAGCCAGATGAGTGCATCTTCTCTTTTGTCTTTATTGTTTCTCTTGTTGTTGTTGCACAGTCTTTGATTTACAAAAGAGGAGGTCCTTTCCAGTCAAGACCCTGTTTTACAACTCTCCACTAAAATCAGTGTGGCTACCCATAGTTTGTGGCTTCCTGCTGCTGACTGCTGGCTCCAAAACTGCTAGTCCTCTGCTGTGCTGCTTGCTTAGACAGCGTCTATCTGTATTTTGAGCCTCACCCTTTCCCATTTGACCTCCAGGGAAGATCTGGCCAACCTGTGCTTATGTTTTCTTTTTCTGGCAGTTATTCCCTACTCCACGCTTCCAGAAAGACTTTCAGTAATGTCAAAGTCAGCATTTCCAGACAATGGACTCCCTCCTGCCTGAACAGCACAGCCCCTGAGCTCCGGCCATATGAGGTAAGGGCCCAAGGACGAGGCAAGTGCAAAGGGAGGTGGGTAATTTCCAGTATGCTGAGCTTGTGGTGCTGAAGAGGCCCCTTTAAGTGTCCACCAGGGACACTTCTCAGAATGTTTACAGACTCACTCAGTTTGGAAAAGACCCTTGGGATCATCGTGTCCAACCATTAGTCCTACTCTACGGGTTCACCCCTAGACCATGTTCCCCAACACCACATCCAAGCGATGTTTAAACACATCCAGGGATGGTGACTGAACCACCTCCCTGGGCAGCCCATTCCAATATTTCACTACCCTTTCCATGAAGAATTTTTTTCCTACTGTCCAGTCTAAACCTACCTTGTTCCAGCTTGAGGCCATTCCCTCTGGTTCTATCCCTGATTACCTGCGAGAAGAGACCAGCACCAGCCTCTCTACAAAGTCCTTTCAGGTAGTTGTAGAGAGTGATGAGGTCTCCCCTCAGCCTCCTCTTTCTCAAACTAAACAGGCCCAGCTCCTTCAAATGGTCCTCATATGATCTCTTCTCCAGTCCCTTGACCAGCTTCGTTGCCCTCCTCTGCACCCGCTCCAGCACCTTGATGTGCACCTCTTTTTCCAGTGTGCGCGGGAACGTCACATGTCTGAACTGTCATTTTCTGGGTTGTCAGGTGATGGTGAAACCTTTCCTAGTGGTTCCCAGAGAGAAACTTCTCAAGAAGTTACAGTGTTCTGATGGAAATGGAGAGCCCAGGAGAGTAGCTATAGTAACCAGCAGCACAGAGGTGGGGGAGCAGGGAGAAAGAGGGACCCTACCTCTGTTAAAAGGATAGCCAGAGTAACAGAGAAGAAAGCTACCTGAAAGTGCTAGCTGCTGAACATCTAGTACCCTTTGTGTGTGCAGTCCTAGCTTCAGTGAAAGCAGGGGGAGTTGTGGCAGCGTTTGCTTGCAGAGAAGGAAGTTGTATGGTGCTCACACCTCACAAATGGGAAAGCGAGACCTACCTCCTGGCTGCCACCCACAGCCCTTTTAGGGACACTCTTGTTTTTAGCAGTGGCTTGTCCTGAGGCTTTTGGGAGAGGGAAGAAATTTTACATTAACAGCTTGGTCACAGGCTATGAGGTCTGTTAGAGTTGGAAGTTCCCAGTCAGTTGCTGGAGTGTTGTCTGCATTAGAAGTCATTGGCTGGTTGAACATTCAACTGAGGGATGATAAATGCTGGTAAGTGAAAACAGTAAATTTGGCCTGTAATGTATTTGCAATTTCATAGGATGGCAAAAAGGAGTGAGCATCTCAGGGGTGCTGAATGAACTGCGAGGTGTTTCTGTTTAGTCCTTCACTGACATTCAAACAACTGATGTGTTTTGGAAATCGTCTTATGTAGATGACTTGTTCTGTTTGCTGGCTGTTAAGGTCTGTGTGCCTGATCAAGAAAAATGGTCATAATGTTGCTTTTGGTATTCATTTAGGTTACATCAGTTAGCAGTAAAGTCTGTTTTGAGAAATTGGTAGAACAGGTTAAGGCCATGAACAGAGGAGTTGTGCTATTAGTTTTGAACTTTGGTCTGTCTTTGTCACTACAGTTGTTCTTTGTTTTTATACTTTAAATTTTCTTTTTTTAAGTATAACAGTGTTTTGTAGTTGTTTTGTGAGTAGGTCCTAGTGTGATTTTCATTAGAGGGACAACTTAGATCTATACCTTTCAGCCTTTAAAGATTTGTGAGTTCTGGGGAGATTACTTAATGAATTTAAGACTAACGACAAAAGATTTTTATCTTTCTAAGACTGTTAATAGCTTGTGGACCTCCAGAGATTTGTGGTGGAAAGCTGCTGGTCTAAGTAGGTGTGGGTGGCCTCAAGGGGTAAGAAGTACTTTTTGAAAGGATTTCTTAGTTTTCTTGGATACCTGAGTCTGAAGTAGAAACTGTGTTGATGGGCCTTCCCAATCTTACTTTTTTAAACTAAGTGGGTGTGTAATTAGTGTTGTCTGTAGAGAATGTTCTCCTGATGGATGGGTGGGATCAAATGAAAACTGATAATATTTGAATTAGGCGCATTCATAGGTCATGTTTGGATTGGATTTATTTGGTTGTTGGCTTGGTTTTTTTTGTTTTCTTTTATTCTAATGGGTGCATGGCAGGGAGGGAAGAAAACTTTCTCCTGATTAACTTTATTCATTCTTAAGTCATCCTCAAAGCTTGCTGTTTTCACCTGATACCACTAATCTGAGTTTGGGGACAATTGAGCCTTTTTTTTTAGGGTTTGTTTGTTTGTTTTTTGATCTTATTGAAAGTAAAATGAAACTCGGAGTAAGCACAAAAAATAACAACATTAATGACTGGAGTTCATTGTAAATAGTTTCCAACTAGTCTATTTCTCCCCCTCCTTCCTCTTGTGTTCTTTCTTTTCTGTTTGTGGTCTGTCATTTATTATTGCTGCTGCCAGAAATACTTTAAGGGAATTATTCATTTAGTGAAGACAGCAAGATAAGTACAGAAGAGACACTGCACATAAAACAGAATATGCCTTTATTGTATTATTCATTAAGATATCAGTGTTTCTGTGTAAGAAGCTGTCTAACAGTTGCATGCTTTTTAGAAGTAGGGTTTGTTTTGCCAGTCATTTGTCTTGATGCAGGTCAAATGAGCATTTCTCACTTCTGGTTTGCTAGTTTACCCTTTAGAAGTGAAACAAAGTGGCAGTGGACGTTCTGCAATGGGTAATGCCAGAATTGTTCTTCATTTGGTAATCAAAATGTTGGGGGGATTGGAGGTTGCTGGGGCCAGATGCTCTTCTGATTTGGAGTTGGAATTTCCGTTGAAAAACTGTAGAATGAAGAATTGTAGAATGATCCTTGCCTCTCCCTGGTTTTACCTGTTCAAATTTTATCTCTGTAGCTCTGGAACAGCAGCCATTTGTTTCCAAATGCGGAAGAAGCAACTCTCTTCTTGGGGACATTGGACACTATCTTTTTGTTTTCCTATGCTGTGGTGAGTAAAACTAACTCAAAGCTCCTAAGCATTGGTTGAATCTTACTGGGATGATCACACCTAGATTTGGCAGGTATGAACAGGTTCTTCTTCTACTTGCCTAGCACTATTATAGTTAAAAAGCTTGGTTCAAGAGCAGATTTTTTTTTTCCTGCAGTTTCTGTTACTTCTGGCCGTGCCTGTCACCACGTGAAGGTGCTTGAAATGCAAGAGAAATCCCGTAACTTCAGAATTTCTTACACCCCTTTCAGCAGTGGGTGGGAGGGCTGGTTATCTTCTCTCCAAGAGTTTTCAGATTACTCTTTAAAAATGAGAAATCTACTGAGCAACTGTGAGCGGAATTTCTTTGGTGGCAGAAATCGTGGTTAGAATCAAAGCATAAGTTGGTATAACAACATTTGAATCAGCTTGCCTCTTCTACGTCATTTTAATTCTTGCAGATAACAGATGCAAAATCTAGTAGCTTTATTTAATGCTTTGTTTCGTTCTTAGGGTCTCTTTGTCAGTGGCATTGTTGGGGATCGCCTGAATTTACGCTGGGTTTTGTCTTTTGGCATGTGTTCCTCTGCTCTGGTGGTAAGTTGGAACATGCTAGTTTGATTTAGAAATCTCTCTTGGGGTTTCTGGGTAGGGTTTTACTTGAGGGGAGAAGAGGCTGTGTTCCTGTGTTCATCTGCCCATGAGCTGTAGCCGTACCTCGGCCGTCTCAAAGCCTACGTGTAAAACTGTCTCCTGGATGCACTTCTTGCATTGTCTAAAGCACAGAGCTGTGCTGGATGACTCACCTCTTCCTGAAATATCTATTTATGGGTACTGTGTCCGAAGGAAATTCCTAAGTTTGAGGCACTGTCTAGAGACTTGATGAACAGCTTTTGTGCAAGATTGGTGCATTTGGACTTTTGGGGACTGGTTTGCATTATAATTGTTCTCCCAGCCCACACATGTTGTCAGCAAGGCTTTTGCTTCCTAACTCAATCTTTGCTCTCTTCTTTAAAGGCCATGCTAACAATACTGAGCATTCATTTACTTATTTTGTAATTTCTGGGAGGGCACGTGTCAAAAAAGCTTGTCCACTTAAAACAAAAGGGTTCTTCAGATTTGAGCCACTGGAGATAAGCATGAATCAGTTTTATCTCATTGTGGTTTTCTGATTATTCAAGTAGTGGTAAGTGTGTGTGGTGCTTTTGATTTACCCCATGGCTACAGATCCCACCATGGCCTATTGCGTTTTGCAAACACACATCAATCACAGTGTGCCACGGAGTGTGTTTATTTTGGCTAGTTTGGGTTGGGGATCTTAGCAATTGGAGACCTGGCTGTAGTATTTATGTTCAATTTTGCTAAGACAAATGACTGCTGAGAGTTTTGTGTTTGCACAGAGCCTTGTGGATTTGGATGTCAATACAATAGCAGATCAAGAGGCTACTGTATTTTTAGCATTGTTACCGAAAGTATTTGTTTCTTTCTTCTCCTTTCCTGTTGTAATGGTGCTGTTTAGGAAGATAAAAGTCTTTTGGAGTGGAAGTGCCATGACAGCACATTTGTCTCGAGTTGTTTGGGCTCCGCAGTCCATGCTGTGGTGGCTCAGCAGAGGGTGCTGTTACCTCTGAGCTGGTCCTTAAACAATGCCGGGCTTGCCTCTGGCCTGGCCCCTTCCAGGGACCTCGTCCCTGAAATGTAGTTTCTTTTTTTAGGACCTGGCTTTCAGCAGTAGCTTCAGGGTTTCTTCTTTGTTTGTATTTCCCCCTGCTCCCCCTCCCCCTTAGGTATTCTTCTTTGGCACGCTCACTGAATGGTTGCATTTCTACAACAAGTGGTTGTACTGCTGTCTCTGGGTTGTGAATGGCTTGCTGCAGTCCACTGGTTGGCCCTGTGTAGTCGCTGTCATGGGCAATTGGTTTGGAAAAGCTGGGTAAGTTGAGTTATCTTCAGTGACTCAGTTATCTGCCCTGCTGAGCAGTAGATTGAGCCAAAGGTCTCGAACTAAGAAGGGCAACTATTAGGTCAGAATTAAAGTTATATGAGATGAAATATGCCTTACTTGTTGGGGGTTTTTTTCTCTTTTTCTTTTTTTTTTCCCTTTTCCCCTCTTGTGGAGCCACAGAACAGTGTAGTATGGACACAGCTGTGTGTTAAATGCACAGGTTCAAACTTTAGAAGTCCCATAGTGCAGAGTGGCTGAATTCAATTTCTCATGCCACTGGAAAATGTGTTCCTGCCTGCTTACCACTGAAGAGACTGAATGGGAACTGACTGACTGTAGGTTCAACTCTGCCCTTTTGGGGTATTGCAGATGAGCTCTAGCCGCAGATTCTAACCCTGTTGGTGCCAGCTCACCTCTGCTGTAACACAGGTGTTTCAGGATAGAACATTCCTTCCTTATCTGTTTGGTACCCCAAGTTACCCTGTGCTTTTTCATAAATGTCTGTTGAGTGTCTTTGAAGTGGACTGGGAGAATGCTGTAACTTTATTCATGAGTTAAAGTTTCCTTGAATGTTATACTTGTGTTGCTTCTAATGTCGTTTCTTCCTGCATTGCCTTTTTCAAATTTTCTTCCCCTTCTGCAGGAGAGGTTTTGTGTTTGGACTCTGGAGTGCCTGTGCATCTGTGGGAAATATCCTTGGGGCATTCCTTGCCTCCTGTGTTCTCAAATATGGCTATGAGGTAGGTGTTGCTGGCTGGCTTCTACCTAGGACTTATGTCTGATTAGCTTATGAGAGAGTAGTTTTTTATCCTCTGTCTGGGAGATAATAGGCTCAGCATGTCCAGTTTTGTCTTTCTGAATTCTGTGTTAGCAAGCAATAGGCAGAGTAGACAGGGTGTTCCTTTCCTGACCCTTCCAAGTTGGGAGAAATGAGCCTGAGACTTCTCTGTAGATGGGACTGGTGTTATTTTAGAGCTCTAGTGTCATAGTATACCCTCTTCTGATTTGGTTGGCTTAAAGCATGCTTCAGAGTCATCCACCAGAGATTCTCACTTAACTGAAGTCACTGCTGCCAAATAGTGGTGAGGTTCTGATAGGCACAGGGGCAGAGCTTCTGTAACTAACTGTACAGGGGATGTAAGTGAACCAGCCTGTCTTGTAGCTGCAAGGACATGCATCTGTGAGGACAGGCTAACAGAGCTGAGCTTGTCAATCTGGAGATGAGGAGGCTTAGGGTACCTACCAAACAGCAACCTTCCATAGCCTGTGAGAAGACTGAGAAATCAGAGCCAGGCTCTTTCCTGGGCTTCATGGTGAAAGAGCAAAAAAGCAGTGGGTAAGCAGTGAAACAGGCACGGTTCCAACTAGATCTTTGGAAAACTATTTCACTATGAAGTTAGTTAAGCATTGGAACAAGGGGCCAGAGCCCAGAGGATCTATCTTTGGAGGAGACCTGATTAAACAAAGCACAATCTGAATTTGATGTTTAGCCCCTCTTTGACCAGTCCCTTCCAATGTAGCTGTATCTGTGGTTGTTGGGTGAACTCCTTCCTCACTGCTATGACCCCAGTACACTAAAACAGACCTTTCAGTGTGGCCTTTCAGCCTAGGTAGAACCAGGTCTGTTCAGGAGATGCAGAGATCACTTGTTTCCAAGTTTTATGTGTGTAATCTGGGTGGTTGTAGCTGTGTTTACTCTCTGACAAGGTTGGAATGCAAAGAAACCCTCGTTAGTCAGGGAAGCCGATGTGACAAAGTGCTTTGCAAAATAATCTTTTAATTTTTTTTTTGAATCTTCAGTATGCTTTCTTGGTGACTGCTTCAGTACAGTTTTCTGGAGGAGTCATTGTCTTCTTTGGGCTCCTGACATCACCAAAGGAAGTGGGTAAGTAGAAGAGGGCTGTAGCATTTCAGTCCCTTCATGGAAAGCAAATCTACAGCTTTCCCTGTAATGCTAAAAGTACTGCTCGTTCTGGCAGCTCTTACCCTCAGGGCTCTTATAAAAGGGTGTTGCACTTCAGTGTATTTAATGGAGCAAACACCTTGCTCACCGAGATCACGCTAAACACCACCGTGCATCGTGTGGATAGGCTCTGGATATTTTAAAAAGCAAAATAAGCCAGCCTGCTTCTAGCTAGTCCATTAGGATGTGCCTAATTATTGGCTTTTCTTCATGTGGAAAACCAGTACTTCTTAAAGAAACAGTAGGCAAACTGGCTGTTGTAAGAGAAAACTAAGGCAAGCCTTAACTGTACAGTGGGAAGGCAAAGTACTTTTTGTCTGCAGGTCTCCCACAGCCATTTAAATAGCTCTCAGGTTGGATATAGTCCTTCTCTGAGAAGATGTTAGGCAAGCCACAGTGTAACAGGAAAACAAAAGAACTTTTGGGCTTTGACAGGGCCACAGAGGAGGTTTCCCAGGTGCCTGCAAAGGCTATAAAGTTGTTAGCACTAAAGCTACCATAAAGAGTGCTCGTAAGGGCACTCGGCAGCCCAGAAAGTGCAGTGCAGCTCTTAGGGTTTCTGTTCCAGTGGAGGTGTTAACAGGCAGCAGCTGTTTTGAGCAGCTGCTGGTACATTCGGCCTCCACACTCGAGGGAAGTGGTGCCCAGGAGCCAGGTCTGAGGATCCCAGCCACTAAATAAGGGGGGAAATGCACTAATTTGTTGTGTCTTCCAACTAATGGCCAGACACTCAGAACAGACAAAGCCGACGCCAGGATCAGACAGAATACTTTCAAGAGCGCTAGAAGACAAAGGGTAGAAACTGGCGACACTGCAGAACACCATCTAGAAGAGTTTCTAAGCCAAAGGAGGATGGAGGTATGGGAGAGCGAGGGAATTGCTAGAAGGGAGAATTGCTTAAAAGAAGCGAGCATAGCTTTAGAGTGGGGAGAGGGTGAACAGGCTGTGGTTCCTTTTTCCTGTTGAATATCCTTTGTAAAACTTAGGCCTCCCTGAGCTTGGAGCGGATGAAGATGACACTGTGGAGGAAGATTCCAACAGACCTTTAATGGACAGTGATGATGGAGATGATGATGACCGGAATTACTCTATTCAAGCAACTGACACTGATGAACAGCCAAAGGCCATTGGCTTTTTCCAGGCTTGTTGCCTTCCAGGTGTAGTACTGGTGAGGACACAGACTCTCGAGTGAGATTTGACTGCCGTTGTTAGCCACAAAGCTGATTTACTGTGTTGCCAACATTTGCTGATATTGCAGTTAGTATGTTGACCATGCGTTGTAGTTGTTGACATATGATTTCTTACACTGTTGAAACCTTGGGGTTGGCACTGTTATCCTTGTGATACTGTCTGGTTCCATGGCTCCATGTTGCTCTTCCCATTGGACTCCTGCTTCATTTAGTACATGTAATGAGCCAAGGGCAGCCCTTCTTGCTGCTAAATGTAGAAAGGGGACCATGAGCAAAGGTGGCTGTAGAATGCTTTCTTGGTAAGATGGCCATGCTGCCCTGAGACATGGGATTCTTACTGCTAGCTGAGTATCACATACAACTCTGTGGCACTGATACTGGGGGTTGTTGGGGTTTTCTTTTGTTGCTTTAAAGCAGAAAGCTGGCCTGAAAAGCTGTAATAGCGTTATGTAACATGTGACAATGTAGGTGTGGGGTTTTTTCTATAAACAACTGGAAACAAGTTTCCACATATCCTCATCTTGTCCTTTCTGCAAGAACTTGTGCTTCTGCATCAGTCATGTTGCCCAATCATGGATTTGGTTCAGCTGAAAAACGAAACCTGCCATTAAAAAAAGCAATGTTAACTTTCTGTGTCGGTGGGCTGTGTGCCCCCAGATACTAGAACCAGTCCAGGAAAGGGAAAAGGGGCAGGGTGGCAGGCTCGGTAACACTGTGTGAACTGTCTGGATTTGAGCATGAAGCTGAACTACTGACCGGAGAGTATTGTCAGATAACCTTAATGAGTAAAGCAGTTGGTTATCGTGATTAAGGAACACAAAATCTAGAAGGGGATGGGTGGACTGTCAGTGTTCTGCATGCTGGACAGCCACAGTTCTGTTAGGACCTTAGTTGAGGGATGGCAAAAGAACAGGTACCCATCTCGAGTCCTTTCCTAAAATGGCTAAATGCCAGAGAAACGCTGGCTTGGTTTTTGGTGGTGCTAAGAATAGGCTGATGTACATAGAAGCTTTAGGTAAAGTTTCTTAGTGGTGGAGGCTGCCTCAGCTGATGCGTGACCTTTTTTCCATTGGGCAGAACATAAGGAGGTACTGCACAACTGCTCTTGTTGCCGCTGTACTGGGGATTTTGAGTGCATGTTCTCTGTGTTAACCCAGCAACAAGAGCACCTCTGAGTCTGTGAGTTTTGTCTGATGTCAGATCAGTGCCCAGCCAAACCAGGGCACTGTGTCAGATCAGCAAGAGACCAAATACCGAGAGAGCCTCCAAAGCCTTGTCAGGATTCAACAAAGACTTTATTTGACATATTTTTTTTCTGTAGTTCCTCTCTTCTCCTGATAAGTGATATGGCAGAAGAGTTTTAGTACAGACAGCTTTCCCCTCAGCCTCTAGAAATTCAATGTTTAATCAGTCAGACAATCTGGTAGACAGTTTCTAAGCATGTTGTAATAAACATTACTTTGTACAGTTCACTTTTCACACTCAGAGGTCAGTGAAGTCTGCCAAGTATCTCTGTGTCTTACATGTATGATGGAGATTAGTTTATGTCCTGTAAGAGTGAAAAAACATTAATAATACAGCTAAAAGGGCTGTATCTTAAAAGAATATAAATTCAGGAGAGATGTTTTTGTGGAGTTTAATATAGAAAAAGCTCTGCTTTTTGAAATTCAAAGACAAGTGTACACATACATATACGTACAGCCTCAAAAGCTGTCGTTCTAACAGGTTGTTCTTTCCACCATCATCCCCTTTATCTCTTCAAATGTGGGTTCCTTGAGCTGCCATGTCAGTGTTTATCAGGAGGCCTTACTGTAAGTGCATGTCTTGTCCCTCTGCATGCTGGGCCAGCAGTCCTGGAGAACAAATTTTTGCCTCACAATTGAAAGCTCTAAAGGAGATGATCTCCTGCTAGGGAAGGAGAACTTGAGCCCAGCAGCCAAAAGCAGGAGGTTGTCTCAGCTGTTGGGTTTGGAAGCATGTGCTTAGCTTTGGCCAAACCCTTCATCTTGTGTCCTGGAATACCTGCCTGGGGATTATTTCTCTTCTGGTGCTGTAAGCAGATGAGCCTTCTGAGCAGCAAAAGATAGCACAGAGGAGCTACTTCACATAACTTTTCTCAGCATGATGCATAGATGACTAAATCTCAAGCTTGTTTTGTGTCACATGGTTGGCTCCCTTCTCTTCAGAAGGTGAATTAAATTTCCTTCATTTTTTTTAAGCCTTCTGTCATTTCCTCAAGCTTACACTGGAAGTGTTTTAACCCATTACATTCAGTGAAAAGAAAATAACAGTCTTGACAGTGATTTTTGTATTCCTGGGTTCCCTTTGATGTTCAGCATTAAGCTTTCATAATGCTGCCTTCTTATGTGAAATGCAGAAGCATTTCCTCGTGAAAGCTTTAGCTTGGTACAGAGCCTTATGGGAAGAATTAAAACTGTTTGCATTTCTCAAGTGCTAACTGCTTGCTTGGCCCTCTCTTTGTTCCAGTACTCCTTGGCCTATGCCTGCTTGAAACTGGTGAATTACTCGTTCTTCTTCTGGCTGCCCTTCTACCTCAGCAACAACTTTGGCTGGAAAGAAGCAGAAGCTGACCAGCTCTCGATCTGGTATGATGTGGGAGGAATCATAGGTGAGTGAGCAAGTGAGGGATGTCTTCCTGCAGCTGCTCTGCTAGCATTTGGAAATGACACACAGTGAATGCAGCTCAGAGCAGTCGCGTTCAGCGGGATCTAGCTGTTAACTGACCACCTGAAAAGTCTTATTATGTGTCTCCTTGGCTGTTTGGGTTTTGGTTTTTTTTTTCCTAAAACACAGAGAGTATGTGAGCCCCCTAAAGAGTTGGACATTATCCCCAGCAGGCATTTTCCTTTGCTCACTAGGACTTCTTGAAAAGTGCTGTGTACAAAATGGTGTCCCTGCTGCTCGCTACTTTCTTTCTGACAGGTACCCTTGAGGGAGAATTTAGATCTGAACTTGCTGGGTTCTGTAACTGTCCTTTCTGTCCTGCAGTTTTAAGAACAAACGCAGAGCAGATCTCAGCGGAGCTGGCACAACTGTGTTACGTTCAGAAATAAAATGTAATTGCACTTGTTTCTGCTGGCTGCAAAACCTGACCCTGTTCCTCCAGAATAAAGAACATACTGTGAATGTGTTTAGACTTCCACTCTCCTGTGCTCAGTTTCTCACTTTATTACCTTGTCCAGTTAGCTTTCCTAGAATAGATATCCTTGTTTTGGTCTGTTCAGGGTCAGGTTTTTGCCTCTGTGGCCTTTTCTTTGTTAAGCTTTTTCAATGTTCTAGTTTTTACTATCAGAGCAGTTCCTACAGAGGTAGCAATGGTACATAAAGTGATTTTTATCAGCTATCAGCATTTGCTGTAATTAGTTGCACCTACCCTAAGTAGGTGAAATGGCAGGGAATGTGAGGCCCCTGTGTGCTAGTGCTTTCCCCGTGAAAAAGAAGTGCCTTTTTCTGCACTTTCTATTAAAGAAAGTTAAGCTTCCTTACATCCAGGGTTGTGGTGATCCTAGAGCTGTGATGGAAGGAAAAAGAAAGCAGGAGCATTGGCTAGTTGTGTGCCAGAAAAAAGAGTAATAAATTCCTGGGAAAGGAGCATGAGTTGTTTTCCCTGCTCTACCTGAGCCACTTAGGTTTACTGTTCTCTCTGTGTCTGGTGCAGTAAGGGCAGGAGACTTAGTTTTCAAGATTTTAGAAAGAACGTCTGTAGATGAGAATGCAAGAGGATGCTGCGCTCAGTGAAATGAGTTTTGATCAAGGTGTTAGCATCCTGAGACTGAGAATGCTTTATTTATTTATTTTGCAGGTGGAACTATCCAGGGTTTGATTTCTGATGTGCTGCAGAAGAGAGCCCCAGTGCTAGCAATTAGCCTGCTCTTTGCTGTAGGCTCTCTTTTTGGATACAGCCGTGAGTACACTTTGCTCTGCAGTAGAAAGAGGCTCATTCAGTGGTACTTAGAACCAGAGCACAGCCTGTCCTGATTATGTTTTCTGGTCTTGAAATTGCTTCTAGATCGGGATGGTGCCTTTTGGTCTATTTTGCCCGAAGTGTTGCACTGCACAGAAAGAAATCTGTTCTCTGGTTAATGAGGTGCAAAAGAATGAGCTGAGTGGTTGGATTTCCCTGTACTTGTATGAGTTTTGGTGCTAATGCTTCTCCAGTGTCAGAGAGATTTTTGGCTTTATCATTGTATCAACACCACAACTGACAGAGCAGGAGATCTTGGGTGCATCCCTATAGTAAGAGGAAAGAGAATGGACTGGTCTGTGCTGGAGTATATACATGCTACAAACAGGCAGAAGCTTTTATACTTCACCACATTTGCTTTATTCACACTCCTCTGGTCTTTCTCTTGCAGGTTCTCCAAACAGCAAGCCTGTCAACGCTGTGATCATGGCAATTACAGGTATCTTACCAAATGCCACTGTTCTGTGAGTAGGCAGAAATGTACGTTGCAGAAAAGTCAGTAACACCAGCTTCAGGTGCTGACTGTGCATTTGTGTGTGCTGCCGTCGCTGCTGGCTTTGTAAGAAGAGTAAAAGCTGGGGCCCAATTTCTGTTACTTTTGGAATACAGCTGTAGGAAAACTGTCTTACAGAGGGAGGTATAGACTGTATAGAATAATGGCTTGGAAGTAAAGGCGTCTGCCTTGGCTCAGTATGATGAGTACAGTTGCATGCCAAAATACCTAGCAGTGATCTGGTATCTGAGGAAGCGTGTATAGTCATGAGCTGCAGCTCAAATCTGAGCGTGTTTGTCCATCAGAACCCAAAATGCCCTGTGTACTGTGAGAGGGCACGAGCTTTGTGTGCTACCAGACACACTAGGCTGTGTTAGGGAATTAAGATCAGCCTGCATGAATAGAGCCTTTCTTTTCAAACACTCCTACTTCAGAACTCTGTTCTGTTGCATTTTTTTTTCCCCTTCCACCTCCTTCACCAGTCCCTGGAGGCTGAGGCATGGGTGCGTACTACTCCAAAGTAGAAATGTTATCTAAATCTGCTTCCTGTTGAGGGTTTGTGTACATATGCTGTTCAAATGCAGCTTTCTGTATTCGGTTTGGTGTGTCCTGACTCTTCTTGGGGAGCGTACCACGGCTCATTTTTGCAGTTGGATGGAGGTGTGCTTGTTGGCAGTTTCTGTGTGTGTACTGCAGGCACACAAGGTGTGCCGTGCCCATACGCTTCAGCTGTGAGGGTGCACTTCTACCTACAGTCAGTCTGTGGTTACTGTCGCTAGACTTAATCCTTTTCCTGAGCTTTCTGTAGAAATTCTGTGTTTTGAAGGTGTTCTGTTGAGAATCTATCCTCATGCTTGTTTTGCACCAAGGCTGTTTTCTTGCCACTTGCAGGGTTTTTCATCGGAGGCCCTTCTAACATGATCAGTTCTGCAATTTCTGCTGACCTGGGGCGCCAGGATCTGGTGAAAGGCAGCAGCGAGGCTCTGGCAACCGTGACGGGCATTGTGGATGGAACTGGCAGTATTGGTGCTGCAGTGGGCCAGGTGAGGCTAATAAAGGGAAGCAGAGGTCTGGGGAAGGAGGCAAAGAGCGTGTTGTGGTTAGAGATGTCAGCTTGTTCCTCAGTCCAAAGTTGCATGGAGCGAGAGTTGGTGGGGGTTTTAAAATATTTTTATTTCTTTTTTTTTTTAAGAAACAACCACGGGAACGCGTGTCGTTTAAGCTTCCAGTGGAAGCAATTAGATTAAGAGCTAAGCTAAGTATTCTTGCTGCCAATGTTATGGCACTTTCATAAGTCAAATGAATTTTGAAGACCTTCATATCCTGAACTCCAAAAAGTGAGCAAAGGTCAGCTTCACCAAGAGTTAAAATATTTTGAAGTTTGTTTGGCATTTTTTTGTTCAAAGGTAAAAGCAAACCCTTCACTTACAGAAAAGCTTACCTGTATAATCGAGTAAAATTAGAATACCTTTTATGAATGTTGCAGTGTTTATAAAGTAATTGAAAATTTGCTCTTATTTTTGGTTCCCCTTTTTACCTGTTGATGTCTTTTACACCTTGTAAATCCAGCACCGCTTGCTTTGATAGTCCATAAAGCGTGTTGCCAGAGGTCTGAAGACTAGACTGTTGCAGGAAAGGAAGCTGACAGTGTGCCCACTGGGGACATTCTTTCTTCTCAAATACAAGCGTTAACTATGTGGAAGAACACAGCAGTGCTTTGGGGAGGGGAGGATTTAGTAGAAAGATTGGAGCCAGTTCTATTCCACGCATCCTCTGCTGCTGGTAAAATACCAAGGGCACAGGCAAGGCATACAAGTTTCTTTTCTGGAAAATGATTTGGGTTTGTACTTGCTGTTTGATTGCCTGATAAAAACAATCATTCAGTCTCTGTTTCATAGGAAGGGTGCCACTTAGCTCCGTTAAACATGGAAAATTACAAGTGCTTTGTGGACGTCTTAAAGTGCACTGTTACACTCAGTGTTCTTCTTGCATTGTCTCCACAGTGTTTCCATCTTCCCACACACATACCATGCAAACTTACGTCATCATAAAAACTGGGTCTTGAGTTCTGAAAAACTCCACCTGCCTCCCATTCTAACCTTGCGTTTATTTCAGCGGAGACGACTATGATGTCATTCTGGGGGGGTGTGAACAACGGCAAACGCACAATGAACGTGTTAGAAATTCAGATCCTGTTTTGTGCTAATGTACTCAGAAGTGGAGAAGGGAGGCCCTTGTGCAACATCTGAATAGAAATCTGCTAATAGGGAATAGATTTTCTTTTGTGGCTTGCCTAGTCCTGTTGAGCTAGGAGGCAGTTCAGAACAGACTGTAGTCTCAAGTGTCTTGCCTGTGATGAAGGGTTAAGTAGTTAGTGGTTGCACAGCTCTTGAAAATATGTCCTATGTAATTTATAAGCCATTCTAGAGCTTTTAGTTCTTCTGAGAGTACTTACATCCACTTATGTCCCAGTGTTCTCAGCAAAAACCTTGTATTCAGTGGAGTCAATTTGTCACCCTTTGAAACTGTAGTTCAGTTCTGTCTTTATGCTACTCTGAGTTACTGTAAAGCTTCAGGATGGTATCTCCACTTTGCTAAAGCTGTGAGTTTTATACAGAAAGGCTGCTGTCCTGAGTCATCCCTTCTGACAGGAAAAGATCAGCTGGAAATTTTTGTGATCATCACTGTATGGAGTGTTAACAGCCCACAAGCTCCAGAAAATGAGACGGTAATGCCTGAAAGTCATGTTTATCTTCCCAGTTTGAATAATTATTTTCTTCCCCTTTTCTTTTTAGTATCTAGTGTCTTTGATCCAGGAGAACCTGGGATGGATGTGGGTTTTCTATTTCTTTATTCTAATGGTAAGAAATCTCTTGTTTAAAAATTCTTTGTCGAAGTTCAGTTTGCAATAGAAAGTATTTGTGAGAACCTGGAAATTGTGACTAGAGATGCAATCTATTGCTGCAGCTGCCGTGAACTCTGGTCTGTAGTGTGCCTTTGCATCAGGGTGTCTACATCAGCTGGGTTCACTTTGGATCCTTTAAAGTCACATTGAAACTGAGAAACTGTGAGATTATGGCAGAGGCACAAAAATACTCAACTTTAGGAAATGCACACAGGTATTTTAAAGCTCATGCCACCTGACTGACATCCAAGGCAGGACTTTTTCCTCCTTCAACTCCATGATACGTAGCTCCTGGTATTTTCAGGGAAGCTGAGTTAAGCTGCTTGTTTGCTAGCCTTTGAAGATTAGTGGAAGGAGGGAGGAGGATCTTTGAAACTCAAATGAAAATGCCTGCCCTGGTATGCCACTGGGGGAGAAGAACATTCCAGCCCTGATCTCAGCATTGCCACAGTGGTGAATGCTGTACAGTTCACCAGTTCTTTCCTGCTGGAAGTGCCAAGAATTGTCTTTGCATCTGTGCTGACCAAGGGAAGAGGCCACTTTGCTAAGCAGCAGAGGTGGCCAGGAAGAAGGCCGCTGAGAAGCTCATCTTCTTTGTGAAGCAAAGATCATGATAGCTGAAATGGTATGAGCTTTCCTGCAAGCTCAGTCCTTCTGGATGCTGTGCCACTTTGTCACTGCTTCTCTTAGCCCATATCTTTCTAGGGAGGCCTTTAATTGCATCTTGGAGTGCATGGTGGCTGCAGCTATGGTTGCTCTGTGCTAATTGTCCTGGATGTGCTTCTTTTCACAGACGAGTTCAACAATCCTGTTCATTTCACCATTAATAGTGAGGGAGATCAAATTGCTTCTGCACGAGCGGCGCCTGCGGATGCTGGCTGAGTGACTTCTGCGTGCTTCTGGAAGGACTGCTCTATGGACCTGACAGCTGGGATGCTAATCAAAACTCTGGGAGACTTGTTTCTTATAACCTCCAGGTTTGGACTAATTAAAAACCAGCTCAGTAAGACTTGATTGACCTGCCTTTGTGAGCTTAGTAGTGAGGTACCAGATACCTGTCCTGAGACCGCCTGCATCGTGGAGCTGCTGACCCAAGCTAGACAATCCATGGGACTGGTGGATTGTCCCAGCCTACCAGACTCTTCCCTATCAGCAGTCACACTAGGGTCTTCTGTTAGGTGGTCTCACTGCTATATCCTTTCTTATTTATTTCTGGATGTCCTGACCAAAGGTCAACTGTTGAAAACTGACGGTGAAGAGGCTGTCTTGCAATGAATTTGATGCTCTGTTGTGCCAGGGAAATCATACGGTGCATTTTGTGAGTAGTCTAAATTTCCAATTACTTCAGCTTGTAGAAAGGGCAAAAATAATTACTGGGAATTTGCGCTGTCCAATTGTTTAAAGCATGCTGTTGCTAACTCTCTGTGCAGACAGGCCTCTGCTACCCCTAGCTATTAACTGTTACATATTCCTGTAGATTCACATGGAGAAGTTACCTCCCTATTTGTTTTTAGCATTTTTTTAATAATAATATTACTAATCTCTGGGAAATGAGATTTCAGTTTTTAACTATTTAAGCAGATAAATAGTGTGCAATACTTTACCATGATCTCTGAGAATGAGCCTTAATAGATCCTTTGTGTCTGAAGGATCCTTGAACGGCTTTAGGGATCAATAATGGGACACAAATACTTTCACTGCTGCTTTGTTATTTGAGTCTTATCAATACTGACCAAAATGGGACTGTCAGGTGACCCTCTGAAGGAAGCTGGTGTCCCTGATTTCATACTTATTGGGCAATTGCTCATCTCCAGCAAAAGAGAACCAGTACAGAATTAAGGGAATTTAAGGGACCTGGCTGCTCTTGGACATGGGCTTCCAGACAGGGACCGAAGCGTGCTCATGGAATAGCATCAGCGAGTGAGTGCTGATGCCCATGCTCCTCTGAGGTCCTCTGGGATCCTGGAGCTCTCCAGGGTTATAAAGCTTGAGTTGTAGCTTGAAGAGAAAGGCAGATGCAAGTCAGCACTAAAAACATGTGACTGCACTTAGTATGGTGATATGTGAGTGTTTTGCAGTACTGCAGTATGCAGAGCAACCAATGATACTTCTAACGTTTGATGTTAATGGGATTGTCGAGTTCCTTCTCAACAAATCCTTTTGTGCTTATACCTTGGGATGCTTCATGACCTGTATGTGTTAACAGCAGAACAACTGATCAAACACTCGGTCTAACTAGTCAGTGATGCTTGGATGGGGGTGGGGGGCAGGAAAACTCCTGGAGAGGAAAATGTCAAACTTTTTAAACGGGAAGAGTTGCCTTTTTAAAATGTACAGTGATTTTAATTTTTTTTTCTTAAATTTATGACTGTCAGTTTTTAGTCATGTGTTGATTGTAATGAGTGGAACATTTTTAGTGCCTTACGGTTTCACTGTATCGAAGGGTTGCTTGGTGATTGCTACTTCTGCAGCGACGGCTCTGTGCACAGCTTTGCTTACTGTGAAACTCAGTTGCTCCATTTTATATTTTTTATGAGAGTCTCTCTGTTGGTGTAGGTGATTCTTGCATTTTTTGCTAACCTTCGAATAATTTTAGTGCTTGGGAAAACAATGCCATTTAGCTGATGACGGACCTGAATCCTGTTCTTGTCTCTTCTCATTCCCATTCCAATGTTTGCCTGTGTAATTAGAGCAGGAGACTGAGAATCTATCATCCTGTTCTTAGAATTATGCCCTGGGGTTACCGTTCACATCCCAAGCTACTCATTAGCCCCTGTACAAATAGAATCAAAACTCCCTGAAATTTAGCTCTCAAACCGATGGCGGCACCATTTGCCCCCACCGCGGTGTCTGAGAATCTGTGGTTTCAAATTCCAACCTGGATGAGGGTTTTGGCTGGCCGACGGGGCGCTAGATAAGCTGCTGATGAAAGGTGGGCTGGGAAAGGGACGTTGCGGGCTTGGGGAGGGGGGTGGGAGGCGAGGCAGGCAGGCCCCTGTAACAAATGGCTTCCTGTAAACAGCTCTGTCCCCTCCCGAGAAGTGGGGGCTGTGTTGCGAGCGCCGCGAGCACCAGCTGCCCAGCAGCTCGCCGAGTGTGCGGCGGTGCTTTGAGGCCACCCGCGATTAGTGAGGCGTGCCTCCAGCTTCAGCGTTGTCATGATGCCGTTGGTGTTGTCGTCCTGCCTTTTCGGTTCGGTGTATTTCCTCAAGGTGCTCAGGTGGAGAACGGTTTTCAATCTGATCATGTCCAAACTGATCTCTCATGAATAAACTTACCTTTGACTTGTTCTGGGCTGATTATTGTGTGTGCTTTATTCCACTCTTCCCAATGCGGTTCTGCTGAGCGTGCACCTCTCCCTCCTTTTTATAGGCCTAGCTCTAACATCTGCTTTTCACTCAACTCCTGTGAAGACCTGAGACCTGGCTAATGCTGAACCCAAACCCCTCATCTACCTCAACCTAAAAGGGGACCGTGTCCCATATGCTGCAGTTTGTCAATCTTCCTGATCAGTCTCTTGAGAAGCGTTGTGAGAGTCCCCAAACAGAGGTGCCCCATAACAGTGTATTTAATGGTCTTCAAGAAGCTGGAACATATACTTGGGTTTACTTATTTGTTGATCTGCATGTAGAAGTCAGGTGTTCTTCTCTTGAAATTAAACGTGCCATGTGGCTGCTGGCCCTGCTGTGCCTTCTCTCCCGTGGCTTGTTTCTTTAAACACAAATCCACACCTATGCTTAGCTGTGTTTAAATGGACACAGCGGGGATCTTTAATTGTGTTTGTGTTTTATAGTTCACTGTAAATTCAGAGTGGAGCGCAATGCTGGATTGCTGGAGCAACCCTCATGCCTGCAGGTTCTGGTCCCTCAGCTCCAAGTAGTTTGGTGGTGCTATGATGCCTGAGAGAAATAAAAATTCATATTTAATACTTTGCCGTCACTTTTTTTCTTTTCCGTTATCATGAGGCGGTATCCAGCCTACTCTGGAAGTACTCAAGGGAGTAGAGTTTTGCTCCAGTCTCTGAAAATGCATCCCCCCGCTGTGACTGCGCTCTCCAGAGCCTAGTGTTCAGGCAAGCAGAAGCGTAGGAATCCCTGAACTTTGGAGCATGAAGGAAGTGCATTAGGAACTGATCTCTGGGCACTTGGCTGTAGCCCAGGATGGGACAGGCTCTCTGACCAAAGTGGGTGTGAAAGAAAAGGTGTGCTTTGGCCGCATAACGATTTCCTTGTCAAGGCAGGTCCTTGCAAATAGATGCCCTACAAGCAATGCTGCTGCGTCCTGGTGTTGTCAGAGGTCTGGAACGCAATGGTGTGGACGTGTCTGTCTGGTGGCAGTATCACAGTGCTCTCCAAAGAGGGAAGAACTGGGCTTCTGCTTTGAGTGCTGGGCAGCGTTGGAGAGCATGTGAGCTTTTTGTCCTCACCAAACTCAATGAGCAGCTTTTCCTCCTTCAGGAAAGTGGGAGGAGAAGCAGCATCCTATCTTAAGGGTTATTACCTTCTCCTCTTATCTCAGGGAGAAAACATCTATTCTGAGACAGTCCCACAGATCTCACCAGTAAAAGCACTACCTGTTCAGCGATGTGTTGGGCACCCCAGCGTTAGGTTACTCTGGTGTAATTTTGCCTTCTATCCAGTGGGGGCCAAAGTGCCCTGCCAAACCATTTGCAACTTCTCCCTTTTTTTCTAGCTGAAAGTGCCTACAGGGATGTTTTGGGTTCTGTACTGCAAAGGTTTTCTAAGGCACAGCATGCCCACCTTCCTTCATCTTTTTCAAGCCTCATCTAATCCTTTTAGTAAACAGCCTAGCCTTCTCTGAAGGCTGTAAATACAAGGTCTTAGACCACTTTGTGGGGTTGGATGGTGTGTGTGTGTGTGTGGGTGTATGTATGGGGGCTGGGTGTTACATACTGGCCCCTGAAAGCATCTTGGTTCTATCAAAGCCTGTGCTAAATGAAAGTTGCTTAGATTAATATTTACAGTAATGCAAAGAAGAAGAATTTGGGCAATTGCTGTGAACATTCCCTTTGGTTTTCCTGAGCTGGTAATTATGCCCATGTACACCTGGATCCCAGGAGGTTCTACTGGAATGTGGTCTTTGACCATCTCTGGAACAGCAGGTGCAGGTGTCTATGAAAGCAGATGCAACAGGCAAATCAAAATGCACTCCTGGAGCACAGGAGCAGATAACAAGCTTTGTGGCTCACTCTTGTTAGGTTTAAGATTACTGACAGGAGAAGGAAGATTTCTGCTGAGATTGCAGAAGCCAAGCTAGACTACTTGGGGACAACCTTTCTTGTTTCAGAATAGTTTTTAAAGCACCAGATGGCATCTGATGGACCTCTAGATGAATTGGTGAAGTTCATGTGCATTAGTGGTGTTGCTCTGTTTTGAAGTGGAGGAAATCCATACCCCACCACCTCTTGTCCTTGTGGGTGTACCAGTGGAATGATGGCAGATAAGGATGAGGTTACTAGCTGTGCTATTTAAATCTCCATTTCTTATAACATGGTCAGCAAAGTACTGGGGATTCATGATGGGTTTATTTCTCTTGGCACCTGGATTCCAACACCAGTTCAGAGAACTACAACCAGAGGCCTACATCCTCACTCTTTTTCCCCTTTGTCAGGTGGGACCAGTTTATAGAAACTCACTCATCTGCACTGGGGTGAATGGCAGAGAAAAGCAATCTAGGGCTGACAACAGCTGGTGCTTGCCTGCAGCGAGTGCCAAAGATGACAAAGCAGTTGGGTAATAGCTGACTGTGTTATTCAGCTGGAAGGATGGGAGTATCCCAGAAGCAGTTTCATCGAGACTGGCTCAACTATCCATTCACCTCCTCTTCAGGCTCCCTGCCCTCTGCTGCATCCTTCTGGGAATGTTTCATTTCTGCCAGTCAGAAGCAGGTTCCTCCCAGGACTGCTGATCAAGGCATGGCAACAAGCAGGACAGATGGCAACAGGCAACTGTGGTTCTTGCTGTTGAATGCAAAGGAGATGGTAAGCAAGGAGACGTGCAAAGGTGGGAGCCCTCCTTGCAACAGCATCAACGTTGTGCCAACCAAAGTGATTTCTTAATTAGTTCACACCTCTGAAATGTCAGGTGAGCACATGTGCAGGGCTGGTAGAGTCTCTGCTGGAGGTGGCTTTTTGCTGCTTGGCTTTGTTTCTGTGTGTATCTGTGACATTGTTTGGGGTTATGGGAGCTCCCAGGCCCGATTTTAAACACCGTCTTGGCCTTGTGTGCTCAGGCAGCATCGTGGCTGGTTTCCCTGAGGGAAGGAGGAAGGTGTTTGGGGGAACATGGAGCAGCTGGGTGTCACCTTGATTCTGAGGGACTCTGGCCTTTTTTCCCATATGGTGAAATCCAGATTGCTTTTGTGCCTGGTTCTGCTGTACTTTGCCACTTGATTTGACCGCTGGTTTGCTGTTGGTAGGAGGATGATCTCTGCCTGTCTTCTGTGACTTCATTGACCACAGTTTTCTCAGCTGTCTTTGCAGCAGGGAATGAAGCAGGGAGTTGTTGTGGAGCATTTATCACAGGACAAGGACTCTGTTTGCCTGACTTGCTTTTTTCTTCCGACTTCCACTGTTTCACCGGAGTTTACCTGTCCAGCCTCAAATGTGCATGTTCCTCCCTCTTCCATCCCCAGTCCATTTCCTTTGCTCCAGCCTTTGTGGTAGCTTGTCTCCAGGACTGGCAAAGGAGCCAGCATTTTCTGCACTAACAAAGTGAGCATTGTAATGCAGTTGCAGAGTGGGTGGATGTGATTGCCGACAGACGTATTCCTTCTGCTAGGGTGTGGATTAAAGCTCAAGGTGACTTTGTTCCTGCATAAATTCACTAACTTTCCCCTGGGAACTGAAGGGGCAGGGTTGGGAGGGGAGAAGTATGATAAATGAAAGTGTCGGAAGGAAACGCGCTTACCTAGCACGCACTACCACAGTGTAAATGTGCGCTCTGTGAGGAGCTTTCAACATAGCTTAAGGTAGCACTTCATGGATTAGAAAAACTCGGGAAGATGTTTAGCTGAAAAGTTGAGTGTGGCTCTCTGTAGGCTGCTGTCCCAGTGTAATTGCCTGGGTAAGTGGATTAGTGAGCAGCAGAGCGGCTCTCTGGGGCTTAGGCAGGCTCTGAGAGAGTGAGGAGGGCACTGTTCCTTACAAGAGGATGACAGGCAGGCAGCGTTTGCTAGGGGAAGCTGTGTTGCTCTCTACCAGTCAGACCTGTTTGATACCAAAAGCTGTGGCTGATGGCTGGGTTGTCATCGTATGGGCTTGCTGGAAAGGCTCCCATGGAAACAGTTCCTTTCAGAGCTATCACTTGTCCTTATCTGCCGTGCGGTGGGTATGGTGACAGCAAATCACATCTTGGGACACTTCTTCTCTGCCTTTGTTGCCATGGGAATCCGTGTCTTCCGCAGCTTTGTCTTCTGTGAGAAAAGAGAAGTATTGTTACCTCCCCTGGCTCACCCACCAAAGTGTACCGAGGATGAAGGGGGGGTTGTGGTCGGCCACATTGTGTCTGGAGCCATGTGTTTGTGCTGGGGATAAGTTTGTGAGGTCGCTTGTCTCATTTCATCCAGCCGTGCACGTCCCTCTGTGGTAGTTACCGTGCCTCCGTTAGGGGGTGGTGATGCAGAGCAGGAGGCGGTGAGGCACACTGGCCCACGTAGTCCTGCTCCGCTCGGCCTGCGTGTCAGCTGCAGACCTTGGCAGAGTAACAGGGCTGGCACCTGCCCTTGCATCCTCTCACAGTTAGGTAGAAGAATCTGGGTTGTGCACATCTGACATGCCAAAGCAGGACATCGTTTCAAAAGTCTGACACAGCCCGGGGTTTCAGCTGCTTTTGAGGGGGGCTGCAAGGGGAGCAGAGGTGCACCAGATTCATGGGAAGAGGTACCACGTTTTGTCTCCTTGCCTGGGTGATGGAGCAGCCCCTGTCAGGGACGTGGGAGCCGCATGGCTGGCTACACAACCAGGAGAAGGTGGCACTGCTGAACCTCTGAGGGGACCCAAGGATTTTCTGGGGAGTGGGAGCCCAGTCGGGAGCCTAACCCAGGACCTGAATCTCTCCTTTTCTTCTGCTTTTGGCCAAGCCCTGTTGAACGTGGTAGGGAGAGAAGGGAAACTGCATTGACAAAGCCAGCCTTAACTCTTAGGGGCAGCTGCCTGGTCTCTGGAACTTTCCATGCTGTATCAGGAGCCAAGGGTCTCGCCCTGAATGGACCCTGAGGTGATACAAGAAATCACCTCAGTTCAGAGAGCTCCCCACCTTTGTACCATACACCTCATTCCTTCCTCCCAGCCCTTGGTTGTGTCATTTCCTTAGATGGTAACTGATCTCTATTTTAGTTACACTTCTCAAGCGGATTCCTATTCTGAATTAAAAGGTATTTATCTGCCCCAGACTCCTACAAAATAAAGAAATGGTGTTGTTTCCAGAGTATGAATGAGGAACTGAGTCAGCAGGAGGCTAAATGACACATCTGAGGTTACCCAAGAGGGCTGAGCACTGCTGGGAACCAAATCTGGTGGTTCTTCTCCCACTGCCAAAGCCCTCGCTCTCTGTGGCACTGCATGTGGGGCATTGCCCTGCTCTGCCCCAAACCTTTCATCTCGACCTGGGCCCTTGGACTCTGAAATGAGCCATAAATGCAATCAGCCTCTTTCAAGGGAAAAGAGTGATTTATCTCGAGCCCTAGACTTCTGGCACTGGAACTAAAAGTAGAGTTTGAACTGGTCTATGTAAATAACCCCACAATTACAGACCAGCACTTTTGCTTAGACTGGTGTTTGTGGTGCCAGCTTCTCCTGGGGAAGTGGCTGTGATGCCTCCAATTGACAGAATGTTCATATTTGTGCTGAAGTTGACATGGGTTTTGCAGCTAAAAATACTGCATGCTTTCAAACTATGCTGCTTCATGCTATGCAAAGAGTCTTCTCAGTGGTCAGACATTCAAGTTAGAAGTGGTTAAATGTAGAAACATAGATGAGAAATGAGGAATTCTAGAGTAGCAGGAGTAAAAAGGCCATAGTAGTTTAACCTGGGTTAGAAATATGCGTAGAGTTCTCTCAAAAATGGATGCAAGTGCTGTATTTTTAACTATAAAAAACATCTATGTAATAAGCTGTTTTAAATGAGTCATTAAAATATGCAGGAAGTTTCACTTTCTTGGCTAATAGATGCATGTTTCTGCTTACCCTTTGGCATATGTATGAGTATACACACATGTATAAGTGCGTGAAATGCCCTGACTGTTGTAGCTCAAACAGTTTTTCCACGTTTATCCCTCTTCAAGTGGAGTTGTTTAGTCTTCAAGGATATTCATCACAAACTCCACTTTAGCTTGTGTGCTGCTAATTTAACAGAAGGAGACTTCAGTCACAGCTCTGAGCTGTTTTTGCTGCCCTTGACCTCTGTCTGCAAAAGCTCCTTCTTGGAAGTCGTCAAGAATATTGAAATAAAATGACAGGTAAAACCCAATGAATAATAGAGGGTGGGCAACTGGCGAGTCACCACACAATACCGTCACTGGAAGACGCTGAGCTCCAGCCCGGCTCGCTCTGGCTACCACCGCATCACTGCTGAGTTCTTCGAAATGTGCCACTCCACCCGGCTGCTGCAGTCAGCTAACCACAGTGAGATGGTCCAACTTCAAAGCCCTGGGAATAATAAAAGTAATGTCTGCCACTGTCTGCTTACTCACCCTTGAAACAAGCTGGTATGAAAGCAGCGGAGAGCGATTTAGGCTCCCAAACACCATGACTCGCAGGCTGTGCTGTGTTAGAAATTAGTCATGTTTCGGTCTGCGCTCCGCATTTTGCTCAGCAGCCGTCTGCGGGGCCTTGGCCTCTGCCGCCTGTCCTGGAAACTGGGCGAGATGGGAGAAGCAGGGAGCCATGGGGGCAGAGCAGCTCCTCCAGAAATGAGAACTGAGCCCTCCAAGCTGCCCAGCCACATGCGCGGGGCGCGCTGTTGGGTGCTGGCAGGCAGTGCACCGTGCGGGCAGGGCCCTGCTGCTGCCTCTGCTCAGGGATTTGTACGGTGACCGCTGCTGAGAGCGGCCTGCGCTGCCAGCAGATGGGAGCAGTGGAGGTTGGGAAGCACATCGGACGTGGCGTTTGAAGGCACAAAGGGATCCTTTATTGGACTGGGGCTTCTTATTCAGTGGCTTCCCTGGTGTGGACACCTCCGCAGGGAGGTCTTTTACCTTAGCCAGAAGAAAGGAGGGAAAGGTCACCCTATTGTTCTCAGGCTTCAAAACGGCTTCCCCAAAACTGTGGGGCTGGTGGGGGGCTGCTTTGGTGCTGGTTTTCTTTCACGAGTCAGGGGCTGGGTTAGCCCGATCTTCAAACACCTTCCTCGAGCCCTCCCCTTATTGTACAGCCATATACTTCTGCTGGCAGGCAGTAAACCTCGTCCCTCCCCCTTGCTGCCGTGGGGCTCAGCCTTGGTGCGCTGCTTTTGCGGAAGGGTTACAGAGGTGCATCCACCATGGCTGCAGGGTTTGCTGGAGCTGGGAGCTCACTGGCTGCCCTGCCTGGAGCCCTGCCTCTGCAGCTTGCTCACCCCAGTGACCTGCAGATACTGCAGCCTCAAGCCAGGTCCTTTCCACTGCTTGTGCTGTCCTGGGAGCCCAGGAGGCCTGCTAGTATTTCCCTGTCCATGAGAGTGGAGCCCCTACGCATGGCAGCACGGGCACACATCACGTGTGGGATACCAGCACTGGGTGAGCTGCGGTGGGCAACAGCCAAGGGAAATGAGCCCGGGGTGCAATGCTGTGCAGAGGTGGCACCTCGCTGTCCTCGCCCTCCAAGCAAGGGGCCTCGTGCAAAGAAGGGAACAATGGCGCTGTGGCGGCGAGGGTGCCATGCTGGGAATATAAAGGGCCTGAGCAACAGGTGGCTTGATCTGTGGCACGTTCTGAGATATCTTTTCCCTAGTGCTGTAGGTGTCCTGGGTTGTAAAGTGTGCTGAGACTGCCAGGTGCTCTGCTGAAGCCTGGTTCTTACCAACCGCTTTTTCTTTCTGCCCAGTACCACACCACAGGGGGCACAATCCAAGCAGTGGCCTAGGGAAGCACAGGAGATGCCCAACTGCCCAGCGTGTCCCCCTGGCACATCTGCTGACAGACATGGTGCTGCACAGACCCCATCTGCAGCTCACAGCCATCAGGGTAAGGAAACCTGTGTTTGCTCCTGTTTCTCAGATAAGAGTTAGGCAGTGCTATTAAATCATAGAATGGTTTGAGTTGGAAGGGACCTTCAAATGTCATTTAGTCCAACCCCCCTGCAGTGAACAGGGATATCTTCAGCTAGATCAGGTTGCTCAGAGCCCTGTCCAAGCTGACCTTGAACGTATCCAGGGATGAGACATCTACCACCTCTCTGGGCAACCTGGGCCAGTGTCTCTCCACTCTCACTGTAAGAAATTTCTTGTATCGAGTCTAATCTCCCCTCTTCTAGTTTAAAACCATCACCCCTCATCCTATTGCAACAGGCTCTCATAAAATGTTTGTCCCCATTTTTCTTACAAGCCCCCTTTAAATACTGAAAGGCTGCAGTAAGGTCTCCCTGGAGCCTTCTCTTTTACAGGCTGAAGAACCCCAACTCTCTCAGCTTGTCTTCATAGGAGAGGTGCTCCAGTCCTCTTATCACTTTCGTGGCCCTCCTCTGGAGCTGCTCCAACAGGTTCATGTCGTTCTTGTGCTGAGGGCTCCAGAGCTGGACACAGTACTCCAGGTGGGGTCTCACCAGAGCAGAGGGGGCAGAATCACCTCCCTTGACCTACTGGTCACAAATCCGAGCAGAAGTGTAACCCTAGTGCAATGGCTGCTTTTAATCGATGAGGGTGAGGCCAGGTCCCCACTGTTGGAGGCTGCAAAGGGATGCCCTCTGAGGGAGTTACCCAGCACTGCTGGCAAAGCCCCAGAGAAACCTTGTGCTGTTTGGGCTGCTTTAATGTTTAACAGGTGCAGGTGCACCTCAGCAACGCAGGTGGTGGAGCAGGAGGCTGGTGGTAGTCCAAAGAGAAGAGGTTTTACAGGCGCTTTTTGAAATGTTAATATCACATCCTCTTGCTTCTGCTTTTCTGAAGCGGTGAAGCCCAAATTGAGCAAAAATCTCCCACTAGAGCTAACGAGAGCCACACATATCTGTCTTTTCAGCAGATAGGAATTAATACAGAATATTTTATCCTTTAAAATGCTGGACAAACATTAACTAATCCTCTCAACACCCTGCTGGGATAGGTAAATATTACTTTCTCCCAGGTGCAGAAACTAAAAAGGAAAAGTTATGGGATTTGCTTAAAGCCACAGAGGGAATCAGATGGGGGTAGAGATGGAGGGGAGGCTTTTTATAGCTTGTGCCTGTGCTTGGGCTCATTGCAGGTGCTGCCTCTCAGCCAGTGTTGTTTCACAGTCAGTTGTGGTGGTAGGGATACGTGCTGGTGTCCCAGCACTACAAGAAGCAGAGCAGCGGATGCAGAGGGACGCCTGCCACTGTACGAACCAGAGATGCCCCGGAGTCTGCTTGGAACGTGGACACTTGTAAGATTCAGCTGAACAAGGGGCTGGGCCATCTTGTCTAGGCTGTGCTTCTCCCAAAAAAGATTGGACCGGATGATCCTTGAAGTCCCGTCCAACATGGTATTTTGTGATTCTATAAAAAGGAAGGGCCTTTGGGGACAAGGTTTTCAGGGAGCACACAGCTCTACAAAGCCCTTCGCTTTGAAGTTAGTAAAGTTTTGGCCAGTTGGGTTCAAGGCAGGAGGACTTAATGCCTTGAAAAGCTTGTCACTTCCAGGCTGAGCTTGCTATGGGCGGGATGAGCCTCCCAGGGGGCTTAGCCCCAGGACGCCTGCTGTTAAAGTGGGTGATATATGTTGTCTGCAGAGCTGGATTTGTTTATCTTCGGGATTTACATTGCAGATACGGTGGCGGGACAGCCTTGTGTTTGCAGACCTGGAGGGAAAGCTGAGTGTCTGCTCCTGCCAGCCTGACCGAGGAGGGGGCTGCTGCTGTGGGTGTCGGGGGGCTGCCGCTGCCCGGGCTCAGCCTTCCCACTGCACCCACTGCTGCCCCCGGCTTGGTGTGAGGGCAGCTCTTGCGAAGCCGCTGCCTGGTGCTTCCTGGGATGCTTGCCTCTTCTTTAAATGTCCCCGTAGCAAGGGGTTTCTTTCATTGTGCTTAATTGCACCACTCTAACCTCTCCCTGCTCCCATTCCTTTGGTGTCTTGGCTCATCTCCTTGTTTGTTCTCTCATCTCTGACCTGGCCAGGGCTTCAGTTCACAGGCAATGGGATTAAATTCAATGGCAACGTTTGTGTGCGAAGCTGCTCTGGCCTGCAAAGATAAAGGTCACCTATGTGCCTGCGAGGTAGCGGCGGGGTTTAACTGATTGTTTGCCCGGTGGGCTGTGACCGTGGCCACTTCATGTCAGTCGCCGTCCATTGGAAAGCCCTAATTTGTCATCCCCGGATCCCATTTCGCTCAGGTCTGAGGCAGGGCCATGTAGTTGGGGTCCGTTCCTGCATGACAAGCTGCTGGGGAAGGCTCTGCTAAGTGGTGCCCGGGCTCTTTTAATTAGGGACACATGGTTTATTATTTAAAAGAATATGCTTTCCTGGTCATTTGTTAGGATCTTGTATCTGAGAGTGCTGCAGCTTGTGAGCCTTAAATTAAGCTGTACAAAGGACATTGAGCACCTCGGGAAGGGGGTGCTGCAGAACCGGAGTCTATTGTTCTTGCCCTGAATTGCGCGGAAGCTCTTTCCCCACGCCAGCTCTTTTACTTGGTAGCCAACTAATACACACGGCAGTTTGTTTCTGTCTCCATCTGTTCCAATTTCAGTTTATTCACGGCTCTGTAGGTATTGTACACTCTGCTCCTTTTTTTTTTTTTTTTATGATGGGAGAGCCTCCCCTTTTCATGGTTCACTTATTCATTTTGTAGGTCTCTGGCTTCCTTGTCAAGTTTTCTCTTTTGTTTTATTAATTGGTCTAAACTCTCTAGTCAGGTGCTGCGCACGTGCTTCCCGTGTACACCTTAACCATCTGCTGTGTTTCATCTCCATGGCACCCAGGCCAAATTCCAGCTCTGGTAATGACATCCTGCCTCCCCACATTTTCCCTGCGCTTTTAATTGGCTTTACTTCACTTTTTTTTATTTTTTTGGTGTGTGTGTGTCCTAATGTGCCTCTTCACTCTGCGGTGGAGAGAGCTGGACTTGGGTGGTGAGGGTCTGCAGGCTGCCAGCACCCACCTGGGGGCAAGGTGGCCAACAGCAGGCAGCTCTCCTGCCTGTGAAGAGCAGCCAGAGCACAGCCTGGTGACAGGAGAGCAAACCAGGGAAAATATTGCACTGGAAACAGGTTGTACATTTTTAGCATTGAATGTAGTTGCATGGCTTTCAGAGGCATGCAATCAATTTTGCATTTCCCCAAAGCCTTGCAAGAGAGAGTAGGTGGCTTTCTGAAAAGCCTCATTGCCTCCTGCTTGTCCTTCTGTCCAAACAGATCAGCTCTCATTCCTGGAGGAAAGCAGAGCAACTCCTGATAATGTTTACCTCTGGCCTTAGCACTCCTAGATCTTGATACCATCAGAGTAAGCCCCACTGTGTCCAAGGGATCCCAGAGCATATCGAAGCTCCAGGAGTCTCGCTGGTGCTTTCGCCTGGCTTATCTGACACTTCAATAGCGCGACAGTTGTTAGCTTTACAGCCGGGTTTCGGGAGGACGAGACTGCTGTCTGTGTTTGGAAATTGCTCCGTGCAGCACGTGATTTCCTGGGCGAGAGAGTGGGTTCTTGCCACTCTTTTTTTTCTGTCTTTCTTCTTCTGTTGTGTTTTGGTTTGGGTTTGGTTTTTTTTTTCCTGCTTAAGTATTGTATTCTCATTATTGTTGAAGAGGTTTTCTAATGCTCAAAACTCACTTAAACACATGGCCTGAGCTTCTTATGCACTTTGTCTATTCCTTGCCAGCCTGGGAGCTTTCTCTTCCCTGCTAATCCTGTTACTTCCAGTGACAGCCCCAGCCATGGGTGTGAGCCACTGGCTGGGCTCTGTCTCGCCTCTGCTCTCTGACTGGGAGTCCTTAATCTCACTGCCCAGCTCCAGTTGTCACATGAGTCCTGTACTGATGACTGCAGGCATCCAGACTGTGGGTGGGTGGGTGGATGGATAGATGAATGGATGGATGGATTCATGGATTCATGGATGGGTGGATGGGTGTCCTCCCACTGTTACTGCTTGCTGCTTATCATCTATTCTTCGTTTTATTGGAACAACTTGTGTGGTTTAATGTCAACAGTCAGACCTTTGCTACCTCACTGTGGTTAGCTGCTTGTTTATATTGTTCTAAATGGGGCAACCTGTCAGGGGGTTTCTCCCTGGTTATTGCTAGGGTGGGAGTTCAGGGCAGACACCTGGACCAGGGGTTCTTCTGATGCTCATGGAGGGGCCTCTGCATTGGGCTTCTGAAGGCCATCTGCATATCCTGCTTTCAAACACTGACAAACAGGAGAAATGGTGCCCATGTCCTCCCTGAGGGCACTGGACAAAAGTCTCGCCCCAGGAAGGGGCCATGCTCTTCAGGATCCCCTGCCAAAGTTAGAGATTCCCAAGCACTTTCTGAGGCCACGAGCAAGGGCTGTGCTTTGAACCATGTTCCCCTCCATTTCCTCAGTGTCGGGTGGAAGCCAGACTGTTTCCCGCACCGCAGAGTGGGACTAAATTGCGTGTCGGGGCTGGGTGCATCTTACTCTGGCCAGGGCCACCACCAGACTCTTGCCAGCAATGTTACTTAATGAATTTATCCATGCTCAGTTTATGTCCTTCCTTTACCTCTCATACAGTCCTGTGCATGGGTTATGGGATGTGCAGTTAAATGCTGGTAAAATGTGTATGAAATGAAATACTCCCGCACCGTTGTGCTTGTTGGCACTTGGCTACCCAGTCAGTAGCACTCTTACAGCTTTCACAGTAGACTGGGTGCACAGCCCGGACCTGCTGGTGCCCACTGAAAAGGTGGGTGCCTGCTGACAATGGCAGCAACACCTGCCTCTTAAACAGTCTTTTGGAGCAGGTAGAAACTTCCTGGTCAAGTGCAGGACCAGTGGTGGAGGCTGGGCTGCAAGCAGCCTCTCAAAAGCAGGGCAATGATTGGCATCCCTTTTTGCCTCGGTAGGCAAAATGTCCCCAGGGCTTCAAACGCCTGGTGGTGGTTTCACCTGCTTTGGAAATGCCTAAGGAAGGATTGGGACTGTGGGAATATTCGAGAGAGGGCTGCCATTTGAAGTTATGTCACCTCCTGGGCTTTTGTGAACCTGTGGAAGAACATCAGGGTTTGTCCTTGCAGGAGTCCTCTTGCCCTGTTCTGCATAGACTTTACCTTGAAACAGCAGTAGGCCACCTGTGCTCCCATCCTCCTAGCAGTGGAGGATAAAGTTTATATACCAATGTCTCCCCTAGCAAGCCAACATTGAATGTGCAGGGACAAGAAACAGCTCTTATCAACGAACAAAGCAGTACAGCTGGCAATAAAACCAGCAGTGAATAACCCTGCAGGCCCCAATCCAATCCAGTCCTTGCAATATTATGTGTTATTTGTCTTTTGAGCTTTAAGGTCTTTGTGAAGATGGTGGGCCACTTGGCAAGGTGTTAAGTGTGCACATATGTGCATGTAGGAAAGTGTCTACCCTGAAGTACTTAGATTCCAAGTGCACAGGACAGGTGGGAAGGGGCAGGAAGGAAGGAAGGGCTATGGATCCCATTTCCCTGTCAGGGAGTAGGCTGACTAGAGGGCAGATTTTTTTTTAATAGTATTTGGAAGCACGGAGATGTAGGGAGGAGGTTTCCCCGGTGAGTCCCTTGCTGGGACATTTCATAGCATGGCCTTTGGGGCACCTCTGAGTCATTAAATGCCCCTGAGAACTTAGTCTTCGACTTGCAGGACTAGGGAGTTCAGCACCAAGTTTCTGACTCTGAAGTATTCTTTTAACCATGGCAACATCTTCCATTTGCTGCAAGGTAAGACTCCTAAATCAGCAACACTTCAGGTCGGATTTGATTGGTTCAAACACATGTGTTGGTCTACCAGCGTAGGGGGTCAGTACTTCACTTGTGTCCACTGTGCCCCATAGTTCTAATTTCTGCACTGATGGAACAGTTTGTGAGTGTTAATGGATTTATCACTGCCCTCGCTCTTGTGAGGCAGTGAAGTGGTTTTTCATGTTTTACAAGTAGATGGTGTGGCATAGAAGAAATAAGGTTTTCTAACTCGGTGTCAGAGAAGAAAACATTGGCACAGCATGAGCATTGCCTCAGGTGGGCAACATCCTGCCTCCTCCATAGGGATGTTCACAGCAGGGAGCAGAGGTCTCCTGGTTAAAGGCTCAGTCAGCACTCCCTTCTCCTGCCCCTTTCCTCGTTCCTATAGATCAGATCAGCCCTCTGTGCCGCAGCCTGTCACCTGATTTATGGGAGCCATAAACTGCAAAGCAGAAAGAAATAAAAATACTAAACACTTAGTTTTATAAAAGGCCAACAGCTCATTGAAGTCTTGGTGATAATTCGCTCATGAAGAAATATTATGCTTCAGATCATAATCCCAGGCTGCAGATGGAATCTGAGATCTGGCCTAAGTATCTCCCACTTAGACTGCAAAAGGAAGGGAATGGGATGAAAAAAACCCACATAACATGTGAGGATTAGGCTTGGCTATCTTGCTGTCCATCACCTCTGGTGCCTGGGAGGTCGTCTGGAGAAGTGCTGATATTCTCCAGAAAATAACCTTGTCCTCTCCTGGAGGGACAGTGGGCTCACAGAGTGATAGGAGTCAGGAAGAGAGGGAAGGATAAAAATCTAGAAGCAGCAGTCAAATAACTGAGATTTATCAACTGTGTGGAAGTTCCCAAACTGTTGAGTTGAGGGCTGTTCCCCTTGAACTAAGCAGGGAGGCCTTGCCTACTTTAACTGTAATATTGTCAGCCTGGCCAGGACAAATGCTTGTTGGTGCTGCTTGGCCAGCAGTTGCCTTTAATAATTGTTGCTGAACACTGAATTTTGGTCAATGCAGGTGGGTGTCTCTGTTTCCAGTGCTGAGAACCATCCCCCAGCCAGCACAGTACCTGTAATTGTGGAGAAACTGTGGGTAAGTGAGCAGGTTAGACCTTAAGTGGTGTCAGTGTTTGATTGCTAGAGAGGTCTCTGGCTGCCGCAGGCAGGGGCCTGCTCAGGGCAGATAAAATTCCTTTCTGGTTAAGCTTCCTGCTGCAAACACTGCCTGTGCCTATTTACCTACTGGGCTTGCACTGGTGACTGGCACATAGCAGCTAAAAGCAACGCATTTCTCCAAAGGAGATCAAGGATTTCATGGCCAGTTCGGTGCAGCCTGTATTTTTCCTATCTGATCTTCTCTACCTTACCCTGTCAAAACCACCTATTAGTCCACTGCCATCTCAAATGGATCTTGGTGTGATGCTCCAGGCTTGCAGGAAGGTGGGGAAGTTGTCAGCAATTTGATTTTTGGTTGTTTTGCGTTTTTTTCCTTCTGTCCTTTTCTTACGTCCTGCTGGCAGGGAGGCTGCTGGCACCATGAACAGCACAGAGATTGGTACCCTTTCTCAAGTCTTCTTCCTACAAGAAACTTTTCCTGAACGTGGAGATGTAGGGCCACTTATAACAACAGGGGAACTGGGGAGAAATTGTCACTTAGTTGGTTTTTTGTTTGTTTGGTTGTTTTTTTTTTTTACTTCTCTTATTTCCTTCTTTGTCCGTTCTGGGATTTTGGGGGTTTTTCCCTCTTCTTTTTTCTCTCCCCCAATAATCAAATTGAACAGATTTTCCGGGAAGCCCTAATGCTGCTTTGGGACTCATGATATACATGAAGACCATTATTCCATCTCTGTTCCAGGTGCAGCCTTAGCATGGTTGAATTATCACCTCCCCGTTGCCTGCTGGCCATGCTGCCCCTGACATTGCCCACTGCGCAGCTCGTGGTGTTTGCGATGAGAGTGCACTGCTAACTCATACACAGCTTGGCTTCCACTGTAACTCCCAGGTCCTCTTCAGATGGGCATCTGCTCATCCTGTTTGTTCCCAGCCTGTGCTGATGCATGGTGTTATTCCTCCTCAGAACAGAGGAGGAAATGTTCTCCTTCCTGTGCTTCATGTTTCAAGTTTTGGCCCAAAACTTGAGTTTCTTGGGGTTGTTTTGGTTCCTCAGTTTGCTGAGAGCATGTTCTTTCTCCTGTGCTACACTTAAATGGGTTTTATCAGTCCTTGAGAACTACTGAGATCATCCTCCTTGCTGCATCTTGAAAGCTTGCTGGCAATCTCAGCAGGCACATGTTAATGGTAACCAAAGGGGCAGGGTACTGCATTTCAACAAGGACTTTCTTAATTAAAATAAGAAGGCTTTAACAAAAACAGATCCAAAGCTTAAGTAGCCTGATTGAAAAGGGAATCTGAAGTATTTAACTTCTCCCACAAAGACGCTGCATGAGCAATTCCCCAGTTGCCAGGGTGGTCCTGGGCTCAGCAGTGCCTGTGCTCCTAGGGAAGGAGACGCTCCTGACCTCGTGCAAACAGAAGAGTTTCAAACACTCTTTATCAACACCAGAGAAACAAGGGCATGAGCCTCGTTAAACTCCTCCTGGGATTAAAAAAAATCACTTTTACCTTGTAAATGAATCCAGCCAAGAGTGTTCCCTCCTCTACAGCCCTCTGCAGTATTGAACACTGTAGGAGAAACCTCTCTGGGAAAGCGAGCTCACAGGCTATTTCTTCTCTACTTAGAACAGGCAGTTTATTATCTTGGAGAAATCAAAACTTTCAAAGCTTCTGTCTACCCTCATCTTTCCCTTAGCGTTTCCTGAAATGTTTAACAGCATCCTCTTTGCCTGTTTCCCAGAGACGGGGTTCCTCTTTGCGGTCAAGGTTTCTCTTTCCCTCCTCCTCAGTCACTGAGAAACAAGGACCTTGTCAGGATGTCTTTGCAGGGAAAACAAATGATCGCAGTGGCTGAAATGCACCATTTCTTCCTGTAAGTGCCTGCAGAAGTGGAACTTTGTTCCTTTCTCTGATTGTATTTGCTTCTGCAAATGTGAGGGAAAAGGGATGCTTTCTTCCACCAGACACAAAGTACACTTGGAAGGGTTGTGAATTTTTAGTGATGCCTTTTAAGAAAAAAAAACAAAACAGAAAAAACAGCTCTGAACTTTGTTCCCCCTGGACCTAGCCTCTGATTAAAAGGCTGCAGCTGATATGTCCTTGCAGGTTTGGCAACAGGCATCGGTATCGTGTGAACAGCAATGAACATCTAGTTTCCAATGGGGCTAAAATAATGGCCCTTTATGGGTCAGAGTAGACAATAGTTGCATGTTCATACCCAGTGCCAGATGTTGTTGATGAATCACTGGTCGCTCCAGTAAAATGCTCAAAAATCAGGAACACTTACAGTAACTTAGATGTTACTTGGATGTTCTTAACTCCGACCTTCAGGGAGTGCAGTTACTTACAAAGAATAGTACACAGATACTGTTTGTTATAATGTATGTAAATAAAAACACGTTAAATGACAGAACTATATTCTCTCTAGACATTTGCACATTTGGATAAGCAAGAAAGCATCCTTGTGCATCATCCTTTAAGACGGTGTAGGCTTGTCTCTTGGGTGTCAGGTGCAATGCTGTTATCTAGGCTGGTTTGGGCAGTAGCTGTAAAGTGAATGAAACCTGTTTAGTTCTTCTGCTTGTGAGCCTGTAGGGAAGCTGTGGGTAGCAGAGGATGTCTGGCTGCTCTGCTGATGGGGAGGTAGTTATAATTGCTGTGTAACCCCTTCTTGCTGGGCAACTTGATTGCTGCAACAGGCGCACGCTGGGGTAAGTAGTGCTGATTCCAGACCAGCCAGAATTCAAGGCATGTCACCTGCTCAGCGACTCTTTTGCTTTGATTTTCTTTCCGGTGTCATCTCGCCCACTGATACTTTTGCAAGTCTACATTCGCAGCTCCATCCGTCAGCGCTTCTCTTCCACGTTTGACCAGTGATGGCTCTTGCCTTTGTCCCTGCTTTGGTTCATAAGAGCCTCCTTTCCTCTGTGCTCTTCTTGCAGCTCCTCTGTGTGAGCCCCTGCTGCCTTCAGTAGGGCTGGTGATCTGCCCACACTCCATGTCTGCCAGGGCCCCTCTCCTTTCCTCTGCCTCTGAAGGAACGGCTCCTGGGGAGCGGCAGTCAGCACAGCAGGCGGCGGGTAGAAAATTACCCCTGGGATCTCTGAGTTCCTTTTGGAGGTGACCTGGCTTGTGTGGACTTAATGGGCTGAGAAGAGACCGGCTGCAGGAGCTGCAGCAGTCCCCTCACACACAACTCCTGCTGCTGGCGGAAACAGCCCCGCTGTTCTCATCTGATGCTGAGGTGCAACGCTGACTCTGTTACCCATCCCCACTTGTCCAGCGGCAAAGCGATTAATTTTCCAAGTGACATAGTCTATTGAACACTTCTTTAAATTAGAGCACTAGAGGAGTAATTTAGATTAGGGTTAAGTTGCAGCTGCAGGGGAGACACTTAAAACAGGCAGCGCCTGTGCCAACAGACCCACTCATCTCACCAGAGAGCAGATAAATCTGCCTTCTCAGCAGAGAATTTACTCCTAAACCTGGGGAGCCTTTCAGGCCTCACTGGGGTGCGAAGCTGTTCAGTCGCGGGAGGAGGAGGGAGCTGTGGCCTGATGGAGATGGGTACAGAAGCTGAGCATAGCTGGCTCCTCGGGCACCGGGTGGAGAATGAACCCTGTCTCACCTGCACAGCGGTGCAGGGCAGGTCTCTGGGCAGATGGGATAGACGATGCTTTCTCTGGACATCCCTTTTATTCCCAGGAGCCTGTGTGATATGCTTTTCAAGTCTGCTGTTCCAGAAGAGCAGCTAAACGCGTGCTGAACTTTGATCGTAGGAGTGTTGGTGTTAATAAGTTACAAACTGACCCTGAGGGAGCTGAAGGCAGCCGAGGGTAAGTTCCCTGATTTTAGTAAGTGCCACCTTGTTACACCCCATCACATTACCCGCAGCTTCATTAACTCAGGCAGCCTCTCCAGCTCAGATGCCAAAATGGCTCCTGTAGTTTCGCTAGTTCAGCTCTGGGCTGATGCAACTGGTCCTCCAGCTGCTGAAATGCCACTGTGCTGGAATGACAAGTTCCCAGCTCTGTGCAGGCCCAGGGCCCAGTGAGCAGAGCTGCCATATCCCTGTTTGCCCAGGGAAGCAGGGAGGTACCACGGAAGGGGCATGGAGAAGAGAGGCTGGGAGCTCTGCCACCAATCTGCTGCCCAACTCCAATCTTTACCCTTTCTCTGACATTTTACAGTCCAAGATGAAGGCCTTTTGCTTTATCTGGCTTTTTGCTTTACCTACCCTCACAAAAACCCATCTTAATTGTCAGCTTTAGGAATGACTGCCTTCCTTTTGCAACTTAGACTGGGAATCTCCCGTTCACTGATCTCAGTGTGATTCCTGTTTAAAAAGCTCAAGTATACTTTACAGGTGCTGCTGAAGCTTCAGTGTGAAGTGAAAAACTCAAGAAGGGAAGTGGTATTGTTTAGATACCACAGTTTCTAGGCATTTTCTTTTTTAAAGTGGGAGTTCTACAGTTTTCTTTAGCAAAAACTTATTTCTGAACAAAGCTTGCTTGGAGACCTCCTTGTTGATGGCCATGGGAGCTTTTTTGCAACAACTACTTAGAATTTATTTTCAATACACCAAATATAATAGAAAATAGGAACAGAAACTGAACTTCGGATAGAGCCTTCCTCTTTAATGTGCACTGCTTAGTACCAGTAAATGTCAGAAACTGTTTTCCCAGCACAAACCCAAGAAATGGGCTCTTTAGCTGTATGTATACAGCTGCCTCCTTACCCTGTCCCTTACAGATGCCCTTCAGGCTCCAACAGCAGCCCCCATACAGTAGGTCTCCTGGTGCTTGTTCCTAGACACTGTTGCTCTCTGTGCTGGAGAGCTCAGCACTGCTGTCCTGGCACAACAGTAGGTGCATGCTGGGGCTCCTTTGTGATGGTGCCATCCCTCAGGAGAAAGCTTTTTCCCTTCGGTTTGGACCTTATCTTTATTTCTTCGCTTACATTTGCCATATCTTCCTAATGAGACCCACCTTGTGAACGTTTCCATGCCTGGCTAAGATCATTTGTGAATGGGGAGGTGTGAGACAGCCAAGAGTGGTCAGGGCAGGGATGGCACAAGCTGGTGTGCTGCATCTGGATGATTGGTACCTCTCCACGGGTCTCTCACTGGAGCTGGCCCATATGCTGTATGTGCCACGGGCCCAGGCAGTGCGGTAGTCCCTTAGGTGGTGGCATGGGCATTGCAGGGTCACTCTGCTCCCCACACTGGAGGGGACATGGCTTTCCCTTTCTTCTCTCCATCCTGATACCTCCAACCAGCACGCTGTGACGGTGGGAGGAGAGCTGAGCTGCGTGCTGCAGCTGGGGACTGACCCCTTGGGAGGGCTTGGTAATTACAGCTCTGCCCTGAGACAAGGGAATCTGGGTCCTGCCACCAGCCCTGCAGGACCCGGGGGGCTGGTAATGCTGCAGCCACAGATGTGGCTCACACAGGGGGGATGTGGCCACGCTTGACAAAGCAGCGGAGGTTTGGCAGAAGTGTCAGTGCTGCTCCTGAGGCCAGGAGGGATGCAGGGGTGTAGAGGGTGCTCAGTGCACGCCAAAGTTCATGCTGCCAGCTCTGGTTCCTAACGCAGCTTGCCAGCCCTGCATCAGCGGTGTGGGTGAGGGCAGCCTCCCCACTCCAGACCAGGTGACCACTCCCCACCTTCCAAAAACATCGCAGGGATAAATCTCTGGGGGAGCAGGAGGCGCTCAGGAGGGGCTGCCAGGTGCCCCATGGACACAGAAAAACAAGCATGTCTGATCCATCTGTCCACGCTGCTCTGCAGCACCCTGCCCCCAGCCCCGGGCCGGGCTGTTGGGGGTGGCGCAGCAGGTTCCCTACCTGCCCTGTGGGGCAGGAGGAGCGCAGGCCCGTGTGCCAGACGGGCACGAACGGCGGGGCAAGGGCAGGAGGCTCTTTGCACGTGAGGGCTTCTTTCAACAAAGCCGTTTCTGTCTTGCTCCCAATATTTCTGCCCGTGCAGTTGAGGACTGGGGGAGTGGAGGAGCACAAAGGACCCCAGACAATAGGGCGAGCAGGAGCGTTCCTCACACCCATGGCGGCTGGCGAATGGGCTTTGTCTCCAGCCGCTGCCTCCCTCTGCTTCGGGGGCAGTCGCTGCCGTCCTCCCCGGCTCCTTTGTTCCCGTGCTGCCTGCCAGGGGTGAGACAGGCAGGTGAGCGGCGTGCGAGGCAGGGGGCTGGCGACGTGCTGCGGCGGGTGCATATTAATAGATTTCTCCAGCCTGTCGCTGCGTGTTTGACTTGATTCATGAGACTCCTCCGTCTTGGGGACGACGGATGCGGCTGGGAGGGAGAGAGCGCAGGGAGAGAGCTGGGAGAGAGCTATTGTCTGCCAGGCCTGGGGCCCTGCCCGTGCTGTTCCAGCGGCTCCCACCACCACCCCCAGCTGCAGAAGCACTTTGCACCTTTGTCCCAACGTCCTTCCCGACCAAGGTGTCTGTCCGGGGCGATGCGAGGTGGGACCAGCTGATACCCGCACGCCACGCGTATCCCTGGGGTGCGAAGCTACGCATGAAGGAAGGCAGGGAGGAAGGCAGGCAGCTTCCCAAACACAGCGCTTCAAAGCGCAAGAGCCATCGCACTCCAGTCGCAATGGGCTGCGTCCAAACAAGGCTGCTCATGCCAGCAAAAACACTTGCACCCAGGGCCTTAGCGGCATCAGAAATCAAACTCAGGGAAGACTTTTGGTGGCTTGGGTTTTTTTTGTTGTGTGTGTGGTTTTTTTGTGTTTGGGTTTTTATTTGCTTGGTTGGTTTTGTTTGGGGCTTTTTGTGTGTTCTTTTGTTGTTTTTCTGGGGGGTTTGGTTTGGTTTTGTTTGGTTTATGTTGTTTTGTTTGTTTTTTTTTTTTATGGCAGCTATAGATTTTGCATTAGATTTTATGGTTGGCTGTAATTTTTGAACAAAATAAATACGCAGCTGTTGGACAGATACTAGCCAGGCAGCTGTTCTGAAAAGACTGACTCAGGTACAGCGTTTGATAGTGCTCATGTGGAAGGGTGTGCATGGTAATACCAGGGATGGAGGGTACTCCATCATGCTGACAAAGACCTGGATTATACATGCCAGGGTGCAAATAGGATTGTTTGCATATTCAGCCAGTAGACTCTGCCTTTTCTTTTCCCTGAGTATCCGTGGTACCTGAGCTCCTTGGGGAGCTGTTTGAGTCAGGGGGACAAACATGCATAGGGGAGGGGGGCAGAGAAGCATGTGAAGGAGGGGGTGAGAGCAGAGAGGGTGCTGCTTTTGGGGGCTACAGTGGAAAGGTGCTAGCTGGTGGGATAAAGCTCTGGGGGTAGGGTTTATTGGACTGAATGTAGGAAGCTACAGATAAGCTTGTCTGACAGATTTCCTTTTATATCCCTAGCATGCAGCTCATCCCATCCTGAACTGGACATTGAGCAACACATCTAAATTACACTCCAGTGCAAAGTAAAGGTGCCAGGTTAGATTCCCCCCCCCCCCCCCCCCCCTTTCTTTTTCTCAGCTGTCATGGAATAAATCTGAACTTGGGGGGGGGGGGGAATATTTATTCCCTGTAGGTGAGAAAGCTGAAAAAGAAGGATTTTCTTCAGTGATAGCACTTCCCAGGTGGCAAACCCCACCTCTGAATTTCCAGTAAACCTACAGGGACTACAAAGCAAACAAATCAAGGTGTATTTACTCTCCTGTCAACCAGCTGCCTTGCTCCCTCTCTAGTACACATTGGTGCATGCAAGGGTGCATCCCAGCTCTCTGGTCTGGGGAAGGGGACACAGCTGTGAGCCCAGCTGGGGAGAGGTGACTGAACGAGGACTTGGCCCCCCAGCTCCTGCTCTCCGGCCATCCCAGAGTGGAGAGGGGAGCCTGCACTGTGAACAGCAGTGCCTGGGGCCTGTGCCAGCCCTTTGCCCTGTCTGCTCTCAGTGAGGCAGAAAATTGCTTGTAAAGGAGAACTCACACACACCTGTTTGCAGCTGAAGCTGGAGGAGCTTATGTTAGAGGTCATTTGGACTCAACCGCTGTCAAATATTTGCTGTGAGTGAGATGGGTTCCTGAACACCCTCTTTTACTTGGTGACGTATCCAGAACCGTTGGGAAGAGCTTTTTCAAACACACTTGTCCTCAAGTTTTTTGAAGGTGTCTTTTTTTAGTTTAATTTTTTCTTCTTCCTTTCTATAGCGAGAATTAGGCAATCATGGCATTTTGATGCAGTTGCCTCTTAGCCTCTTACTTCATAGCCATGGCCTTCCTGAAGAATCAAGGAAATGCTGATAAATTGGGTGTGCGAGATTTGCCTGGTGTTCGTTTCCCTAATGCTCCTCCCTGCACTGCTCTCAGAGTGTGTCCTGACCCTAGCTGCTCTGTTAACTTGTCTCTACTTATAACACTCTGTACATAAAGCACAACTGAGCCATTTTGCTCTGATTAAAATCATGCTGTGTAAAAGAAAATACGAATTAGCTCTGGCCTTCGGGCTCCCGACAAGTTTCCAGCACCGCTTTCAGCACCACAGAGATTGTGTAACTCTGCGTCGTCCGTGCGCTGACGTCTCCTCCTCCGTCAGGAACTGGGCTGGCACATCCAGGTTCAGCTGGTAATACTTCAAGCAGCTTTTAGCTCTGAAGGAGGAAGAGAGATTGCTGGCAGCCGGGTGAAGTGCAGGGAACTTGTTTTTTCTTGTTAGGGGACGATGATGTGGGAAGGAATAAAAGGAGGAGGATTTCCTGGATAATACCCCAAATCTCAGTGTTTGTGTAAATACCTCCCGGTCTAATGGGTGCTGAGTGACTGGGGAGCCCAGCACGGGGAAAGCTAATGCTTCAGTACAGATTAACCCCTGAAGGAAGAGTACAGCAGCATCTTACATAAACTATGGCTTAAGTTTGCCACAGCTTTTATGTAATGAAGCACCGGATGCTTTCCTGCCTCCTCCGGGGACCCACGCAGGGTACACTATGTTACACCACTTGAGTGTTGCTAACAGAAGGGCTGAGGCTGCAGCCATCGCATCACGTTTTCATCAGAAACCTTTTAAGTCTCAGCAACTTCCTCTGAGGATGCTGAACCAAGCGCCACCCAGACCCGCGAGTGAGTGAGTTGCAGATGACATCACTGGTTCGAAACAGTGCGTGGGCACGACGTAGGCGAATGTTCCCTGCACTGGGTGTTTTCTAAATGTCTCTGAAGCATGAGGCATGACTGAATGACTTGTCTTTTCTTTAAATGACGAGTGGGTGAATCTTAAATCATTCGGCTGCTTTTATTTTTGTTAGATGTGTGTGGGCTGACAACATGACTCAGTATTTTCTCTGCAGATGCAAAGATCACATCGCCAATTCTGGGTAGATTTCAGGCAGTTTCATGCAGAGAACTGGAATGCTTTTTTAGTCTGGGGTTTTGCTTTTTGGCAGCCTTAAGCCTCTTGATATGAAAATAAACAAATTTAAAAATGAGTGCTTTTCCAAAATGCACAAAAATACACTGAAGAAATAGATGTACATCGGGAAAGTACCTCTACCCCCATGTTTCCCCAACAATTTATCTGATTATTTCATGTTATTCTGGAAATGTCCATTAACATTTGATTTTTCTTTCCAATTCTCCTTAGTCTCCATTGCTGCTGGGCCATCTCTTTATCTGCTGAGTATCACCTCCAGTATTTTCTTAACCAGCCATGCCCTGCCAGGTGAGAGCCACCACCCTCTGACTGATGGGTGTGAGTTCATCTCCTCTTCCCAAGAGACAGGTAGGCATATTTGTGGCTATATATGCATGTGGCTCAATCAGCACCCAGAAGTGACACAAAAGTCCCAGGAAATTTCCCTTTCTCCCTTCTGGCAACCTCCCTAACCCACTCCCCCTTCTGTATCCTCCCTGTACACCCCCTAAGGCATCTGGCATGTGCTTTGGGAGATGCATGACGACAGGCATGGACTGTGGATGCTTTTATTGTGCAATGAGTGCTTTCTTTTCTCATCCCCTCTTCTCTGCTGCCGAAAAGAGTGCCGGTAGTCATGTCCTTGATAAGAACGGGTTGCTTGCTAAGACCCTGAACTATAATCATAGCCCACCATCCTAGAGTCACCAATAAACCATTTTTCCCTGATGATATCAGCCCTCAGCGCACCATGAGTATTGCTGATGATCTGGGAATGACTAGACAATAATAGGCTTGTGGGTGAAGGATGTTGTATGGCAAAGGTTGTCTTCTGGGAGCTCAGAAGATAATGTACCTATAGATGTATTCTGTTGAGTGTGCAGGTTGAGATGAATGTCATACACCCTGCTTTTTTGATCTCTAACAGTAACTTTAACCACAGAAAAACTCCCACACTCAACCTCTAGCTAACACTAACTCCTTGGCTAATGTGTCCTGTACTTAGCACTGTGCCCCATAGCCCACTGCGATCCTGATTCTACAGTGAGCCATACCTGACTGATAGCTAATTATAAGCCTGTCCTGGTTTGAGTGAAAACAGAACTAATTCTGTTCAGTAATTTTACTTTTCAGCTCGGTTCTTTTAATTAACTGCACTTTCTGAAGTTAGCAGCCTGTTTTCACAGACAGTGTCTGCTTCTAGCAGTGATAACACCCCATGTTTAGAGTTACTACCAAGGACTGGTGTGCAGACCAAGGCCACTGCTGGGTCCTGTGTACCACACTGGGGGGTGCAGGAAGTGAAAGGCTGCACCTGCAGGGAGGAGCGGACAGGATGGGTGACTCTAAACTGACCAGTGAGGGATTCCAGCCCATATACGCCATATTCGGTCTAGAGCTGAGGGACCCAAATGGTCTCTGGGCTCTTCTCTCCCCTCTTGGACTGCTTTGCCAGCTTTTGCTTGGCGTGGCTTGGGTCCTCTTTCGATTCCTTCATTGGAGCACCCAAGGAGGACTCCATCCATTCTGCCTTCGATCCGGTCTGTGTGTTCCTGAACCCAGTACCAGAATCCAGCTCCTGAACACAGCTCCTGTCTGCTGCGGGGCCCCGTCTGGGACTTCCCCAGTGCCTGCTCCACAGCATCAGTGGTGATGGTGATGTAATTACCATCAGGGGGGTTGGGTTCCATACTGGTTTTGTATATATTTGTATATATTCCATTTTTATTATTATTAATTTCATTTTCATTAAAGCTGTTCTAGTTTCCTTTTCTAATCCCTGAGTCTCTCTCCCTTATTCCCTTTCTCTTTCCGCTCTGGAAAGGGAGGGGGGTTAACAGAGCATCTGTTATAGGTCTAAGGGGCTGCCCTGACCCTAAACCGTGACAAAGCCATAGACACAAGCATGTATTGTAGTGCCTGGCGACTGTATCATCTTCCTCTCATTCTGATTTCTTTGTTCTAAGCCTTACTCTCTATTCCTCACATTTTCTCTAGCCTCCACTGCCCACCCATGGCAATAATTCACCTTAAACTTAAGGTTGAGCACATCCATCCTCCCTCCAGACCTCACGGGAGGTCACTTGATTTGGTCAGTTCAAGTGCCTTTGTAGCACTATCCCAGAATAACAAGAACCAGGTACCAGTCCTTCTCATATCTTTGCAATCCTCACAATATTCATGAATATTCTGAGACTTTCAGCCCTTTCTACCCCAAAGACTGATTCCAGCCTTTGCCACAAACACTTCTCCAAACATAACCCGAAGCCTTCTGCCTCACTGAGTACCAGCACTCAGGCTTGCCCTGAGCAGCAAAAACCAGAGGTGGTACTCTTCAGTCCTTGGTGTCCCGATCCCTAACCCTGACTTTAGTGTCTACAGACCTGATGCTTTTTACACACTGTCCTGTACTTCTGAGTGTCAGAGTCGTACACCCCCCGCTAGCCCTAGCCCTCAGGACCGCGTTGCTAAGGTTTTTACTGGATTCTGGGCACAACTCCACTGGGGGCAGCCAGGGGGCTTGCTGAGTGTAGAGGCTGGAAGCTGTGTTTGTCAGGGGTTGTGCTCGGTGGGGCAGGACACATTTTGGAGTTTAGGGTGGAAAGATTCTTTTGGGGCATGGCTTGAAAGATCAATGCTGAGGGATGGCAGGCAACCTAAAGTGTGGGGCATGGGGGAGCATGACATTACGTGTAGCTCAGTGACAGCAGGGAGGCACGCTGTCACAGGGAAGGAGCAGTGGGTCAGGGATGACAAGAAAAGCCTGAGAATGGCTGATATGTTCCAGTGACACTGTTCCTTTCTTAAAACAAGCTTCATTGCTCTTGCTTGCTTACTTCTCACTTCCCTTTCACTGGTTCTTCTTTACTGTCCCCATGCCTTGTCCTTCTGCCTCTGGATCTTGAGAGCTACTTGCTCCTCTAGAGCTGGTTCTTCAGTGCTCCCCAGCCCTATGGCACTGCTGCTTCCCCTGCTTTTGGCAGTCAGATCTCATCCAGGGGCCAGGCAAGTGAGCTCTACAATGCTTATTACAAGGCACTCTGCACCCCATATTTCACAATGGCATGTCTTGCTGGCTGGGAGCTGAGAATGGAGAGAGCTATGGCCCCAGGTGTCTTCAGGTGTCAGTGTGTTGCTGTAAAAAATGAACTTGCTTCCAAAGCTTTTTGGGGATTGGGATCTAAACTGGCTTCATTTATGTGTTTACATTCAAGGTTGGTATTGCAATTTTTGTTTCTTAACTGCATTTAATAAGACTGGCATCAAAAAACCTCTCAAAGTTTCTGAGAAGGATACTTACTAAAATTGGTTGTGGGAAGGAAACATTAAAACTGGTTCTTGCAGTGTGTGGTCTTTGGCTTTTCTGAACTTAATGTGTTACATTCAAGTACAGTTTAGTGTAGTTGGAAAGAAAGAGAAAAGCTGTCAGAAAACAGATCAGACTGAGAGGGAGATGGAGCTGCTTGATGCTTCTGTTTTTTTCAACAGATGAAGTCGGCATTCCCCACCTGCGTAAGGAGTGCCCACAGCAGACTGACTCACTAACATGCCTTATTCTGAGAGAAATCACACCAGAAAAAGGATGTCTGAGGCGGCAGAGAAAGTGATTATTAAGTGGTGAGCTTTGCTTTGCATGCTTAAGGTCGCAAATTCTTTCTTTGCCAAAAACACTAGGTTTGTTGCTGGTGACGGGAAGGTCCCCACAGAGTACCGAGACCAACCTGCTTCCTCATTCTTTGCACTCACCTAGTTGGGCAACTTTTTTTCTATGTTAAGTGAAAACTTCCTCGTCCAGTCCAGTAACTCACCGGACTCACCCTGAACAAAACAAGGTCTCCTCCCCACGCAAGGCACGTTAGGCAACCTCGCCCCAGCTCTTAGGGGAATACCCAACGGTGTGCTTTACCATGGTGATCAACGGGTTTGTCGTTTGCAGACACCTCCTGGAATACAACATGTAGTGTATTTTTATGGCCACTTTGGATAAAGTTACCACTGCAGCTGGTAACTGCAACTTCAAGATAACACTTGCCACGTGACAACCTGAGAAGCACCAGCAAACTAAGGAGGGAGGAAATGTTGATTTTTCAGACTCCAGCGTGGCTACGTGTACTGACGCTTTGTTGCACAAACACAGGATAACGACTTTAACTTGAACAGTTGTCTCTTAGTTGTTATATGACCTGTAATTGTTTCTGCGAGAGCTTGCAGGCACTGCCATTAATAGGCACCTTCCTGGGTGTGCTTCTGAATAAGATTAATAAAGAAAAACAGTATTTTTCATGAGAAAGCCTCTTGGTGTATATTATTTCCAGAAACCCTGTGTCATGGTTTAGGGTCAGGGCAGCCTGTTAGACTTATAACAGATGCTCTCTGTTAACTTCCTTCCCTCCTCAAAGGGGAAGGGAAAGGGAATAAGGGAGAGAGAATTGGTGATGAGAAAAGGAAACTGGAACAGCTTTAGTGGAAATGAAAATAACAATAATAAAATGGAATATATGCAAATATATACAAAACCAGTATCAAAACCGACATCACCTCCCCCTGCCCCTGATAGCAATTACATCACCTCACCACTGATGCTATGGAAGGCACTGGGGAAGTCCCAGGCTGGGCCCAGCCACAGATGGGAATTGGGCTGAGGAGCTCCATTCTGGTATTGGATTCAGGAACACACAGATCAGGATTGAAGGCAGAACAGAGTACCTCTCGGATGCCAGCCATTGAAGAAAAGGGCAAAAGAAGTAGTGTGCTTGACCCTCGTGATCCCTCAGCTTTATACCAAGTATGAGGTATATGGGCTGGAATCCCTTGCTGGTCAGTTCAGGGTCACCTGTCCTGGCCGCTCCTCCCTGCAGGTGCAGCCTTTCATTCTTCTGCACCCCCCAATGTGGCACACAAGCTCCAGCAGTGGCCTTGGTCTGCACACCAGTCCTTGGTACTGACTCTAACCATGGGGTGTTGTCACTGCTGTAAGCAGACACTGCCTGTGAGAACAGGCTGCTGACTTCAGACAGTGCAGGTAGTTAGAAGAACTGAGATGAAAAGTAAAATCTCTGAACAGAATTAGTTCTGGTCTCACTCAAACCAGGACACCCTGAAATCATCATTCATGTGTTACCTTACTGGTGTGTTTTCCCCTGAGCTTTTTAGAGGACTGATTGTGTCCATGGCCACATCCTGAGTTGCTGAAATTGTAGGACATGTTGGAAAACCAAGGAGTACCGAAACACCCAATGACATCACCCTGCAGGTCAGAACCGTGTGCACTTTCTAAATAGGTCAGGGTTTGGTCTGAGAATCTGCTATTTCTTGAAAACCCCTTTTATGTTTCCTGTATTTCTCTATTTCATCTTCCATGCAGTCACACAGCCTGCATGCCGGATTTATTTGTTTTACATTTCTTTGCTGTCCAATTTGCTGCCAAATTACCATCTCGTGTTGCTGTCTTACATAAATGTTAACATTAGCTGGTTTCACAATAACAGCCTGGAAAGGAAACATTTACTTCTGAGATTCCCCCTGCCAAACAAACGTACAGCGTGTGCTTTTTTGTGGCTACTGGTGGTTAAGGGTGCAGGATATAAAATTAAAATGCTGTATGTACGGTTAGTCTGTTACACTTACGATCACCGTAACATGCACTTCAACATATTTAGTATTTCGCTTTCAAATTGGTACATTCAATATGGAGGACATGACACTCCTTTCCCTTATACAACATGATCTCCATACGTCCTTGAGACCCTGCCTGCCAGCAGGGAAAAAAAGAAAAAAAGCTACATTTTAAACTCTTACTTTTTTGTCCTTGATGACATATAATGAATGCATTAGTGTTACTTTTGTGTCCTGGAAAAAAGGGTGATGGCATGGAATGGAACGGTGATGCAAACATACGCAGAGAGTTAGATGAGAGATAAACTGATTGCAAACCCCAGCTCAGCAGCATGAAAACACCGGCCTGTCTAGACTCCATAAAATCAGGTGTGCCTCAGCCCTGAGGTACTTCCAGGACTGCATGTCCACTGCTCCATTCAATGCATGGAATTCAGCTTGGGTATTGTTGAGTTGGGTCAAATGTTCTTCAAAGAAGTGCAGTAAAACGAATGCTATTTTCACTGACTTTCTACGGCCCTTGGTTGGGTGTTCAGGTATTTTTATTGAATCCACATAAGAAGAATTAAGTTCAAGGCGAAGGATAAGAGTTCCCGTGAGCAGGCTGTTGCGGGTGCCCTGGTCAGAAGCAAGCGGGCCTCAGCTGCTCCCGCCAGCCGCCGACCTCAAGCCGGAGCTGGGCGGCACAGGCCCACCGCAGCAGGAGGTGGCAGCACAGGCGCTTCCCACCCGCTCTGGCCAAACTCCACCGGTTCCTCTGCGGTGCCACCCGCGGAGAGCTCTCTGGCGAGTACCGGTGCCGGCCTCCCCCGCCGGCCGAGCAGCCCCTCGCCCAGGACGGGTGCTGGCTGTGGGTGACCCTCGTTTGGGAGGGAACCAGGCGAACCAACCGCTGTCGCACGTGCCCCACGGGGGTCAGGCGAGGCGAGGCTGGGACGCACCGAGCCGGGACCCATCCCCGTCCTAAACACACCCTCTCCGCCACCCGTCCCCTCACGGGCCCGGCTGGGGGAGGAGAGGGGGGTGACAGGGGGAAGCGGGGACGGCGCCTGCGCGGCGGCTACGGCCCGACAACAAAGTCCGGTCTTCGGGAGCCTTCGGCGCTGCTCGGCCGCTTGCGCCGCCGCGGTTACATAAGGGAGAGCCGGCGCGCGCCGCCGCCCGCCTTCTCGCTGCCCGTGTCCTCGCGGCACCCTGCCCCTCCCCCTCCCCGCGTGACACTGCCCGGGGGAGGGGGGAACGGGGGGCAGGGCCAGCGCGTGCCACCCCCCCACCCCCCCCGCCCCGCCCTCCGGGGGGAGGGGCGGCCGGCGGCACGTGCGATCGCCTCCCCGCGCCCAATGGCAGCCCGCTCCCCCCGGGCGCACGCTCAGTTCCGGCAGCTCAGAGAGGCGGCCGGGCCCAGGCGGGGGCGTTCCGCGGGGCGCAGGCGCGGCGGGGACGGTGGCCGCGTGGGGGGGGGGGGGGGGGGGGGAGCGGGGGGGGGGGGCCCCAAACCCCCCCCCCCCCCCCCAACTCCTCTTCCTCATCCCGCCTCCGCGGGGGCCGGGTGACGCACGTGCGCGCGTGCCCGCGCGCTGTTGTTCGCTCGCTCCCGCGCCGGCTGCCCGTGCCTGCCTGCCGGCGGCGGGGCGCGCGCGGCGTGTGGGGCTGGCACGCGCGCTGTTGTTATTGGTGCCGCCGGCCGCGGCGGAGGGAGGGAGGGGAGGGGGAGCGGGCAGGCGGCTCAGTCAGTGAGTTCTTTAAAGATGGCCGGAGCGGCGGCGGCCGCCGCGACCCCCGTGTACTGCGTGTGCCGGGAGCCTTACGATGTGAGCCGCTTCATGATCGAGTGCGACATCTGCAAGGACTGGTTCCACGGCAGGTAGGCGCCGGGAGCCGCGCGGCGCGGCGCGGGGGGGACGGCCGGCCGCCAGATCGGCCGGTCCGCCGGGCACAGGCGGTGGCAGTCATCAACACCCCCTGCCCCCCTGCCCGGGAGCGGCGTGGGGGACAATGGCTGCGCGGTGGCGGTACGGGGGGCGGAAGAACAGGCTCCTGTCCGCTCTGGCTCACCCCCGCGGCGATGGCAGCGGCCCGTGCCGGCGAGGGCTGCCGTCCCTGGGCACATGGGTCCTCGCTTGCGAGGGGGAGGCCGGGCCGGGCGAGGCGGCCGGGCGGGGGGAGGCCGGTTATGAAAGAGCAACAGATGCGGGGCTCTCCGGGCGGCGGCTTCGCCGGCGGGGCCGGCGGTACCCTAAAGTTCAGCCGGCTTTGAGGAGGCGTCGTGTCGTCGTCCCCCCTCGCCCCGCTCCCCCGGGGGTCTGTCTCTCCCGGGACAGGGCGGTCTCTTCGCGGAGAAGTGCGGAGGGGGCACTGTGCCGGGGCTCTCCACCGGGCCCGGGCTCCTGGCTCGCCGAGCGTTTTGTTTGGGGTGGGCAGCTGGCGGAGGGCTGCGTGGGGGCGGCGAGGAGGGGTGCCCAGCTCCGCTCGCCGCTTTTGACGTTTCTAGCCCCGTCCCGAGCGGCCGCAGCCGACTCGCGTGTGTTTTGTGAGCCGAGCGTGTGAATAATAAAGGCCCGGCGGCAGCCTCGGGGCTGCGAACGGGAGGAGGAGGAGGTGGCGGTGGGGATTCACGGGCAGTTAAACAAAGGAGCAAGTTGGGGGCCCGCGGCTCAAGCGGCTCGACCGGGCTGGGGCTGCGGGGCTCGGAGTGGCCGCCCCCATTATGTGGGGAGCCCCGGCGCCGGCGTGCGGGCCGAGGAGCTGGCGGCGGTGTAGGAAGTGCCGTGTGATTGACAGCAGGACATTTAAATACCCCCCGTGTAACAAAACCAGGCTCCCGGCGAGACGGCCGCCTCGCCCTCTGCCGGCGCCGGGCGGCAGGGCCGGGCTGAGCCGAGCGGAGCCGAGCCGAGCCGGCCGCCTCCAGGGCCCCGGGACCGGCGGCCCCCGCGCCCCCAAGTTGCGCGGCCAGCCTTGGCCGCGCTGGGGCTTTGCAGCGCACCGGGGCTTTGCACCTCGCCGGCGCCGGCGGCCGCTGAACAAAGCGGTGCGGCGGGGAGGGCTCCCGTTGGGGAGAGGGGTCGGGCGGCAGCGCGCTGGCGGTCCGGCCGCGTTTGCCTTTCATCTCATGCGCTCGCATTAGAGAAACGATGGATGTGCGGGTTTTTTGTTACGTTTTTGTTGTTGTTTTAGTTTGTGGTGGGTTTTTTTTTCTTTGTCGTTGTTGTTTTGTTTGTTTGGTTTTTGTTTTGTTTTTTTTTCCCCTTAGCCTCGATGGCAAAGGAAAAATGCTGGCTAAAAGTAGGTTGCGTATCTAGGTGTTACTTAACAGCTATTATTACACATGCGGTGTTTTCTTGCCACGTTTTAGGATGAAAGAAGGCTTTCAGCATTTCAGATGTTGACCTGTACATAGGCTGAGTTGATTTGTGCTTTGTATATGGGCTTCCCTCGACTCAAACCACAGTATAATAGAAACTATGAAAAGGTCTTTGTAAACAGTAAAAACTGGCAAAGTAGAATTGTCGTACCTTTAAAAACAACCCCTAATTAATATTGTTAACTAGACTACTGCTGCTCCTGCCAGGACTGCTGTTTGAAGCTAGAAGCACAACAGCTTTTTTGAATTACAGTAGCTTAACACAAGTTTGTCAAAACTTGGTCACTGCACGTAGTAAAAGTGCAGACACCGTCTAAAGGTCTTTGTACAGTTATGTATTCTCCCTCTTGCAAGTATTTTTCTGCATTTGTGTGTTGCTTTTTCAGTCTGTCTCTGCAATTACTCAGTTTACATGCAGGCTTAACTTAAATGCCAGTCTTGTGCACTAATATTACTAGGCTACAACTGAACTAATTTCTGAAGCTGTTATGAGGAAAGTATTGACTAGCCGATAGAAAGGTGGGACAGATCCCTCTGTAGGTTGCTTAAATCTTGATCTGCCTAAAGATCCACAGTGGTTCCCCTCCTTGACCTCTGTCATGCAATTGTTAGAAAAACTGTGCTGGTAGTTGCTTGCAAAACTGCTTTGATAGTATGAAACCCTAAGTGTGGAAAGTAAGCAAGCCAGCAGGAGCTGGTGACAGCTACGTTGCTTTGGGATTTAGTTGCATGTTCACCCAGTCTTGTGACTGAGGGGCAGGACTGTGGGAGACCATTGTCCTTTCCCAGCTGTGGTCTACTCTAGGAGTGCTTTTCTTCTTGGTCTAAGAGTATCTGAAGACTGTTACATAGCTTGTGAAGGAAAATAAATGCTTTCAAATATTGTAAGTTTTTGTTGAACTTGTTGATTTCATGCTGTATTGATTTTCTGCCCCCCCATCCCCGGGAGTGATGTGACTTCAGGTTGAGAAGCGTAGGAACCCATGCTTCCTTAAGGCTGTGGTGCGCTAGCATGATACTTAACATGTATTATTGGATTGCAGAATCTTTGTTGCTTTCCTGTGTATAGTCAAGAGAGTGCTTCAGCATTACGCTGGAGGCAGTACAAAGTCTGTTCTGACAGATTGGGACTCATCCCTTTACGTTTCATCTGGTATTTTTTCTGGATGTTCTTCTTGCCCTGTCCATCCTCAGATTGACTGTATTTTGGTTTACCGTTATCAACACATTAATATTATCAGATATTTTTGTTGCTTCTGCTAAATACTTGTGTAAAAGCAAATATTTTGATGTGCCTTACAAGGTCGTGAACCTACATGGTGGGTTTTAGTTACTCTACGAGTGGGCCTAACATCCAGCCATGGTCTTGTGTAATTACTCTTGCTGAACAAAAGAACATAATGTATGTGTCTGTGTGGTGTTGTAGGCTTCATCACTTTCCCAAATGGAGAGTGGAGAAATGGCAGAGACTTAGATGTGACAACGTGCCAGATCTTTCAGATCAGCAAAGCCATTTATATTTTATTTTTCCAGTTCTTTTTATCTTCTTTAAATGAAGATGTCACGTTCAGCTGCTTTCCCCCTTTCTGGCTTGTCTAGGATATACTTTAGCTAGAATGCAGCAGAAAAACTCCTTTATGCTGCTCTAAGTGTTCAGCTAGTTCTGAAATGTGTTCAGTAGCTCTTGATACCTATTCAAGTTCTTGGCTTCATCTTCAAATGATACGTATCATCGCATGATACATCTTGTTCTGTCTCCCTTTGTTTTTTGATGCTCTACCTCAGTTATTAGGTTAACTACATACTGTCGTTGTTTCTCACTTGTGGGGTTTTTTACTGTGATGTATGTAACCTTATAAACAGAGTAACTTTTTTTTCTTCAAAACCTATCTTGCAGTCAGCTCTGTTGTTGGAATAGATTTGTGAATTAGCAGAAATCCTATTGTCAACTTTGAACTTTTTATCCTTTTTTCTGTCTGTGGTACTTGTACTTGGCTAGGTTTATGTGCATTGCATAGATGTCACTTACTCTTGTAGACTAGATTTCAGACAGGTTGGAACAAACTTAAATTTAAGCATATAATTCAGTTTGTGTCTGCACAATGTAATGTTGTCTGTAATACTTCAGGAACAATGATTGTAGGGTTAGCTTTGTAAGACTTCTTGCTTTGTAAAGTTATGCTGATACTGTACTGGTTGTAAAGGAGCTTGGAGAAGTCGGACAGGCAAATGGAGAATTAGAAATGCAGGGCCCCTGTGAAGTTTTCTGTGCAGCACTTCTATGTGCTTTTTTCCCATTGTTTAAAAAGAACCCCAAACCCATAAATGCTTTATTCTTCAAAGCCAGAGCAGTGGGGAATAAGAAGGAAAAGCATCCTTTTTTGTTCAAAATTGGTAATTTTCCCTAAAATTTCATAACTGTGCCAACTTTGGTGTCTCCTCCTCAAGGAGAAGAAAGAAAGAAGACAGTCCATCCAGCTTTGCTTAGCTTGCATCTTTGGTGTTTTGTGTAAATGAAACTTAAATTTAGAAGCCATAAATCCTTTTTCTTTTATAAATTTTGATGTTTACAGAAACACAGCACTAAACTGTTTGTAGTGTACATAGGTACTTGTGTTGCAAAATCAAATTGTTAAATTTATATGGAATTGTTTTTGAATTGATAGGTTTTACTCTCTGGATTAATACTGTATTCTCTGTAGCCTTCTTGAAAGAATTAACTATTTTTTTTTTTCCTTTTCCGAGAGCAGTTCATTGATGGTATATAGAACTTCGCCATTAAGTGTTTGATGGTTTTTACAGCTTTGTCATTATTAAAAGTCATTTAATAACATCATTTGAAAGGCAATTCATGCACCTTTTGAGGATGATTATTTAAATTGCAGATGCCTTGAGGCTTTTTTCTCAAATGGAAAAAAAAAATCTGAGCTAAGTTCATGTAAAACATAGTTTTTCTGATATCATATAGATTAGAGCATGTCTTCGTTGTGTCTCTGAAGAAACATACAGTTTCTCAACAGCTCCTTAATCTGATCTCAATTTCAAAACCAAGGTTCCCTCCTGCAGTTGTTGGGTTGTGTGGTGCAGGTCCTTCTTAATGCACTGGTTTGTACTCTGAAGGCAGGCGTTCTTGAGAAGGAAACGCACGTGCTATAGTGACTACTTTTTCTGAATTGGTTCTTTGTTTTGCAGCTTTATACATGATGTTCTGCACGATGGGCTTTGCCAGCGCTCTGCTGCTGAAAGAGACTGTCCCACTCCTGGCTGCATGCTGCTATAATTTCTCTTTTGCTGGTTCAGTGCTTGGCTGATTGTTTGGTAAATCAGCTCTGCTCAGAAAATCGACAAACCCCATTCTTTTGCGGGGTTAGCTTCTTGTTGGGTTACTGAGCTGACCAGGCTGATCAAGGACTAGGATGAATCCCAGGTTGTTGCACAACACTGGTGTCAACTGTGTTGCTGGAGGAGATGATTCTGTGTGGGAAAAGACAGGAGAGTTGCTCATTTTTCCTTCCTCATTGCCCACTTCAGGATCAGCGGCTCACACAGTTTTGTGGAACCTCATTTTTGTGTGTCAGTCACCATATGTGATTCTGCTTTGAATCTGATGGCCTAGGCTCAGAACCATCTGCTCATCTGATGGGGTCCATAGCGAGCAAGGCACCTCCAGCGCACATGCAGTATTGCAACCCCAGAGTATCATCTGTTTGCAGAGACAGGTGAAGCTCCTGCATCAGTCTTAAAGGCACTGGAGGACAAGGCATGATGATGCTCGTGTCAAGAAACATGGAGACTACAAAGAGAGGCTTTTTGTTACAAATGCTTTGTAGTGCCAACCTTCTACAGCAAATTAAGGCCTTGTAATTATAAACATTCAGGGGATTGAACTGAATCAACAAGTTCTTGTCTGGTCACTAGTGCTTCAGTTTGGCACCAGAGGCTTTTGAGGCGTCTCGCTGGCTTTTATAATGTACTAGCCTTAAATTCTTCCTGTGGCAACTGAGTGTATGTTAAGGAAGTGTTTTAGACCTCAACGGGAAGTGAATATGTTCGTTAACATTACCTTTCTTTGGTTTAGCCTTTTTTCCTTCAGAGCTAAGGTGGAAGCCTCAGCTTAAGTCCACTGAGCTGCGTGTCCTCTGCCAAAGTACTAAGTGACTTCAAGTGACTTCAGCTCTTCTAACAATACAAAAGCTGAAACCGTTTTGGTTAAACTGAGAAGAAACTAATAATAATAAGGATGCCAGACTAGCACTTGTGCAACTGGGTGTCTGTTTCCAATCCTTTTATATTCTTCATTTGAGCAAACCATGTTTTTTCCCCTCTCAGTTCCCATCTGTGAAGTGGGAAGACTTATTAATATACATTAAAGTAGATGCATTCTACCATAATAAGCACTGTAGAGTAGTAAGTATTCAAATTTCTTCAGTTTTTGAAACTGTAATAACATGTAGAATTATATGTACAAGTTTTTCTCTTTACAGTTTTCTTGAAAAACTGGCTTGATTTGAAGTATGTATGCTTTGAAAGTTAACACTTACTTCCTTTACATCTGTAATTTGGTAAATTTTTTCATTTGATGTTCTGGAATAAAACATAGTAGGTGTTTTAGAATATGCATAATAACTAGGACAAGAAAAAAAAAGTCTTGTTCAATAAATATCTGGAGGAGAACTGAAGGATACACACAAAACAAGGTTCTAATGAGTTTCTAAACAATTGTGAAATGGACTAATTTCTAAAGGACAGATTGCCTATTCTGTGTTACTTGAAAGATACAACGGTTTGGAATTAGTCATTTAAACACTACATGTAATTTTTTGTCAAGTTGTAGATGGTCTATATAAACACTTTTGGCATCGTTTTCTCTTTGGCCGTTCTTGACCACTCAAATGAAGGCACCGTAAGTCTTTGTGCAATAATAGAACTAGCTAGCAGCAAATTTTTTTATTAGCTAGTTAATTTATGATGATTTTATAATAAAAAAGTCATTTGTTGATGCTTATGTAGTACTTAAGTGTCTCACTTTCCTTTTGTTATATTTAATACATGTTTGATTTGACTGAAGAATTAAAATGTTTTTAGAAGGCTCTGTTTTGTGACTTCTGTATCGACAAACTACAGAGGTAAGAGAAGTCTTGGGGGGAGTGGGGTGTGTGGCTGCTGCTTGGTACACACAATTTCTGTATATATCTGCTAGATGCTACAGTGCAGAGTGTGAAATACATTCTTTCTGCTTGAAACTTAATTTGATCCGTTTATAATGCGAAGTTCTCTTACAGCAGCACAGTGGCAATAAAATGGGTTAAGCCTTACAGTGGAGTATCACTCCATTAACTGCCAGTGGGCAAAATCACATTAGTTTTGTTTTCATTCCTTATTTGTGGTTTCTAGCTTTTTTTTTGTGGACAGTTTTCATATTCATTAGCAGATTTCTTATGCTCAGTGTAGTTTCTGTGCACTTTTTGTATCATCTTTTGAAAGATCAGGCAATACAGTGTCTCCATTCTGTTTACATGACAGTTTGCACAAGTTGTAGATGAACTCATGCTCTTCATGCAAATATTTGTACTTTCCCTACATCATTTTAAAATAAAATAGCATTGTCTTAAAGCAGTTCTTGAGTAATCAGTAGTCTTTCATAGATACAATGTGCAGGCTTAAGAACAGAAGCATGCTTGGTTTACATTTGTCTTATTGCTGAAGTATGAAAATTCAATTAATGTTGCTATCGCTTTATTAGCAACGTAGGAGAGAGATTTTAGTGAAATATGCAGCTTTAAAAATAGTTAAGCTATTTTTCATTTGTCAGTCCTTTCTAATGTGTTGTAACATTAGCTCACACATACAGAGAACTAACAATCTATGCAGTATGAATAGTCTTGAGATGTCTGCTGTATGGGGGTAATGTGGATTTATGTGGCTAGTTACATCTCCTCGGGTCAGTTCTGCTTTTGAATGGAATTAATATTTAATACAGTTTTCTCCATTATTTCAGCATTAACTAAAGTAGACTTTAAGACTAGTCTTTTTGAAAATACTGAGTTCATTGTTTCTCAGGCAGGCATAAGTGCTCATGTTTGCCACAAAAGCAAGAAAGTTTTTTGTTTTAAAAACCCTCCCACATCATTCTGTCTTAAAAGCCAACTGGAGTGGGGATGACTGTTCTAAATTTTTAATATATTGTGGTATGAAGTCTATTTATTTTCATTTGAAACTGTCAGCTGACATTGCAGCTAGCCTGGGAAATTAATTGCATAAATTTGATTGTGTTTGTTCCATTTACATTAATGCTTTATTCACTTATAGGCTCTTAAAACACTATTTGAGAAAATCAGTGTGAGGCAAGGTGGCTTTCTGAGAAATGAAGCCTTTGGTACTGAGGATGTAGGATTCATCTGATCAGTCATTCTTGACACTTAGAAGGCAGTATTTTCTAGAAAGACTGACGTTTTCCTTTGGGATATTGATGTCTGAGGCCCAGTAAGCAAAGGCCAAATGAAGAGCAAGCAAAGTAATTGCTATGTCGTACTATCCAAAAGTACTTGTAAAATTTCTAGTTGGCTTGCCCAAGGTACAGATTTTTAGTTTTGTTTCAATAACAAAAATGTCTGGATCTTTTCACTGCAGGATTACATCATGCTGTTGACTTTCAAAACTCAGTGTCAAAAACCAGCAGCAGTGAAATGAGGCACTGCAACTTAACAGACGGCTTTTGGGGGTACTGATGTGAAGATCTGTGAGCTGCAAAGTCCTGTATGGAGCAGTCTAGGAACAGTACCAAAAGCCAGATAGTTGTCCTAATGTGGCATTGTGCCCAGGCAAATGTTGCCAGTCTACCTCTCAGCACAGTGTTTTCCCTCTTCATTTCATGATGGTGTGCTGTGTTGACATGCTACAGCCTTATGCCCGAACACTGCCAAGCTGACCTAGGTGTTTCTCTGTCCTCTATTGCTTATGTAAGACAGAAGACCAGAAGCATGTTAACAAAAATGGTGTACGTGTGGTCTATTAAATCTCAAGTTAAGTACCGATTACTGTATTTGATGCCCAGAGGACAAATAAATGTGAGGCAAAGGTGAGCAGCAACTTGCCGTGCCCTCCTGTGTGAATTGTTAGGATCTCTGGGGGCATCCCTTTGACTCTCTTAATGCTGCAGTAAAATGTGCTTATCAGATAAAATGAATATAGGAGAAGTAGTTTAGAGTGCTGTTCTCATTCTTGCTAAGAACAAATGGGGAAGTAGTATTGAGTAATTGGACCATCAAAAAAGAAGTGTCTTACTTAACTGAGTGAAAGCAGATGCTTTGGCTGTAGCTTATACTTCCAGCAGGGGCAACTGACTTGTGCTTGAAGCATCAGTAAGAAGGATTTGGGTAGGAACTAGAGTTAGGAGTATAATTTGAATAGATCAGAACTTTCTGAAGTGAAGATGTAACTCCTAAGTCCTACTGCAAATGTTACCTCTTGGCTTTTATGTTTTACCAGTAAGGGCAAATTCTGATGTCATTTTGCTTTTTGGAATTGGTCTCTTGGCTAACATTGCCAATGAGAACATAGCATGTATTCTATTCCCTGGCATTTGAGTGTGGAACTAACGTTATTGGCCAATGAGGGAAAAAAAACTAAAACCAAACCACCACAAACTCTCCACTTCATAGAAGAATAAACGCTTTTACTCCTAGTTGGTTCTGGTACTGGATATTGAATAATTTATTACTATAAGAGAGACCAAAATCTTGTATATTGGTGAAAGGAAGCTACTGCTGTTGATCCCAGTGCTTGACCTGTTAATGTGAGGTGCTGTTACTTTTTACAAAGATGGCTCAATTACAAGTAGTCTTTTCCCAAAAGTGGTTTACTTACATCAGAAAATAGATCCAAGATACCTCTACAATGCTGTTTACAGCACATGAGTGCTTTTGTGCCTTTTTTTCTTTCCTCCCAGTGTGTGAATGTCAATACATTGTGTGAAAGTCTCTACCTTAATGGGCTGAATCTGTGTCTGTCATAGGGTAGCACTGCATCTGGCTCTCAGACAGCGATGTTATATAGGGAGGGGGACAGGGAAGTGGGACAAAAGCATGAAAAAGTAGTAAGACATGGGAAAATAAAGCATTAGCCTTTAAATATGGTCAGATTATAAGTGAAATCATTTTGAGCAAGCATCTTGTTTGTTTGGACTAAACTTACATGAAGCAGACACTCTTACGTTTACATCATGTAATTAAGAGTGAATTGCAATGCATTCCTCACTGCTCTTGGCGCATGTCTGCTGAGAATTGAACACATCCCTACAGTATGTGATGTCTGTTCCCAATGCAAACTACATGGAAAACTCCCAGGGAGTTCCTTGTGGACCATATAGCAAAGGCTTTCTTGCTTCAAGTCATCTGCAGTTTTCCACACAATCCCAGGACAATACTAGTAAAATACAAGATGCTGCTTATAAAACATTAGTAAATGTTTTGAATTGTCTGGTTTTGTTTGTTTTTTTGTTCTGTTGTGGGGTTTTTTTTTTTGTTGTTTTGTTGTTGTTGCATTTTTTTTTGTGTAGCTAATGGGGAATTTGGAGACAGAAGTAGCAAGTAAATGTGTTTTATGTACTGGATTGTTAGTTAACACAGTATAGTAAAATTCTGTTTCTTAGAATGCTGGCCTGAGGAAGCTGGTGAAGTCCCTTTCCAGTGTGAATGTATGTATTGCTCTGAGACTCTGAGAAATTCCTCAGCTTCCTATGAAGTTTATGCACCATGATACTTTGGAACAAGGGTTTTGTTAGGAAATGTTCTCTATCCTTTAATATGCTTGTCAGAGTCGTGTGTACCATCTAATGTGTGTTTGGAAGAAAATCTGTAACTCTCTAAACCATCATTGCTGGAAACTTACTGACTATATATGCTAAGGGGCTCCGTGTAAAGTAGATAATTTCTTTTCAAAACTGTACCAGACACAGGGGGACTTAATGGGACTTTTGGTTTGCAGGTGTCTGAAAAATCAGAATTGAGATAGGAGATTTTTCTCTTCTCATAGGCTATCTATAAAGGGAGTAAGTAGCATAGTGAAGAACAGACAGTCTTCTAGGTGACAAGTTAGATGGAGAGAGGACAGGAAAGTGTAGACAATGCGGAAGGAAAAGGATATCAGAACAAAGAATATTTGGAGAATATGAACTTGTACTGCAAGTGTCTGGAGTTTTAAATTTGAGCATTAATTTGTGAGTGAAAAAAGTGTCTGTGCTAAAAATGTCCCCTGCAGTGACTTGTCGCTCTGATGTGAAGTGCAGAAGATCCAAGCTCTAATGCAGCCAGTAGGCTTGCTGATGCTGATACAGATCCATGGTTGAGTTTTTGATTTGATGGAAAGTATTTTATGGTGTGCAGAAAATAAGTTATGATCAACTTTAATTTAAATTTAAAATGTAGCTGTCTGTAAATTTTTCTGAATGGAATCTAACTTGTATCAGCTGCATCAAGTCCAGTCTTAATTCTTGCATTTTCTGAAGATAAATACACAGTTTGAAGTTGTCTTATGTGACTCTATGGTTTGAATTGCTGAAAGTAAAAAGCATCTTTTTAAAGAAAGCGGACTCTGGATCTGTTTAAACCCATGTACTACAAATTACATTGTAAGGCTGGGGAATTTTCACTCTTCAAATAGCTTTATTTTTTTCTCAGTATTTTTAGTTTTACTTAATTTCATAGCCAGTGCTATTTAATACAGACAAACTGATAAACTTTTCTTCTGTAATTGAACTGTAAGAAAATGGCTTAATACTTTGCATTCATTGAATTATTGAACTCATTAAAGGCTCTTTAGGGATCATTGACCTCTAAATCTTTATCTAGGAAACACTTGTGGTAAAGGATTGTTCTCATGTGTTCACTACTTTTTGCTAATTATTAAACAAAAACCTTTTTGGTGCTTTCAGATTATGTTAATAGAGGCTGTAAAGAAAAGCGAAACATAACTATCCCTTTCAAACCAGAAAAGCAATAACTGATAAGTGTTGACTTGTACTTCAAGAAGTCTGGCAGGTATAAATTGGGTTTTTGGCCAATTTGAAGTCCTCACCAGTTTCTGAAATATTTAGACAAATGGACAGTTCTGCCTTTTTTTTGAAAAGAAAAAACCAGGAGCATTTGTGGTCAGGGGATAGTCTATTATGTTCCTGTGGAAAGCACTGTTATATCAGAAGACTAAGAAAAAGTATTGCTATATCTTAAGACCTGCAAAAGGCTGTGCAGCAGTGCATGCTCATTGTATGTATTTATTCCCTAATGTCAGGAGCAGGGACCAGAACTCAAGGTAATCTTGTCAATGTCTGAGTGCCCTAACCAGAAAACTGGGTTTGGGTTGTGTTACCTTGTGTTCTGGGCTCATAATTCCTGGATTCTTTTCTGTAGAGTAAGAGGCTGTAAGTGGTAGAGATAAAGAGTACATAAAAAGTAACCTGGAGGTGAACATTCTCTTGAGATATGTGGGCTTGAACAACCCGAGTAAGCACTGCTGCCACCATGCTTGGATAAACGTCTCACTTGGAAAAACAAAATAATTTCTCCCTTCATAAGTTCTTTTTTTTTTTTTTTGGCAGTACGGCAGCTGTTCTTGCCTTCTGGCTCCAGTGCGTGCTGGCTGGGTGCATGGGGTGAGCAGAGTGGATGGTGCTTTTCAAATTTTCAGGTCAAGTGGTGAGGGGCCGGGTGAGCGTAGGTACCTCTGTGCTTAGCTGTTACCTCTGTGCTTAGCTGTTTTTCTTCTGAGTTTATGTATGTTTAACTGCTCTAGCAGCTTAAGAACAAACAGCCAACCAAAAATCACACAAACAAACCCAACAACAAAACATAACTTCCCCCCTCAACTTGTGTTTTGTTTTGGGTTTGGGTTTTCTTGTGTATGTGTTTTAATCTGTGGCCATTGCCTTTTGTCCTGTCACTGGCCACTACTGAACAAAGTCTGTCACTTTTCCATCAGGAGAATTTATACACATTGATATTTACACACATTGATAAGATGCCCCGAGTTTTCCCTTCTCTGGGCCAAAGGGTTGCAGCGCTCTCAGACACTTATCTTCTTTAGTCCTTTAATTATCTTAGCGACACTTAGGTGGACTTGCTCCAGTTTGTCCGCATCTCTTCTGCTGTGGCTTCCAGCACAGGACCCCGCACTGTAGTGTGGCCTTCACAAGTGCTGAGTAGAGAGGAAAGACCTCCCTTGAACTTTTGGCAACACTTTTCCTAATTGTCTGCCTTTGCCAAGAGGTTGCACTGCTGCATAATGATCAGCTTGTCATCTGCCAGGGCTACAAGGTCCTTCTCTTACAGAGCTACATTCCAGCCACCTGGCCTCCAGCATGTGATGGTGCATATTACCTTTGCAGAAAAAGCCCAAGACCTGTAATAGTATGTACTTTCACCCTTGATTTTCAGAAATGTTATTTACTTCGCTTGTATCAAAACATTTTCATATAATCATTTCATGTGGTATTGACACCCAAAATTAAAACACTTGGATGCACTGCTCTTTGGCAGACTTCCTATGTTCTCTCATAGAAACAATTAAGCAAAATTTGAACCAGAAATTTTCTCCCAAATAATTAATTTTGTGTTTTCCACAATAAGTGAATGATAATGTTTCTTGTAATTTTTACAGGAACGGTAAATGTTTCTACTCATTTCCAGGGGACCTTTTGCATTAGGTCCTTTGCTTCATATTTATCTTGTGTATTTCTTTGAGTGTTCTTGTTGGAATGTTACTGGTGTTTTGCCCACTATGAAGAACACATTCTAAGAGCTATATATGCATACATTAGAGCAATGCATGGGTAGAATCTTTTCCCTGTTGAAAAGCTGCGGAGTGGAGTGGCACAGACTGTGAAGTAAAGATTATCTCTCAAAGTGTTTGTGTGTAAAATATAGAGAGAGATGTGGATTTGTGCTTTTGCGAATAATTGAGATGACTCTCGATAGTTTATGATAGAGCAAAACTGATTTCAGTAACCTGGATCTGAACTTTTTAGAATTTTAGATTAAAACCAGTATGTCACGTTACATTCAGGAGAAAAGTAATTGACGCAGATAAATTCAATCTTAGTGTTGATGTAACTCGGCCTCCAAACTCTATTTAGCTTTGTTCTGCACTATTTGAAGTTTCCACGTGTTCTGAAAATTGCTGTGCTTCATTAATCCCATCTGAAAGGGATTGAACAGTCACATTTCTGTAGATGGAATAATGTGTAAAAGTAACTGCTTGATAAATTATGGACAGTGTGGCTGCAGTTTTGGCCAGTATGCCCCTCTGGACCTCTGCAAGCAGCTGAGAATCCAATAAAGAACTCTAAATTACGGGCATTATCTGGTTGATTGAAGGAGCTTACTCTACTCACTGCTCTGCCAGCCAGCCAATGTAACATCTGATATTTAAACTCATTATCTGTGTATCTGAAACAGTTTGCTTGTATCATAGCTTAAACAGAAGTTAATGTAATCAGCTACTCCATCTGCGTTTGAAATGAGGATGGTAAGCTAGAGATGAGGAGCCAGTTTGCTCTCAGATTTCTTCAAAAATGAAGCATCTGTCTCTACTTGCTATTGACTGCAAGTTTATTTGCCTCACAAAAGTAAGGTATTTCAAAGCTATAGGAGCCATCATGTAGTATTTTATGTTGTGGTTAGAAGATACAGAAATTATTCTGCTTACTGAAAAGTTCTTAGCATTGTCTGAAAAATACTGTAGGCTAGTGGAGGAACTATGTAGTTGAGAAGCAGAGGAGTTTTAAAATGTCTTTTTTTCCTTTCTTAAAGGAGAACTATTTGAGTTGAATTTTGAAGGCAATAAAAGATTCATTTCAGATACAGCTGCAGAGGCTCTGAATGCTACTCTTGAGTGTTAAGGCTGCTTAGAAGGCTCCAGGAGGGCTTTAAAACCAATCTGGTTCAGAAATTTTTAAACCAGTTAGGTGATAAACTGTACTTGGGGTGAGGATCCAATTAAAAGGTGTGTAAAGCAGGCTGAAGCCAAGTTTGCTGTTGCTGTGGTCTGTAAAGGCAGCAAATCATTCGTACAGTAACCAAGGAATAAGGGATTTGCCACAATGGAGCCTTAAGGTTGTGCTAATATTAGTTACTGGCCCTGGAACATGGGAGACAGAAAAGGGTATTGCCTAATGTTGTTAGCAGAAAGTCATATTTTCATATCATGCATGACATCATTTTCCAATGAAGTGGCACAGTTTAAAAACAATCACTAGCTTCCTAATCAATCCCCTCCGGCTAGGAAGCCATTGCAGGTTTATTATTGTTCACCTCCAAACCTGTTTTTATCACTGTGCTTGAGAACAAGACAGATCTGATGGTGGCTGCTGACAGTATAACTTGGGATGTCGAAAGCTTTACAGACTGTGCACTGCATAAAATAACACAGTACTGATAGTACTTGTCATGCTTCATGATCTTTTTTAACAGCTCATCTTTATTAGGCAACATGATCTTTCTAAACAGCTCATCTTTATTAGGCAACTGGAATAACCTGCTGGTACTCTCTCTCTAGGAGGCTGAGTCCATGCTCTTTGGTGATGAGTAACAATCAACACTTCTGGCTGTTGAGAAGGATACGGAACTGCTGAAGACTACAAACAAATTCCTGAATTAAATAAAAACTGCTTTAAATACACAGTGCAGATTGCCTAAAAGAGGTGGTTGGCCTAATATCTGATACTAAAGTGATGCTTGTTATGTAAGATTATTATAATGTTTTTTGTGGGACTTGGATGTAGGTAATTTTAGAATTAAAAAACTGCTGTGAGTTAACAAGAACCAATAGTAATTTTTTTTCTATTCAGTCTCTAAAATATAAATCCCAAACATTGAGTCTTGTTGTTCCCCTAAAAGCTAGCATAAAGTGGTAATTCTTTTATTAAGAGCAGGTAGATATGTTCTTTGATGTTGTGCAGGGTATATGATTAAATTCTAGAGGGTTTTTTTTCAGATGCAGGAAGGGACATTTCCTCGGATTGGTAAGCTGTTGGCATTGACTGGATCAGAGTAGTTCTTCATATTGATGAATAATGAAGGTGAAGTCCCACAGTAGGCCTGACTGGGTCTGGTGACTTCCATCACCAAAAGGACCAGTCCTGCTTCTGCTATCTCTGTCTCCAGGTTACATAGTCCCTCTCCTGGATTGGCTCTGATAGTTGTCCAGCTGTGCTGTAAGCTAATTTGATAAACAGGCAAAAGCTGTCTAGGCTGGTTTCTGTCAGATAAGCAAGTGAAGCGGGTTGCCTTGTAACCAGGCAAGTACAGGGGCCATGTCGGGGAAGGGGAATGGCAGCGCTTGCTTGGAAAAGAATGAGTAACCTGCCTCTTCCCGTGGCTACAAGCTGGTAGATGAATGCGAGCTCTATCTTGTCATTGCTTCTGAAGGTTGGGTTGTTGTTTTGGGTCGAACCTCACTTTCTCTTCATAGGCTGTTCGTGTGCTTGTGATCCCGTTAATTTCTCTCCCTTTCCTTCCAATGCCCTCTCTCTTAGAAACAAGTAGTTAGTACATCTGCTCTGTATACAAAAGGCCCTTACTACCTAATGGGAAATTCTGGATCTGAAATTCATCTTGATTGTGGTCAAGGGACTTGGGATGCCTTATGTCTTAAAACCACATTATATGCAGTGTTTCATTAAGATGGCTGGAGACAGACTGATAATTAACAGGAGTCTGCAAGCAAGTTGGCACTGAGTAAGACGAAGGAAAAAAATTAAGAATGTAAAAGTTGAGGGAAGAAAATGTGAGTAGACATAAATATATAGCAACAAAAAAAAGATCATTTAATTTTCATTTTTTTGTACCTTCAGGAAGAGGGGTGGCCTTCATTTGCTGTATTGCAGTTGTCATAGTTGCTTTATTCCTCAACGAGTGAAGGTTTAATGAACTTGTGCACTGATTTCCCCTTTCCAACTTCATGTGATCTCTGTAGTAGAGATCTTCCTCCTTTTCTGCTGGGGAGCTAAGGGTAGCAATTTTGGGTGGCAGTTTGTTCTTGGGTAGAATACAACCACATACAGGCACTCAAGATGTCTCTTTCAAATAGCGATGGCAGCTGTTCTGAATGGGTTGAAGATTTTGTGGGTGGTGTGTTGTTTTTTTTGTTTGGTTTTTGTTTTGGTTTGGTTTTGTGTGTTTTGTTCTGTTTTTGTTTTCGTAGAATTGGGACAAAGTGTTGGTTCTGCCTTTAAAAACCTCTGTGGTTTGAAGGTATTATTTTAAAGTACTTTGTTTTGCTTGGTTGCATGTTTTGAATTTTTTTTTTCTTTTCCTTTTCTCATTTGTGAGCACAGTTGTAACAGAATTACCCTGGTTGGGAATTGTAATAAGGCAAATTATGCAGATAAAATGCAGTTACATGTCAGGGGCTTTTACTAGGTTCTGCAAGATCTTGGAGGGGAAGAGGTAGACTTTTGGTGGCTTGGAGTCTTGAGAAGGAGATAAAAATACATCATGTAGAAATTTTCTTAAAGACCTAGAAAACATTTGTCATCAGTTTATGGGGGAGTCAGTTAACATTTTGGTTTGTTTTTCGTTTTTTTTTTCCCCACCCTTCCAATGCCCTCTGTCATTGAACCAAATAACATGTGTATTCTTTTGTGTATGTAAGGCGCATGCTACCCACTAGGAAAATAGAGCTGTTAAAGACTTTGCATTATAACCAGAACTAAAATTCACATGGGCTGTGGTCAGATACATTGGGACTCCAGTATTCCTAGAAGTACTTGAAATCCGATGTTAATCTTTTTTCCTGCATCAATAGTGGGAAGGACAGGAGAGCTCTGATTTATTTCAACAGGCTTCGAGCAGTTGCTACTCTGGTAAGACACGTGCCTGAAGTAAGATTGGGCTGTAGTTTCTCCTTTTCTTTGGTGTGTCAGTCTGACCACACTAGGTAGATGAGTGGAGAAGGATGGGAGTCGCAACTGCTACAGAGAATCTTTCTAAATTCCCAAGAAGAATTTTTTGATTCATATGTGAAGGGTTACACTGATTATTTTTTTTTTAAACTGTTAAATTTTTCTTCAGGTCAGACTAATTCACATTATTCTCTCTCTCTTGTTCTCTCTCTCTCCCATAGAGTGATCAGGGAGAATGTAGGAGGATCTTGGAAAATTTAATTTTCAGTAATATTGTAGCTTGGAAAGATGCAAGGGTATTGTGATTAATTAAACATGCTATAAAGAGTCCTGAACTTGCATTTTTGCTGCACAGTGACAGCAAAGAATCAAGTGTGTTTGGGTCAGACTGTGGAAAACCAGGAGGTCTTTGGGCCTGAACTTTGTGTGTCCCAAGAGGAAAGTAAGAGACTTAAGAAAATTGTCTCAATTTTGAGCTGAAAATCAGTATACAGTTGTACAACAGTATCTCTGTAACAGTATCTATTGAAGTTGTAATAGATGTTCCTGTGATGACCTTCTGTGTTTCCTCATCTGCTAGGTGAAGTGTATAGGTAGAAAGTATGGAAGAAGTGGAAGCTACTGTGGGAAACAGTACATTCACTTTTGTACATTGCAAGTACGAAGAAGGCTCTGTTAGATTGGTTTTTTTCATGCTACTGAAAGATGTGAAAAAGGAGCTTAAGGAATTGAAGCATTGGGAGAAGGAACAGAAGACTAAATCCAAGAGGATGGTGTCCTGTGTACGACCCAGCTTCTCGACAAATGAACTAATTTTTGACATGTTAAGGAAAATCCCTCTGTTTTGTTCATTTTTATGTCTTTTATAAGATCATTGAGAATTGCTTGCATCTCTGAATCTTCAAGATTTGTATTTTCAGTATACGTTGTATACAGAAAAATCTCAAGATATTTTCTATTAGGAATATCTTGCCAACAGTTGATAATCTGTCCTGTTAGTCTTTTCAGCGGTGATAATTCAACTGTGAAAATGGCATCCAAACTTTACTCATACCTTGCCTTGTGTTATCATTCCCTTTTATACTTGGAATGTTATATTATGGTGGAGTAGATACACTACTTATTTTAATAAGAGAAAATAGCTTTTCAAGTAGTCGTGTCCCTTTAAGGACACTGAAGGCCTTTAATCAAGGGTGCTTTAGATTTTTTTATTTGTATTTTTTTTCTTAAACCAGGATTCTTTCAGTCATACCAACAGAGGCAGCTAAACAATCGCTATAGTCTTGTGGCTTACTTGATAGCATCAGAAGTAGGGAAGAGAAAAGCCAGTCTGGATTGAGGGCAAGCAGGTTTGGAAGGTGCGGCAGCCTTTGTGGTGACTGATGTGGATCCAATACTTGTTGACAATGTCATGCTGTGCTGTAGGAAAGAAGAGGTGCCAGGTGCCTTGGGTAGCTTACTGTGTACAACCATGCAGTCTTCGTGGATAATGCTTCCTGTAAATGTTTTGAGCTTGGAAACTCCCTGTACAAGGTATTCCAGCATAATTGTGAAATGGTCATTGAATCTGCCATTCCAAATTATCTGTACTCATCTTCTCTAGTAAATTTTAAATTAATAGCAGTACTGCATTAGGGAACAGCCTCTACAGGACTTTATTTTTCCCTGTGAAAGAAGCCTTATTTTCCCTTTAGAGAAAAGCAGAAGTCCGTTGGTATCTATTAGATATGTTAGATAGTCCTCTTTGGATAGTTTCTGATTTACACTTGCTCCTTTTACATAACTAGGAATACAATAATCAACTGTAAGGTTGAGACTAAATAAAAAGCATTCACTTTCTAGTGAGACTTAAGTCTAGAGAATTGGTTCCTTGAACTTTGAGTAGCAAGGGATTTCTTCTTGGGATGCTCATGTTCTTGTATGTGAAAAAACTTCCCCAGTTCTTCTATCCCTTGCTGACCTTGCCTTGATACTAGACACCTTGGGAAATATAGGAAAGTGTGAGCACTCAGAGACTGATACCATGGAGTCTATTTTTAACTAAGTTTTCCTACCTTCCTACTGCTTCTGGAACCATTTCAAGTAAAATTGGGCCTGTTCAGGCTTTCCGCCCTTGTGAACAGAATTAGAGATGTATTTTTGCATAGTCTCCTACAGGTCAAATTTTTTTTAATTGTTAGTCTATTTTATTTTTTATTTTGTAATTTTGTAATACTATAAACTACTACAGCTTCTCTGCAGAAGATGAGCAATTCAGAAACTAGGTAATACATACTAAAGACATTTCAACCCAAATGGATTGTGAGGTGAAGGGTAATAATGATATTTCATTCAGGGAAACATCAGTGGGTTGGGAGTGTTACCGTGTTTGTGTATGTTAATGCTTTCCAGGCTCTCTGCTACCTCTTGGTGACCTTGCTTTGATGCTTTAGGTCTGAAGTTGCATTTACCACAGTAATTGATTGCTTGCTAGTAGTCAGAATGATAAATGTCAGATTCATCAGTGTACACGGGAGCAAGAGACTCAGGAAAGTGACTTGTAATGGTGCTGTATGTGATTGATATGTTCTGTGGCATGTTTGGCAGTGCTTGTTCTTCTAAGTGCTGGCACCTCATTTTGTCCTGTGCATCAGTGGGTATCTGCTGCTAGAATTGCTTCCCGTATTTCCCAGTTAGTGTTTTGGTTTTCCAGTTAGTTCTGAGTTTAAAACATAAATAGTAGATCCAAACATGTTTGCTTTCTTTATTGAGTGGCTGCCCTAATACCATTCCAGTGTTGCCTACTGTCTTTGTACACAAAGCCCTGTGTGCCCTCAAAAAATGTTATGAAATCGCCAAGTCAGAGAAGGTGTTTGGTATTTAACAGAATTTCTGGTTTGTTTACAGGTTAACTTTCTGTAAGAGACAGTAAAATTGACATTCTTAAACAGAATCTGACAAACAATTGTCAAAGCTCGGAGGTATTTTTAGGAAGTTTTTTCAGGTAGTCAGCTAGATAATCCGATTGGGGTGACAATGAATGTATCTAATACTCCCTTTCCTTTCTCTTGATATTTAAGTGAAGTTGAATGCCTTGGAGCATGGTGTTTCAATGAATAATTGTGCAAACTTGATTGAGATACAGTCCAACATAATTATCTTTAGCTGTTCAAAAATCAGAAATTGGGCTAAAATAATGGAATTCCTAAGGATGTGTAAAACCAGCCTTCTCATCTGTGGCCTTTAGAGTGTACATTTAAAAATAGTTTTCTTATAATACATAGGATTATGAGTCACTCATCTATTCTATAAAAAGAGAGAGAACACAAGCAGAAGGAAATGGGACATGCATTTTTAAAGATTGCTTCTGCCTTCCTTTTGTTTGTATGTCAGCTGAATTTTCATGTAATAACAAGTCCTGTAGTTGTGGTCTTGAAAACAGATACTAAATATTGCAAGAATTGTGATGAACTGTAGCAGCTGAGTTTTTGTGTTTAGATTTTTAAAATAGTATGTATATAAAAAAGCTATATAATTTCTAAATTTCCTGCAATATGTAGTGAATGGAGAAGTAGAAGAAGCAGCTGAATCTGTTTACAGGGAATTCAGAATGGTGTGCTTCTCATTGATAGCTACAAGGGAGATGCTCTTCAGTTTCCAATTGGATTTACTCATTGGTGGGCTTTGAATGCTAGACTGTTTAGTATATTGTTTTGGCAGCATGTACTGACACTTACTGAAGCGTGTCAGCCGTTTTGGCACTAGGCTGCTGGGGAAAAGGCTTCGTGTAGCTGGATCACTTCAGAGCTTCAGTGTTTAAGCTGTCATTACACTTTTAATATGAAATGGCTTACCTGAACAGAGTACTGTTTAAATTCTCATGTTACTAGAATGCATTAACTGTAAATAACCTAATTTTGATGTAAATGTTCAGTCTTGTAGTCCTGCTTCTGTATTATAAAGTCAGCAATTTTCTAAGCGTGAATGAACTTCAAGAGAAAGAACTCTACCAGGATTCAGATTCTACCAGCAAGGAGGAAATGTTTTGGTTTTTTTTTTCTTGGAAAACTGTGCAAAAGCACATCTTCAGTTAAACTCTTGTGTTTCCACTTTAAAGAAAACATGCTTCATTGTGACTAGAAAATGGTGTTATTTAGATACACAGCAGTGTAGGTGCTTTCTCCATGACTGCTATAAATATCTTCAATTTTAATCTCACCTTAACTGTTTTATCTGGGAGCAAATGTGCACCTGGAAAACATTACATCTCTCACGTGCTCTATGAAATACTTGTTGCTATTTTAAAACAAAACCACTTCTACAAAGTGATTTGTGTGGTCACTTGTGTAACTTACATAGCTAATATTAGTAGCACTTTCATATTTTTGACGAAATCTTTACTAGTTTAAAGTATTCTTCATTGACTTGTCTTAGGGGTAGGAGTCAGTTACATGTTATAGTCTAGTTTGTTACATGGGTTTTGGTTAAAAAGAACGCAAAGAAAAAGACAAGGAAAAATCCTCATATCATCATCTATGAATTGACAGCACATAGATTTCAGAATTTTTTTGAAATCTTAACTTTTATAAGGAAAATTGCTCAAATGGTTTTGCATAAACTGTTTCCTGTAATTAGGTTCAAAGCTTTTGGGGAGGTTAAGGAGTAATAGTGTCAATTGTGGATTCATTTTTTAGGGAATTCTTGTTTCTTCTTTATGATTTTTTTTTTTAATGGCATTCTCTGTTCAGTGATAAATTGTTACTCAGAAATTATGTGGTAACCCAGTAGTTGAGATAACTTAGTATCTCATTACTATTTTGTAGACTTAGCATGTTCTGGTACAAACTTAAGATTTAATTATTTTTTTTAGCTTGAAAAGTAATCTTGTCTGTATTCTCATTAACATTTTAAAAATATTATTCCAGCTGTGTTGGGGTAGAGGAGCACCATGCTGTTGACATTGATCTGTACCATTGTCCCAACTGTGCAATTCTCCATGGACCTTCCCTAAGTAAGTATGGGTTATTCAGATTTTATTTTACACTTTCTGTCTGTTTTCGCTCCATGTGCAATTGAAAAAAGACTGCTCAGAAGAACATTTAAGACGAGTTTGATTATTTAGAAGGTACTGGTTCTACATGACTAACTCAGAGCTGATAAAAAAACCCCACAGAGCAAACAAACCATCCTGGAAGGCTCCTTCAGCTGGAGATGCAGATAGAATAAAGTATAAGATACAAGCACCACTACAGATTAGGGAAATCAAAGTGCACGGAGTTAGAAGAAAGCAATCTGGCCTTGACAGAGAATGAAAATCTAGTAGTTAGCTGCCTTGCTTTCTTGATGATTGTAGGCTATATCCTGCAACAGTCCAGTGAAATCTGAGAATATGAACTTCCTGTGGGTGGTTTCTGTGTTGTAGTTGGTTTTTTTTGTTGAGTTCCCCCCCCCCCCCCCCCCCCCCCCCTATTTATATCCTTGAGAATTACACAGCTCTGAATTTCAGGTCTCTGATTTATAAACAAGTTTCCAGCAAGGTCATCCCACAGTTTTATGAGTTGCCAGAGGAGTCTGTGAAACAGCAGCACGAGACACATCTTCTTTGGTTCTCCTTTCAATAGATAAATTTGCTGTAGAGATCTGCAGTGGAAAGATGGAGGAGTTTTTGTGTTTCTGTAACTGCTGGAAGGATACTGCTTTATCCAGCTCCCTAGATTTTTCTCCATGATTTTTGTTCTCAAAAGGAGACCAAATAAAAATGAATTTCACCTTTCCAACATGGAATTAAGTTTCCATGTTCAGACTTGAAGAAGGTTTCTTTGTACTGTGTTTCTTTAACCTCCAAGCATTGTCATGTTAATTTGTGTTTTCTGATGTGTTTGGATTTTTTAATTTTTTGTTTTCACTTGAAGACCATATAATGATTTATAGTCAGCAGTGACATAAGATACAGTAACTTTTCAAAGCTGAATTTACCATTTAGAAATAAGTTTAAAACCGCTACACCTTCAGTGATAGTCTTGCGAAGCAGGAAAAAAGTAATAAAGCATCACTTATTGAGGTAATTAACGTATGTTGCATGACATGTATTTTTTACAGAATGTGAGTTCAAGATTAGCTTCTTTTAGGTTAGGGTCTAAGAAGTAAGACAAATGGTGGTTTACATGTTTTGGTATTCTGGTCGTCATTTTCAGTTACAAATATGCATTACTCCTGTGGTTTAGAATACAAATAACAGCCATTTCTTTCTCAACCTTTGTGGAGAATATGGGGACAAGGAGGAGTAGAAGGGGGATTGCATTGAACTTTCAAAATAATAAATTAGTAAATTTGAAACTGTCATTTTTCTTTTTTTTTTTTTTTTTTCTTTTGGTCCTTTTTCCATTTTTGGGAGAACTAGCATGCTTCACCATGATGCCTATGAATAAGTTTTCCTGTAACACAGAGGCTGCTAGCTCTAATGCCAACTCTGTCTCACCTGCAGCAATTTGACAGTGAGATAAGAGTTATTTTTATGTTGGAAGTATTTTTAAAAAGACAAGAATCTCTGGTAAAAATGACCCTTATTACTTCAAGTAAGTAGATAATCTAGATTTAGTATAAGCTTCAGATACGTCACTTACCAACCCAAGCAGAAGTGATGTATTGAAATATATCTTCACCTGGAATTTTATTAATTGTTCTCAGCTAAGTTGTCAGAAACTATGATAGTTAGTGGTTTGGGCTCTGTTTACTTCGGTGTTTAGAGAGCCTGGTAAAATGGCATGACTTCAAGTGTTGCAACAATGCTTCAGTGTTCTTCAATCATATGAAATTATGTATGTAAGTAGAAAAGCATTTTCATTTCCAGCTTTGTTTTTGTAAAATCCCTTTGTCTAAAGGAGTTTCAAATAAAACAAAAATTCTAGTTTTTGATTTAAGAGGGCAAGTATATCTGTGATTTCAGCAAACACTTGGGTATATAATCTCATCTAATCAAATGACATAGTGCAAAGAATATACTAAAAATGTACAGGAAACACATACTTCATAGTACCAAATGGATGGTTGCTTTCAGTATCCTACAAAAACGTGAAATTTCCAATAATGAAAATAAAGCTACTGCATAGTTAGATGTAAAGATCAAATTAACCAATCAGTTTCTTCTTGTATTTAAAGTAAAAATAAGTCTTCTTGATTTGGAAGAGCAACAATTTTACAAGACTTTTAGTAAGAGCTGTGGTATAAAATGCTTAATAAATGCTTAATAAAAAGTTCAATTTTAAAAAGTAGTAATACAGTAATATGGATCTTCCTTCCCTTATTTGGTTTAGAGTCTTCATATGATATTTGTTTATTTTCAAAGCTTTTTCAGTGATCTTTTAGTCTGAAAATGCTCTATTTGCATGAATGCTGGGAGTCAGGTCTGTCACTAGACCCTAGAATCCAGAGCTCTAAGAGAGCACAAGGTGCAGTAAATGTTGTCAGGACTGTGGTTGTCAGGACATTAGTTACATAATTTGGTTTTACCTTCTCAAATTTTGTACTCTCCCAACAGTCTTTTTTTCACTGTGGTATTAATGCCAGTGTTTGGTATGAACTGACAATATAAGATGATGTACCAGAACTTAGAAGTGGTATTCTGTGATTTACTCTGTGCTCCTTAAAATTTTTCAGTCTTCCTGTGCTAATATTCCCGGTGAATCACCTACAGGACCACTTCCAGGACTTAAAGTCTCATTGTACAGTTGTACACCTCTTGATGGTCCTAATATGAAGTCTAGCATGTTTCCTATGAGGCAGACAGTCTAGTAGTGTGAGCAGTCAGGGAACAGTGCCTAAAGTAGCTGCAGTTATTGGACCATTGTTCTGAGTGTGTAAGGAATTTAATTTAAAAATAGCTTTCTGATTCATTTTCATTAGACTTCCAACCCACTCCTTTCATTGTCTCACCCCCTTCCCTCCTACCCCCCTCGTGCTACTGCAGCTGTCTAGTGTTCTTTTAGCGTGAGCATTTTTAGTGTTGTCACAGTGTCAGGAACAGCAAGGGTGAATGCTAGTTCCTTCCATTGGTTTTGAGCAACAAGGAAGGAGCAGTGTTACATCTGCATTGCAACTCGTGTAGGTTTTTCTAGTTTGTTTTAATTTGAGCATGAGGATCCATTCAGTTAAATTACTTTTCTTGCAACTGGTACTGTAATGTCTTAAGGGGTTATGAAAGCTCTAGAATTAAAGAGATACGTAAGTGGGAAAAAGAAATCATTACTGTTTTCTGTTCTTCAGTGTTCTCTTATGGAAGGACGATGTGCATTGCCAAGTACTAAGCAAAAGAATGACTTTAATTTCTGATTTTTAAGTGTTGGAAACATAAATTTTTGCAAGTCGTTTCTGTGCTATAATATCTCTGAAGCAGCTGGATCATCTTACAGTTTTAATGTACTGTTATAACAGCAGTGAATTTATGAGAATCTATTCTGTTGCAAATTAGTATTAGCCACTAACTTCTGTTGTTATTTATGACCGAGAAGATAGCTTTGGAAACTTAATCAACCTGGCCTCATTATTTATGAAGTTTTACTGTATTTGGATAGTTGGCTCATTAAACAGGCTCTTCAGGTATTCGGGTTAGCAAATAGCTGTAAATGTAAGTTTATTCTCTTAAGTGTCTTCTGAAGGGTACATTTTGTCATGTCTGGAGGAAACAGCTTATCAATAGGAATAATTACCTCTTACGTGTAATGGCTATAAGATGTCAGTTATTCCTACATAACCAACTGCTTTTTCTGGAGAAGCAGCAGGTTGTGGGTTTTTTTTTTTCTTTTTAGAAACTACAGTGATTCTCCCACTGCCTTCCCCCCCTTGCCCCCAAATCCTTAGCTTCCTGTTACTGTTAGCTGTGTTTTCAGTATTGCTAGCACTTTTTAAGATTTTTTTGGTGCATTATGACTTTGGTAGACTTAAGAATGAGCTCTTCCTTAAAATTCAAATTTGTATCAATACAGTTGTTTAGCTGGGTGTTGTATTTGCATCACAAACAGTTTTTATGCACTTGTAAAACACCATTTATCTTGACAAGTAACAGTAGCTTCTACCTCTTCTGTTTCCTCAGCAGATGTAACTAAATTTCTGTTCAATATTAGTGGTTAAATTACAGATCTGGTCTTAGTAAATCTTCTTGGGGCAGTCTTCCAGTAGTAACTATGTAATGCTATGGAGCAGATGTTGGCATTTTTAGGAAAAACTGAAATGCAACCTAAAAATGACTGTGCCCTTAATACGTTTCATAGTATGGTGAATTTTATGCTCTAAGTCAGTGGAAAGGTAGCGAGTTCAGCAGTGGTGGAGTTTCTTTCCCATGTGATGAGATGGTTGTTTTTGCCAAGGCACCTGTTGGGAATTTAATAGGGCTTCTCAGCCTGTTGAACGTTAGAAGACAAGAGATCCAGGTTTATTTTTATAAACAGAAAGCGCTCCAAAGCGCATTTTGCTAACAAACAGATGATACAACGAAGGGCTTCCTTTCAAAGCAGGAAACTTGTGTTCTTTAAGTGAAGATACAAAACAAGTGGTTGATGAAGATGAATTAATGAGATACCCATTATGAAATAATTTGTCACAAAATAATGAAAATGTGAGTACAGGCAGTTAGTTCACCATGATACCATGTCATGTTGTGTCCCTTGCTTCACTTCACAAAAAATTCAAATGAGGAGGCTGCATGCAGCTTACAGTCTTCTAAAACAGAGCCTTTCAATGTCTAAGAGGGTGCTTATAAGAAAGAAGATGACTTTTTACCAGTGCCTGTAGTGATAGGACAGGGGTAACGATTTTAAACTGAAAGAAGGTAGGTTTAGATTTGGTATAAGGAAGAAATCTATATTTTTCTTTTATGATGAGAGTGGTGAGACACAGGAAGAGATTGCACAGAGAAGCTGTGGATGCCTTGTCACTGCAAGTGTTGAAGGCAGGTTGGATGGGGCATGGAGCAACCAGGTCTAGTGAAAGGTGTCCCTGCCTGTGGTGGCAGGGGGGTTGCACTAGATTATTTTTAAAGGTCTCTTCCAACCCAAGCCATTCTATGAAAATGCTCATTTGTGTATCTGTTGTTTGTCATGGGAAGACCAGCACAACAGTTTGATGAGAATATCTAGCTTTTAATTTTCCTTGGCCCTTTAAGTATAGGGGACTGTTAAAAATGCAATTTTGTTGCTATTGAACTATCAGTTACACAATCCCAAAATTGTAATAGAAGATTAATTTATCCGCTGTTCTTTATTAATGTGCTGTAACAGTTCATTAAAGCTTAAAACCACTCAAATTTAATTGTTTTGGAATGCAATGCTTTCATTATGTGTATTTTGCTTGCATAGTAAAGATCACACCTGCCCAAAACAGTTTATGCCTAAAACTGTTATGAGACATAGGCCATGAATGAAAGAAAGATGTTTTGGTTTCAAAAAATGTAATAATAGTGATATTATAAGACTGGATATGGGTATGCTCATATAGTGAGAAAGCACAATGGGATTAAGTCCTGTTAATTCTGAAATGAAGCTTTTGGATCTTGAAGTGCAGTTCTTTTGTCTATTAAAAAAAGTCTGAGCTTTAGGAGATTTAAGTTCTATTTTTAGTTTTGTTGCAGACTTTTTAGATTTGGACAGCTTTCAAGCTGCTGCTATTCACTTGTACTGCACTGGAGTCTGGTATCATGTGTATGCAATATGCACCGAGGTTCTTGCATAGAATGAGCTTTAGAAGTGTTTAGGACACCTGACAGGTATCCTCTAGATTCAGATTTCATTTGTTGCAGATAGGTAGATTGTCACCTACATAAACAATAAGATTTGTTAATCATAGTAATGTGATTGAGGCATGTCTGGCTCTCGTGGGATGATTGCTAATCTGAGACATTTGATTTAACTAATTCAAAGTTTAATCCTTCTGAAATTTGTAGTGAAGAAGAGGAGGAACTGGCACAGACATGACTACACAGAGTTGGATGATGGTTCCAAACCAGTGCAGGCTGGAACACGGACCTTTGTTAAACAGCTGCGGGCTCGCTCTTTCCCAAGGTACAGGAGCTTACTTAAACATTTCCATGAGAAAAACAGAAGTGTTGTCGCCTGAGTGTGTCTTTGGAGAGGTGACTAACATTTCTCTGCCTCAGAAAATGAAGGTCAAGAATGAATTCCTTCTCTTTTAGAATCTCTGAAGTAGCTTTCCCTGTTCGGGTTTACACTGCTATATGTTGTCTGTTGGGTGGTATGTGGGGTTTTGAGTTTTTGGGGGTTTGTTTGTTTTTGTGGGGGAGTGGGGGCAGTAGTGTGAGTGGTTGGTGTTTGTTTTTCTTTCTTGTGTCTGAACTGTCAGAATATTGTCCGTGTCTTACTCTAGTCCGGGAAGTCCTCAGTTTCATTCCAAATAACATAGAACATATATGTGAGCTGATAGCTGTTCACAGCTCAAGATGGAAGTAAAAACATGTTACTCCGCTTTCCTCTAAAGCATGTGAGAAACTATCTCACAAGTCTTCAACGGGAGTTTGTTGTTGTTTCCAAAATGTACTTTGATGCCTTCTCTGAGAATTCCTTTTCCTCATCCTCTTAAATTCTGTGTTCCGTTACACAGAAAGACTATGAGTTCCCAGATTACACATGACAGTAAACATTTCCTGGCTGCTTTAGGTTTATTTTCTTTGTCTTTTAGTTAAATGCTTAATATAATAGTACTGGCTCTACTTCTTTTGAATTCAAATGTAGCCATTCCCGTCTGTCCTCCCCCAAACTGTGACTGGATGCTTTTCTACTAATATTCCATTATTTCTTTCCACCAGTGCTGATGAAGTCATTTTGAAAATGCATGGAAGCCAGTTGACACAAAGATACTTGGAGAAACATGGGTTTGATGTTCCCATTATGGTTCCTAAATTAGATGGTTTGGGGCTCAGACTTCCTCCGCCAACTTTCTCCGTTTTAGATGTGGAACGCTACGTAGGTAAGAGTTACTCTAGAATGCTTACAAATGATCCTGTCTGTAAACTGAAATAAATACTTGCATGATTAGAAAAGCTTTCAGAGTGCTTAAATATATAATCTAAATTGAAGACTAGCAGAGAATAAAATTAAAGCTATGGTTTTGTGTTTTATTTTCTTTCTCCTTTTTTTTTTGGATGTGTGGTAGATATGTAATAGGAGTAGAGCCATAATTTTCAGTTTTCAAACATGTTAATTTTGGTGCAAATGAAACATGAAATCCTGTGGGTTTTTTTCTGCTCCATGTTGTAAGCCAATAAAGTATAATGACTTTTAAGATTGTTCTTTTTGTGGGAATTGAATGAATTATGACAGTGAAGTTTAATCATTGGTTAGGATATTGCGGAACTTAATATTTTGGGATCAGTACATTGGCAGTTGTGACAGGAAAATTTCCTACCTTGGCTTCCTTTGGCAGGAGAACTAGAGCTTCCAAAGGACTCTTTCTTTCTTGTCGTATCTCTTGGCAGTCTGTAGTTGTTTCAACCTTATGGAAGTGTGCGGTACAGAGAAATAGAGACTGTGCCAATTGCAGCATGACGTTTCCTGTAACATATAGTACAGTTGAGAAGTCTGTATATGCCCACTTAATATAATGATGTGTGCCAAAAGTGTTTTCTGTCCGTAAACGTTTTACAAAGACACTGGAATATAGGAAATATATAGCATATGGAGTGCTGTTTCCATTAGGATGATTATAAAAGGTAATATGCTCTGGTTTAAAGTGTAATTATCACTTAGATACCGCTGATTTCTTTTGAAATTCTATGGTGTCAGATGCAGAGATAATCTTCTCAATCTCATACCTATATTTTGACCTGAGAGGCTCTTCAGTTTAGGGACAAAATTGGAATGGCACAGATTTACCTTTCTATTATTGAAATTAAAAAGAAGAAAATTGAATAAATGCTATTCCAACTGGAATTTATCAAGATGGTACGACTTGCAGTGTTCCAAAATTCATTGTCAAATTTGACTGTTGTATAACTAAATAGTCATAATTACTATCATAATGTTGTTCCTAGTCCTTTTTCTTGGCTAAAGGTTGCTTCTTCCTTGTGTAGTCTACAAGAGGTATCACTTCAAAATACACAGTATGTAAGCCAATCCTCGTTGTCTTTGGAAATGAAGCACACTCATGACAATTATTCAATGACATTACTGTTTGAAGTTACACAGCTGTGTAAGGAGAATGCTCACAGAATGTTTGCAAGAGAGTACCTGCATAGTTTTAAACGTTAGTAACTTACCAACTGTGGCACAAGTTTAGTTCAGTTTGCTAAGAATTGCAAACTGTAAGTAGTAGGGTTTATTATTTGTCAAGAATTCTCACTGGTATTTTTGTTAATTATTAAGGTGCTGTGGTGGTGTTTAATAGGAAGAGTGAGGATTACGTCTGCTTTCATAACTTTCTCTAGACTAGTCTTTCCTACTGCAGCCACAAGCCATTATTTATTTGTATGTTTATTTATTTTTAACCAGTTGCTGTCATCCTATACTGCTCTTTTTCTGTTTGGTTAACAAAAAGGAAAGAGGATTTATTTTTAGAGTGTTTTCAGTTCTGTCCTTAGCTGATTATAGAAATTAAAGTTAGACCTAGTAAACAGTTGGTTTATACTGGCCTGCCTGTGTTCCAAGAGAATACTGATAATAGTGGAGTTTTTGTGCAGAAATGTTTTAATAAAGGCAGGAAAAAAGTTAGATTTCTCTTAAGCACCTTAATTAGCTATTTTTATTTGCGATAGGTCTAAGAAAGTCATCCTGTTTTTTCACAGGTGGCGATAAAGTGATAGATGTAATAGATGTAGCAAGACAAGCAGACAGTAAAATGAAACTCCATAATTATATTAAATATTTCACAAATCCTGACCGACCAAAAGTATTGAATGTGATCAGCCTGGAATTCTCAGACACAAAGTGAGTATTGACTTCAATTTGTTGAACATGGGAAGTGGTTTTCACGAAGATGAACAATATGTGTAGAAATACAATGTCTGTAGTAGAAAAGTTAGGAGGTTGTGTGTTTTATGTAGACAGCTACTTTGATGTAATGTGGGTATAAAACATTTTTACTAATTCATAAATAATAACTTTGTAAGAAACAAATATTTAAAGCTGTCATTTAAAAAGAAGTGTGCTTACTCTTGGTTATACTTATGGTTCCTTTTTGTGTGTCTGTTTTTAAAGGATGTCTGAATTAGTGGAAGTACCAGATATTGCCAGAAAGCTTTCATGGGTGGAAAATTATTGGCCAGATGATTCTGTCTTCCCTAAGCCTTTTGTTCAGAAGTATTGCTTGATGGGTGTCCAGGACAGCTATACTGATTTTCATATCGATTTTGGAGGAACATCAGTTTGGTACCATGTTCTCTGGGTATGAAGGCTTCTTGATTTACGACTATGCAAAACAAAATTTACTCAGTGTGCAGCCTTCTGCGATGGCATTATCTATCACCTGTATAAATTCTTGTGCTTAAAAAGCTGGGTGAGGAGCTTGAGAGGAAGTTACTTATTGTTGGTGTTGCATTTTTATACTTGTATTTTAGCATACTGTTGGTGACTTATAGTAATTGGATGACTGAATGAAAATCATTGATATATTCAACTTTTTAGTCTCCCTGCAAACTTTGACCATGTATATATCATAGCAGAGACAAAGTGTTTTCATTGTATGTTTTCTCATTTGGCATGTGTGCAGATATCCATAATTCTTTATAAAAGCTGGATTTTTTTTTTAATACTTTAATGAAGAGCTTTGGTTGATTTTTGTTTTTGCTTCTTGTACATCATCAGACACCAACTGGTTAGTGTCCTAAGCTTTTGGTGGATTACAGTTGTGAAATACTGGGGTTAGGAAACCCCAACACTCCGTAGTGCAAATATGGAATACTTACCATTTAGATTGATTTGTTCCTTCATTAGGAATGTCTCAGAGATTGTAGTATGCCTCCAGGAAGACATTGATTTATTTATCTCATATTTTTGTTTAATAGGGTGAGAAGATATTCTATTTGATCAAGCCTACTGATGAAAACTTGGCTCTGTATGAGTCTTGGAGCTCATCTGTCACCCAGAGTGAAGTATATTTTGGGGACAAGGTTGACAAATGTTACAAATGTGTTGTGAAGCAAGGACACACTTTATTTGTTCCAACAGGTAGGATTTTACCCTTACTACTAGGATTTATCATGTTTAATCACCAGGAATTAAGGTTATCCGAAAATGATTGCCTTACCAACATTTCATTCCTCCCAAAACTGTGGATAAGACGGAATAATAAAAAAATCAGTAATTTTTATTTTCAAAAGAAGTTATTAGCTTTTTAGATTGCCTGACAGTAACAACACTTATCTGGGAAAGAAAGGGTGTTTGTTACCCAAATGTAAGATAAAAAATTAAAGCTTAATTTGGATATCAGGGAAATGGTTTCAATTCAAAAAACACACATTGTTAAACATTTGATAGATTCCAGACTGAACACTTACATTAATTTTGTAGGTTGGTTTTTATTTTTTTTTACAGCTTTTCAATATTTTAAGACATACTAGGCAAAATTACTACAAAAACATCACATAGACTTCTTATGCTGTAGGCTAGAGGATTAAAAACAACAGTTGAGTCGAGCTTTTCTTGTTGGTGGGTTTTGGTTGTTTTGGTTTTTTGGTTGTTTTGGTTTGGTTTTGTTATTTTCATTTTTTTGTTTCTGTCAGCAGGAAACCTAATCTGTGGTGGAGCTTGGGGAGACTCTCTGAATCAAAATGAAAGTGTCTTTAAATAAAATTAAAGAATGTATGATTGAATTCACTTGTTAATTCCTTTTATTAAAAATAAAAGGATATTTGTGGATATGGTGTATGAAACTGTAGAGGTCATAAATTCATTTCAGCATCTTCCTTTAAAAATGATGCAGAAGCATGATCATTTCTGATTTTGGGTTTTTTTTTTTTTTTGGACAATATTTCTACTAGCTGTCACCTAATAGCTGTCACCTAGTAGCATCTGATAAATTAGAGGGTGTTTTAAAGAAACTATTAAACTTCTCTATTAAAAGGAAAAAAAAAAAAATTCTTCCAAACAAAACATACCACTCCCCATAAACTCCTAAGTACCATAAATTTATAAGTCTTGAATAAACAAAACCATATTTTTCAATAAAGTGAGAGCCAGTAAAGTGCTTGTGTTCTTCACTTGTCCACTTTAATAATAAAGATTTGTACTAGATACTATTTTTTTTTTTTTTTTTTTTTTTTTTTTTTGTTTTTTTTTTGGTTTTTTGTTTGGTTGGGGGGGGGGGGAGGGGCAGGGGAGGAAGCTTTAAATACACAGGGAGGAAAAATGGTGCACAGTTCTACTGCTTGAATAATCCCTGAAGATTCTGTTTAGTACCTTATTGTGTTACGGACTTTGTAGATAGTCTACTACATTGCTCTCATAACTCTGTTCTTCACTTCTGAGTTTTGGTGGTTACTTTCTTACTTCATGCCTTGTGCAGAATAAATCCTACATGGTAAGGAGCTATATATTCTCTTAACATTACTGAACATGCAGAACTTGTTAAAAACTTAACTTTTTGGCCAGAGATGACATTAATTTCCATTTATCTGAGTGTAAAGTCATACATCTATGAACAAAGAATTCAGAATTACAGAGTGAAGAACTTTGTGACCCGCTCATCTTTGAAAATAGTAACTATTTTCAAAGTAACCATCTGAATTGGGGGTCTCAGTTTCATGTGGGCAAGAAGAAAAATATTGTAAAATGATACTTTCTAATGTATACATATATTTTTGTGTGTATATGCATACACATAAAATGATACTTCTTAATATAAATGTTTATACACATAGGTGTTTCTGTGTATATAAGCCTAAATAATCATATACATATGATAGTGTATTGTGTAACAACTAATAAATGAAGGTAGGTTTCAAGACAAGCGTTTAAAAAAAAAAATTTCTGAAAATGGGAAATTCTGTAAAACTGATTAAAGACTTGGGGGGAAAAAAACCAACGCAGATCTCTACTGAAAACCACTTTTTCTTTTCCTGCTTGCAGGAAATGGTGATTTGCAATATATTGTTGCTTGTGTTTTTTCTGATCTTGCCTTAAGCTGGGAAGCTTCCTGTGTTTGTGTATCTTCTCTATACTCAGTCAAACCATGAAGTAATTTGCAAATGTATGGCCAGCTCATCTTCTGTCAAAAGATCATTTGTATGCATGCAAAATCAGAAAAAAAAAAAAAAAAATCTTGACAGAATATACTCTGTAGTTTATTTACATTGAAGCTACACAGTATAATTTTTAAAGGTGACTATTTTTAATCAGGAAGCCAGTATCATTTGTTCTTGTGTACTTATTTGTGTTCAGTATTAATCAGCTGGATTGATAGCATAATTTTAACTTGAAAAATCACTGGTGGTCTTGCATCAGCTCCGCACTCCCAAGTGGAAAATATCTTAATCTTAACTCCTTCAGAAAACTACAGTTCCTCTAGATTTCTGAAACACTGTAATTTGCATGTTTTTAAAATTCAGTTTATACTTGTTCTAGCACAGAATACAAATCTGTTTGCTTTTTTTGGTTTGTTTCCAGGTACAGAACTTTTACTTAGGTATTTAAAAACAGGTTAGAATAATTTATATGTGTATTAAGTTTCAGAATCTGTCATTTCAGGCTGGATTCACGCTGTGCTCACATCTCAGGATTGTATGGCTTTTGGAGGAAACTTTTTGCACAACCTCAATATTGGCATGCAGCTCAGGTTAGTCTCATCTCTTCTATACCTCTTCCTCAGTAAGTAGGATATTCTTTTAATAGATATTTTTCTTCATGCTCTTAACCAGAATTGAATCGGTACAGGCTCTCAATCAAACAGTAGTGGAATTTGCAGTTAGAATGTATCAAGCACATACTCTTAACTTCACTTCTCCAAAGTTTGTTTCAAAAGCAGAATGAAGGGTCTGCAAGACTTTAAGTGACTAAAAGGAAATAAGAAATAAAAACTCTAGTTTGGAGATTAGTGTAAGTGAGTAAACCAAAACTGAGCAAGCCCAGGTGTGCAATACTGAGTTGACTTGCACATGCTGAAGTCAGCATTGCTCTAAGGGCAGCTGTATTTAGTTTTTGTCCAAGATGTGGAGCTGTCTTCTAAACATTTTGTTTTTATTTATTACAGTGGAATCCTGATAAAATTCCATCTGTTAAAAGATCACACATTGGGTTTGTATCCTAGTTTTGTGAAGTCCAACTTTATTCTTAGAAGTGTCGCAGTCAAACTTGATAAGGTCAGAGCCCGGATGAGACCAGAGTTCAATCTTGTCTGTGGTCTTGTTGGGATTTAACTATGTGGTACTTGCCTTCTTTTATTTATCATGGCCATGGTCATTTTATTTTACGTTGGACATTGTGTAAATTTGAATGATTATATAGTTGAATAATTGATAATTAAAGCATTCATGTTTTGTAATACTTCTGTTTATTCAGGTGTTATGAAATGGAGAAGAGGCTAAAAACCCCAGATCTTTTCAAATTTCCTTTCTTTGAAGCCATCTGTTGGTTTGTGGCCAAAAACTTACTGGAAACATTGAAAGGTAAACCTTGTTTTGTTTAAATAGATATACATATATCTGCTTTTTTTTTTTTTTTTTTTTCCCCCCTCTTCACTGATAACGGAGAAAATTTCCTTCTGTGAACAGAGGAAACTTTTGAAGCTGGAAAACTAAACTTGATTAACTTTTAACCACATCACTTTTTAGACAGATTTTATTCAATGCTGCACTGTGACGGTTCTAGACCCAGCAGTTCTTGGTTTTAGTAAATGATCTTTCTGAAAACTACCTTGGTGATTTAAGGTTTCTAGGGTAACTTTCACTGTACAGAAATCACTGAGTGATTTGTGTAACTAATAGTTCGTAGCGTACTGCTGGAACCTTTGAACTGTTCTATTAATGTTTTTCATCCAGCGCTGATGTGTCTGTTCAGTGAAAATATTCTAGATTGTTAAGACAGAGTATCTGAGATCCTGGCACAGATATCCAGCCAGATAGAATTAATTTCCCATTGTCTGAAAAAACCTTGTTAAGGAAGATTGAAAATGTATTTCAATGGCATCGGTTTTTCACTCAGGCTTCTTCCATATCATTTGAGATCTTTGAGTATCCTTTGATAGACTTTCTCTTCTTTCAGCGAATGACTCTCTAAATGATCCCACTAACTTCTATCTGTGGGTTTCTTCTTGGTGGCTTCACAGCTGAATGAAGAGGTTTTCTTGAACTACAGTTTTCTTCGACCAGTAGTCAAACTACCTGTTGTCTTCTGCTCTTTGTTGTGAAGGCAAAGGTACCTGTGATGGCTTTTGTAGGAAAGATGCATCAGTTCCTACGAGCTGTGTTTAAAACATTTATATCAATGCTTATCATCTCAACAGCTGCTTCTTCTTGATAGTTTCCAGTCCTTTCCAAACTTCCTCATCTAGTCTTGTATTCCTATGTCTGTACTCATATATAACTGAGCTTGAGAGGAGTGCCTATCTGACTTCACCTTCTATTCCTCAGTATCTTGCCCTCTGACTGCTCTATTTAATCTTAAGAATAAATATCATATTTCAAAGGAGAGAAATCAATCTTCAGAGGAAGCTGCTCAATTCAACTTCTGCTTTGGAAGAGGTCGGGATATCACGTAGCCTTTTTCTAATATGAAAACAGTCAGTTATTGAAAATTATCTATTCTCCTTCCAACAAATGAAGGCAGTGAACAACCCTTGTTTCCTACATGAGTGTTTAAAGCTTCTGGATAAACCTAAAGCAACTCAGAAATCTCACTAAATAAAGCAAACTTGCAGATTTTTTTTCTCCTTCCAAAAAAGGAGTATTTTCTTCTTGAAAGCTTGCTTTGGTTGGTCTCAGTCCTACATATTTAAAATTCAGACTTGTCAGAAGACATAGGAACTGTATTCCTGATGGAAAATCAGTGGTATATATGTTTCTATACCATCCAGCTAACTGTCAGTTGTGTCCCATGTCCATTGCCTGCCTCTTCCTTCTTTCCTTTTTATCCCATGACTCCTTGAGTACATAGACTAGGATCCTCTTGTGACTTGTGTATCATGATAGGGATATGAATCTTATTCTCATGTTATTTTTCGTCTATGGCTTAGAAATTTGATTGTGAAAGATAATAGTGATGACCAGTCTGTAAGTGCATGGTCATTAGCAGTACTCTATGTGAAATTCAGTTCAGTAATCAAAATCAGCACAATGTACCTTTGTTTCTTTTTATAAAATGATTACAGGGGTCATAAACATTTTTGGGTTTGTCTTTTCACTGGCAAGAAGTCTTCTGTGATATTAAAAGTATTGTGGCATTAAACTAAACTATTTCTTTGTAGTTCTTGGGACTTCAGAATAGGTAACTTGTTCATCTGTCCCATTAATTTTGCTTACTCTTATGTTCTGCAGTCTCTTATATTGCAGCTAAAAGAAATCCAGCGTGTGGCACTGCATTGTATTCTCAGAATTTTGTCAACTGAGTCAGCTAGTGGCATGAAGACTTCTGCTGCATCTCCAAGGACTGCCACTCCTTCCTGTACCCTCTAATAGCTAGGAGTCATCTTTGAGAAAACAACAGCTGTTTAGTAACAGAACTTTCCTTTTTCTGCCAGCAGACTAATACATTATCCATAAGAATAGTGTTCTGTTAGTGTGTTCTTTTAAGGGAATAAAATGAGGCAAATAATTGTAGTGTTGGTCCATTTGCTATTGACAAGTAGAAATATTTGGCAGAGGGAGAGGTTGCAATCTACTTTTGAGTGTTTACGGAGCATTTGTCTTCCCCCCCCCCCTTTTTTTTTTTTTCCCCCTGTGAATGAGAAGAAAAAATTGAAAAGGCTCTGCAATCACTTGGGACCACCAGCTTTTTTAAGAGCAGCTTCTGTAGCAGAGTGATTTCCACCCCCCGCTCCCTTTGATTTTGGGAGGAAAAATGATGTAGTGTGTGAGAGAGAACTGTGATAATTGGAAGGGTGACAGAAAATGTTTAGGAAGTGGAAGTGTGCTAGTGTGAACCATTTGCTGTATGTATGGGAATAAGCAATAGGAATTCTAATTTAGAGATACATCCCACATCCTTCTGGTCCCTTTGACTATAGTATTTCTGAATTAAATAAAAGCGATTTCTTTCTTCAAATATGTTTTCTTTTGTTCTGTATTTTAGATCTGTTTTGTTATAATTGACCTTCAGTGTGTTGTAAACTATCCCTAATTCACACAAGAATAAGTCAAAAAAGAAAATCTTTAAGGTTGGGTTTTTGTTGTTTTGTTTTGTTTTTTTGTTACAGTATGCATACTGATAGAGGATGTCATGTTCCATTTGCTTGCACAATTCTCCTTTTTGTTGTGCTGTTGCCTAATGTCAACTTTATTGTCTGAAGAGTAGGTATCGTTCTGTTGTTTTCACTGTTAGTGTGTTTCTAAATTGGTATCTATATCTTTTTTAGAACTGAGGGAAGATGGTTTCCAGCCTCCAAGCTATCTCGTGCAAGGAGTGAAGGCTTTACTTACTGCTTTAAAACTATGGATGAAAAAAGAAGTAAGTATAAGTGATTTTGTTTGCTGTTTTGGTGAACTGTTTTGATTCAGAAGTGAAGGTCTGTATTCTTTTGAAGTTGAATATTGTTTTTATCTGTTAATGAGATTGAAAGATCTGTGGAGAGTATGTACTGCTGATGTGGGGAAGACTCATCATGACAATTTTATACTTCATGATATTAATAACATCTTTCTAGACCAATTAATTAACTCATGTGTTGTGTCTGAGAGTAAGAATCTTGCTTTGCTTCAGGATGGGATAAGTATGCTAAAGCATAAGGTGGGTCTTCTTTCTAACAAATCTGTTTATGCAGTTGTTTCATTCTTGTCTGAGACAACAGAGGATTGGAATGCCCCAATCTTTAGCATTTCCTTTTAATGTCAGTGCTTTTGAGACCACATTTCAGGTACACCAATATTGCTGAAGAGGTGGTTTAGATTCAGATGATGATATTAACTTCAGTAGAATACTGTCCTTGCTGAACATTGGCTGACTCTTCTAAAATCATTATTGTGTTGTCTAGGCTGGCTTTGCTGGTGCTCTGCTCTCCAGGAAAGCTCCTTTGTTTTGGCACAACACTGAGTCTGGCCTAACTCCATGTGTTTTTTCATGTGCCTGAACTAATAAGCCCTCTTGGAACTTGTGATTCTGGGAAGTGCTGATCACCATCAGGCAGTTTGATTCTGACTGAGCTTATTAATGCTAGTTTGTTCCTGGCTGTGCTGACTTGAACTGACTCTTGGAGATATGTTTGGTCTTTCTGCCCACAAGTTGTTCTTTTAAGAGAACTTACTATAAAACAGTGGTGCATAGTGGTGGATTCTTCAATGTCAAACACTTGTAAGATTTAGCTGAGCAGGGTACTGGGCCATCTTGTCTAGACTGTAGTTTTGACTAGAAAAGTTGGACCAAATGATCCTCAAGGTCCTTTCCAACCTGGTACTCTATGATTCTGTGGACAGGTATGATGCACAATGCTGCATCCAACATAATGAGCTTTATGAAACTGAATGTGAGGTGCAAATGCAGAGGTGGTTACTCTGGGTGGAATCTCCTGGGGTCCAGCCTGTGTAGCATTGCTGATTCCAGGTGAACCTTTGTTGGCCCCCTTTAGCACCTCTGTGTTGGTTCTCAGTGTCTCTTTGTCTATGCCATTCTGGATCAAAGCTAGCTAGTAAGCAGTGTAGCAATATTTACAGGATGTTGTATGTAAGCTGTTAAACCATGTGTGAATCCAAGCTATCTCTGCATCCATGGCATGGATAATAAGCAAGACAAGTAATCAGACTGCTGGTAATTGAGATCAACCATAGCCTGTATAAATCCTTATTTTAATTTGAAATTGGATTGGAATTCCTCTTTTCTAGATTACTGTAGTATAGTTTTGCAGCAGTTGTGTACTGTCTAGTAGCTCATTAAATGTTTTGATTAATAGTTCATCTAGAACGTGCTATGTTTCCTACTTTCCTGTTCAAAAAAAGCTAATTGCACATGCTGCTTTCTGAATGCTTATTAACAAGACCTGTGTGTATTCCCAAACCACTGGCTGAACAGACACTTCTTTTGTGGGGAAACTGCACAGCATCAGTGATCTAGTCACAATGTTGTCTGCTATCTACCAGTTACCACATTTTGTACTTTGTGGTCAACTTTTCCAGCTCTCGCTTCGTAAGTAGGCTGATCTTTTCTTTGCAACAGGCCATGTGCGTGATAGGCTTGTAGTTGTATGCGACCGAAGACAGGAGTGGCTTTGTACGTTGCTGTATGATCTACTCATGCTGGGGAATTCAGACAGATTGTGAAAATCAAGTGACAAATGAATGCTTCTCTAATGAGAAGCCTGCTCCTGAGGTTTCACATTTGTGTCATGGAGTATGTCTTTTCAGGACATATGTGAATTATCTTAGTGAATAGTTTTAAACTATTTGCTGGAGAATTTCAAATGTATCTTCATTTTTGCAGTTTTTAAAGACTATGAAATATTACAGGATGCTGAGAATAGAGATTGAATGCTACTTAAGTTGTTTTAATTTTCTTGTCTTGATTTGAATTCAGTTTCTCCAAGGTTTTATCAGTATGTGTATCCTCTGATTACCTTGGTGCAGATCATCAGCATGCCTGTTAGTTAATATAAACAATAATGATGATGACCTACCCAGTCAACTGAGCTCTTGGAATTTAGCTCTGGCTTTCTTCCAGCTTACATAAGCAACAGGCCTCAGATGCAGTTTTTCAGATGTTTGATTCATGTACCAGTAAGATTATTTTGGGCAACTGTTCTGTGTTTCTAAAAATGATATTAATAGCTGTTGTAAAAGGAAAAAATACCCCCCACCCCCCTCAAAAGAAAAAAACACAACAAAAAAAACACCAACCAACCCCAACAAAAAAACAAAAGTAAAAATCAACCAAAACCCAAGTGTTATTTTTGTTGTTGCCTTTCTTTCTGGTTTTGTTTTTGTATTTTTTTTTTTCTTTTTTGCGAGGAGGGGGGGATATGAGGTTTATTATTTCTATTTTATTAGAAATGTTATTTATTCTTTTGTGTGTGCATTTAAGTATTGATATTCTTAATTGTGCTGGTGGTCTCTGAGGATCAGTAGATTCATTTGTCTACCAGGACATTTTTCAAATCTATATCTCTTGTTTTAAGACAAGTTTCTTTTTTCTCTGTATATTTCCAACATACACGAAACCATTTCTTGAAGCTCTTGAAGGAATCATAACTCTCTTCATTGCTTTCTTTACCTGCAATTTACAGCTGACATACTTTGGCCATTTTGTTGCTACTTTTCTCTCTAGTACAAGAGAATTCCTCAGTTCCAAAGGCTGCTTGTTCCTTTTCCAAGAAGCAGTATGCAGAGACAACTTAAAAATAAGTTACTTAATAATGATAATCATTTTTCAAACATGGTGTCTGTAGGTATTAATATTTCCTGTCCATCCTTTCCTTCTATCAGATTGTTAGGTTATATATCCATTTAAATTTATTCACATATTTAAGTTGCTTGGATGGGTTTTTTTTAAATCTTTTTTTTTAATTGAGAAAGCTTTGGTGTAAACAGATACCTTTTATAGTGGCAAACAGGTGGGCTTGCCAGTGGAACTTACTTTCCTCAGAGTCACTATAAATCATACTGGCAAAATAATGTGCTTCTGACAGAAACTACGTTTGCATTAGAAAGGATTTTCAGTATTTTTAAACTAGAGAAACTTGGAAGTTGGTATTTTGGAGGATTGCATCAGTCATTTCCTCTTGAAGTCTTCATGGACAGGAAGGCTTTTGCAAGAGTGAAGTCATTAAGTAGAAAGGACTGTAGGGTCCTAAAATGATGAGTAACTTGCTGGAAAAATAATAAATAATAGTAGCTGATTTAATCTTTCCTGTAGAATTAATGGCAGTGAAATGAATGATTGTACCATGGTTGTATATCCATGTTGTTTTGGGGGGGTAGAGAGAGGATTCGTTTTAATGACTGAGAGGAAGCCAGGTTGAATGAAATGCACAAAGAGTATCAAATTGCTTCTGGCAATAATTTTTCTGCTGAATCTCATTTTTGAAACGTGGGTAGTTGAAAGTGTCTGTGGGATGGTTTTCCATTTAAATAGTCAATTGAGAAGACAGCAGAATTCATGTCAGTCATTCTGGTTTATGTGTGAGTGCTCTTTTGACTGTTTAAAAGTATTTTGAGGCACATTTGTACATACAAATATCAAACTTTTTTTTCCTAGATGTAACTGTAGAGTGTTTGGACTTACTCAGATTGGTTATACATATGAAATCTGTCTCTGATACTATTTCAGAAGATTAAAGGAAACTTAAATTTTAACAGCTTCTTAAATTTTTTTATAAGGAATATTTTTTTTTTTTAAGCCTCTTTCTCCAACATACTAGATTCTGAAAAAGCTATGAAGATAATTTTAAAAAGTGAAAAGTGAGGCAGATCTAAAAATCTGAATGTTGGTTACTGGTTATTGTTCTTGATTTGTTTTTTAGATTAATTTTTTGCTATAGTGAAATTCCCCTAGTCTTTAGCTGTTTTGAAGATCATGACCTATGAGTTTCTGAAGTGTGGCTCTTTACTGACCATGAAGGGAAAAAAAGAAGTTGATTACTGTACTGAGGGGAAAAAAAATAAGATGGTTGTTGGTATGGCTTTGTGTTACCCCTTCTTTGGATTCTTAGAGACATCGAGAGAGATCTGCTGCCTGTTAAAGCTTAGAATGGAAGCTTGTGTGTTTGTGTGTTGATCTGTCTTGGCAGTTTTCAGCCATTAGGACAGAAATTAATCTGATGGTTTTTTTTCCTTTTAATTTTTTCTCCGTAGATTTGTTTTTGTTTTACTTCAGCTTTTATCTGAAAAAATGAATTGTGTGTCTTTTCTTCACTTTTTTCACACAGCTTGTAACAGAACATGCCTTTGAAATTCCGGACAACATTAGGCCTGGGCATCTCATAAAAGAGCTCTCAAAAGTGATTCGTGCTGTAGAGGTAAGAGCAGATGCAACCCTGTATAAGCCCGCAGAAAAATAAGTCTTAGATTCAGGGAATTTTATAGTAGTTATGCTTTTGATTGACCATATTCACCATTTAATTTATTTAACATTCATTTAATAATAGAAGATCAAGAAGAAAACTGTTGGGAATACTAAGAAGCCATGGGTATTTCAGACAAACAAAACATATAGCAAGTAGGTCTTATGTAGTTATTTAAAAATACATATTTTCAATAGTGAAATTATTTGTAGGTCAGTATTTCTAAATTTTTCTCATTTATAACTACTTAAAATAACTACTGTGAATATATTAAAGAGTTTTATCTGAAATTATGAGCGTATTCCATTCTCCTATCCTCTTGTTTATTAGTTGTGGTCCAGTTATCTCTTTAGTTCTTTTTCTTATAACAAATAGCAACAAAACATATAGTCAGTGTTTTTTCTTTCTTTTTTTTCCCCTCCTATACCAATGTTTTGTTCCTTTATTCCTTAATGAATATTGATTCTTGAAAAATTCTCACATAGGCATGTGGAGAGAACAGTTCTGAGAACTGAAGAGAAATGTGATCTGATGGGTACAATACATGTTTGCCATATGCTGCCTTCATGAATAAAACCTTATGTTTTGGTGGTAACTTTTGGTGTTAAGCATTACTATTATGGGCGGGTATAGAAGCCCCAAATGGGAAAGAGATGCAAAACTAAGCTTTGAACATCAAATCCAGAGGAAATACGTAGTACTTCTCTAAAAGGTCTAACAATTTTATGTATATAATTTACATTTAATTAGATGAATAAGAAGCAGCACTTAAATTTGTGGATTTATTCCTCTGAAACTATTCTGAAGTATATGTTTTTAATTAAAGGAGGAAAACAGCAAATTAGTTAAAACTCAGGGAATTCTTGGTGTGTGTCCAACTTCACGGTCTTCGCATGAAACAACTTCCCCTCACCACTCCAGACGAAGAATGAGGAAATTGCGAGACCATGCTACTAAAACTCCTTCTAATCTGGACATCCTGGAACTCCACACAAGGGAGGTACTGAAAAGGCTGGAGATGTCACCATGGGAGGAGGCAAGTATTAAGTTCTGTGAGAAAAACAAAACCAGAGTAGATTTCTAATCTCTGTTGAAAGGTAAAAGCTTTTCACATGCATAGAAATACAGGCAACTACTGTCATATGAGATACGGATAGATTTGGTTTCAGTTTCTTTCTTTTGAGTTTTCTTCATAGGAATTTCTCTCCTGATAAATTTTTTTGTGGAGGTTCCTTCAACCTTTTGGTTCAGAAGTTGCCCTAAATCTTTTCCCTGCTCCAAGTATAGCGTTTGAATTAGGACAGCTTTAGCTATTAAGTGCTGCTTTGGCTCAGTTATATGAAGAAAAGGGAGGGTGCTGAGCTTTGATTTGGTGAGGCGCTGAGCCAGCCTGTTAATCTGTGTTTTTTGGATAGGTGTTTCTTATACTTCAGTTACTGTAATTTGATTAGCCCTGCTTTTTGGTCATGTTCTTATTTCCTTTATGACTCTGCCTCCCTACCAGTAAGCAAGCTTAAGGCTGCCTTTGGTCTTCATTGTGGGGCTGTGGACTTTGTGGTCATTACAAAGGTGTCGTGGAGTGAACAAGCAGAAGGTAGTCTCCTGAAAAAGTATTTTTTTTCAGGTTTGTTTACCTTGCTTTAAAAAACAACAGAAATGGGAGGAATGATATAATGGAAATAAGTAGCTTTATGAAAAGAAATGGGTAGCTTTCTGAGAATAAGAAATGCTGACAAATTTAGTTGGGACAGGATGGACTGTCATAGTGGCACAATACTGATTTGGGTCCTTATATGGATCTTCATAAAGCATGAACAAGAGACATTCATTTAGCCCCCAAAGACAGAAAACTGAACTTAGCTATTTGTAGTAGATTTTAACCTGTGGGGTTTATTGCTGCAAACAAATGTTTAGGAGTATTGTTCATTGTCATTTACTGTAGAAGTATATTGTTCCCTATCAGTACTGACTTGTTAAAAAAAATTTCCATGTTCCTGGTTTGGCATATAAGTATATAATGGATCGCATCAGAGCGTATGTCAAATGCAAATTGTTTTGAGCTAAGAAAGTTCTGCTTATGGCAGATTACTTTCCATTATTGGTGTTTTACTGTAAATCAGTTCTAGGATACTAATTCCAGGGACCAGACACCCGATCCAGGAGTTGCCTTATTGGTTCCAAGCCTAGCTTTTGGCTTGCTTGCCACTACTGGTATTTCTTGGTTTTGAATACAGTGATAATTCTCCAAAGGAAACAAAAGGAGTATTACAGTGAAGTTATAGGTGTTTCAGATGATTCAGGAGAGTATAGATGATTTGAAGAAGATGATGATGCAATCTGCTCTTTTCTACATCCAAACATGTTTTGTCTTGAGTTTTCTTCAGTTGGTTATCAGGAAGGTAACCAAGCCGGTGCTGATTTTAAGTTTTTGTGGAGTGCAGAAAAAAACAGCTGAATTTACAGAAATAAATAATAAACAACATTGCTTTTGCTTCTTTAGGATCTCACAAGCTCAAAACTGAATGGGAGATTTAACAAGCCCTTTCAGCCATCTTCCACAGTACCTGAATGGCGAGCAAAAGACAATGACCTTCGCCTTCTGCTGTCAAATGGAAGAATAATAAGGTACAGGGGATTGATTTGGGATCACTTGTTCCTAGTCAGTATGGTCTCGAGAATGTTAATTTTTAATAACATTTTTCTTCTGTTTGTGGAGCTCCCAAATTGCCTATTACCAGTAAGATTCACGTTAGGAATATAGAAGGGATATGCTGTCTGTTGTGTCTGCTGTCCCCTAGTGGAGACGTGGTTATGGCGTGAAGAGGAGGCTCTTGGCATGTTCTTTTGTTACGGCATTTCATTTGGTTGCTCCGTAGGGTTTGTACTCAAGGGAAATGCTTCCAAGTAGAAACGGTTGTTCAGTTTTCATCTATGAGATTCTTATTAAATATATTGTAGTATAAAACTTTTTATCTTTATGGAAATGACAATTGTACAGGGAGTAAAACAGGAATATGTACAATTTGGAATGAAGAGATGAGCATAAGAGCACGTTACTGTTGTATCTCAAGAGTGTTTTGCAAATAATGAAAGGAAAACAATTGCTTCAGGTTTGTAAGAGTAATGTGGTGGGTTTTTTTGTGTTGTGTTTTTTTTTTCTTGTGAGACAGAGATGAGAGACGTCCATTTACAGATCGAAGTCTTTACACAGCAGACAGTGAAGATGAAGATGACAGAACAAGGTCGAAAAAGACAGCTGTTAAGGTAGAAGACCAGCCCTCAGGATTTGAAGGAGAAGGCAATGCAGATGCCCAGAAACCACTCAACAGTAAGCTTGTCTCTAAGTCCTATCAGTTGAACATTTTAATGATCACGCAATCACAGACTCACATAATGGTAGTGGTTGGAAGGGACCTCTGGAGATCTTCTAGTTATGAAGCAGGTTTGCCTAGAGCAGGTTGCATGCTGCCTATTTTTAATAGCATTGTATGCAGTGACAGATTGGTCCTTGAGATAGCTGTTCAGCTCTCTGTTTAATTACAAAAGTCACATCCTTTCACAGTGGAGCTTACAAGGGCTTAGAGGATATGTATTAGGAAACTGAGGTCAACACTTAAAAGATAACAAGAATCCTCTAGAGACTTACAGTTCCCTTAATGTCTTCAACAACAATCTATAACAACATTTGAATCCGTTGTCAGCCTGGATAAAACATTGAATTATTTTTAACAGAGCAGTTTGTAATGCCTGTTGACTGTGCTTCCAAAAGTCACAGAGGACAGTATTTAAAAACCTTGCACAGGAAAGAGATTCCTCTTTGGTACTCATGAACCGACAAGGCAAATGGCTTGTTGAGTGAAGGCTTAGGCATATGTGGTACTTTTCAACCTAAGTGAATTAAACTAAGTTTTGCACTTGATTCTAAAGTTTAAATCATACAGAGAAATGATAGCTGTTCTTCAAAACTGCTGCACTTACTTGATACAGAATGAGTATGGCAGGGTATATCTAAAGGTAAGAAATAGACTTGAAAGTAAAGTGAATCTTGAGATTCTTCTTCCAGAAACCGAGTACTCAGCACTATTGCTAATATTTTTAATTGAATAGTGAGAGTCTTCAAAATTCCTTTTTAAAGGTCACATACATTTGATTATTTTGCCTTAACTGAAAGTCTACAGAGAGAGAGAGAGAAAATACTCTTTTGCAGGGAATTCCATAAAAGGAACTACCTGTTTGTATAACAGCTGCCCCATTCAGCTTCCATTGTTCTTACTGGGATTTAGGCCAAGAGGGAATGTCTACAGAGAGATGCCTTTAAACAGATCAAGCTCTGTGTAGCTTTGTGTGTAGTGCCAAGATGCTGGTTTGAAATGGTGACCCAGTGTTATCAGAGAGACAGAGATCAAGTGATTTGCTTAATAGAGTAAGATGCTTTGTGTGGATTAAGAGAATGTGATTTTAAGATAGGTTGTTTTTTTTTTAATTCATGGTAGCTTAGCACCTGATTTTTTCAGATAATGACTGCTTTCATTCACGCTGTTTCTGGAGTCTTCCTCCCAGTCTCTGGAATTATGCAGAGCCATAACTTTATCTAAGGGTAGACTGGCTTCCAAGGTAATTCACAAAAACAACAAACGAAAAATACGGAGACCCTAACTTACATATTCAGACTGCGTTTTTTTTAAAGCTCAGTTACAAATCCCATTCATGGACAAGGAAATGAGAGGTCCTAATAATGTGTTGTTGTGAAAATCAGTAAATGTATCTGAAATCTGTTTGTGAAAGAAAAGGGTGAGAAAACTACTGTAATCTTTTTCAGGGGAATGTAAAAAGCATGGGTGGGTTTGTTTGTCAGAAGAGTATAAAGGAATGCACCTTCTCTGACTTTTGACCAATCAATATAAGGCAGAAGTAAAACTGGAGAGGTACTGTTCTCTGTCTGCTTTGCACAGAGCTTGCAAACTGAAGTAGTAAAAATAGACAGTGGTTTGGCTGTGTATTAGGAATATTGGCAAAGCCAAACTGGATCAGACCTGAGGCTTATACACAGTTATGTCATATGTGCTAGTACCCAACCAGGAATGTCTCAATAATGTTAGGTGGCCTTGGCCATTCGGTCTGGATCGTATTAACTGATAGCAGGCAGATAAATAATTAGTCCCTCTCAGTAGGGTATCATCAGTTACTCTGTATGAGAAGGCAGGAGGGCTTCTAATGTGAAACTCTGTATTTAGCACTGCTGTGACATGTTCATGTCTGGTCTCTTTTCTGTCTTGCTCAATTGTTTGCCTTCTTATAAGAAGCCTTAGATTTCTTCTTAATAGTTTTGTCATTTTAATAATTAAGAGGTTTCCAGTTCCTTAAGCCAGAATGAATTTCCTGAGGAGAATTTGTGCAGTTAGTTTAGGTCTTGCCTCTTTCTTTAAACTGTTTCTATGTTTGGAGCATGTTTGATATTTGTCGGTTTGTTGGTTTTGTTTTTGTTTTTTTTATGAAAAATGCAGTAGTCCAAAGGAAAATTCATTAGAGCTGTATGAGGGTATTATTTTCTGTATCATGCATGCTGTTTATCCTAGAATTTTGTTTGCCTTTTTGAAATGAGCTGAAGGCTTGAATTATCAGAAATCTACTGGGGTGTTTTTGAGCTACAGTGATTTAGAATATTCATTTTATTGTCATATGTTGAGAATTGCTTTATTTAGCCTAACTTCCTATATGGTTTTGTTGCTCATTTACTGTGTTTGGGTGTTCCTCAGAGTTCTTTCTAATACTATCTTAAGTTAAATTAGTTTTCTCTCAGCTTTGGTCCCAGGTGTTCATTTTATTCACTTTCTGATAACCTGTCTCATTTTTACTATTCTTTTGACTCTAAAAATATTTTTCCACTTATGCAGTGTCTAGAAATTAGTAATACCCCTTGAAATATATTTGATGCCGACTTGTGAGCTTTTACTGCAGTCCACACTAGGAACAAAATCCTACTAGAATTGCAGTGTATTTGTGGTTATGGGTACAACTTTTATGCTCGCATAATTAATGAGTTATGAAGAATTGTGTTCTGCTTATGTACTTTTATATAAAACTATGCTGAAAGCAAACCAACACACATTACAAATTGGCTCTGGAATGAAGACAAAGTTAATGTCATTCTATATGGCACTATAAGTACTTGAAAACTTGCAAAAATTCCATTGCTTTCTTTACTACTTTCTCGACACACATTCATATTTTTTGTTATTATTATTTTATTTGTCTTTTCTCCAAGAAAGTTTTGCTAGTTAAACTGCATATTGTAGTCTTTCACTAATTTGTACTTAGGATTTCTGCCAGCAGCCTTGACACAGGCGTGCATAGAGCCTAGTGACCTTGAGCCTTAGATTACAAACACGTAGAAATGTTTCCTGCTTGTGGTTGTTTGGGACGTATGTTGTCTTTTAAGAGTATGTGTTTCTGAGAGCTGCTAAGCGATTTCATGTTTGAGTTCTTTCAGCACTTAAAGTAAACCATGTGGACTAGGTGGCTGATTTGATTGATTGCTTTGTCATCTGCCAGTGTTTTTGATGTCTGTTTTGACACCTCATTCTCTGATTAGTACCTTAATATCAGCACAAAGCGTATCTACTGTTGTATTTCCTCTCCTCCTCTTCTTTTTCTGGTCTCTCTGTGTTGAAAACCAATGCAAGTATATTGTGTATCATCACAGTAATATTGTTCTCTATTCTGTTACTCTTTAACAGGTCTGCATTTTAACTTTGATTGGCAGCTGTGTAGTAGCACAAACTAGGCAGAATACGCCAGTAAATTGTGATGTAGAAGTAAAATTGCATTTAATGCAATGATTTTATTAACCTTTAAATCACTTGCTATCCTCTGACTTCCATGTTTTGTGTTTCTGTATAACTTCTTTTATTTTTAAACAAGGACATTCCAGATTCAAAGAGTCTAAGATAAATATTGAAGATTACTTCTAATTAACTTTTTCCTGAGAGCCATTTCTCTGACTCCAGCCTATATACGAAAGCAGAAATGGCTCAAGATACCATCTGTGGAGTCTGTGCTCAATGGGAGAGGAAAGGAAAAAAAAAAAACAAACCAGTCTTGCTGCACTGATTTGTTTTCCTCTGGCTTCATCCAGTCAGTTGCTCAGAGTGTATTGGTCAACAGTAGGCAGTTCACTAGAGTTTTGAGCAAACTTGACTTGTGAAACAGATCAGTGTGTGGATGTGCTTTTATTTACAGCCTGTTAAAAAATATGTTTCTTGTTCTTCCAAAAGAATTGTTAAATATTATGTGTAAAAAATGTTTGGTCTTATATTTTACTTTTGCTCTCCATAGTGTTCTTTGAAAGTGTGAAATCAGAACTCAGGAATGGATCCTCAGAGTACTCTGATATTTCTGATTCAGAAGAATCTGAGCCTGATTGCACTACACAGGTATGTCAAGAAAAAGTCACAAAAGTTAATGAAGAATTAAATATAATTTTGCTCAATTATTTTCTGGTCAAAATTTGTGTTAAAAGAGCAGTAACAAAGTGTTTTAATTCTTGTTCAAGTTAATACCTTATCTAAATGTTAGAATAAGTGATAGAAAACTTTATGATCTGGATTCTTCTGCTTTCCTAAACTGCTTTGTCAGCAACTTTGACTCGGCAGATTTCCTTTTAAAGACACAGAATCAGTGATTCAGAATTGATATATTTCTCCTTCACAGGAGAATGTAGCTAGTTTTGGATGAACTGTAATTGAGTGAAATGTTTCATTTTAATACCATTTACTCTCTTAGTTCCTTCTATATTTTTCTGCTTCTTAATTTGTAATAGTATGTAATGGAATCTTTTTTCCTGCATGTTTAAATTCATCTTTTGTAATCATAGAATGGTTTGGGTTAGAAGGTACCTTAAACATCATTTAGTTCCACCCCCCCAAACCATGGACAGGGACACCTTATTTTGGATACGATATATCCAAAATGAACTGTCTCAGTAGCTTCTGAAGATGGTTTTTATGTTTTTGTTGCACCAAAGAAGATCTTAACAAAACAAGATAATAGCTTTATTACTAACATTGAGTCAGAGTTATAGTTTGTGTCACTTTACAAGTGTCAGAGATTAACAAGATGCTCTTGTGAATGAAGCTCTTGTATAAAAACATGCCTTGGTGATACAATGCACTTCATTCATTCCAGTTCTGGTTTTGATGATAGAGATAGTGGTATCAGTCTTGAAGAGTTATGATTCTTCCGTGTTCTGTCTTCCACTTTCTATGCTTTTATTGAATGCCATGTACATTCCTTGGCTTGAAAAAAAAAAAGCATGTGGTGTTCTCTGTGATTGTTGAAAATAGATTAGTTTTAATTACCAAGATGGAACATATGTATTATAGCCTTTGCTTCACATAAAGGCATATTCAGTCACATGTGGTTGCTCCACCTTTGGGAAGCTTCTGTCCATACAAGCTGTAATCTCAGCAAGAGCTGAAAAAGCCTTTTCATTCATGAAATGAGGCTCTGCCCCTGTAAGAGAGGCAACAGCTGTTGTGTGTCTGTTCCTGCGGTGTTGCTGTGTTCTGGATTTACCTGAGACCTTCTGTCGCTCATCACAGAGATGCTGCTTGCTGAAAGTTATCTTTTGTGAGAGCAGGAACCAGATACAGTTATTTGAGGCAGGATGTGTCCCATTACATGTAATAGGTGTCAATTCTAGCTGCTGCTTGGAATCATACTACCACATTTTTTCCTCTACTTTGACTATTGAAGATAAGAGTCATCAATGCACTCTTTAAAGAGAATACAATGGTTTGTGCATGGTTTAATGTGTGTAGTGTTTTCTGTGAGAAAACATTTTGGAGATGATTTTTGTATCGCTGGAGCATGTACTCATCAGTGTTACAAAATTTGGATGTGTAGTATCTCAGGTGATATATTCAAATTGGCTGCAAAAAAGTTGGATTTTTTAACTTAGCATAAACTAAGGTAGCGTCTTTATTTAGGAGGCATGGTGACCATTCTGCATACTGTTTCTTCTTGTTTCAGCAGAAGGATTCCTCCACAGAGGAGTCAGAAAGCTCAGGTGATGAAGAGAAACAGGAAGTAACATCAGATTTCAAAGAGGAATCTAAGGTCACAAGAGACCTTTGTCAAAATACCCAGAAGCCATCCAGAAATGAAACTCCCAGTAAAAAGTAAGGGCATCGCGGGCATTTGTTTTTAAAGTGTTAGACCTTTTCACATGTACTTGCAGTTCTGCTTTATAACAATATAAAAGTAATTCCTTCAGAAAAATTTAGTGTTTTAATTTGAACTGCTTAATACTCCTTTTATTTTTCTAGGGAATGTCCTACCTCGACAAGTACAGAAGAAGAAGCTATTCAGGGCATGCTTTCTATGGCAGGATTGCACTATACTACATGTTTACCAGGTCATACTCAAAGCACAGACTGCACAGGTAAAAGAACCTCTCTTCAGGAACACAGAAGCTACCCCAGGAGTCGACATAAAGACAGACAGCCATCTCAGAGCCACAAAACAATAGAATGTGGTAGGTATCTGAATTAATGACACTGGTGCTCTCTGCTCTTGAACAAACTGCTCAGAATAAGCACTTAGTTACATTTTTAGATTTGTAGTTAAGTTTTTAAGTAAATGACAGTGACATTTAAAAAGGGATGTTCTTTGGTTCGGGGTGGGTTGGTTTTTTTGTTTGGTTGATTTTTTTTTTGTTTGGTTTTTGTTTTTTCTATGAATGTTACTTCTGAAAACTGGGACAAATTTAGCTTGAGAGGTCATTAGAATAGATGGCAATTCAGATTGTTTTGTGGCATCCTTACAAGAGTGGCAAATTTATGCCTAGATTGAAAGTGTAGTCTCCTTATGGTAAATGTCACCTCCTTTAGAAAAGACTGACAGAACCTTCATGGTTGAAGTTTTCATGGTATGTACGTTGCTTAGATATCTGTAGGAATCTGCTTGGTGATTTTTCATGTGTCTTTGGCTTTGTTCCTGAAACTCTGCTGTGAATGTAGTGTATTAAAGGAGATTGTAGTCTTGAAGAGGAGAATTCAGAGGTAATTTTTTTTTTTAATTAGCAGAATTTTGATGTCTGTGGAAAAGAGACATCTGTCAAATGCATTTTGGGAATGACAGACAGCAGAACATTAATGCCTGTCCCCTCAAAGGAATCGAAGTCACTTCTTGGAACAGAGAGATAGAAAGTCATTATGTTTAAAGATTCTTTGCTTGAGAAGGAAATGGAAGAAGATTGTAACGTTGCTGATGTAAAACAAATAGAATCCCACTGATAAGTAGGGTGCTACTTCAAGGAACTAATAGTGTGTTGATTTTGGTTTATATGGATAACAGGAAAGCCTTATATGATGTCATGGACTGTGTCCTGGTAATTGATGTTGTATGTTCTTAAAACCCACCAACAAAATAAATAAAACCACCATGAACAAAACCCTTAATCAGCAAACCACACAGACAGGTAGTTGCTGCCTTTCCATCTTTGTAACTTGATGAAAAATATAATGTCCAGGTGTCTCAGTTGTAGTGGGTTGACTCAGGTCAGCAGCTAAGCACCCACAGAACTGCTTATTCTCTCCTTCTGCCCTGTGGGATGGGGGAGAGAATAAAAAGAGCAAAAATAGAAATGTTCATGGGTTGGCATAAAGATAGTTTAGTAATGAAGGAAAGAGGTAAACAGACAAGTGGTGCAAAGACAATTGCTCACCATCTGCAAGCAGGCTGGCACCCAGTCAGTCTCTGAGCAATGCCTACCTTGGAAGACTGCCTTCCCCGCCAGCTTCTTCCTCTACTGTAGAGAAACCAAGAGCCGGTTAAGGGCTTGGAGAACAAGTCTTATGAGGAGCAGCTGAGGGAACTGGGGCTGTTTAGTCTGAAGAAAAGGAGGCTGAGGGGAGACCTTATTGCTCTCTGCAACGACCTGAAAGGACACTGTAGGTAGGCACTGGTTTCTTCTCACAATTAACTAGTAATAAACAAGAGGGAATGGCCTCAAGCTGCACCAGGGGAGGATTAAACTGGACATTAGGAAAAGTTTTTTCACTGAAAGTGTTGTCAGGCATTGGAACAGGCTGCCCAGGGAGGTGGTTGAGTCACCATCCTTGGATGTGTTTAAAAGCTGTATAGATGTTGTGCTTGGGGATTTAGCTTAGTGGAGGACTTGGTAGAGTAGGGTTAATGGTTGGCCTCAATGATCTTAAAGGCCTTTTCCAACCTAGACGATTCTATGATTCTATCCCAGTTTTTATTGCCAAGCATAATAGAATCAAAGAATGAAATAGTTTATGTTGGAGAAGACCTTCCAGATTATCCAGTCAAACTACTAACCCAACTCTACCAGCTCCACTGCTAAACCATGTCCCTGAGCACCGTATCTACATGACATTTAAACACATCCATGGATGTGATTTAACCACTTGCCTGGGCAGCCTGTTCTGTTGCTTGATAACCCTTTCACTGAAGAAACTTTATCTAATGTCCAACCTAAACCTTTCCTGGTGCAACTTGAGGCCATTTCCTCTTATCCTACCACTTTTTACTTGGAAAAAGAGGCTGCCATCTCTGTCTCTGCAGCCTCCTTTCAGTTAGCTGTAGCGAGTGATACGGTCACCCCTCAGCCTTCTTTTCTTCAGACAAAAGAATCCCAGCTCCCTCAGTTGTTCCTCATAAGACTTGTGCTCTAGGCCCTTCACCAGCCTCCTTGCTCTTCTCTGGACCTGCTTCAGCACCTCTATGTCTTTCTTTTAGTGAGGGACCCAAAACTGAACACGATACTCAAGGTGCAGCCTCACCAGTGCCAAACACAGGGGGATGACCGCTTCTCTGGTCCTGCTGGCCATGAAATTTATGATACAAGCCAGGATACTATTTGCCTTGTTGGCCACCTAGGCACACTGCTGGCTTGTATTTAGCCAGCTGTCAGTCAGTACCCTCAGGTATTTTTCTGATAGGCAACTTTCCAGCCACTCTTCCCCAAGCCTGTAGCATTGCCTGGGGTTGTTGTTGTCCAAGTGCCAGCACTTGGCTTTGTTGAACCTCATACCATTGGCCTCAGCCCATCAATCCAGCCTGTCCAGGTCCCTCTGTAGAACCTTCCTCTGGTCAAGCATGATGTAATATAGTATGGAATATCCTTTGACCAGTTCAAGTCAACTGTCCTGGCTATGTCCCCTCCCAGTCTCTTGATTCACCCTAGCTTCTTAGCTGCTTAACTTTTTCCATTGCAAATTTGGTCTCTCCAAATTTGAATTGGGATACCATTCATTTTACAAGTTAACTGTATTGTATATGTGTTTTCAGTGCAGACACTTCTTGTGTGAACTTATGATAAAAAGCTATGGCAGAAGCCTGTAGCTTAACAAAGAAAGTAAGCTGTCTTCAACGTCAGTGCTTTCAAATTCGAACAATTATATTTGTCTGACCTTTTTCCTGTGATATATAAATCTTTAATTAGGTGAATTTATGCTGTGAGATTGTTTCCCTCTTTAGTGTGTAGAACCAAGCAGCTCTGAGAAATTTTATTTTGTATGTAGGAAATATTTCCATTGTATTTTCCTTTCTTTCTTGTTTTAATTTTAGAAGTCATTTAAATGTATAATTAACTTCATATTGCTAATTTTTGATTTCAAAATTTAAGCTTGTTCAACTGCTCTTTAGGTAGGTCTGTGAAGGAAGAGGAAGGAGACTTGGGAACTTCAGCATGGACTAGACACCTGAATGAACCTTCGAGGATTACCCCTCAGGTAAAGCGATACTTTAAACGTTTTGAACACATATTTATACGAAAAAGAGATTGTAAAGCTGTAAGTACAGACAGTGTGGTGGACAGATATTTCCACGCTGCATATCTGATAATAGATACCCCTGGGTCTGGTAACTGAGTATTATATTTTTGTCATGCTTTTTTTCATTGTTGTTATTTCGTATTTTTTTTTCTTTTCAAACTCTCTTCTGTCATAGTGACTAGTGTTAAGATGCTCAGGGCAGTATCTTGAAAAATAAAAAATACTTTATTAAAAAAAATAAGTGAATTTACCTTCAGTCTAATTGGGGAAGGACTGTGTTGCTTATTCATTGTTATTCTCAACTAGAGCATCAGAACAAGTGGAACCTGTTGAGAGTATTTATAGTAAAGACACTTGAGTAGGAAGTTGGTGCTGCCAAACTGATACAACCTTGCAACAGTCAGCAGGTTGAAATATTTTTGCTCTCTAATGTCCAGGTGGAATCCAGCAAGGAATATATAAATGAAAGGTTGTGTGTCTTACAGTCTAAACTTTTTTAGTATTTGTAAACCTGTCTATATTAGAACTATTAAAACAATTAATTAAATGGAACAATTGAAGTTTCAAAATAACAGTGCTATTTAATAGCCATATTTTAACTGCATGCTTTATAATGTTTTGTTGTTTTGGGTTTTTTTTGGTAAGAATATCTAACTACATGATACTCCTTACAGTTTGTAATTTTCAGTTTAGCATTTGTTCTCTCAACAGCTGCATACTGACAACAAATTGCCTGTTTAAGTAGTCAGCAGCTATGGTATGGTTTGCTAAAGCAGCCGGTTTAATCAAGAGCAGCAGCATTTGTTTTGATCACAGTGAACTAAAACCATTAAGTAGAGAAAACTGAGTATACAAGTATATGTAATTAATCTACAGCATTGCCCATGTAGATAGTATATTGTGTCTTATTTTTAAGAGATAACTATAGCAAAAGAAGTGATAGAATCATGAAGTGGTCAGACGTGGGTGGAAGTGAAGTGTCTTCTTTCAAAGATACAGTGATACAATCACAAAAACTGGAGTTTTTGTCCAGACTATGATCTGTAGCTGGAAGGTATTAACTTCCACTTTTTTCTTCTCATTTCCATACTAGGATACAAGTAAAACTCAAAAATATATAAAGGCATCAGAAGCTAATCATAAGGTTCAGGACAACAGAAATATAGTCCACAACAACAGCTTGAGTTTTCAGCATGGGAAGTATACACGTGACTCCAACCTAATTCAAGGAGAATGTCGGCTGAGTGATGGCAGCCTTAGCCCTGACAGGCTGTATGGTGAAACATCCTTGTCTGTACCACTTCATCCAACAAAGAGGCCGGCATCAAATCCACCCCCAATCAGCAACCAGGCGACAAAAGGTAATGTTTGTCTCTGTCCTCTTGCTGGAGTGAAAAGTATTAAAAAAAACCCGCAGAAAACCCAAAAAAGCCCAAACAAACAAAAAAAGGCATCAAAAATCGCTCTCACATGTAGAAACAGGAAAAAAAAAAAAGACTTAAACCTTGAGAAATAGTTACAGAGTGGGCATCCTGCAGACATGCAAATTTTGTCACAAAATGTGTGGAGGCGGAATTAAGAAAGATTTAGATGTGTGTGTGACCAGATGAAACTTTCATAGTTACTGTTGCACCTCTGCAGGTATATCTGTTATGCATTTATTATAGGGTACAGAACCACAGCTATACTCTGAAACACTGGCCTGACTGAATCAGATTTGTTTGTTGGGGTGAAGGCTTAAAAGCTGTGACACTTAAAAAAACCAGTCTGATGATTGTACTGTTTAGTTTTTAGTTTCTAGTTCATTTTCTGTAGTTTACTCAAGGGAATAATTTACTAGAGCAAAATTCAGGAAGCTGGGTTTAGGTTCTCCCCTACCACACCCACTGCTCTTCCCCAGACTGGAAACATTTGTAAATAGTGTAATCACTTCATTTATGATAATGCCAGCCAGAGATTAGGGAAAAATAATTGCTGGGTTTTTTTCGCAGTTGTGATTGCCCTGTGTGTTTGCTCCTGAACAGATAAATGAGTGGTGGGTTTTTGTTGTTTTGTGGGGTTTGGTTTTTTTTTGTTGTTGTTTGGTTTGTTTCAAACTGATTGAGGTGAAAATTTTGCCTGCTGCAGCTTGAAAGTTGAATTTCATCTTTATTCTATGATGACAAAAATGTGTTCTGAAATTCCCAATTGAAGTACTTGATTTCATTTTTCAGGCAAACGTCCAAAGAAAGGAATGGCAACTGCTAAACAGCGCCTTGGGAAGATCTTGAAGCTGAACCGGAATGGCCATGCACGCTTCTTTGTTTAATGTAGCTGCTACTTCTACTACTGCTGTCTTTCCTACACAGACCAGTATTGAGGTCAACAGAGCCTGGAGCTGCTGTTATTCCTCTGCTTGAAGCAGACTTGCATGTACCATATAAAACACTGCCTGATGAACAAAAATGAGAAAGAAAGAAAAAAAAAAAAAAAAAAAAAAAAAAGGGAAAAGAAAAAAAAAACCAACCCAATGCTGCATTTTCACTGTGCCACACCTGCTCAGCAATAACCATACGGGAATGGGGAAATCTTCAGAGAGACATGGACTGTGAGATATAGTCTCTCATCAGGGCTTAAATATCATTTGTTGCTGGTAGTTTCTGATCTAATTAATGAGGGGAAGTTGATGAAGGTGGCTTATCAATAATTTATTTCTGATAGATTTTTTGACAACTTTTAAATTCATTTTAAAAAACCTATTTATTTGGAAGACTTTTTTTGTGGGGGTTATTAATTTAGATTTAAGAATGTGAAAGGTTTTTTTATTGTTTTGATAATGTATGTTTGGTGCAGTGGAGAGCCACATTAATTGTGATTAGTCTGGACTCCTAAATTTGATATTCAGGTTGTAGTCTTAAATAGGGGTGAGATGCATTATTAATTATTTTTTAAATTAAGGCATATGGAATCTTTTTTTTTTTTTTCCTGCTTTTTGTAAGCTATTGGCTGGGCTTCTGTTGACTTGCAAGTTGCATATTCTCTGCCAGCTCGATTACTTTTTGACCTGTCCTCTTTAAATACAGATTTATTTATTTGATGGACTAGAAGAGACTCCTAAAGAATCTTCTTGTGTCAATCCAGTAGCTAACTTATTTTAAATGGCACCCCTTTCCTCCAAATTGGAATGTATACTTTTCCTCCTGATAATCTGTCTGTGATGATTTTCTTTCGGACAGGTTATTTAAGAGTTGGTACAAAGGAGGGAAACACATATCTTTTTGGAGGAACGGGGACATCAGTTAAGATAAATATTTCTTCAGAGCAATTACTCTGAAAGAACTCATAAGATATATATTGCAGTCTTAAGTTTTGGTGTATTACTTAATGTAGCATGGAAGAAGCATTAAAATATTACTGTTCTTTAAACACATTTTACTCAAGAGTCAGGAAGGCAGGAGAATGTGTGTTACTTTGAAAGCTGGGCAAGACAGCCAATTACAAGTCTTAACTGGTGCATATATAAGCATTAAGTAGCTTACTGGTATCAGAATGATCATTTGTGTCAGGCTTCATACAGAGCTCATAGCAAATGCTGATTCTGAATTATTGTAAATAATTTTGATTTAAAATTTGTATTTTTCTGTAATATAAAATTAAATATTTAACTTTTAGGGGATGGGAGATAAAGGCAGAAAGGGGGAATAATTTTACTTGATTCTGGAAAAAGGGCATTTTGAAGGGTCCAGCCGAAACGTAAACATTAATATGCTTGTGACAAGGATGTTGTTGGTTGGTTGGTTAAGGTTTTTTTTGGTTGCTAAGAGTAAAAATACTCAGGCTTAACTATCCAAGTCATTGAATTGATTTAACTTTCTATACCAATTTTTCCTTTCTCCATATTCTATACTGGAATTGTTTTCTCTTGTTGTCATTTTAAAAACCCATACAGGTGGACTTTCCAGAATATTTGTGCAGTTATTTTTATCTAGGCTAGCTTATGAATGCTTTTACAAATTTATGGCAAGAGTTCTGATGTCAGGTGGTTTTGACTGTTGCAGGGTCAAAACTAGATAGCACGACGTTATCCTTTTTCTAAATGGAGAAACATCAAAATGTAATGAAACTGCAAGTAAGTCAGGTAGCTTTCATGGCTTTACTTCCCCTGGAGCTTGAAAATTATAACTTAAGAGTGTTTTTGCAGCCCTGCTTTTACATTATATTGACCTGACTTTATAGTTTAGTGTGTATGGATGAATTTTTTTTAAACTCCGTTTTTTTTTTTTTTTGCTAAAATTGGTTTCACAAAAGCATGTTTTCAGTCTTCTTTTAATTTTTTTTAAAATTATTTATTTAATGCAAGCTATCAACCCTGTTTAGACTGACTAGTGGAAATGGAGGTAATAAGGGAGTTCTAAAAAGAAGAAAAGCTAAGAGCTACTCTACAGGTGCTGAAAGTGACTATAAGTACTTGCTGTTCTCAGGTGCTATGTTTTACAGATGAAAATAGTAAAAGTTAATATTTTCACTATCTTCTAATAAGTCCTCACCAAAGTAAGTCAAAGAAATAAACTGTGTTTTCAGTACTAGCTAAAATTATATACCCATATAAATACTCTCTGTGCTTGAGCAAATTGCTTAATGCCTGCCAGGCTTTGGAAACTGTTTTAGCTTTAGCGTATTGAACCAAACTGTTTCCTTCTTGCTGGCTGTATAATTTTTAAGAATAGAAATTTTCAGTTTTCAGATTCAGAGCAGAAAGAAGAATGAGCGCTCTTTCCCTAAAGGCAGTTTTTGAGAACGCTTATCTGAAATAGAAGTGTGCCAGAATAGAATCTGGAGTAAGGAATTTTAAAATACGGAGTATGCTTTCTTGTACATGTGACTGGCTTATACAGAGTCTCTTTTCTGCTTCTGCATTATTTATCTGTATCGTAGCATTGGAACAGAGATGTGGCTGGACCCATATATATTATTTCTTCTTGGTTTTATTCTTTCTTTATTCTACTTTCTACCTTTTATTTTCCCCTAAGTGGCTCTCCACTGTCATGAATTTATGTAATAGTTTCCTCACAGGCTGTCAACAGGCAGAGGTTCATTCCCATTTTCTTCAGATACACATGCTTCCAGCAGAAGTTAATTCTGATGTTCCACCTCAGAACAAGTAATTTAAAAAAAATTGCCACTATGAGCAGTATTTAAAAAAAAAAAAAAAGGAAGGGGAAAAAAACAAAGAGAAAAAAAAGAAAAAAAAAAGAAGAGGGGGGAGGGGTCGGGGCAGGGAGGAAAGAAGTCTCCTGGTAGCTCATGAAGAGGATGTGGTGACCTCACTTGTTTTGTGTACTTGTATGTAGGAATATTTTTATTGTGTTCTAGATGAAAATACTACTGCACCAATCTTTCTGTAGATGGACTGAACCTTATGTTGTTGTAGTGGAGAGAAAAAGCCCTATTTTTTTTCCTTGCTGTCTCAATTAAGGTGGAAGAGGGAGGGAGTAGGGAACACTGACTGGACAACAAAGAGAATTAAGCCTACTATGGTAACATGTTTTCAAGGATGATCTTTTTTGAAAATTCTTAGAACTTGGATTTGGCATAATTTTTTTTTTTTTCTAGACAGAACGATAGGACATGAAATATTTTAGGGGTTTTCCCATTCTCTTAAGTTCTCACGTTCCTGCAATTGAAAAAAAGAAACAAACATGAAAATGGAAAGACCACCTAGAAACCATATCAAAGACTCTTCCAGCAACTTTCCCTTTTCTCCTACTATACTTGCTAATAAACCCTGGCTACAAGGTAGCCTTTGTTGACCTCTGAGGTAGATTACCTATGCAACCTATAATACTCTACATGAATCCATTCTTAAAGGCAATTTTAAAAGGGTTAGATGTTGAGAGTTAAAATTGTTGCTTTCTGATCACACGGGGGATTTGTGTTTTGGTGGTTAAGTGCTTGTCTTACCTTTAGTAGAGATGTAAAGAGCACAGTGTCATGGTAACATTTTAGAAGCTTCAGCTTTCCCTAGGCTTTGCTCTATGGCATAAGCTGCCTTCATTCACAAGGCCATGAAGTTTTAAATGTTGAACATTTTTGCAGGGTTTCAGAGCCAGAACGTGAATCTTGCTTACCCCCTGTTTGGTAATTGTGGAGGCTAAGTGGAACCGAAGCTAGAACGACCTGGTACTGCAAGTGTGTAACTAGTACCCTATTTGGGCTCCACGTGCTTGCCTATCCCTTCACACCCCCACCATGACCCCCAGTCTAGCATCTTTGCAGAGTTTCATTCGCGTGATACTTCCAGACCATTAAAAAGCTGTTTGTAGCTCTGGGGTTGAGTGAGCCCAGAGTTACTCTTTCACAGAGAAATATAAATGGAACCAAGGGCCTTACTATTTGTGGTTAAACAAGATTAAAAGCTGCAACATCCATTTTTCCATAAGAACCCACAAAATCCTCTAACAAAAAAACACCCTAGTAACCCTCTTTGTGGGAGCGTATGAGTGATAAATCATGCAGTGGATGGGAAATATTAAGTAGCACTGATAAGGAAATGCACGTTCTTCATAGGCTGTATTTCCATTTGGGAAAGAAAAGACTTTTTCTACTTTTAATATAAATTAAGCCATAAGAGTTTCATGCTGTGGGAAGGGAACGAAAGGGATCACTTTAAGAGATTATATTGATATGTATTGTCACTTCTGCTGGGAAATGTCTATTGCTGCCAATGCTTTGGTGAATTTTTTTTTTTTTTAAAAACACATGGAATTTGAAAAAAAAAATAAAAGGGTGCGGGGGGCTAGTTCTGGCTATATTTTACTAGTTTTGTAGTAATGTTTTGCTGGCCCGTTTTGTCTTTTCCTCTCCTTTTTCTACTCTCATAGTCTAATTTCTATCTTTGCTTCTAATCTCTCTGAAAATATTTAGCTTGTCTGCTCAGTAGGGGTCGGTGTATGTGTGTCTTCCTTTTTACAGAAACGCACTACTGTGTTAAGTATTTGGCTGGGAAATGGGATGCTGCAGCTTTAAGAGCATTTTTTTCAATTCATAACAGTATTTCCCATCCTCTTTTGCCTGCAGGCAGGGAAAGTGTATGTACAGTATTTATTTTGTTTTGATTTTGCTTTAAATTTGTAAGTTTCTATAAGTAGTTCACATTGATTATTCTAGGGGAGGACAAGTGGCTTTGTTTAAATTTGTATTTGATATTCATAGTTTCCACTTTCTGTACTTTAAAATACTGAAATTAAAAAATTGTATTGCTTATGTTTTGATTTTAGCACTCTAAAGCGTTTAATTTCTTCACACTTTTGCTCATTTGCTTCACTGTAAATGCAGAAATCTGTACAGTATATTGTGAGAAGAAAAATGCTTTTCTAGGTCCAATCTCTGTGCCCTTTAATTGCCACATTTTGAAGAAGAAATTTTCTGGAAAAAATGTGAGCAGGAATATTCTCATACTGGTGTTTGGTTTTTTGGGTTTTTTTTAATTAAGTTTTTTCAAAGTGCAAATCTGATTTCAATCCAGGTATATTATATGGCAAGTAAATGCATTTTGTGAAGATGTCTATATATTCTTTCTCAATCTTAATATGAAAGGAAGGTGGAAGTGTTTGTGATCTGTCATATTAGCAGATCTAGAACTGTAAGAAGGGTGTCCAGTGTTATTTTCCTGTTCTTGCTCTTGATTTTTGTTCAGGTTTGTCTCATGCTACTGATGACTGACTCTTGATTACACACACACACCCCGCAACACCTCCTTTCCCCCTTTAAGTGTATGCTGTTTCAGAAAGAGATTTCTTTTTCACACTTGGATGTATTTTGTCATACTTGCTTTTACCCTGGATGGTTTCTTCCACCACATGTCATCTTCTGGTTTACAGTTTTCAGTGCTCCCTATTTTGACTCTGTATGGCAGTACAGTGTTTGCACATGGGTGCTCTACTTAGGGGTAACAGAAGCATTACTGTACTGCACTCCCAACTTTGTGTAATGAGCTTTCTTCTGCAAATAGTACTCAATGCTACTGAACTACTTCAGTGCTGTGATGGGCAGATGCTTAGATTCCAGTGATGGTTATGAGAACCTTAGATAAATGATGCAGCAGTGTCATTGGAAGAACAAGGTGGTAAAAGGTGTTTGATTTAAGCATCTTCTGCACCTGCTCAAGTTTACTTCTGAGCCTGGCTTTTAGTTTACAGAGTATTTATGGTTGACTGTAACGACTAGGAGATACATTCATGGACCAGGACTTCATGATGCCAGGTGCTTTACAGACAATGAAGAAGAATGCTGACCTCATCAAACCCTGTGCTGCTTAAGTATAAGATTGAAGTAGTTTGAAACACCCCAACAAACTACTAATTTCTGTGGCCTAAAGTTCAAAATAGTGTTGTAGATTTTGGGCTCAAAAACTTCTGTGCTGTTTCAAAAACAAATTTAACTTGAGTGGAGTAAAAAATCGTGAGGGAAAAAAAAAAATCATTACTTAAGTACAGAGGTTGTAGATTAAATATATGTCCAGAAAACACTTCCTGCTGCATTTTGACATGCCTTTACATCTTTTCCATTATCGTGTTAAAACTGCTTTAAATTTGGTTAGCCAAAGATTTGACGAAGGTCTGAAGAACTGTTTCTCTATCAGAGCAACCACGTTTGGAAAAAGTCTTGATCACTGTGATTGAAGTACAACACTACAACCTACACATTTCCATCAGACAAATTTGTATGGATTTGTCACACCGAGCTCACTGCTCATGCTAATGTTTTGGTCTTAAAGTGTTAGAAAAGAGAGCACCTCAGTGGGCCACAAATACAAGTTTCATACCCATATAAAAAGTATATAAGCACCTTTACTGTTGTTCCTTTTGTTTTTGCTAGCTAGACTCCAGAGCTTTTCTCTGTCATTGTTGTACTGTGGCTAATAGGATAATACACTGGAAAATATGTGAAATGCCTCTTCAGTGCTGCTCTAAATGCTAATGGATAGTCTTCAGCACTTGGAGCCCTATTTCCCATTAGAAGTCAGAGTTCCTGGTTTTCTGCTTTCCTGTTCGAGGAGGATGGGGAAATACTTAACTGTATTGTTGTTTCCTAATGGACAGATGCATTTTAAAGATTTCTAGGCTACCAAATATGGCAAAGGAATTCAATTTCTGAAGTCAGGGAACGAGTAAGATACCCTTCTTGGTATCTGAAGACTAAAGTTACTGGTTTTGGCTTTGTTTTTTTTTTTTTTTTCTTTTTAATAATCAACAATATTCTACTGCATTTGAGGCAGAGTACCCCCTTGTGAAGTGCCTACAAACTTGTTTCTGTGTACATATAGTGAAGTTTAACTCCTTCTCTAGAGGGTTTGTCATGATCTGCTTAAGTTGTGAAGCTGTTGTGGTGGTGGCTTGTGGGTTAACACATTCAACCAATCCTTTTCTTGTTTGTTTTGTTTAGATATAACTTTGGACTGATGATGGAAACCTGAGTAGTAGAATGAATCTGGTGAAGTCAGTCATGCCAAGTGTTGATTTCTATAGAAACATATTTTTTTCTTTGTATAGAAGTGTTTCTCCTGGGAGCCCTTGAAATTACACTTTTACTGCTGGTAAGTGATGTCAGCTCTCAAGCCAAAAGATAATGAGGACTGAAACTGTAAAGCCAGAATATTATTGTTACTCATTCTGATATGAACAGGAATTTTAAATGCATTTTTTTTCTACAGTGGTCAATGACTAAAGTCTTTGCCTACAGAGGACATAGCTGGTGATCAAGACAGTGAGTAAAGCCTGTCATTGCCAGAGCTCACAGTATTCCACCAAACAGCCGGCTTAATAGGACAGTTTGCTTTGTCTAGATGAAGGTCTGATTTCTCTGAAGCCAATTATATTCAGTCTTTAGAATAAGTACTGCAAATTTTTGAAGAACTGTGTTTGGCTTAATAGATCTATTTATCTGTATTGCTTCTGCTGTATTTGCTTTGGTCTTGGAAAAAATACTCTACTTTGGAACATATAAGTCAACTAAAAGAACAGTATACAAAGAGTCTGCTTGTTTGTGATGCTTTGCCCTAAAGTTTATCTCTCGTAAGAAATGTTTTATTTGCTGCAATGAGAGTGAGTAAAGTTTCTGCTTGTACTTGGGAGACTGTGATATTTATCTGGAAGAAACATTTGCCTTTGAATCATACACCCTGGTGGTAAGTCATAGAGATACAAGTCAGCTTTTTGTTCCAGTAAAGCCGAGAGTCCACAGAACTCTAGAAGCTGATACTCTGATCTCCTAAAATAGCATCTGGGTTGTGGTTTAACTAGGCAGCTTTTTCAGGATACTATTAATTTGAAAAAGATGCTATATCATGTGTTTCTTTCTTGAGTTGGTGATTTCCAGTTACAGAGGTTTTGCTTTTTTAAGGAAGATCTTTAAATAGATCAGTTACAGGTCTGGCCCATAACGATTTTCCTGTGCTTGACCAGCACTCTTAGAAGTTGTTTTGAATTCTGTTATCTAATGGCTACTAAACAGAGCTCTTCCCATGTGCTTAAAGTGCTTCTCCCCAAGCGGAAGCTAACGTATGTGTTCCAGCTGAGTTATAGCTGTCGAAGGAGAGCATTCAGAGAGTGTATTTACCATGCCTGCTGTCCTAAAAGTGATGTCAGAACCAGGTGTCTCAGATAAGGTTTTTATTGAGAGGAACCCTTTTGCTTCTGAGTCCATCCACATTCAGCCCAGGTCCACTGGGAAAGAAAAGAAGAAAAATCTGTGAGCTGTGCATCGTGCTACTGCAAAATGAGTAGATCATGTTCACTGCTGGACAGCTGTGCCTGTCATAAAGCTAAGCAGCACAAGTGATGCTGAATTGCCATAGTCTTAGGAGGGAGACCAAGCATTAAATGGGACATGGCATCTGAATGATCTCTTTCTCCCCAGGCTTTTGCAGCAGCTCAGAGAGGAGGGATTCGTGAGATGCTTGGGAAAATGAAAAAACATTGTGTAACATACCTCTTCTGTGGCTACATCTAATTATTTTAGGTACTGGTTCTGTTGATCTCTTTTCAATACTGAGAGGATTTCACTTCAAGGAGTTCAGTTTGCACAGAAAGCAGAGATTCCATGTTACGCATCCCACATGAGTGAGGTTTGTAAGGACAAGTGATACGTATTAGACCAGCTGACATATTTGGAGAGTAGGAGATAAAAGTCATGTTTAACGCTCACGGTTCAGGTGTAAGATGCTTCCTCACACCAATCTTGCCTTGCTTATGTACTTGCAATACAGGGCCACTGCTATAAACTGGTAGCTTATAGAGTGTTTCCGGTAATGTTGCCATTAGTAGCTTCCTTATGTTAAAGAACATTTTAAATAGCACTTACTTCAGTAATGGAGGAGAAAAATGATGTTGTTTGGATGGATTGAATGCATAATATATGTAGTGTCTGGGAGGAGATGTTAGGAGTAAGGTTAATGTGTTCAATACATTAAAAAGCCGCGACAACTTCAAGAAGAGAACCATTCACAAGATTACAAAACTGAGGAAGTCAGAACTGCTTTAGAAGGTCACAGGATCTATATATGTATTTTTTTACTATACTCAAACTGTCTTCAACCATGGCAAGTACAGTATCAAGTGTATGCTTTTATGTGTAAACACACATGGATATGGTTATTGTCCTGTGTTTTCTATTGCCTCTAATTTCAGATCATTTTAAACAATATAGAATGCCAGCTACCAAACTCCAGTAATATTAGTATTTTTTTACGATGACTATGATTAAAGGAATGTTTTCACTAATTCTTTTATTACCCTTTTTAATTTACAACAAAACAGTGCTGTCAATACTCACTAAATTTTACAGTTCATTGCTTGAAGAAAAAGCAGAGTAGCATTTTGTGCCAGGCTGTTGTGTGTGTTTCACTGAAAAGGAATTGGGAACAACACAAAAAGAAATCTCTCATCTGCTGAATGTTCAGTGGAGCCTGTGCCTCCAGTCAATTAGCCAAAGCAGTAAAACACGGGTTATAGTCTAACCTGAGATTTTAAAAGACATTTTGTTGACTAGTCAAAATATATGTAGTGGTAGAGAATAGAAGGGCTACCATATGTATAAAATGAGGCAATTCCTTCCACCTGCATGGAGGAGTTACACTGAATGGGAGTAATACTGGAAATACTTGGACTGTTGGGTGATAGAAATGGCTGCAAGTAATAGGGCTGAAATTTCTGGCTAGAAGCACCATGTTTTTTCTAGGAAAGAATCTGCTTGGATATGCACACCTTGGCTACAGTCCTACCTTTAATTTCTTACCAGTTCAGCTGCTGAACGTGCATACACTGGTTTTTAATGAGATGCCTCGGTTGATATAGTGACGTATCTTCTTGCTGTGTAGCTGTGCTTCTAAGGGTTTTCAGGTGATGCTGCAGTTTGCTCTTTTGGGGTCCTTGATCAAAGACTTCTGATGATTCAGAACTCTCATTGCTGTCCTGGAGGAAAGTTGTCTTGGTGCGTTAGTCCAGCCTGCTGTGGGAAGGAGGCAGGGTGATCCTCTGCTGACTGGGAGTTGCTTGCTTCTGTGCAGGATTTCATGTAAGGGGAAGGCTTTGAATTGTGCTGCTACATCTTAACCTTTGTTTTGCTAATGTGATGAGGGCCTCTGGGTTGTACTGGGGTTGGCAAGGGTCAGAGTAATGGTCCAGTCAGGAGAGGAAAGTGTGCCCTTAGGATGCTGAAGCAGCAGCCTGCACACATCACCGGGGCACCTGCAAAAGGCAGTTTTGCTGGTTGACATGTTGGTTCCTGTGGGGCTGTTCTTCTTGCTACCTATGTATTCAAACCCTGACAGCCCATGTGGTGAAGAGCATGGAAGCAGTGGGACCCCCGAAGATGGGCATCACTGCTTTCCCCTGTGTGAGGGGAGAAGCAGTAGCCAGACTAGGGTCTGACCAGTCTCACCAGGGTCATCTTAGAGGAAGCCTCCCATTCTCAGCCAACAGCCACTGGGGACTGCTTCCAGATGGGCAAGGCTTCCCTGGATGAGAGGCTTCCCTGGATGAGAGGCCTCCCTGTCCTTTGCACCATACGTCAGTTTTAGAGAGGTTAAATACACTTCTGTGATAAACAGGACAGAAAATTATATGGAGGTCTCGAAGCTGATACCTGGAGTGGTGTGAACTTTCATATAAAAGCAGTCCCTGGGGTCAGCTTGATTTTTGAGTATTTTAAAGTATTATTTAAATCTTTTTCCAAATCAGTCTCTCACTTACAGTACTGGTGTGATATGAAGTGAACCTCTCACTTTTGCAAATTTGGAAAAGCTTTTTTTCCAAACCATTGTCATTTTGCTGTTTCATTTCTCAGTTGTTACTTTGAGTAAAATTGAGGGGGATGTAGCTTTGTCCAATGTTTCAGCCATCCAGAAAGGTAGCAGCTTCGCCTGGGAGCACGTGTTATCACTGCAGCACTAAATCGGCAGTGTTTCAGTGACTGCAGTAACAGGACGGAAGGAGATTGAACAGACACATTTCCTTTCTATAAAAGCATCTGAACTAAACATCTAAGCCATGTGACCTCCTCTTTGAGAATTACTTAAGATCTCTGGAACTCTCAGCTTGAATTCATTTATCAGCTGCCAGAAAGACTGAACTATAATGGATCCAGATTCTGGCTGATTTTTGCATAGGATTTGAGCTGGAGGATATTTAACAATTTTTTTTTTTTTTTTTAATTTAGTTCATTTCACTACTTACGTTTATGCTTACTTTCTGTTGCAGCCAAGTTTAAGGCAAGTTAAAAATGACAAGTCTGAAAAATCCTAACTGGATTATTTCTATAGACTTTTAGTTTTTATAGCTGAAGGCTACAAAATCTTACTGGGATTTTAGGCAGCTATATTCCCCCCCCCCCCCCCCCCCCACTTTTTTTTGTCTGTGCTTTGTAGTGTTTCTGCATTGAAATACTTAGTCCTTTTCACTGATGTAATTCTCATATGTAAATTAAGGTATCTCTGACCCTCAATCTCTACATTTTTTCAAATTCTCCACAGCTTTGGTTTCTTTTGGCATTTCTGGGTGCAAATGTTGCTAGCAGGTTTTCCTGTCCCCTCAAACGGTATCGATGTCTTAAGGTGCTAATTGATGATACAGTGCAAAGCCCAAAGGTTGCTATACCTGTGAATAGCCACTAAAAGTCAACAGTCCAAAGGCCTTGCAAATCAACACCATCAAGATCATCATCAATAACATTAATAGCTGGGAAATTAAAAAGGTGTAACAGTAAAATTTGGAAAAGCAGGCTTTTCTCTCTTGGAGACACTTTCAAACATATGACCTGCATCACTATGAGTTCATAAGGTATGTTAGAGGTATGCAGAACACAAGATAGGTGTGTGCAGCTCATTTAATCCATGCTTTTCCCAGAAGTGGGGGTTGGCTGCTGAGGCCAATACTGTCTGCACAAGAACACCGTCTGACACAGGGGCGGGCTGTGCCTCTGATCTCTGGTGTAATCTGCTTCTCTCTCTGCGTGACAGTACCTGAGCAAACTAGGTTTTGGAAGCCCCATGGTCTGTACTTCTTATGCTGAATAAGAGGCGGTGATCATGTAGAAGCAACAAAGGGAAAAAAGGAAGGGATGCTGAAGGCAGTGGGAAAAAATGGATTCTCTGATGTTAACGTAGATCAGCTGTTGTACAATTCCATGCCAAGTTATCAGAAGGGTATCCTGAACAGAACACTTCTAAAATGAGCCTTCCTAATGCTATATCCTGGGTTCTGACAAGAAGCATTTTGTCTGTGTACTGAAAACAGGCAGCATTAACAAAGATTTCTACTAGGCCACCCTTAAGAAAGTTGTCTGATGTTCTGATCTGAAAATATCAAAGTATGTCCAAGTCAGTTTTTGACAGCAAGGCTCTGAGCAGAAGCAAATCCGACACCAAGATTTTGCTTCTGCTACCTGGCTAGCAAATTCATTTAAATGAATTCATTTATTTACATATTCGTATCTTGCTATAACTTCTTATTAGATCAGAAGATACTCTGCAATGCCATAATACCATATACTAACAGCCAGCTAGAAGGGAAGTGGAGACCACTGCTAATGATGGTCTTTGCAAAAATTCTCATATTCTTTTCTTCCCCACCTTTTGTTTCACGTACTTGGTACTGCTTGGTCTTTGCAGTGTAGCCTTTCTGGAACAGCAGCTGTTGGCTGCTAGATAACTTGTGCGGTGCCTAACAAACTGATTTGCTTAACACCTTGAGGCAGGATTATTTATAATTTATCTTTCTGTGATATTTTTATGTATTCTGAGTAGAATAAAATTTCTCCTTCTATCAATTCCATCCCAGTCTCAAAAGATGATATGAATAACTCTCCTTCCTTTTTCCTTCTTCCTGGCCTGCGGGGTCCTCATGGAGAAGGCAGTCTTCAGGAGATGTAAATAGTTAGGAAGGATGCATTTCTTTGGCTGTATGTCATACAAAAGAGTGGAGTCTTCATCAAACAAAATTATTTCTTCTGCTAGGAACAAAATGTCAAGCTCTTGATTTTTATTGGGGGAAAAAAAAATATCCATGTCAAGGTGTAAGGATGTGTTCATTTCCTTTAGCCACACCTGCAAGTAGTGAGGAATGAAAGCCTCTGTGTCACTCTCAGAATATATGGTTTATTTTCTTTTTCCATTTAAAAATGTGTTTCTTGAGTATGGAAGAAGAGAGAAATGTCCAAAAGCTGTGGTTTTATTTTTGAGCTCAAACACAGGAGTAATTAATACAATATTAATGACCACCAGGAGGAGCTCACGATACAGCCTGAAGCATTAACGGCCTGCCTCTAAGCTTGTCAGAATTTCACCAAAGAAGGAACTTAAGTCAAAGCACAGCACGGTGAGGGCAACCATCCCCTTAAAGCTGTAAGCGCTGGCATTTGACATAGGAATGCACAAAATCAAACTACATTTGGAAAAGGCAGAGCGCTCCAAAACAGAGTGCAGGTGGAACAACTTGCCAAGGGCAGACGCCGAGAGATTAGAGAACATGATGATCCATCATGCTGTGAATGACCTCATTTATGCAGGGAATCCCAACCTCAAGCTTTACTTTCAAAATCTCTGTTTTTCCCTTGGTTAAAAAAAGTAAGCATAAAGAGCAGCTGGCAACCAGAAGGGGGGGGAGTGCTCACATGATAGAGTGCTTTTTAAAGTTTTACTAAAGCTCTTTATAGGCGGGTCAGTAACTCCACTCTGCTAATGTGAATGTTCCCAGCTAGCCAAGGGTGGCAGAACAAATTTGTGAGTAAAAGGCTGGTAGTTTTTATTGTAGAAGGGAGGCTTGATTTCGGAAAGCACAGATGTTTACCTTGCAGCTGCTAAGACTCCTCTGCCCAGGACAAAGCAGGACAGAGCTAACAGTATTGAAATTTCTGAGGAAATAATTTTAACAACTCTCTGCAGATCTCCAGGATGAATGAGAAGAACCCATTGACTGACACATCTGTTTTGCTCTCTCTCTATTTTTGTACTTTTTTAAAAATCCAGTATTTTAACATTGCCTCAAGACTAACCAGTTCCCATTTCACTGAGACAAGAGACTAACGTCTGTAACCCAGTGACTGTGGTCACCTTTCTTCTTGCTAAAATAAATTAATACTGAACACAGTCTTTTTATCATGGCCACGTTCTTATCAGACCGTCTCCCTTTGTATTCCTTCCTTCCCCAGCCATTGTGGAAACAGACATCCTGCCCAAGGCATCGAAATCTACAATCTGCTGCTTCTTCTATGGTGCCTCTGGATTTTTGCCAGTGGCCTCTTGAGATGGTCCCAGATGTGATTGCTTTTTCTGTGCTACCCTGAAAATATCCGGTAAAAACAAAGGGCTGCACTCACCACAGTTACCGCTTTGGAGGCTCGCACTTCCTCTGCTGTCAGGGATGTACAGTAGGAGATGTTAGTCATGATGAACCCCAGAGAAACCATGACTAAAATTACAGGGTCACAGTCAAGGGGATAATCCTACAATAGAATAAAGCCAATCTTTTTATTGCATCTTTCAGCTGGTCCTTGAGTTTACCTTCATGGGAACCGTGAACCCAGGAGATGTGTATGACATGTCTTTCCCACAGCACTCTTCTGTGGGTAAAATGCAGATTCCTTGCACCTATGCTGTGTGTAAAAGGAGAGTAGGTTTTGGTACTGCTTTCCTTCGGGAGAAAAAAACCTGCAAACAATTCTATTTTTATTTCAAAGTAACTTGGACTTATAGCAAAGTGGCCAATGCCTCAAAATAAAATGTTTTTTTAACTACCTTAACATTTTTGGGAGAAGACTGGGGGAGAGAGGAAGGAAGTGGAAATTCCAGCTTGTGGCATTTTTTGTGGCTTCGATTTGTTGGGGTTTTATGCTGCTTTGGTAGACTTGAAAATGTTCACTAGTCCTGCTGATCACAAAAACAACATTGCAGTCCTGTCTGTTACTCTAAGTGGCTGAAGATACCCGTGAGGAGTCATGGGGATGAAGGTATAGCAAACACACCTTGCTGCTGGGTTTCCTTCTGTAATCTCTTGTAACCTTTGTTCTTTTTTCTTGTTGCTAGATCTTCCCTGCAGCTTCTCCACCTTGGTGTGAGTTTCCTAACTGCCAGAGTTCACATAGCCTAAGAGTGTACTTGTCTCCATAAGTGTTTGTGCATGCAGTCAAACATTCAGAAGGGTTTTAGCCTCTACATTGATTTTTAGGCATTCACTCTCTGAGGAAGGACAGGTGAGAATCCAATGTGATCTCTTGTGTGAGTCTGTGCTTATTGGCTAAAGGTTTTACTTCAGTGTCACAGTGAATTAAAACTCCAAATGTCTCTTTTCTGGGATTCATCTTGCAATCACTGTGCCACTAAAATGAACAGATTGGAGGAAAATGAAAGGAAGAGAAGAAAAAAGATGGATCCCAATGAAATCCACACAGGTCGTTCCTCAATCACTCTAGAAATCCACGTGTTGTTCAGCTGGGTTGAGGAGTTGTTACCACTGAAGGCTTTTTATTGCTGCTTTAACTTAGGAAAAGCTTCTTCTCTGCAACTTATTTTCCTGACGGAAAGTGATTTGAGAAAGTCAATGTTGCACTTTGTCCGCTGGAGTTTGCAGTGTCTTTTGGAAGAACATTTCTGTAGAACCTGAAATGAATACAGCTTTGCAAGACTGCAACTTACTAGGTTATTTTCCCCCATGTCTCCTCCCCAGTCTGCAGATACATCCAGAGAGCTGAGATGCAGCTCAGGGCTGTCCTCAGGGCCATGCAGTAAGTTTGTGGCATGTGGGGGATTTGCGGGTATGTTCAGCATGGCCTTCATGTTTATTTCCAGAAACTGAAGTGTATCTCTCTGGCATCTGTTCGGTTAAATATTTACTTTCTATCAACAGTGTTAAGAGGTAAGGAACCTCCCTGGAAAAATCAGCTCATGGGTATTTGCATTTTGTTGTGGTTTTGTTTTGGGTCTTGTTTTTAAGTAAATTGGGATAAAGATGCCTTTTGAAGCATCTCGTCATACAAGGCAGGAACATTGCTTTGACAAAGCACAGGGGCTGATGGTCCTTTGTGTGCAAGACTGATAAAGCAGAGTACCTTGCAGGCTTACAGGCAGGCTTTTCTTAACAATATGTGCAATGTCAGCACCAGCTAGAAACATTCTCTCTGTAAGAAAATGTCCTCAAATAAAAGACTAGAGGTGGCTTGTAAAGAGTCAGTGAGCTTGAGTCAAAAGCGTGATGAAAACTTTCGTACGAGAGCAAAATTCAAGAACTAAATGTGATGGTCCCTGAAAAACTGGTGATGACACCTAAATGGATATACAACCAAGAAGGATGTACATCTATTCATGCCTTTTGCAAGCACGGTGCTAACAATGGTTCCGTGTGGCAGGGTCTTGACTTCTTTTTGTGTCAGAAGGAAGACTGCCTAGGCTGGTGGTTCAAGTAACACCCTCTAAAATACTGTTTGGTAAGCCCTGTAGCTGTCTGACTGCCTATTGCATGAGCCTACAGCATGTCTCCTAAGGAGGTGTCTTCATTTGAAGTCCTTTACTGCTGAGGATGTCCCATATTAATTGGTCATCTTTCTTAAGAGCTAACTGCTCTTGCTGATTCAGTGCTGGTGTGAAGTGTTGGATTTTGATCTACAGGTCTGCATCTGTGTAGCTGTAAGTGAGCATAGGTGCTTACTGGTGCAAATACTTCAGACGGGGGAAGGCAACTGGAGCTGGTTCCAGGGTTTTCCTATGTAAAGTAGGAAAAGACATGCTGATAATTTTGGCATGTTTGAACAATTAGGATGTAAGAGGGACAAAAATATTTGTTAGCTATCTGCTTCACAGAAACTTTGTCTTTCCAGTAGCAGGGAGAACATTTAGAGGAATGGATGTGTGTGTGAAAAGCAATGTATTGTAGTGCCATGTCAGAGAATATATATATTATGAAACAGGAGCTGGAGTACCTTGTCTTTAGACTTCTGCTTGCAGATGGCTGCTGCCCTGTTGCCAGTGATCTGGTCCATGTGCTGGCACTGTGCGTTTGCCAGGTTTCCATAGTAAAAGTAAGCTCCAGTGACGTGTCTGTCTGTGAGCTAAGTTTGTGGACAGGTAGAGGAAAGCCCATGCCAACTGATAAAAAGGGTGGGTCTTGAAGGGCTGATCCATCACTTGATGAATTCGTGCCTAGCCAGGCTCCTCTCATCAGCCTGTCTTCTTCATGGAGGTCCTGGGTCTGGGATTGCTGCACAAGGGGCAGCAGTGCACACGATCGTGCGAAGCAGAGAGGTGGCAGTCTCTGGCTTCTGGGCTACCACTGTGTATGTGACTTGCTCCAAGCAAACTAAGCCTTTGCATCTTGTTGTAACCAAATATTGCAAGGGGCACTTTGTGTCTCTGTGCTCTACATCCCTGCAAATGGTAGGAGAGTGGACATCTCCCAGTGAATGTTAGCGATGATTTCTATCTTCATAGAGCTGAACTCTGTGTGGACCATCAGGTGCGCTGTGCCCACGGAACTATTGTATATGCTGTTTTTATCTCTGGTCTTTTGTTTTAATACTAAAGGCAAGTATCTGTCTGATAACTCTGAGAACTGTAATCTCTTTATCCCATAGGAAAGAAAATAAATGGGCCCCCCTGCCCATTTTTTCCTAAGTACTTCTGCCAAGACTTCCCGAGGAAACCAAGCGTGTGGGAGCTCTTGCCCCATCTTTCACTTACGTTCCCCAAACCACAGTAGAGGAGAGACGTGCTATTGCCTAGTGTCATGGAAGTAATGCTGTGCTATAGACACCAAAAGCAGCTGACTGCAGAGCAGAGGCCTTTGCCTGTATCCCTGGGTCCCCAGCTTGGCAACCTGATAGTTGGCTGTGGTTATTTCATTTCCAGGAAAGAGGCTGATGCTATTGACCCCGAGCTATTATTTGCCTAATGAAATACAGGGAACTGAGGGGTGGGAGCTAGATCTGAGGATCTGTGGCTTGCTGTCTTTCCTCCCTCTCCTTCCCTGGAAGAGTTTTGCAAGAATGCCTCGGCAGTGCCAGAACGCTAGTCTCCATGGCTGGTAGCAGCATCCCCACTCCAAGGGTGTCATATCCTGAAATGCTCTGCCTTTCCATCTGCAGCCCTTACAGACCAAAATCATGCAGCGGGAGCCTTCCTGCCTGCCAGAGGAGCTATGACCTTAATATCCCAAGGACCCTTGAGCAAGACAGTGTTTTGTCAGATGCTCTCAGCCATCCCTTAATAGTCCTAGACAGCCCCTCATGTCTGGGGCACTGACTGTGATGTTGAGTCTGCCTGTCACCTTGGCTTTGTGGCCCAAGCAGAGCATCCTGCCCATGTTGACAGATGTATGCAACTTAGAGCATTGCAGCTTAGCAGGCACCACAAAGATATAGCCCTGCTGATGCCCTGCCTGCCTTCTCCCCAGGGTGCTGCAAGGGCTCAGCAGCAAGAGCAGGCTGACCTCAGCCTGTGCTGCTGGGCCAGGTGGGCTCTGGCAGACCTGCCTGCTCCAGCAGCTATTGCCATGGAGGGCAGAGGGGGGGAGGTCACGTATCAAGCAGATTTCTGGATGGCATGGGGTCTTTTTCTGTCAAAGCCCCAATGAATTTGCAGATCACAAAAAAATGCCGTCTGCCTCATTACTGAGCTGCAATCTGTTCCTTCTCTACTCCCCCAGTTATATTCCTCACTAGGGATTTATTGTTCCTTTTCAATCTGATGTTTTAATCTCCCATTCCCCCGTCTTTGCCCCTCTCGTTTCCCTTTCTAGAGCTGCTGCTCTTACTTTTGTCTCTTCTGCCCTTGCCAGCTGGAGTGAGACACTTGCACGGTGTTGCACTCAAAAAAGCTTTTACCTGCCCTCCACTTCTGGTTGCCAAAAGAGGAGATACCCTGTAAACACAGCAAATGAAAATGCTGCCACAAGGCTGCACAGATCCTGCTCTTTCCATGTGCTTCTGGGGCCAGGCATTACAAAAACAAGCTGGCAGACACAGCCTCTGGGTTTTTCAGAAGACATCAAAACTTGGGGGGCCACTGTGTCTGTGCTTGCCCTGAGATCTGTGTAAGACAGCTGTCAGCCAAGTGAAATAAGGAAGGCAGAACGTATGTATTTGTATCACTTTCATGCACAGAGCTTGGCCCGTGTTTCTGCTGTCCTCATGCTCAACAAGTTCTTTCTCTGAAGAACCTACAGCAAAGCAGGGAGTGAAGTGGCCCTGGCTGTTTGCTTTGCAGAGGTAAATTGTTGGTGGCAGCTGCAAATGAAGTCTTTACAAGGCGAAGGCCATTTTTCCCTGCAGGTAGAAGCAGTCTGTGAGAAAAGACTGAGACATACTACATCTGAAAAAGAAAAACTGGGCAATTGCGTATTTTGGGACGTGTGCCCTTAAACCCATAACCTAAACATTTATGCCTCAGAAGACCAGGGACTGGGACATACCGTTTGCGCTCAAGCGCCAGATCTACACGCCCCCTCTGTGCTCCAGCGTCTTTGGCGTGTGCTGTACAAGTCGTGCTTTCCCTCCCAGATAGGGACACGTTTCCCGTGGTTTGTCCTCCGGTGCCTATTTTCCAGCTTTTCCTGCCGAGAGGACGGAAGTCTCCAGTGATGCCATCGGCTGGAAGCGTGCGAGCGGGCGCAGCGAGCCCGTGTCGCCCCAAGCTTGGCCGCGTTGGCTCCGCAGCCCCGCCAGCGCGTGCCAGGCGTTGTGCAGCTGCAGGGCTCGGCGCCAGCGGCGACGTCTCTGCCTGTGCCGCAGAATGCCTGATTCAGCAGCAAAATCCCCGAGCTGCCTCCGAGCCCTCCTGGAAAAACCATCTGCAGGCATCCCGCTTGGGTGGGAACATCCAGTGCCGCGTGTGCCTGCCAGCTCACCCTGTCTGCCGCATGGCGTGCGGCTTGCTGGGGATGGGACAGTCCCAGGAGGCTTCACCTCGAGTGTCCCGGGCTCCTCACTACTTGAAGGCATGAACGGAGTTCATTGTGTTGTTCTTTCCTTCCTTTCTCTGAAGGTCTAACCCAAAACCTGCTGAAACCTGTGGAAAGACTCGTATTGCCTTTCCTGTGTTTTGGGACTGAGATTGCTTCTTGTTTCTTTATCGACTGCACATCTGTAGCATTCTACTAGTACCTTTTAAAATTAGATTTCCCAGGATCAAACAAGAATAAAGGGGAGGAGGGGGAAAAGAAAACAATAAACCTTTTCCTTCATCTAAAACAGCAGGGGCTGGGGAGGGACAAGAGAATTACAGGAACTGCCTGAATGCAGTGGCCTGGTATCCTCTGTACCTGCTGCGGAGTTAAGTAGAAGCAGTTAAATGCATCTGGGATGATCTCTTAATAACTGCTCCTCCTGTCTTCTCTCTGGTGATATGCACGATGTGTTGCATCTTTTTTTCTGGATGTGCTTTATGGAAGTAGAGCAAGAGGCTAGATGTGTTTTATGTGTCCGCATGGTTGCACAACATATGGCACATTGGTCTGGGGTCACATCATACACCATTTGATATGGAATTGAAACTTTTTCCCACCCTTTTGCACCAAAGTTGTGTTAGGGGCCTGGCAGGTGGCAGTCAAAATGACATCAGGAAAGGAGAGGGTGGCTGTTTGACAGCCTTGGCCATGATGGGCGAGTCCAGTGCGCCACACTGACCATCACCTCCGTCTTTGGTTTTGTGCCTCTCCAGGGCTCAGCACCAATGGGCCAGGTCTGCTGTAAGCAGGGGCTGTGCCTGTGTGGAAAATGGCTGGAGAGTCCAGCAGCTTGTGCTGGTTGTAGTGAGGTCTAGGGATGCTCAGTATCACCGCTAGTTAAAAGCAAGCACTCTTGGTGGCCCAGAGGTCTAATTCTGAGCAGGGATGAGTGGTATTCCTGACACCGAGTTACTCATCCTGGCTGATCATGCTTTGGTCCCAAGCTTTGACAGGCGCTGAAGCCTGAACTGTGACCAGGGGCCTTGTGCCCCTTAAAACCCATCTTTGCATGACAGGGGAGGCCCCATGGGGTTCACCAGTACTGTGCCATGGAACAAGGGCTTGGCCCTGGCTGCAGTTGCTCCCCTTGGAAGTGCTTTTCCCTTGCTGGAAGCAGTGCCTCAGCTGGTGCAGATCGTGCTGATCCCAGTGACACGTGGAGACTGTTACATGTTTACATCAATCACAGCATGCTCGTTTATTTTCTTTCTCCTTAGCTCTTTTGCAATGTCTTCCCAATTCTATTGCTAATATTTTTCATAATTATATTTGAGCAGCTGCATCAGTCTGGAATTTGTACAGATGTCCTGAATTTTGCAATGCTCTTGCTTGCACCTCTCACAAACCACTTGCTACATGGAAAGGATCCTACAAAGCAGCCAGCACTGCTTATAGTGCCACAGTCCCTACTGGCACAGGGATCTTTCTCAGATAAACAACATCCTTATCTTGCCAGGTGAGTGGTGGTTGCCCTGCACAGTCCCCCTGTTCTCCTTGTCTTACATGGCAAGTCTGCTGGGGACAGAAACAAGTTGAGGTTTGCATTGCTGGTGCTGGCACAGCAAGTACCCCCAAGACAGCTGTGTGGAGATGATGGGGACTAGTGATATTCTGGCTGGTATTGTTTTAAGGCACCTAGAAGAGTAGCTGAATTCAGGTCTTCCATGTTCAGGATGGTGGCTCCTTGGTGCTGGCCAGCGTGACCCCAAAACCCAGTGCCTCATGAAGCTACAGCCCCATCCAGCAATGCAGGGTCCTGCTTTCCTCTCTCCACATGTATTCCGTGTCCGTGCTGAGCCACAGCGACAAGATTAAAAAGCACAAGATAAAAAAATATTTCTTCCTTTGAGTGACCGGCAGTAGAGCCTTGCTGAGCTGCCCTGGCCTGGTCCTCAGTGCTGTGCACAAAGGAAACCTTCTTCTGAGACGCCCCGCAGCGCTTGGATTTGCCTCTGAAGCAGGAGACGTAGTGACCTCTATTTCAACATGAATAATCACAATTGTAGTTTGTGCCCCTCCAGTGAGGCAGGTCTTTATTAGACCTGACTGGGGTCTGTAACCTCTGCTGGCTGCAGGTCTCCCAGCTGCAGGCATGCTGTGTGAAATGCTGTTTGTATTTCCTTCTATTCATGCTAACCTTACCTGCCATGAATGATGCAATCATGTGGACAAGAAGAGATCATAGGGAGGTTCAAAGTCCAGAATGGAAAACTGAGAGAGATAAAAGGGCGGGGGGAAGAGAGACAAAAATAGAGTTGCTAAGGCTGGCATTTATTTGGATGTGGGACTCGGGGGACAGCAGAGACATACAGGAGCTTCCGGGTTGGAGGGGAATATCCTCTCTGTGCCTTTGACTTGTCCATAGCTATCTGTGCTTAAGCCATCCCAGCCCGCAGCTGCGTTGAGTCCACTGACCCCATGGAAACCTGAGGTGAAGTGAATCTCTGGGAGCTGGTAGAGCCCAGGTTGCTGGGGAGGGAGGGGTGGCAAGGACCATCAGAAAAGGCAAATACAATCTGATCTGTGCGGGGAGACATGCGGTTGAACTCCTGCACATCTCAGAAGCAATAGATGAAATACCACTTACAGCTGTCATCCATTGCTGGCTTTGGACGTTCAGGGTGGCTACTGGGAGAAGCTTCTCCCCAGGAGGATGGTACAGCACTGGAACAGGTTCCCTGGAGAGGTCAAGGACCTCCCTGACCTTGAGAGGTTTAAAGAATCAGCTAGACAAAGCCATGGATGATCTGAGCTGGTGTTGGCAAGAGCCTTACTTCTTACGGGAGGCAGGACCAGAGGCACCCAGAAGCTCGTCCCAGCAGATAAAGTCTGTCACTGTACTTACATTAAAATTGAATAAACATGCTCTTGTGTTGACTTAACCTTCCCAGTCCACACGTTGATCTGGTTTTGTTGACAAGCTTGTTCCTAGAATCTGATTCTCGCTACGTAAGAGTGAAAATGGGAGGTGGCCTTTGTGTTACCTGAAATAACCATGTGAATTGGGTTTTTGGTTAGTTTCTGGTGCCATCCTTCAGGCTCTGGGAAGGCTGGCTGCACACTCATCCCTGTGATGACGTGTTGCAAAGTGTCACCCCCACAGCAAGCTCTACAGATGCATTTATTGGAATAGGACTCTTCCCTCGTGATCAGGAGCCTAATGACTCTTCTGTGTGTATTTCTGCTCTGTCTTTGCACTTCAGCTTCTGCTGCAGGTAAAACGGGGTGCAGCTAGTGAAGGCTTGAGGTGTCCAGTGCTAGATGTTCATTTCCTCACCTCTTCGAAAACATGAGATGTAATAATGTGTTTCTGCTTCACTGCAGGAACAAAACAAGATCTCTGAGGAATTTGTGTGCACAGCTGGAGGTACTCCCTTCAGACCAGAGGTTAAAGCTCTGCCCGAGCTGTTCCCAACATGGAACAATTCCCTCCCCTCTGATAACTGCCACCCTTCACCAAACCTTCTCCCACTACCATGCCCCATCAAGACCATTATCTGGCAGCTTCCAGCACAGTCCATATCCATGGCTGGACTAGAGAGGCCCTGTATGTGCTGGCCAAGCTGAGAATAAGCCCTGTTTTCCTTTGGGCCAGAGGATTTGCTCTCTTCTTACAAGACACTGCTCCCTGTTACCTGAGACACGCCACCAGAAATTCTGTCATACATTCCTATATTGTCTCACGGGAGATGAGGTAGCAGTTCTGGTCAGAGACAAACCTTCCTTCTCCCCCTTCCTTCCATCAGAGGCATAGGGAATGGTAAGCAATTAATCTGAACTGCGTGTAGTAAAATACATATCCCCATAGCCTGAGAAATTCTGGATAACAGCCAGAAAGGGTTAACAAAGAAATGTGTTCTCTCCATCATAATTGAATATTTGGCTTATATTTTAATAAATGAGTAACAGCTGAGCAGAGAGGCCAAAAGGAGAGAGTCCCCCCCACCCTGAGGTACTTTCAAGGCAGAGTTTGGGCTGCATGAGAGTCAGGTACTGGAGTGGGTTATTTAACACAAAACACAGAGGATTAACTATAAATTCAACAGCCGTGTAGATAGTGAGTAACAACAGAGTATCTAATGCAGGAGTGATGGGTTGTGGAGTTTTGTAGTGTTTAAATTTTCTTTTGAATTCCCTGAAAATGGGAAGAGAAGGAGCAAAATCAGGCACTGTGGTTGAGACTGAGGGGAGCTGGAAGGCTGGGGTGATAAATCAGCAACACTGCAGTAAGATTAAGGGGGAGACTAGTGTAATGTATGAGGCAATATGGAAAGGGGAGTTTTATTACTACAGTCAGCTCTGGAAGGATTCAGTTCCAAAAGGTTAAAGTGGGGGAAGATCAGGAACCCCCATCAGATGAGGCCCACCATCTGACAATACCTGACAAGAGAAGAAACAGAGAAGGGTTTCTTCTCTGTAGAGGAAGAGTTTCACCTGGAGAGAGCTGTCACCATAGGAGGATAAACCAGCTTGCACTAGTAGGGAATTTCCTCTTTGTGAGGAGAGATGGTGATGAGCATGGCCATTAGGGCATTTCCCCATTCAGAAAACGTTTCTTGTTCGTGCAGAACATTTCTGGTAAGGTTTTGGGTTTAGTCTGATGCTTAAAAGCACCAGATGGTTCTGGATGAAGATGCCGTTGGCCTAACAGTGGTGGGAATATTTGCCTTGATAAAGCCCCCCACTGAAGCAGCTCCATAGACAGCCAAAGGGATGGGTGGCAGTTTAGCACCCACTACACCCATCACTTGTTCCCCAGGGGGGTAGCCTGAAGATGTTAAACCTGTTTTTGACAAATCACCAAGCAGTGATCTTTTATAACTCTTAGGCAGGGCAACAGGTAAACCAAAGACCTTGTTCATGGAGTTTTTCCTGCAAGAGCACTGGCACTGCCCAGCTCCATGTCAAAGGCAGACTAACCCTCAGACCACAGCACTTGATGCAGCATGACAAATCGCTGGGAGAAGGGGCGCGATGCTCTATTATTTTATTTTAATTTGAAATGGTTAAGAAGAATTCTCATTTGGGGAAATGTTGGCCGTACTTTGCTACAGCATTAGCCTTCTCTGTTGGGTATCTTCTGCTAGAAATGTTTAGATTTATTTTTGTTTGTGTTCCGTCTTAACGCAGCTAAGAAAACAGTTTCAAATAGGACAAATTGTCTTGTTCCAGGGAGGAGGTCTGATCTGGAGAGTGAAAACAGCTTGTTACTTGGAGAGACATCCACAAAAGAACAAAGCTCTATGGACAGATCCCTACACTGTGCCTCACAAGACAAGATGTTGGCCTCAGGAAGCACTTCTATGTGAGACAGTCTCCTTGTTAAGTGGTTGGGATTTTTCCTACAACTTATGTGCCCCAGTGCCTGGTCCTCTGAGTGCTGCTTTTTTGGGTCCGATGGGCAGGGAGCAAATGCCCGGGGTATTCCTTTCTCCTGTTAGTAAGAAAGGGGAATTGTGTTAGTTCATTTCACAGGGATGATGGTACAGCTTTCTGATAGTCTTCAATAGCTAGTGCTTTAGAAGAAGAGTTTAGTCTGTTTTGATCAGGTGTGTGTCTCTCCCATATTTGTGTTTTGTGTCTCACTGGCAACGTGAAAGGAAGAAATACTCATGAAAGGGCCAATGTTCCTGCACAACATTAATGGAAAATCAGTTCTGGATGCACAGAAGTGTGAGCTTCTTGTGGAAGCTGGATGAAGAGTTACACTCAGATGCTTAGAAAAGTGAGATGACATCATATGATCTGTACATCCTGTGAAAATGAATCAGTGTTACTATTATTAAAATATCTTCATTTGTAATGGCTGCTTTGGCAGACTGGTTGTAATAAAGAATTTTAAACTTGGTGTAGGGTATAAATCCTGGTAGGAAGGAACTCTTAAAAACAACAGGAATTCTGCTGCTTGAAAACCAGACTCAGTTTGTCTCTTTGGCTAGAAATTGGACTAAAGTTTGGATTCAACAGTTAGGTTCGCAATTAAAAGGTCGTCATCACATCAAGAGATCCAGACTCACCACATCAGCAATCTGTTTTCCAGAAAAAGCCACTCTTGTCCAAAAGACAACTGGTAATACCTAAATGAGATGACAAAAGCGGTGTAACTTGAGCCAAGAACCATTTTGCTGTCAAGGCTATAAAAAAAAAAAAAGTATTTTCATTAAGAAAGGAATGTTGGGAAATGGCAGTCTTTTGATAGACACCTCACAAGACTACATTTGTGAAACTCTGTAGAAAGAGGAGCTCATGAGAATTATTCTTACATTTATACCTAAGGCAGTCACGCTGGATTTATTACTAGATGTCAGGCTGCAAGCCTGAGTCTGATTTATTAACTACTGTCCCTTTTGGTTTCTTATCCAGGGTGGCAAACCAGCTGTGGAAAGCTGAAAAGAAGTTGAGCTGCGTGTCTTGTCCTTTCAGCCTGTGTCATGTGTTCTTGTTGGTCTATAAACAAACATCTCTCAGGTCTCCTAAATAGATTTGCTGATTAAGTTCCCAGAAAAGACCACCACCAGTCTCATTAAAACTTATTTATGCTACTTTCATGAATGAATAAAAAAGCTCCCATTCACTGTTGATTTTATTTAGTTAGATCCTGTGCCTTTTGGTGCACATTGAATTGGAGTGACATTTTTGGCACCAGAAGAAAATAATAATAGTGGGACTGCAGAGAACAGTTTGATGTCTGCATATTTTGCATTGTGAAAAGGAAGGGGTTAACCTGTTCTTGGCTGTACGGTATTGATTGGGGCCCCCTCAAAGAAAATGCAGCTGAAAATAGTTAGGAGTATTCCCTAGATGCTGGGCTGGGGATTTTTTGGGGGGTAAGTCATTGAACTGGGACTCTGGAGGTATGATCTGTTTCCCAGGGATGCCACCCACTTCTTGCGTGATAGTAGGAGGAAGGTCGCTAGTTGCTCTAGGTCTCAGCTCCCCAGCTGAGAAAGATGCTTTTCCCCTCCTCTGCTTATTCCAACTTGCTTGTTTATATCGCTGGCTTTTCAGCAGAGCAACATCTACTCTGCCTATGTGCTGATCACGATGGGCCCTGCTCTCAGCTGGGGCCTCTAGACACCACTACGAATAACAAATATGATTTTCCCTTTACGCTTGTCTCCTTCATCTCCATCCCTGCTGCAGTGCCTGTGAGGTAAGATTAATGGCTAAAAATAAAATAAATAAATAAATAAAAAAGACAACAGTAAAGAGGAAGAACACGGGAGTAAAGATCCAGCAGGAGTGAAAAGCTGTGAAATGGGTTTGATTTCCTCCAGTCCTGGTGGCTGATGATCTTGTGCAAAGGTACCACATTCTGGAATGAAAAAGGATTTGAACATATCCTTTAAGTCAACAGGGTGAACAAAAAGCAGCTTTGTGTGTTTCCTTTGTGCTAAGTACATTGTGAATATTCTTAAGCATTGCCACAAGGATTAACATCTCTGCATTTTAATGTGCCTGGTGCTGGAATGTAGCTGGAAAGCGGAGCAGGCAGGACTGATCTAGCCAGGCAGTGGGCTCTGCTAGGTGTCTCTTTGAAGTGCTATTCAATAGCTTTCTATTACTCTTTCTTTCCCCTCTTCCTATTCCCCTCCCCTCCTTCAACAACTTCTGGAACAAATCCTGATAGATTTTTTTTTTTTTTTTTTTTCTTTTCTAAAATGTACTGGACTGGACTGTTTTATCTCCAAATACTTTTGCATGGCAGTAGTATAAAAAAAAATAAATTCATGTGGACAGAAGTATGGAGTTTGGTATTTACTTTGGATCATTAACCTGGTCTGTAAATTTGATTTGATCTCTCTCCTTTTTTTTTTTTTTTAGTTCCTTCCCCCCTCTTTATGTAATTTCAGAGCCTGCAAAGGGACGCTGTCTTTTGCTGCTTCGGGATCCCAGCAAGAAATGGGAGTCTGACGGATTGTAAATGCACCTGCTGTGTTTAAAACCCAGCCAAACAGATAAGTGCCCTTTTAATTATCTCCCAACAGCATTTTAGACATAGCTGTGAACAATATCTTTCTTCAGTTTGATTTCAATTTGGTGAGCCCTGTGTGTTTCACCGTTGCAAATGAATGATCTGTGGTTCTCCTTTTGGCTGAGAAATACCAGATGATATCAGTAAAATACCAGACAACATCAGTATTTCACATGATCTAATTAATTAGCATCTGAGGAACTGCTGCCGATGGCTCGGGAATATCCTTGGGGCTCTTTCCCTACCCCTCTGGAGCTGCTGTCTCCAGCGAGCCTGTGAGGTTTTGGGACTCTGAGGAGCAGCTCTGCGGGACCAGACGAGGCTGATGTGACCCATCTGAGCCTTAAGGAGTCCTCCGGGACTCATTAGAGGTTTAATAACTGAACTTGGCTGGTTTGATTGAGAAGATGCTTGTGCAGGCTTGGCGTGATCTCAGAGAAACCAGCTAACGCTGCTGGCAGGATAGAGGGCTTTCTGCATGTGCTGTTCATATGTGTGTGGAGAAAGTGATAACCCTCACTTCTTCCTGACTGTTTCCAGGTGGGAAAATAGCTGGGGATGCGAGACAGAAGCCCTTATATAGCTATATTGAGTTTATGCAGGGCATACAAAGAGGTATTGTTGGTGAGTAGTAACAAGACTTGTTCCCTCGAAGTTATGGGGAGATTTATATCTATGTATAGAAAATACAGACTGTCAAGAAAACAGTTTCTGGCTGCCTCAGTCTGCTTCCGTAGGTGTCCGCTGCCTGCTCTTAGTCACAGCACTGCAATTATGAAATAATTTAAGAAATCCAGAAACTATGGTCTCACGTACAATGTAACTTTGCAGTAATGTACAGCCGTGGCGCTGGGGCAAATATTCACTGTACCTGTCATTTACTCCGTTACAGTAATAAAAAAACCACTGAAGCTGAGTGTGTGAGCATCGGAGGGAATGTGTGGTGGGAAAGGGGACAGGAGCCAAATTATCTCCTCCAGACCTGTCTTGGTCTGTTCTGACAGGGTTAATTAACAGTAAAAAATGTCTGCCTTGTTAAGAAAACAACAAACAGGTTTGCTACAGCAAATTAGGTTGTAGTAACTGGTGTGAATTCATCTTGTGTACCTAAGCAGAAGGTGAGTTTCTTGGTGAAGGTGCCAGCCTAGGACAGAGAGAGAGACTGGAGAGACAAGATGGTGAGGTGCGAGGTTCCTGCAGCATGAGAGAACTGGATCTAGGTCAACTTGCGTGATCCCAGGAGTGTCTAAAGTTCCCCCTTTTCTAGGAAGAACTTTACTCCTGCTGTTATTAGCCAGAAAGTTTTTATAATAATAAAGAAATTATATGTCTGATATTAATGACTATGCTCTGTCTTACGATTATATACAGTACTTCAACACTCTGATAGCAAAAAGGCTTGACAGTATATTAAGAAACACTGATAAAATGAAGCCCTAGTGATCAAATCAGGGTTTGTACATTCAGCAAGGATGGATAGGAGGTTAAAAAAGCTTAAATCATCTGTGTACCCCAAATAACAGAGGTCTTTGCTCCTTAAAAACAAACAATTTATTTTTTTTTTAACCTCAGATGTCCTCAAGGTCTTGATTATTAGGTTTGCAACTTGAAATCTGCTTTCTGCCAGCACGCTGATATCAATGTTCCCCAAACGAGGTCCCATTAAATTAACCCTCTCCTGGCCAGTTCCAGTCTGGGCATCAACACTGAATTTGGAAATCGTCCCCTGAAGCGTGGCACACGACCTGTAATGCTCTCTGCTCCTTGGCAGAAGAGAAACACTGTCCCTCTCGGGAGCTGTACTGCTGTGAGAGATGATGCTGAGTGTGCTACGTGCATCTACCATTTGGATGGTACACCTACCAGCTGAGGAGAACACCTTCAACAGAACTTTGCAGGTTCCCGCAAAAAGTCTTGTCCAGAAAGCAAGACCCCTGAATCCCTAACTCTTTCCTCGTCCTACAGGTGAACCTTGAGGATACTTGGGAGATCGTAGCTCCTGAATGTGAGACTTTCCCCTGGGATTACAAGATAGCTATGGGGAAAGACAAGAAAGAAGAGGGAGCTGTTTTTCTGAGGAAAAAGATAACTTTGCTGCGGGCTTTCTCACTCCTCATTGGCAGCATGGTTGGCAGTGGCATCTTTATCTCCCCAAAAGGAGTACTGAAGAACTCTGGCAGCGTGGGTTTCTCCCTGGTTGTCTGGTTTGCCTGTGGACTGCTCTCAATGTTTGGTGAGTGGTGAGCTTTGTCAGCCTTCGCTTAAGCATCTGGGAGGTGAGGGGAGCGAGCACATTTTTATGTATAAGAAGTCGAGAAAAGAATAAATCAAAAATTCCCTGTTCCTCCTGCAACAGAAACAAAGGTTTATCAAGCCTGGGGGGAGGGGGGGTTGCCAGGGTCTTTATTTCAAATGATTCCTCCCTGGTAAAGGAGAAAATCCCAGCACGTATGGTCTGTGAATACGAAATCATGTGCAAGTCCAGGGCAGAGGAGTGACAATGACTGCAGATGGAGATAGCATGGTCTGTGCTGGGAAAGCTGGGAAGAAAGGAGGGGACTCATTCTATAAGGTGGAAGGGAGATGTAAGCGTCTAAAGATGGCATCTAAAGGCACTCGTGAGTCTGAGGGCTGTGCAGTGCTTTTCATAGCCACTGTGAAAAGGGCAAGGATTGACAGCCTGGATATGCCATAAGGGATCCCCTTTCTGTCAGTGAAGATAGAGAAGCGCTTGAGCAGATTGCCTGGGGAGCTGCAGAGTATCCACCAGCCAGGGTGGGTGTCTGGGTGTCTGTCAGAAATGGTTTGGGTATGTCTGATGCTGCCTCTGAGCAGCAAATGGAGCTCATCAGTTCAAGGTTCTGCTTTCTGTGCTTTACCTTTGGCTCGGTTTCTGGCATTTAATACCAGTCTTTTCTGACAAAGGGTTGACTTTTTTGATGACAGCTTCATTCTAGTTCTTTTGAAATAACGTGCCTCTTAAAGTTACGATGGATAAAATGTATAGCTTTTAGTTTTTGTTGTTAACTGTGTAAAATCACCATCTCAGAAATGCTCTAAAGGTGCTGTTAGGAGAACTGCAAGATCTCTCAGCTCTGAGGAGAAATGTGATGTTTATTTTAGTGGGTGACTTTAAAGTTCTTTCCTGTCATAACTTGGGGGGAAAAAAAAAACCAAGCAAGGAGAAATACTCCATCTGGAAAAAACCCACTTTGGCACTGACATGTACACGCAAGTTCAGAAATTGAGACGTTCAATGGCAGCACGTGTGGTTCTTGCTCTTAGCATATGTGTACCTCTATTTCATGTTGAAGCCTATGTGTGGTTGTTTGGCAAATGATATACTTTTGCTTAAGGAAGACCTTAAAACATAATGAGAGCGTGGTGTTTGTTATAACTGAGCAGAGTAATAAATGATAATGTGTGTGCTGATCACACAGCCTAAGCTCTGCACTTGGAAAGGTTTCTCTTTCTATTGCATCCTTTGATAAACTCTGCTGGAAGGGCTTTGGGAGCTTCAGGTGATTGTATTTTGTAGCCAGATTTGTTGGTTTGTTCTTCCCTTTTATCAGCTTGATGACCTCCCCTGATCATTTCTCTGACATTTTTTGCAGTACATTAAAAGGGCCTGCTTTCTTTTATGCTGTTTTCTTTCAAGTATGGCATTTACATGAGTCCCATAGCATGAGTTTAGCAAGGCACTTAAATACACGCTTGAAGCATGTAAAGAGACTCAGTGGAATAAATAAAATGAGGTGTCTGACTATATTCGACATGAATTTGTGGTTCTTCATGAATTTCCCAACAGAGAGGTGGAAAAATTGAGGTCCTTGCCATCAACATGACATGGCACGCTTGTCACAGGACTTGGAGGCATGGCTATATCATCACTGGGCTCCTCTGTGCTCTCCCTCCACAGCCACTTGAGCTGGGCAAAGTAGATAGCACAGCTAGAGATAGTCTTATTCCACGGGGTCACATCCTAACAGTGCTCAGCCCCGTTGCAAGGAGAGTTGTGCTCAAAGAAAAGAAGGTTTTCATGATTTCTTTTAGTGAACAAAGGATGTTTAACCTTGCAAATGAATCCAGTGTAGTCAGGGCTTAAGATCTGTAGGCACATTCAAATGGATTAGGAATTGCTCTATAGAGAAAACTCAGATGGGATTTTTTTTGGCAGCAGACGCAGAGACATGAAGTTTTCTATCCATTTGCCTGAAAATTTTAAGCTGTCTTCTCTGGTGCACCTCTTGCAGGATTTTTCCTTGTGCCCCAGTGCAGGGACAAGGAGGTGCACAGGCACTTGTCAAGGCAGGAGCAGGCAGTCCCCAGGTCTGTCAGCACACTCGTATGTGACTGTGTGAGAAGAGACTGACCACGTTTTCCTCTGGTGGCAGGTCTTTCTTCTCAAAATAGATGCTCATCCAGGTCTTCTGCCTAGTGTCTTTGAATGAAGGAGAGGATTTATGTGAAGATGCAAGATAAGGACACAGAAACATGGTCTGTGATCAAAAACATGATTGAGATGACTGGTTCAGCCATAGCTTGTCAACTGAGCTGCTGTAACTGCCTTGTAAGCACCATTTCACCAGTCTAACTGTGAGGAGAACTCAAACCTGCGGGATGTTTTTCAAAGAGAATCTCTCGTAGCTTAGTGCAAGGTTTCTATCACACACCTTTCCATATAACTTCCATGGAAAAGTTGTATCAATAACAGAAAATGGAGGATTTCTTCCCTTCTGACAGAAAAGTCAATTACTTCAAAACACTGTAGCACACTAAAACACAGAAAAGTGGTTCTGCTAAACCCCTTTTTCTTCTTCTGACTCACTACTTCGTTTAAGGAGATTCATTCAATTCCTGACATGCTACACAGAAAAGAGAAAATCCATGGGATGATTTACTCAATGCATTTCTACCTGAACTTTTCCAGGGGCCTTGTGTTATGCAGAGCTTGGAACAAGAATCACTAAGTCTGGAGGACATTATATCTACATTTTGGAGACACTGGGGCCTCTGCCAAGTTTCTTATTCCTGTGGGCAGAGTTTTTTGCGATCAGGTAGGATATTTTGTTTGTTTGCCTTTTGCTGGATGCTGTGACAATTTGAAAACCCAGACGTTAAAGGTGCCAGGTAACAGTCTAGGCGGCTTGTAAAGGAAAGAGTAGAAACAATCTGAACAACTTATAAAGATTTTTTTCAGGGACAAAAAGGAGGCATAATGAGTAAATAGTTATGCATGTTCAAGGCAATGAAGAGTATCTCTCTTCTCCCCTGGCAGCTGGTATCTTCCAAGAGCCATGGTATTTTTCAGAGACTGACAATAGATGCCAGATTTATTTCAGTTCTTCTGTTTTCACTGTGAAGCTCTTTTGGATTCTCCTGCAGCGACAACTTTCTGGCTTAGCCCCGAGTCATTTACAATTCTAAGAAAATTGTAAATGACTTCTTTTTTTTTAACTTTAAAAGAAAGTCCTCACCTCTTGATAACCTGTGTCCTTCATATAAGCTGAGATGAAGCAGAACGTATGACTCGCACTGTATTGCTCAGTGTGATTAATCTCAAATTTTGCTTTCACGTTGGAAATTAATCTTTTGCAGCATGTGATTTTTTTACCCATTCACTAAGAAAAAGCTATGAAAAAGACTCTACAGGAATTCACCGTCTACATGGGAGAGCAGGATTAAGCTGCTTGCCCAGGTTTTGTGCAGTTTTACATCATGCCATGTTTTGGCCACCTGCAGACCACACTTTGTGCTTGGTTCCACCTCCCCCCAGGCCTGCCAACAGCGCTGTGGTTTCTTTGGCATTTGGACGCTACATGCTGGAGCCATTTTTTGCCCCCTGTGCAGCCCCTGTCCCTGCTGTGAAGCTGGTGTCTCTCCTGGGATACTGTAAGTACTAACTTTTACAGGACTGCCAATCTCAGAGCCTCTCTGCCCTGGACTAGGGGCACTTACAGGGTGTTATCTTCTGAGATAACTGTGAGATTGTGGCCTCATCTTGACCTCCTTGGCCACCCAAAACTTCCTGATCCAAGGTGATGCTTCAGGCCACTGTATTCTCTGAGGATGGGAATGGGCCTCCCTGTTGACCAGCTGGAGCCCTAGGTCAGGGGTGTTGTGCCATGTAAGGGAGTAGAAATTCTTCGTGTATAATTGTGCAAGTGCCACCTTGGCTGAGGTTTTAAGGCTCAAGGTTTTGGACTCCTTGCCTGGTGCACTCAGCCTGGGAAGCTGTCCTGCTTGCCCCGGGCTGGTGTGTGCTGGCACAGTGACTGCTGGGAAGGGGGTTGCTGTGATGTGCCTGGAAACTCACACCTTCCCCCTAGGCAGACACAGATCAGTCAACAGAAACCAGGCTCCTAGTCCTTCTTAGTAGCATTACTCAGCCTCCCCTTCCAACTCTGTATGCTGGGACACATATGTAATGTTTTCTGACATCTCTCACCCTGAGCATCCTCTCTGTAAAGACACCGCCTTCTCACCAGCATCCCTAGAGCAGAGAGTGCTGCTGTACTTTTTCCTGTGTGCATCGAGCATGGGCTACAGCTGTAGCAGCGTGATCTCCTTCTCCAGACATGGTCCTCACCCTCAATTCTTGGAGCGTCACCTGGAGTGCCCGGCTGCAGACAGCTCTCTCCATTGTCAAACTCCTGGCTCTCGCGCTCATCATCGTGCCGGGGATGATGCTGCTGGCTGAGGGTAGGTGTGCTGCTGCGTGGCTGAGGGAGACTGCTCAACATGTCACAGCTTTTATCGGTCCCTGGTGACAAGTGTGGAACTCCTTTAGCTGGCAGGAGCTTTCTCTGCCTGGGTGCTGGGTATGAATTAGCTGGGAGCTGAGACCTGGGTAGTTGGCATCATTGCATTGGTTTGATGCACCCGGCTTAGCTGTGCTTTCTCCAAAACTGAGCCTGTCTCGGTGCCTGAGGCTGTGTGAGCCTACCCAGGGACACACAGGCACCTTCCCCTGAAGACAATCTTTCTTTGGTGCCAGACTTCTCTGTTTTCAGCATGAATCAAAATCTCCTTCCAAAGCAGCACAAATGTGATGGACATCAGGTATGTGTGACAGCATCCTGTGCTGACAGAGCCAGTCACAGCTATGTAATGAGTTACCAGCCCTCAGCTGAGCCCTGGTAACTGCATCTCTAACATTTCTGTGGCTTACGCTAATGGCTTTTACCTCTTAATTGAGATGGGCAATAACTTAGTAACTTAAAATGGACGTGTGCACGATTGCACATACATATCCAGAGTGGGGAAAAACCCCCTACCAGTAGTATCTTCTGGGATTGATACAAGAGTATTGGCTTTAATCCAAACCTCAATTTATAGAAAAGCCCAAGGCGTTCCCACTCGAGGGATGAAGCCTCCTCCCTCTTCATGCTATTACCTTCGTCTGCAGAGAAAACAGCACAGGCTGTAGGCTCCACGTTTGTCTTTCTTTCTGATGTCTGGAGCTGGCTCTTTTGAACAAAGATCCACTTGGTCTGGCAGCACTTCTGAACCGAAGAATTGCCCTGCAGCTAGAAATCCTGAGCCATTAGGAATGCCTTCAAATGACAATCTGGAGCCCTGGCACTCTTCCTCCTGTGAGGAGGATAAGTGCCGGTGACATCTGGAGAGAGAATTCACCAGGAGACCCCAGTATGACAGGTTGCATTTAATGTGACTCATGGGGGACTGTAAATCACTCATTAATGTATTGCAGACCATAAATCCTTTTTATGTGCCATCACTTATCAGCAGTCATTTTAGAATATAAAAAGACTGCCCTGATAGGCCTGCTCCCATATTTTTGGTTTAGTTTTCTTCAAATTTATTTTATTTTTGACTTGTTCTTTTGTGATTAAAACCCAAACAGTCTTGTGCTTTTAAATCAGTTGTCCTGTTTGCCCTGCCTTGTTCTATATTTTTTTTGGTTATGCTCTTGTCCTTTCCTTTGCCATTACCTTCCCTTGGCTCAGGTTTGTTTTAGAGACTTTCTGGACCAGTGTTTCAAACTCAAATCTCATCACAGAGCTCCTTGCAGAAGCACCTCCATAGAAGTGTCCTGACTTTCTCCATGTGTTCCATGGCATTTCATCCCTTTCCTGGTAAAGTCCAACTAGATGAGGTCCACACTTTTTATGTCTAAAGAGACTTTGTTATGGAGAACTGAATATACATGTGGAACCAAACCTTGAATTTGAAGATGATGGAAATACAACTCCTTTTGACTGTGATTTTTATTGGTCTTCCTTTGAGTAAGAGGTCATTAGATGTTTCTCCCTTCCCTAGACTTTTTTGAGTTTGATAAAATAGGGTTCATATAAAAACTTCTACCTTTGATATTTTCTTGGTTTAGGGTTTTTTTTTGGTTGTTATTTCAAGCAGAGAACTTTTAGAAAAACTGGGGGAGTTGGTAAAATGGGATCTTGATCTAAGCCACCTCTACTTTTAAAATTTTATTTCCTTTGCCCTCTGTGTTGGCAGTTCCTCCTCCTGCGGGCGAGCCGTGGTGGCTGGCAGGGGCAGTGGGCAGGGAGCGTGCCTGGGGCTGGGGGCCAGGCTGGTGGTCCCCACTCCCTCCTCCACCCCGGTTCCCATGCTCCGGCCAGCATGGGGCTGGGGTCAGTGCTCTGGCAGTGGGATCAGGAGGGAGCGCAGCGAGAGCCCAATTAGCTGCCTCGCTGGCTGCACCACATCAAAGAGGAGCGTGCATCCAGCTGCTTGGGAGTGGAAGAGCCGGGTCAACACGGTGGATTAATTTTGGGCTTGAAGAAAGGACAGGACATCTTGGGTCCTCTCATCTCCACGATCTCCTGTTCCCACAGCAGGCTCTGTCTGAAACAGAATCAGCTGCTGCCATTGACCTTCCTGAAATGTCTCGTAGCTGAACGAGGGACAGATTTGTTCTCTTGCTTCTTGTGAAGTAAACACATCAGCATGGTGCTGCACATTAAAGCAATGAAACAAATCTGAATACCTGGCTCCAAGGAAGTCACAAACACACTTTGCAGGTCTGGGCAAGAGGTACAAGGGATGTTATCCCATGGGAAGGAAGCCCATCTCTTGATATTTTCCTGCTTCATGTCCATTGTTTATCTCTTTTGCAGGACACACTGAAAACTTCCGGGATGCTTTTGACAAACAGTCACTAGTTTTGGATAAGCTGCCTCTGGCTTTTTATGCGGGCATGTTCGCATATTCAGGCTGGTAGGTGTGATGGGAGGATGCTTCACGAGCAGCAGATTGGTGTCAGAGGTATGTCTCAAACTCTCTCCCTGTCTCTCCTCACTGTGCAGGTTTCAGACCAGCTTTGTGCGTGAAGAGTTGGTCAGACCTGAACGGTAAGGCTGGGAAAAAGTCATCTTTGGTTACTGGCCCCTGGGGTGCCACAGCTTTCCCAAACAGAGTATGGGAGGAAATAAGTTTGTGGGTTCACCTAACCAATGCCAGTTGCAATCTGCAGTAATACTGTGCATAACAAGGGCTGCCACTTCGTGTGCCTCTCTTCCCCTTCCTTGTAGAAATATCCCTCTGGCTGTCATTGTGTCCGTGATCACAGTAATCGTGGGGTACATGCTCACCAACGTCTCCTACTACACAGTCCTGGGAACACAAGACGTTTTGGCTTCTCCTGCTGTGGCAGTGGTTAGTCGTCGTCTCTGAGATTATCTTTTCTTCTGGTCAGCTTGTGCTTAAGGGGGTGGTCAGGGCAAGGGTTTGAGACATGGTTTTCCTATAAAATGCTTTATTGGTTTGTCCTTTCTCTGGATTTTTGGGTAACTTCTGATCTCGCCAAAGAGATAATGGAAAAAAACCTGAAGATGACAGTAGAAAAGGCATGATTTATGAGTTATATTTTACTGCTTTGATAGAGGAAGTTTTCTTTCTTTTGAAACCTGTCTAGAGATCACCACACGTTCCTAAAGTCATGCTTGATCTTTCTCCAGAGCTTTGTGCAGCGAGCTTTCAAAAGCTTGATATCTGTGGTCCCCGTCCTGGTCGCACTGTCCTGCTTTGGAACCATGAACGGAGGAATCTTCACATTTTCAAGGTCTCATCCCTAGGGATTTATTACTCTTTTGTCTTACTGCATCAGAGGGAAGCACCAGTGACCCGTGCAACTGCCCACCCATATGATGGCATTTTAGCCAATCTTGTGAGAAAAATAAGGCCCTTGACTCCCAGGATATCAACTACAGGATGATCCCCATTGGCTAAGAGTCTACCCTTTCTATTTCTGGACAGGTCCACATTTTGCATTTTTATCTTCTCCCCCCACCCTTCAGTTTAAAACAAAATGTTGATATTTCTGATGAACTAGAGGCTTTGTTGGTATTGGCAGCTGCTCAGTGAGAACAAGTCTTCTTTCACTGGGTTCACTCAGCTGCTCTGTGGTAGGGCACGGGATCCCTCTGCAGTGAGGATCTCTGGCCAAAGGCAAACTCTCCCTTGAGGACTTTGCTTTGAGGTCAGTGGAATGTTATCAGGGACAGGCTATTCCTAAAGCAATAGCCGAGGCTCAACAAGTCTTGTAGCAATAAGAAAAGCTTTGCTCCATGGAAAATTTATCTTGCCAGCTTCACTGGCTGTCACACTGCATGTCCTTCTGGGAGCCTTGAAATTGGAAAGGATGGCAGAGCTCGCAGAGAAACACATTGTGCTGGTCCTGAGGAGCTGGGTAAACACTCGGGAGCAGATTCTGTTCCACAGCTTTGATTGCAAAAGGAAAAATCAGTTGATATGAAAGGGATGTTTCGTAGCATGAGAGCTAAGGAGTTATTTGATCTACTACCCTGAAGTCCTGTATTAAATACAGGTGCAGAGAATCCTCCCTGTTAGCTCCTCTAGACTGTGGTTTTCTTTGCGGATGAGAAGTCCCCAGGCAGCAGAGAGGTTCTGCATGTCCCCATTGCCTTTTTCTCCCCCATCCTGGCACCATTAAGATAATCGCTGCAGAAAGGCCATATAAACAGTGATGGGGCCTCCCTGGCTGCTGGCCAGCCACACCCCTGCAAAACCACAGAGACAGCAATAAAACCAGTTTTACACTCCTGCCCCAGCTGCTTTGGGCCTTGCTCCAGCCCAGCTGATGCTCTGGCATGGTTCGTCTGTGGATATTAAATTTATAAAATTGGACACAACGTCTTCTCCCTAATTGCCCTTTCATGGGTCCAAGGAGGGATGGAGGCAAGGAGCTGTCTGCTGTCATTTTGTAGCTGGTCTTGTGTATAGCTGGCCTCTTGGCAGTATGCCAAACTATATTTTCCAACAGCTGGCCAAGGGATAGAAAATCCTCTCTTATTTAAGGAAATTGCACTTAATGTTTTATATATATATTGAAATATATTTATATTTTTATACATATAAAAAATATAATTACCAAGACTGACAATCTCCTTTCATAAACTCACCAGCCTCTCTTATAAAGAATTGAAGTCTGTGACCCCTTTGCTTCCTATTGGAAAGATTAATCCCTTCTCTGAGGACAAGAAACTTGCTTCAGTTTCTTGCCTGATCACTTCGGACTTGCCCAAAGATCTCTGCTAATGGGCCACCAAGGGGATGCTGTCGGTGGTCCTGCTGGTGGACTCTGTGCTGCAATGAACTAACTGGTCCTGGGAGACCTGTGGGAATTCAGCATTGGCTTTTTCGTCCAAATGCCCCAAAAGTGCAGCTAAAGGCAGAATCGTGACCTTGAATAGCAGACCTGTGCTGGGGGTGGAGGGGTGCCTTGTGGCTTCAGGTCAGTCCAGTGACTAGTCTTCTCATTTCTGATCTGGATGTGGTATGCTAATGCATGGGGTTCCCTGTCTTTTCCTAGGACTTTGTTTGTGGCTTCCAGGGAAGGACAGTGGCCTCCTCTCTTCTCCATGATCCACATTCGAAGGCATACACCCCTTCCTGCTGTCATGTTAATGGTAAGGCTGTGTGACATGCCCTGGAGAAGCTGGGAGTTTTAAAGGGTGTTCAGTCACCAAGTCAGCCTCTGGAAAATAAAGAAGGTATAGTACTGGAAATGGCTGTGAAGTATTAAGTCCCCCTGTGCCAGCAGTTGTACCCAAACTCACTACCTCCAAGTCCTTGCCTTATAGCCTTGGACACCTTTTTTACAAACAGTGTCCCTGCCATCTGCCACAGCTGCTGCTTGATATTGTCCTAGGAAAACATCTCTGCCAGGCTTTGCCTATTTGGAAAACTGAGAGTACTAGATGTGGTAGAAACGCAGGGCATGAGCATTTTGCAGAGGTGCTCTCACTTTTGGTTTGTGGTTTGGTTTTTTTTTTCCCAGCAATGGTCCAGCTCCATCCTTACTCTGCTGTGGTGCCTCTTGCAGCTTGACTGACCTGCTAAAAACATAGCTGGTATCTTTGTAAGTGGCCTTTGTACCAGCAGCGCAGGCTTTTGGATCATTCATGTTTTCATTGCCCTGCCTAGGACATAAAGCATCAAAGATGTTTTTGACCTTGAAAAGATTGCTCCTTTCTGTAGCACACCGTAATAGTGTATTTAGGCCTTTTGTCTTCAGTCTGTGACACAGTTTTGTAAAGCTCTCTGACCTCTGAAATGCTGGGACTGGGGGAGCAGCTGGAGGAGGTGATCCATATTACTCTTTTTAGTCCAAGGACCGTAGTAAGGCTTTAATGTCTGTGTTTCATCTTCACAATGCCCAGTTCCCTTTGGTTACTGCCATGGTGTGTATCGGAGATATCTACCATCTAATGAACTTCTTCAGCTTTTCCCGATGGCTCTTCATAGGATTAGCCACCCTTGGGCTCATCGTCCATCGCCACCGTCACCCAGAGCTGCACAGCCCATTCAAGGTAACTCATGGCATGTGTCTAGCAGCTAGGAATGCACAGGCTTGTCACTTCTGTCTTATTTGCTAATTAAAGCATTACATGTCCATGGTTTCCTTTAGGCTCTGAGGGGTCTTGATCCCTAGTGCTCAGTAAGGCATGTGGGAGGCTTCTGAAATTGTCTGATGTGCCCATACAGCCAGATGTGGTAAATCCTACAAAGCTGGTTCTGCATGGTGTCACCAGTTGCATCCATAAGATGGCAGCCTGCTCCAGGCTGCAGACAAAGTTTCAGGCTGGGAACAGGGAAATGTTAAGAAGGCAGTTCCCACACTCATCTCTCGTGGGCTGCAAGGAAGGACCCTTCCCTGGATGTTATTTCAGTGGTAGGTAAGTCTCAGCTCTAGCTGAGAAGCAGGAGTGTGTCAGGCTTAGGGGAAAAGAGCATGGCCAGAGGGATCCTGGGAGCAAACCTGGCTCACAGGGAGTCATCTGCCAGCTCCAAAGTGTTGTACAGTGTAAAGCAGCGTGTGTGCAATTATTGCTGCTGCAGTATTGCTGAGGACGTGGACAGCACGTGCATGTGTACCGCAAAGCGTAGGACACCTTGTCCTCTGGTGCCTTTTCCTGGCCTCCAACTGGGCCCCTCCAGTAGCCCTTCTCGTGCTGCTGAGTGCTGGGATCCTCCTTGTGTTTGCAGGGGAAGCTGGAGTTGGTGCTGGAGCAGCTTTTGTAGGCTCAGGGCACCTTTCCCACTGGCAGATAACGTGCAGAAGGCTGGGCCGGTGCTCGAGGCGTGCACAGTTTGTTCCTGTTCCTGGTCACGCTTGCCTGTTGCTTCCAGCCAGCTCCTGGGGAGAAGAGGAGACCTCCGAGGCCACAGGCACTGGGCAGCCGATCAGCAAGAAGCTCAGGGGACAGAAACATTTCCCGTGGCTCCTCCCAGAGCTTTGCGAGGCCCGATGCAAAGTTTTGGTGTAGTTTTTCCTCTCGGTCTTTGCTGGAGACAGCGTGTTTAGCAGAGACCTTGAATCTTCCCAGTTTGTTGGCTGGCTGCACTCATGTACTCACCCAGAACCACACTTTAAATAAGTTTTCTTTTTTTTTTTTCTTTTTTTTTTTTTTCCTTTCAAAACAAAGCCTCTCAAGGAAGTTGATTAGTGGATAGCACTGATGATGTTTTCACTTGCTGAGATTTTGCTCCATTTTCTTTTAGAGATTCAGGCTTTTAACGGTTCCTAAAGGCAGATTAAGTGAGAAAGGAAAAGAAGTGGCCAAAGGCCACTTATCTGCGAGAGGGAAGGGCTACGCGCAGGTGGTGTGGACATGTGCTGCGCTCTAGTGGCCAGACACAGGTCGTCTTCTGCCACTAGCTTACGGAGAACAACTCCTAAAATACATGTGCTTGTGCTGGTACTTCACCTCTTTAGCGTTTTGAGTTAAAAATGGTGAGAAAACACCGGCAAGAGGAAGGGATAGTCCTCTCACACACCTCTCAAGCTGCTGTTCAGCATGAGTATGTGCACGTAGGAAAGATTGGCAGGGGATGCCTCAGCTAGGAAGACAGCACATAAGCTTGGTAGCTGGATGGCTGCCATGACTAGAGCAACTGATTTCTTTCAGCTTGGCATGGTCAGCATCCAAAATAGGATCTCTGTTACCGGAAAAGAGATTGTCACCCTAGATGAAACCAGTAGGTCCTTCATTCTGTCAGCCATGGTGAGGAGCAACCTGGCTGAGGTTGGACTCAAAGACTGCAGGAATGTTTCACAGTTTTATTGTTTATTGCAGTCTTCCAATTTAGTCTCCAAATAACCCAGATTAATTGGCTTGCCCAAGATGGTAAGGCTGATGTGCTGACTGGTTTTTTTAGTCTTTCATCAGGGTGTCACTGAAGCTCACGTTCTTGATGCAGGTGCTATGGAGATATAGGGAGTCTTGTTTATCTTGTTTTGGCCACTATAAGTCTCAGGCAAACTGAAAGGAGGCCAAAAATGAGTCACAAGTGTTATAACCAAAGAACAGTTTGATCCAATGTGCTCCTTCTAGTCTTGGCTTCAGATTTTCCACCAGCAGTTGCCACAGGTGGCAAGTAGGTAAATGTGCCTGTGTGCGTGCAAGAGCAGTGGGGTATATGTGACTTCTCCCACTGTTTCTTCTACCTGCAGGTGAGATTTACGTTGTGATGTACATGAATATAGGAGTCATGCACCTCACAGGGCTCACTGGGCTCCAAAGGCATGTGTCAACTTTTGTTCTATGCATCCTACTTGTGTGCAACTGCTTGTACAGAAGCAATGTGCAGCTGTATGAATCCTCTCCTCTTCTTAAAGATGGAAAAGTGAAACAGTGTGCTGGCATGTATGGAAGATGATTTGCTACAGCCATCAGTTTTGCCTCAGAGTCTTCTGTGCTCTTTTCTACAGGTTCCCCTGTTTGTTCCTGTCTCTTTTACCATCATCTGCCTCTTCACAGTGGCAATGTCTTTCTACTCAGACCCTGTGAACATTAGCATTGGATGCACCGTGGTTTTAAGTGGTTTTCCAGTCTACTATCTCATAATCCATAGGCAAATGTCAAATCGTTGCCGTAGCCCATTTTGTAAGTATGTGTTTGAGTTTCAGTATTGTGGACCTAGACATGCTTGGGGATGGAGATGCTGTTTTGTTCCCAGAGCTCATTCCTAAGAAAAAGTGCTCCATGACCAACAAATCTCATGAAACCTAAATCATGACCCCTGTCACCCTTTCAATGGCTGTCCCAAGATACAGCCTCCACAGCCAAAGAGTCGACGGGTAGGCTGTGCTGTGGGTGGTGGCAGCTAGGCACAGGCTACGTCTGCCTGGCTTGTGAATATACTGACAAGACAGCTTGATGCTTTGTTCTAAGAAAGGCAGGGTTGAAGTCTACCAACAGAGGGAACAGAGTCGCTTTTGCACCTCAGACCACCTCTGGTTAAATTTGGGTGGCACTGAGAAACAAGATCAAGAGTTAGAATGGAGAGACTGACAGGCAGACTGTGTATGCACAAACGTATTTGCCGAAAGGCTGGGGAGAGGACTGGTAGGAGAAGACAGTGCTGCCTAAAGGCTATGTTTGGTGAAGTGGCCAGGATGGTTTTGGGAACAGATGAGGGTGTGTAAATGAAATATATCTCCACTAGCATTGATTTCCTTTGGGTGTAGCCCTGGTCACACAATGATTTGCTCAGAAACAAGAGCTCAGTTTCGAGTTTTATTATTTTGAGTTTTATAATTTCAGTTATGAATCTTGTTTTCTGTTGATTTGATGTTGGCCTGATGTGTATCAGTAACAACTAAATAGAAGAAAACATGTAGCGAGTAAGGAAATGGTGATCTGCTACCATAAAAGTGCTCCAGCCATCAGTCGTGATGCTCTGTTTTTCGGCCATATTTCTGGATTTCTTCTGGACTAAACTTTCTTCCTTTCCCCCCTCCTTTCAGATTACCTTACACACAAACTACAGTTACTCCTGGAAGTAGTCCAACAAGAAATCAAGACTTACTGAGGAAACCATCAGAATTCACAGGAGAAGAGAAAGCCTCTTTATTCCATTTCTGATACCTTTGACCCTACCAAAAGCTGTCTGTGCTCTTATTCTTATAATAACTGTAAATGAGGCCTTAGCCAAAATCTTCCTGCAAGTGTTCCTGAGCTTGCCAATAGGGATCAGGATGAGCGTGTCACATCTGATTCTGCCCTTTTTACTTTGTAGCAGAACAATCTAGTTTTCTGAAATGAGTTTGCTTTGGATTCAGTGTGTCTTCGAAACCAAGATCTTACTTTTGCAGCCTATTCCAGTCCTCAGTAAAACAGTGTGTATGTTTATGTGTACATACACTAATTTTTTAACTTGGCAAATACTGGAAAGGAGCATGATCCAGAACTTAGACTCAAATACATGGAAGCCAAATGCAGATTTCAAACAGAAGCATTGTAGTAGCCATGCTGTGGGCAAGCATTAGGAAGGGAAATGGGTGGGGAGAGAAAAATAGAAACAAGGCAGATGAATTGGAAAGTAGGCAGCAGGGGGATAAAACCTCATTCACTAGAATTCAGATTAATGAGAAAATATTAGAAACACCTTTGAAATTCAAATATTAACAAAGTAATAGCGGAATGTTTTGCTTTTATTATTGTATAAACATAGTTAAGTTTATTTTGCTTTGAAGTATTTAGATTTTGAGTCTTATTTTTCTGAAATGTCATTTCAAAATGTACAAACACAGTTAAAAAAATCGCCTAAATATCAACAAGAATATGACAAAGCAGATCTTGATCCTTCCTCCAGCCACACTTCCCAGTTGGTACTATCAGTGAAGTTGAAAAATCAGATTTTGGCCCAACTTCAGTGAAATACAGTTTGTCCATTAGTTAGACAAGAGCACTGATGAGACTTGGACGGATTCCTGAATAAGTGCATCTTTTGGTGCTGTAAGTAGACATGAAAGACTTCATGTTAGAGCTTTAACTTTAAATCTACAGTCAAATGACTTCCTGAATCAATACGTAAATGCCCATTTGAACTATTGACATAAAAAAGGTTTCCGTTACTGGATGACTTTTGTTTACATTATTCATGTGGCAATGATATGTTCAGATAAAACAGCAATTAGCTGTTTCCAATCACTTATTTGAATTTTTTTCCTAAACGATGGGAAGTAGTGTGCTCCTCTAATGACTGCTGGAGAGAAGAATAGCAGAATGTGGAGCTTTTTTAATCTTTTGTACAAAGCATTTATATACTTGGAGTAAAACCAAAGTGCCATTTACAAACCCAATGTAATCTACCAAAACTTGTAAAATTCACCATCAAGATTTGGAAATAAATTGTGGGTTTTTTCCAAAGCACTTGAGAATTATTATTCTTGTTATGACTGCTTCCCATTCCTGTGCTAAATCAAGCTGGGACAGCAGCAGCATGGTTGTAGGGCTCATTTCCCCTCCTCTTCTCCCACAGTTTAATTTACAAGCTGTTGGACATTGTTCAACAGGAAATCCAGTCTTCCTGGGAAAACCATCACAACCCACAGGAGAAGGCACTGGTTTTAAACAACAGTGTGGTTTCAAGTGAGATCTGGAAACATTTCCGGGCTCCCAGACATGGGTCAGTCCCCACCTCACACCAGGCTTTGCTGAAGTTGAACCCCCTGGCACACCTTCCTGCTGCCCCCCATAGCTGTGCACCAAAGTGGGTGGCTGGAAACCAACCTGCAGAAGACCTTGCAGAACTAAGTGAGCCCCATCACACCAACATAGCCCGAGTTCACCCCCTTAGGTACTGATCTAGGGGGTTTTCCACATCTTAAGGTAGAAGCATGAGGTGCTGCCAGCCTGGTCCTGTGCTGCAGGACCCCTGCGAGCGCAGTGTGCCCACGCTCACACATCAAACCATGGAATGGTCTGAAATGGCAACAGAGCTGCTGTGTGTTTGCAGATAGACACACAAAAAGGGTGAAAGATCACTTTTTTTTTTTAGTTCCATTTCCTCTGAAGAGAAAAAGGGAACAAGAATTGAAAATCCTGGAGGGAAAGTAAATAATTGTACCTGCTGGTCTATGGTTTCTTTATACATGATAAATCATTTGACATATGCAGGGAAACTACACAGAGGCATCTGCTGACTGTGCAGGAATATGATCTTGCAGGACTATATATAGAATGTCTGCTCCAAGACCTGTCAGATACTGGAAATGCAGACAGATATAGTACCATGGTTACACTGACAGAAATCAGAGATTCAACAGCTCCACGGATGACATTGCAATTAAAAGTGATAAAATTAAGTATCAGTTTACAGTGAGCTCCAGTTTCCAGTTTGTGGCAAGTTGTTTGTTTTTAGAGAGGGTGGTATGCTGCTCTCAGCAAAGCTACATAAACATTTTCTACCAAGCCAGAATGTTTTTCCTAGAGCTGATATCTCATGCCTACTGAAGCTCTTGGCTTCAGTTCCGAAGAGTGTTTTGCTAGAGAATTCACATACGCAGAAATGAACCTATGGGACCTGATCCTCTAAGTCTCATCGGTCAAAGAGAAACATTAAAGTTGGGCAGCTGTGGAGACGAGAGCTATATGGGAGGACAAAAACCAGTCAGGAAAGGCCAGACAGAGAAGAAACAAAGTTCAGCTTCATAATTACATTTGTGTTGTTTTGGTTGTTTTTCTTTTTAAACGCTGTGTCTATAAAATGCACTCACAGTGCAGCCTTTCCAGCAACTAAAGCAGAGATTTATGTTTCAGCCACTAGTGGTCTGGTCTGACAAGGTCATCAGGAAATAAAAATGTTCTGGGTAATTCAACCGAATGTAAATTGTGTAATACACACACAGAAAACCAGAGTTTGCATGTGAACAGGTTTATGCAGTTAGTATATTTGACTTGTCACTAAGCTTTATGCTTCAGAGCTCTGCTGGAAAATGCTGTGAGCCTTTTGGACTGAAAGGGTGGAGGTCAGACTGGAAAGCTCTTAACTGTTCTCTGATTTCCAGGGGGAAGAACAGAGCAGAGGCCCAGACTTCAAGGTAAAGGAATACAAATACTCTGGGGCAGCACAGTATGCCCCCATTGCCCCCTCAGTTCCCTGCGGGTCTGAGCCTGGCCTTCAAGGCTGTCTGTTTGGTTTGTACTGGTTTGGGTTGCTCTGTGTACTGCAACCCCCCCTCCCCGAACAGAGTGATAACCAGCACGCAGAGCATGCCGAGAGATGCACTCGCTTTCTCACTGAGATTCAGGGTTTGCTTTGCAAGGCAGCATCAGCTTTTGGCTTTCAAAGAATGTTGTTCAGCAGAAGCTGCTGCCAACAGGAATCTTGAAAAGAGGAGGCCCTGAATATTCCCAGCTACTGGAAGGATGGGAGGAATCAGCTCAAGGTGAGTGCTGGTGTGAAATGACAGGAACCAAGCAGCAGGGATAAACCATGCAGGTTTGTAGGGATGTTGATTTTACTGATGTATCTGCCAGAAGCTTCAGCTGTGCCTGGCCGGTCTGCTCAGGCCTGGCAGACACGCATGCGCATGGCGCAACAGCCAGAAGGAAACATTACTCAGCTCTGTTTCCTAAGGGTCAGTGACGTCCCACGGAGAGCGGCTCCGAGACAGACGGAGAGGTACAAATGTGCAGTTGCAAGTTCACGAGGAGCTCTCACAGGCCAGTCGTGTTTTATTTCTGGAGGTCTTATTGTACCCGTGGCACCTTTCCCACGTGGAGCAAGGGTTCAGAGGGCTAATCTGACTCAGGAACACGTGGCTGATGCCCTCAGCTCCTGAGGGTGATGGCTGGGCAGCCCGATGGTAGGACTGTGAGTAGGGGAGCTGGGGAGGTGGCGCGTGCTGGGCTCTGACAACCTCATTGAGGTGCCGCTGGGGATTTCATGGCTTGTGGGATTGTCTTTAAGGTCTGCTGGGTGGATATGTGCTTGCAGTTAGACAAACCGTAAGCTGTGTTTGTATCTTCATTAATTCTTCCACGTGAGGGAGAAGTGTGTAAGAGAAAAGGTGGTATGACGGTGCTTTTTATGTATAAGATTTCCTCTGTGTAAAGCTATTCCTTTGGAGATATAAAAAGCAAATTTACAGATTATCTCTCAATTACACAAAACCAGATAGCAAATCTTCAGCAAAAGGTGAAGGACACTACTTGTCTTGCCGGTAAAATATTTGTGTCTTTTTTGTGTTTCACCTCTGTTTCTTTCTAGTTGGGGTTAGTTGGTGAGTGGGAAATCTCCAAAAATAGCAGAAAAACTGACAAGTGAAAGTGAAAGTAGAGCATAGACAAACACTTCAGAAAGCTGATGGAGTTAAGGTAGACTGAGCAGACCCTGGGTCCTGGCAGGGGAGCCATCAGGGATAAGCATACATCTATGGAGTGAGGAGAGAGAAAACAGAGATGGGGTGGAACAATGGAGAAAAGCTGCCACCCCAGAAAATCCCACCCCACACTCCTGATTTCCTCTCCATTTCCCCTCTGGCCCCTCAAATCCTGCACTTGGTATCCAGAAACTTCAAATTCTTCAGCCATGGCAGCAGCAGAAGCACAGTTCTGCACAGAGTGGAGAGAAGCAATAGCCATGTCCAAAAAAGCTCCTGCAAGTGTTGGATCTCATGAATCTCCTGCAGTGGGATTTGAGAGAAAATGAACTGGAAGCATTTTTCTAGGAAGAGGCCTGGCTGGTGTAACTGTGTACAAAGAGCAACCATGGTCCAAAGGCAGCAGCAGAACAAGCTAAGGCTGTGAAGGAGACAAGTCCTTCCTTCCTCTTTGTTGTGGCAGTCCAGGGGCTGCCAAGCCCTTTGTTCATGGACCTTTGTACCGTAACCAACCCAGTCGGAGAGCTCCTCCTGTAACGATATCCTCTGATTAGCCTGCTCTGAATACCCGTGATCCCTGCCGAAGCATGAAGGGCGTCAGAGGCAGATAAATGAACATTCCTAGTTTCTGTTTGAATACTGTGTTCAACTTCATGGCAGGCAGGTGGGCAGTGTGTATGTGTTCCACAATAGGGTAACATTGGAGCTGTAAAGTTGTAAGATGCATAGAAAAATGTTGTCTGGGTACAAAACTGGGACATGCAAAGGAAGCTAAAACACAGCAGCAAGTGAAATCCTTTGAATTTGAATTATTGGTGGCTACCTTTTTTGTGTTTTTTCTCTTTGTAGGTGCTGTGTCTCCAGGTTAGATCACAGAACAGAGACTTTGCTGGTAAGTGGGGTTTTCTTTGTTTTTTTTTTTTTTCCCTTCCCACCCCTTTCAAGGAATTTGACCTTTTCTGGCTGCTGGGCACACAATCAGATGCTTTCTCACTCCCCATCCATAAAAACGACGGGACAAAATAAGATTGAAAATTTCACGGGTTGAGATAGAGACAGGGAAATCATTTAACAATTACTCTCATGGGCAAAACAGATTTGAATTGTGGAAAGTTAATTTATTGCCAATTGAAATACATTTGGATAGTGAGAAACAGAGACAAAACTTATAACAACACCCTCCCCCAACCCCACTTCTTCCCAAGCTCAACTTCACTCCTTCATTCACAAATTTTCTGGCCCCCTGCCCCAAAATGGTGCAGGGCAGATAGGAAATGGGTGTTGACCTCAGTCCATAAGAACTGCCTTCTGCCACTGTGTCATCCTCAGAAATTCCAATGCTTAAGCATGGCTCCTTTCCCATGGGCTGCAGTCTTTCAGGATAATCTTGCTCTGGCATGGGCTCTGCTCCATGGACTGCAGCTTCCTTCAGATGATGTTCAAATGTGGCAACATGGGTTTCTCCATGGACTGCAGTGTGGATATCTGCTCCACCATGGTCCTTCACATGTTGCAAGGGGACAGTCTTCTTCACCACAGTCTTTTCTGAGCTGCAGCAGAATCTATGCTCCAGTGCCTAGAGCACCTCTTCCCTGTTCTTCACTGACCTGAAGGTGTTTGCAGTTGTCTGCAGGGCTGTTCCTCTCACATTTTTCCTCAATTCTCTCTGCTGGGAAGCTTTCTCAGAGGTGCCACAAGCTTGGCTGACGGGCTCAGCCGTGTCCTGCAGTGGGTCTGTTGAGCCGGCTGTGTTCAGCATGGGGCACCTCCTAACCTCTTCTCACAGAAGCCACCCCTACAGTCCCCTGCTGCCAGCATCTGGGGACCTGCACCCGATACAGTACCTGTGAGCAGCAGCTTTGCTTTCCTTTCCTGAACACTAAAGGAGGGATGATGCTATCAGTGCCTTCTGAAGGCACTCTGACTCCTGCAGCTGATCACTCACTTCTAAGAAGCCAAATCCTACTCCTGTTAGGCAGGCAGCACCACTGGCCTTCATGTAATGAGCTGAGTTTACTGTGTGAAGTTGTACTTTTTTACAATGTGTGTTTTACAAAGATATATTTTAGAGAAAAACAGTGACCTGAGTCCAAGCTAGAGAGGCTGGGGACATTTCTGTGACAATTACCATGGCCCATAAATGAACAAACGTCAGTTCCTTGGTTCTGGGCTAAACCAACACTTCCCAACTAGAAGGGTCTCCTTTTCTGAGAAGTGATTAGACTTTTGCCCAGACATGGGATATCGCATAGTTTGACATTTTTGGAAAAGACCTGTTCTTTAATTTAGATTTTTCTTCTGATGTTAGAGCTGAGCAAGCAGCCAGGTGTCAGCCAGCTCTTCTGCACCTGTGGTGTCTTCTGAACAGTCTGCCTGTTCCTGAAATGGAGTACTCCTGGTATTGGCTTGATGAGTCTGGATTGTGGATTGAGTATGGAGAAAAGGTGAGATTCATCTGCTGTTGATGCCAAAAGCTCTTGTTAGACAGTCTTTGGAGGGTTATTTAGGGCATGTTGTTCTGCAGCTGCTGTGTTTCACATGAGCCCTTGCAGTGCTGCTCTGATGCCCTGGTGGTTTTGTCTTATTAATTGTTCCTCAAAGCAGTACTTTTACTCTGTGAAAGCTTTCAAAGGACTGGCTTTGAAAGTGGGTGCATTTTCAAGAGATGATGGACGTCTTTTCACTGAAGCTGACCACACAGACTGCAGGCTGCTTTGTTGTTGTTGATACAAGCAGCTGTTCTCTATGGGATACCCATCTGTCACTGAAGAACAAAAGTGCCTTACAGACTTAGTACAAAATGGTATCCTGTGATAGGGACCTGGGGAACACTGTTATTTCCCCACAGTGTCACCTAAACTAAAGGCTGGTTTCTAACACACGTCATTTCCTTGTTCTTTCTATAGCATCCGAAACACTGCTGTGCCACAGTAACATCTGCAGATCTAGAGAAGGAGTATCTGTCTAACCAGAAAGCCACTGTGATTTTCAAGGCCGGTTCTCAGGAGTACGTGCTAAACTTTGAAGGTGAAGTATCTCCTTGTTTTAAGTTCATTACACAGTGTTGCTGGCTCTAAGGTAGCCTCTTTCACGCAGAGTTGTCACCCTATGTTTGGGTTTCATTGAACAAGTCTTTTTCCTCCTGCAAGTTTTCTCCAAGAAGAAGATGAGCAGTTCTCTGCAGTTTTGAGATGCTCTACTTGAGCTTCTAAACTTCTGCATCTATAGTCAAAAAAGCATCTCTGACAATATTGTATATTCAGAAGAACAGCTGAGAGCAAACGCTTCATGGCATCTGGCTTATGCATTTGAATTTATGCAGCTAAAGAGAAAAAATGAGAAAGGAATAATTAAAAACAAAAAGCAATGAAAAGACAAATGGTGAAGCAGTGAGCCTGTGGTGGCCATCTTGCAAGCTAGTTATGGGGAGAGGAAGGACATAGTGCAGCAAAGGAAAATCTAGTGCTGGTTGTACAGAGAGAGAAATGGGAAAATGAGAAATACTTTTCTGTTTCTAATTTATTTGCCCATCTTAAAATTCCTGTTAGCTTTCCAAACTTTAAATCCATTTTCTGGCATGAGTAAAGGGAATGGTGTTTAAAGGAGGAAACAATGGATAATTAGCCATGTCACACAGCATGTGCTCAGTGATATTGTTACAGGACCAAGAACAGAGGGCAGACTTTCCTCTTAGCACCACATAACAATCCCACACTGCCGTGAAAGCCAGATTTCTGGCCTCCATAGTATTGAAAACTGTTCCCCGCTGTAGGCCTGACATCAGATGTGGTTTTCTCTGGCTGACAGCTTGGATATGAATGCACATGCAGGTGCAGTTGATGGTTGGTTGCCTTTAAGCTTCACAGCCTATGCTAACAGGTGGTTGACCTTGCCGGTCTCCAAGCAGAAGCAGCACAAGTGGGAATGGTTACGAAGTATGGAGTGGGGTGGGTGTGGTAGAGGGAGCACCACAAAGTGGTATTCAGGGCTACCTCCTTTTTTATTTTTGCTAAACACATAAGACTGTGTCCCTGTAAAGTAAGTTATATAATTATTGAGTCATTATGTTTATCTTTCAAGAAATGATCCAAACAAATTTGGTCTTTGAAACTCAAAGGAAAGTTATCCGAGTGCCAAGATCTTGGTCCTTTCAAGGTGGACAAGATACAAGGTAATATACATTCATTATTTAATAATGTCTCTAGGTGACAACAGCTTTTCACTAAGAAGTTCCTACTACCTTTCTAGAATTCAATTTTAGATTTCTTAAAGTCATTTTTTAGATACGTTTTGCTCACTGGTTTAATGGCAATTTTTGCAGTGACAGCATTTGTAAATGATGCACTTCCGTGAGGTGTTCTGGAAGGACGTTTGGTGGCAGTCTCTGGCAGCTGTGAGAGACGCCTGGAGTAGATTTGCTCTCTCTGTGAGAGCAAGGCCATGCAGGGCTGGTGCAACCATGTCAGGAATCTTTATTCCTTGATTAATTCCCCGACAATACTACATAAACTGTGCAGAGAGAAGGGGCAAGGGAGTGCCAGTCCCAAGAACTGTGGAGCAGAGAGATGCCGCCATCTGGAACGCTGAGGATAAAATAAAACACAGAAGCAAATCCCTTTAAATGAAGTGAACAGGATGCACTCATTTGGGGATACCTTGTCCTATGGCTTTTTAAAGCAAGTTCAACTTGATGGACTTTGAGGATGTCTGCTTTAAAAGTTAGTTGTGCTACTGCTTTGTTTTAAGATGAGCCACCTTTGCTTCAGAAACTCAGCATCAGAGTGCATTTAAAGCCAAAGGTTCAATTTAAGGGCCAGTTCAACCAAGGGTGTGTTGAATCAAATAGAAGATGACCTGTAGCTCCTGAATGCGTGCAAATGCTCCTGTTGCCTGGGTTAAAACACGTTGTGAGGATGGTTTTAGTGCCGGAAGTAGCTGAGCTCTGACTGGTGCAGTAGTGCCTGCAGGGCACAATGGTCCACCCACAGCCTCCTGACGAGCTTGGTCCTTGGGATGGGTAGGGGCAGGACACCCATTTGGCCAGCAGTTTAGAGATGGGTAGCCACAGAGAGAGAGAGGCTTCATGCTCTAGTTTCCCACAAATTCAAGCAGCAAATGTAAAGGGCTAGCTGGAATAGTTGTATAAACTACCCAGCTAGGAGCATGTCACTTCTCATTTGAAGTTCCCCTACTACTGTCTTGACCTGCCAACAGATGCATTAGTGCCACTAGAATGTGTGTGAAAATCTAAACTGGAGAAAGGGATAATAATAGAATCATAGGTTGGAAAAGACCCTTGGGATCACTGAGTCCAAACATTAACCCCACTCTACAAAGTTGACCCCTAAACCATGTCCCCCAACACCACATCTAAAAGACCCTTAAACATATCCAGGGATGGTGACTGAACCACCTCCCTGAGCAGCCTATTCCAGTGTCTGACTACTGTTTCTGTGAAAACTTTTTCCCTAATGTCCACTCTAAACCTACCCTGTTGCATTTTGAGTCCATTCCATCTTGTTCTATTGCTAATTACCTGTGAGAAGAGACCAGCACCAACCTCTCTACAATGTCCTTTCAGGTAGTTGTAGAGGGTGATGAGGTCTCCTCTTCCTTGAACTAAACAGCCCCAGCTCTTTCAATTGCTTTTCAAAAGATTCATTTTCCAGTCCCTTGACCAGCTTCGTTGCCCCCCTCTTCACCCGCTCCAGCACCTCGAGATCTCTCTTGTATTGAGGTGCCCAAAAATGGACACAATACTCAAGGGGTGGCCTTACCAGTGCTGAGTACAGGGGGACAATCACCTCCCTACTTCTGCCGCTCTCACTATTTCTAATACAAGCCAGGATGCCATTGGCTTTGTTTGCCACCTGGGCACACTGCTGGCTCATATTCAGACACTTGTCAATCAGAACCCCCAGGTCCTTTTCTACCAGACAGCTTTCCAGCCACACTTCCCCAGGCCTGTAGCGTTGCATGGAGTTGTTGTGGCCCAAGTGTGGGACCTGGCACTTGGCCTTGTTGAAACTCATACCATTAATACTGGCCTATAGATCAAATCTATCCAAGTCTCCCTGTAGAGCCTCCCTATCCTCATGCAGATCAACATGCCCGCCTAACTTGGTGTCATCTGTGAATTTACTGATGATAGACTCTATGTCCTCATCAAGATCATCAATAAATATGATAAACAGAAATGGTCCCGATACTAAGCCCTGAGGAACACCACTTGTGACCATCTGCCAGCTGGATTTAACTCCATTGACCACCACTCTCTGGGCCCCTCTGTCCAGCCAGTGCTTGATCCAGCAGATTGTTAGCTCATCCAGGCCATGAGCAGCCAGTTTTAACATGAGAATTCTATGGTAAACGGTGTCAAATGCTTTTTGAAAGTCTAGGTAGACAATATCCACAGCCTTTCCCTCATCCAGTATCAGACCCAAGTCGGGTCATCTTGTTACTGAAGGAGATCAGGTTTGTCAGGCAGGACCTGCCTTTCATAAAGCCATGCTGAATGGGCCTGATCCACTGGTTGTCCTCTATATGGCTTGTGTTGACACTTAAGATGATCTGCTCCATGACCTTTCCTGATACTGAGGTCAGGCTGACAGGTCTATAGTTTCCTGGATCCTCCTTTCTGCCTTTCTTGCTACCCTCCAGTACATGGGGACCTCCCCAGTTAGCCAGGACTTCAGGTAAATAATGGAGAGTGGCTTGGTGAGCACATCTTCCAACTCTTTCAGCACTCTTGGCTGTAACCCATCCAGTCCCATAGACTTGTGTGCACCCAAGTAGTGTAGCAGGTCACTGATCACTTCCTCTTTCAATGTGATGACGATGGTAATGTGGAAAGTAAAACAAAAAAACACCCCCCCCCCCCCCCCCCCCAAAAAAAAAAAAAAAAAAATCCAGGGATACCTAAAGGCTGCTCTAGAGCCAGTGGCTGGATCCTGTGGAAGGGGGATTTGGTTAGGAGTATCATGGACTGACTTGCTCCTTTTTCTTTTCTGCAGACAAAACATGGGTCTTTCATGTTCTGTCTATCCTCCACAATGGGATCAATCTGCACTGCCTGATATTGGATTCAAGGTAGGTCTTTTCATCTCTCCAATGGTATGGCAAACTGTATCAGGCGATCAGGCCTAGCCAACATGGGTTTGGGAAAGGAAGGTCCTGCCTGACCAATCTCATCTCCTTCTATGACTGGGTGACCTGCGTAGTGGATGAGGGAAAGGCTGTGGGTGTGGTTTGCCTCAACTTCAGCAAAGCCTTTCATACAGTCTCCCACAGAATCCTCCTGGAAAAGCTGGTAATCCACAGCTTGGACAGGTGCAGCCTTAGCTGGGTTAAAAACTGTTTGGATGACTGGGCCCAGAGAGTGGTGGTGAACGGTGCTGCATTTGTTTGGTGTCCGGTGACCAGTGGTGTACCCCAGGGATCGGTACTGGGCCCAGTCCTGTTCAACATCTTTATTGATGACCTGGATATGGGGATTGAGCCTATCCTTAGTAAATTTGCAAATGACAACAAACTGGGAGGGAGTGTTGATCTGCTGGAGGGTCGGAAGATGCTGCAGAAGGACGTGGACAGGCTGGGTCAATGGGCTGAGGCCAACGGTATGAAGTTCAACAGGACCAAGTGTAGAGTCCTGCCCTTTGGCCACAATAACCCCATGCAGCGCTACAGACTGGGGGAGGAGTGGCTGGAGAGCAGCCCAGTGGAGAGAGACCTGGGAGTGCTGGGTGACAATGGGTTGAACATGAGTTGAACATGAGTAGTGTGCTCAGGTGGCCTGGAGGGCCAATGGCATCCTGGCCTGTATTAGAAATAGTGTGACCAGCAGAAGTAGGGAGGTGATTCTCCCCCTCTACTCAGCATGGGTGAGGCCTCACCTTGAGTACTGGGTACAGTTCTGGGCCCCTCACTTCAAGAAGGATATTGAAGTGCTGGAATGGGTCCAGAGGAGAGAGATGAAGCTGGTGAAGGGACTATAAGGAAAGTCTTATGAGGAGAGGCTGAGGGAGCTGGGGTCGTTTAGCCTGGAGGAGAGAAGACTCAGGGAGGACCTTGTCACTCTCTGCAACTACCTGAAGTTGCAGTTGACTTGCAGTCAAGTGGGGTCAGGCTCTTCTCCCAGGCAACTAGTGACAGGACAAGAGGGCATGGCCTGAAGCTGTGCCAGGGGAGATTTCAGTTGGATATCAGGAAGCACTTCCTGACAGAGAGGGTGATCAGGCATTGGAATGGACTGCCCAGGGAAGTGGTGGAGTCACTGTCCCTGGATGTGTTTAAAGAAAGGCTGGATGTGGCACTTAGTGCCATGGTCTAGCTGATGTGGCGGTGTTAGGTCATAGGCTGGACTTGACGATCTCAGAGTTCTTTTCCAGCCTTAGTAATAATGTGATTTTGTGATTCTGTCTTGCACTTGTTTTTCTGAGAACGTGACCCAAGGCAGTTGAGATGTTCTCAGATAGGATGACAAAGTAAGGTAAAACTGATACTCACTCTTCTCCAGCCTGACTGCTGCTGTGCATTTCATCTATAGGTTACTTTGAAGTAAAACTACTCTAGATATGGAGGTGTGTCCACCAAAGGAAGCTCATGTGGGATTGCATTCATTTCTTTCAGTCACTGTCTGTGCTTTCGCATGGGGAGTGAGAGTGAAGGTGGGGAGAGAATGGTTAACTAGGAAGAGAGGAGAAGCTTGTGGTTTTAATGGCAGGGCTTCTCCTCTGATGAGAGGATGCAGATGTGTCCTTTGGGAGGACTGGGAGTTGTTACTGTCAGTAGCACCTTATTTTTGGTGTTTTAAAATTTTCAGCTGGTGCCTCTCAAATATGCTTCCCATGAATATGAAAAAATTAAGAGTTTGTTTGAGCAGACGATGAAAGATTACTGCATCCACCAAGTGCAGAGGATCCAGAACCCAACACTTTGGCAAGTTTTTCAGTGGTTTGTATCTCTTTTATTTCGTTATCCTTATGGTAGCAGAAGACTGGTACTTCTTGTTTTATTGTCCTCCACAGTTAGAAGCTGCAAAATCCAGCAGCCCAGCAGAGGTGAGACTGCCACGTATCTGTGTTCCCAGGTCTGGTTGGTAGTGAGTTTCAGCACATGTTCCTACAAGGCACACATGTACACACACCGATACACACAAAATACATGAGTACGCACAGAGCTGGCCACAAAAAGCCAACACAGATGACACAGTACTCATGCAATGGGGATGAAAGCCTGTTACTGGAACACATGTACATGTATGGGTGCCTCTAGGAGCTGGTCTTCGATGCTCAGCCTACCCATGTGCTTGCCCTTGGGTTGTCTTTTCTCCATCTACGTTCTGCATAGACGTACACACATGCCTATGGGTCTCTGTAGACTTCATTGTGTCTTCAGCAGTTGGCCTGGACCTCCTGGTCACTCTGGTAAGTAATCTCAGACCTTCTAGTCTCTCCAGCATCTGGCCCAGACTTAGGACTCCTCTGAAACCTGATTCTCAAGCCAGCTACCCTCCTCACAGTCTGTGCAGCCTATTACCGGATAGTGGTCACACACTGACACACAGCCCCTCGCTTGCCACAGTTGCTGGAGCTGTGGACGTGTGGCTTCTGTGGCCCAAGATTCTACTCCAGCTGCTGCACCCAGATGCCCATACACATGTGCACACAGACTGGAGCGTTCATTGCCCAAGTAAGAGTTAAAAGCGGAGTTTAACGAGAAGAGCAGACTGCACTGATTGCAAGGCAGCAGGGCTGTGGTAGCAGCACTGGTAAGTCCTCTAGCTGAGCGCTAGATTAAGACTGAGAAGGGGTCCCCAGAGCCAGGGGTCCCCAGAGCCAGGACGAGAGCCGTGAGAGCCGTCAGGAGCCAGCAGCTCTGCTGTGAGCAAAGCTGAGCGGATGCCATGTCTGGGGTCGTTACGGGCATAACCACGGGCTTTTTAAACGCGGCAAAATTGGAGCTGCCTCTCAGTCGCCGCAGCAGGCAGCAGCCGTTTGGCTTTCTCGCTGCAAAGCGCTAGCAGGGCACACGGCAGGGCTCAGCTATGGCCTCAACCCAGCAGGAGGCAGCCATCTCTGCACTTGCCACAATGGATATGGGAACGCAGACAGACCTTCCATGGAAAGGCACCGCGGTCCTGGTCTCTGGCTTCGAGGATTGTTTGAGCCTTGCGCTGGCAGTGAGTCGCAGCTCTGGTAAGCGCTGTGTCCCTTGTGAGCAGAGCTCAGTATGGTGGCAGGACTACATGAGAAGGAGGAGAGGTTAAGAACTATCAGGGAGTGTTAAGTGTGAGATTAGATCTGTGGAGCCACTCCCTGGGACGAAGGCAGAGTGCGCAGGGCTCACTAGAAGCAGAGGATCCCTTCCTCTCTTGCCACCAGGCAGAAGGAGGTGATAGAAGTGGTGGGGGCAAATGGAAGCAGGTCCATCCTCGGGGAGGAAAGCAATATCCCCCACCTTCCCCGCTCCTTTTGCTGAACAGGTATGGAGCCCTGCAGGAGGAACGGTGTGATGGAGGGGTGGATAGTTCACCGAGGCCAGAGGTACCCAGGTCTCCCTGGGGCACGAGTTAAGGATGTGACAGACAAACTCCCCACCCTGGTGAAGTCTTCAGATTACTATCTGCTTTTGGTATTCCAGGTGAGCAGTGATGATGTCACTACTAGAATCCCAAAATCGATTAAGAGAGATTTTAGGGCCCTGGGGAAGATGATTAAGGGATCAGGAGCTCAAGTTGTGTTCTCCTCTATCCCTCCAGTGGCAGGGATGAATAAGGGAATTATCGAGAAGAGTAACCAGATTAATTCGTGGCTCTGGGGTTGGTGTTATTGGCAGAGATTTGGGTTTTTTGATCATGGGTTGATATACAAGATACCTGGCCTGCTGGCAACAAATGGGATGTACTTGTCACAGAGAGGGAAAAGGATTCTGGGAGTCAGCAGGGCTCATTGATAGAGCTTTGAACTAGTTTTAAAGGGGGAAGGGGCTATAACTGGGCCTGCTATGAGTAAGCCCAAGGGAAGCATGCCAGGGCTTACAGGATGGTATGATAATGAGGACTCTTGCTCTGACCTCTCAGAGGAGACAAGGGATAGGAATGTAATGAGAAATGAAGAGGCAGGGCCAGTTGTTGTTGTTGTAGAAGTCAGGGAAGTATCTGAGAAGTGTCTGGTAGGAAATGGGACCCACACTCACAAAAAGCTTCTGGGATCATTAGCTCGTCTGAAGTGCATCTATACCAATGCATGGAGTGTGAGCAACAAACAGGATGAGCTTGAAGCCATGATGAAACAGCAAAACTATGATGTAGTGGCCACCACAGAAACTGTAGGATGCCTCACACAACTGGAGCACCACAGTTGATGGCTACAAGCTCTTTAGAAGGGATAGATAGGGAAGGGGAGGTGGTGGGGTGGCTCTTTATGTTAGGGATTGTTATGAATGTTCAGAACTAAAATATAGTGATGGCAAGGTTGAGTGTGTTTGGATCAGGTGAAGGGGCAAGGTCAGTATAGCTGATACTGCTCTGTGTGTCTGCTATAGACCTCCCAACCAGAGCGAAGAGGTAGATGAAATATTCTGTAAGCTCTTAGGAGAAATCTCAAGGTCGCTTGCTGTTGTTCTTATGGGGGACTTCAACTTCCCAGGCATATGCTGGAAATAGAACACAGCAGAGGGGAACAATCCAGGAGGCTCCTAGAATGTGTAGGGGACAACTTCCTCACACAGTTGGTAAGTGACCTGGCCAGGGAAGGTGCCCTGTTGGACCTCTTCTTTGCAAGCAGGGAAGGACTGGTGGAGGATGTGGCAGTTGGAGGCCGTCTAGGGAATAGCGACCATGAAATTAAGTTCTCTGTTCTTAGAGACATTAGGAGGGCAGCCAGCAATACTGACACTCTGGACTTTCAAAGGGCGACTGTTGACTTGTTTCAGGTGTTTGATAGAGTTTCTTGGGAGTAATTTTTGAGGGATGTAGGAGTCCAGGAAGGCTGGACATTTTTTAAGAAGGAGGTCTTGAAGGTGCAGGAGCAGGCCATCCCCACATGCTGCAAGTCAAGTCAGCAGAGAAGACGACCGGCCTGGCTAAATAGGGAGGTTTGGATTAAAATCAGGGGAAAAAAAGGAGGGTTTATGGCCTGTGGAAGAAGGGGCAGGTGACTCATAATGAGTGTAAGAATGTTGTCAGGTCATGTAGAGAAATAATTAGAAGGTCAAAAGCAGAACTAGAAGTTAGTCTGGCTTTAGAGGTGAAGAGCAATAAGAAATAATTCTTTAAATACACTGATAATAAAAGGAAGGCCTGGGAGGGCCTCCATCCACTACTAGATTCAGAAGAAAATATGTTAATAAAAGACGAGGAGAAGGCTGAGGTGCTTAATGCCTTCTTTGCCTCAGACTTTAGCAATGGAAACACTTGCACCGGGGAAAGTCACTCCCCCAAGCCAAGGGACAGGGGTTGGGAACACAATGGCCCCCCATACAATTCAGGAGGAGATGGTCCATGACATGCTGCTCAATATCAACGTGCATAAATCTATGGGCCTGGTCTGGTTACATCCTAGAGTGCTGAGAGACCTGGCAGGGGTGCTCACCAGGCCACTGTCCATCATTTACCAGCAGTCCTGGCTTTCTTGGGAGGTACCAGCAGATTGGAAGTCAGCCAACATAACACCCATATATAAGAAGGGACAGAAGGATGATCTGGGGAACTACAGGCCTGTCAGTTTGACTTTGGTACCAGGAAAGCTGATGGAGCAGATCATCCTGGGTTCTATTATGCAGCACATGAAGGACAACCAGGTGATCAGGCCCAGTCAGCATGGGTTTATGAAGAGCAGGTCCTGTTTAACAAACCTGATCTCCTTCTGTGACAGGTGACCCGTTTGTTGGGTGAAGGCAAGACTGTGGATGTTCTCTATCTTGACTTTAGCAAGGCATTTGACACTGTTTCCCACAGCATTCTATTAGAGAAACTGACTGCTCTTGGCTTGGATGGGAATACACTTTCCTGGGTGAAAAACTGGTTAGATGGATGAGTCCAAAGAGCTGTGGTCAGTGGAGTTAAATCCAGTTGGCTGCCATCATGAGTGGTGTCCCCCAGGGCTCAGTACTGGGGCCACTCCTGTTTAACATCTTCAGCAATGATGGGGATGAGGGGATGGAGTGCACCCTTGGTAAATTTGCAGATGGCACCAAGCTAGATGGAAGTGTTGATCTGCTGGAGGGTAGGGAAGCTCTGCAAAGGGATCTAGATAGGCTGGGTGGCTGGGCCAAGGCCAATTCCATGAGTTTCAATAAGGCCAAAGGCCAGGTTCTGCACTTGGGCCACAAGAACCCCCAGCAGCGCTACAGGCTGGAGAGGAGTGGCTGGAGAGCTGCCAGGCAGAGAGGACCTGGGGTGTTGACTGACAGACACCTGAACATGAGCCAGCAGTGTGCCCAGGTGGCCAAGAAGGCCAGTGGCATCCTGGCCTGGATCAGGAATAGTGTGGTCAGCAGGGGCAGGGAGGTGATCATTCCTCTGTACTCAGCTTTGGTGAGGCTGCACCTAGAATAATGTGTCCAGTTTTGGGCCCCTCTCTACAAGAAGGACATTGAGGTGCTGGAGAGGGTACAGAGGTGGCTACAAAGCTAATAAAGAATTTGGAGCATGTCTCTTATGAGGAAAGGCTGAAGGGTCTGGGGCTGTTTAGCCTTGAGAAAAGAAGGCTGAGGGGAGACCTTATTGCCCTCTACAGCTACCTGAAGGGAAGTTGTAGTGAGGCAGGTGTTGGTCTGTTCTCCCTGTTGACAAGTGGCAGACCAAGAGGAAATGGCCTGAAGTTGAACCAGGGGAGGTTCAGGCTGGATATTAGGAAGCATTTCTTTATAGCAAGGGTTGTCAGGCTTTGGAATGGCCTGCCCAGGGAGGTGGTGGGGTCACCATCTCCTGGAGGCATTTCAGAGGTGGTTTGATGTTGTGCTTAGGGACATGGTTTAGTGGTTTTTGATAGGGCTAGGAATAAGGTCGGACTTGGTGATCTTGAAGGTCTCTTCCATCCGGAACTGCTCTATGATTATGTAACTGCAGGGCACGGACAGACACGTTTGTGGACCAGATGGTTACCTGTTTATACACAGCCCTTTTTACCCCATTATCCATCTTTTTTACCATGTTTCTTCCTTCTCAGACCATCTTGATCCCTTACATTTCCCACCTACAGTTCCTCTGTTAAGCATCCCCTTATAAGTCCTGTGCAATCTCCAAATGCTCTTCTCCTCCATCCCATAACAAGTCCCGTGCTCTCGTAGGCTGTACCCTCCTTACACCTGTGAGCTGCTCTGGACACTTTCCATTGCTCGCATGCTGGGTGTCCCCCCTTGTCCCTGGGGCTGAGTCTCTGCTGGGGCAGCCCTGGGAGGGGCTGGGGCTTTTCTCACATAACCTAACAGGCTGGGGGGGGGGGGCAGGCTCTTGCTAGTGTTATTTAAAAAGACAGTTCTTTTCCTTCACCATGACTAAGCTGTGGTACTCAAATTTATTCTTTTGGGGTTAGTCTCTTCCACTCTAGAGTTTAAAAAAGCCCCACAAAAACAAACAAAAGGGACTTTTTATGTGATAAAGACAGGGGTAGAGATTATACAGTCTTCACTGTGGCTTCATATAGCTGAGTTGTATAATCATATTTACGCATTCAGGATTTATATAACCTGGGTACTGACCAATTCCCAGTCAAGAGATGTTTGTCTCTTTACTCTCTCATGTGGTATGAAGTTGTGGGTAACACAGTCCATAGCAATGCTGAGAACTTTTTGTTTTGCTGGAAGGAGCCAGCTGTGCAGCAGGGTGCCAACAGAAGTGCAAAGCAGTCTGTAACCCCTATGCCAGTGGTTTGTGTCGCTGTTCCTCTATGACCCAAAAGTAGGAGGAGTCAAGTTGGGGAATTGTCCTTGTTTGAACCAGGGTAATATGTCATTAATTTATTTTCACGTTTTTGGTCCCTAGGCAAAAGGACCAGATGAAGAAGCGAAATAAAATGAAACTGGTGGATGAGCGGCTCCTGTTCCACGGGACAGATCCATCCCACATTCCTGCTATCTGTGAGCAGAACTTCGACTGGAGGATCTGTGGGACTCATGGGACAATGTATGGAAAAGGTACAAGCGTATGGAAAAGGTAGAAGTGTAGCAGTGTGGGTTCAAAGGCTGTAGCAGCATGGGCTGCAGACCCTCAGCCAGGCTGGTAGGTGGGTGCAAAGTGACTGATTGTCCCTCAACTCCCACACTTCTGCTATTAGGGCACTCTCATCTGTGTGCATCTGCATTGCTGCAGGCAGCATCTGCAGCAATCCCATTTCAGGAGGAGCTAAAAGAACCCCTCTTTGCCTCATGTGCCTGCTGTTCAGCAAAGCTCTTGGACAGGTAGGACTGGGAGATTATTGGTGAATTGTGACTAGAGGCTGCCACTGCTTTAAAATAAGCTGATGTGGAAACTTCTGGCAAGGATGCCTGTAGAGCTACTTGGGGTTGTCAAATAGCTGTCTGCCAAAGCACCGATAACAGATGTTTGTTCCTCATTTGATGTATTGTCTTATCTGTGGCTTTTTCTGGTCTTTAGGAAGCTACTTTGCCAGAGATGCCAGATATTCTCACAACTATTGTTCATCTCGCAGTGGTCGCCACAGCATGTTTGTAGCTCATGTTCTTGTTGGAGACTTTGTTCAGGGAAACCCTGAGTACCTTCGCCCTCCACCCAGAGCCAGCAATTCGAACAGTCTTTATGACAGCTGTGTGGATGACCCAAGGGACCCTTCCATCTTTGTTATCTTTGAGAAGCACCAGATTTATCCTGCCTATATCTTGGAGTACAGCAGCAAGTTCCCATGTGTGATCCTGTAATGAATGGCAGCATCTCCTTTGAATTTACACTGAATAAATTACACTTTAGTACAGCTTTTTTTAATGTTTCTTCAGTTTTATTAGTAGCTTCAGAACATTTTGTAATGTAGCGAACGAACACCAACCCCCTGAAGGATCTGGGGGCATAATTTTTTGGTAGGTGCTATTGTTTTGCCAGCAGAAAGTGCTAAACTTTAGCTTCCACCTTATCTCTGGGATGGAGGTGTACCTGCCATGAGTATTGTCCTCTTTTGAGTTAGAACAGACCTAATTCTGTTCAGTGATTCTACTTTTAGCTGAGTTTCTCCTAAGTGACTGCACTTTCTGAAGTTAATGGCATATATTTGCAGACAGTGTCTGCTTCTAGTAGTGGTAATTCTTGATGTTTATAGTTACTACCAAGGATTGCTATGCAGAAAAGCCCTTGCTTATACTTGTTTCTATAGAAACCAAGATTACGCTAAATCTTATGTACCTTGTTGGGTTGCCATAAAGTAAAAGGCTGCACCTGTGGGGAGGAGTGGACAGGACAGATGTCCCTAAACTGACCAACAAGATATTCCATTCCATATATGTCATATTCAGTATAAAGCTGAGGGATCATAAAATCATAGAATGGTAGGGGTTGGAAGGGACCTCTGGAGATCATAGAGTCCAACCCCCCTGCCAGAGCAGGATCACCCAGGGTGAGCCACACAGGAACAGATCCATGCAGGTCTCCTGGGAAGGAGATTCCACAACCTCTTTAGACAGCCTGTTCCAATGCTCCGTTACCCTCGCAGTAAAGAAGTTTCTCCTCATGTTCAGATGGGGGTCAATCTCTTTTTTTCAACGGTTGACAGCTGAGGACTCTGCCAGTTCTGCCTTCAGTCCTGATCCATGAGTTCCTGAATCCAACTCCTGAATCTGGTTCCCATCTGCTGCTGAGTCCAGACTGGGACTTGCCCAGTGCCTGCTCAGTGATGATGGTGATATAATTGTCATGGGGGCGTGGTGTGTTAGGGCAGGGTTGGGTTCGATATTGGTTTTGTTTGTATTTCATTTTATTGTTTCATTAAAGCTGTTCTAATATTTGAATCTGTAAATCTGTCTCCCTTATTTCTTTCCTTTTTCCCTTTGGGATGTTAGAAGGATTAATAGAGAGCATCTGTCGTTCATCTAGTATCCAGCCCAGCCCAGTGGACACTACACTGATGCAATGACACATACTGCTGCTGAGTATACGATTAACTTGATCCACCGATAAAGTCACTTAGGGACTTGTTATCGTGCTGATATGCCAAAAGGAGACTGGGTGAGGAATGTGGAAGGAGAAAAAGTGAAACTACCTACATCAAGGTGCGGAACAGAGAAATCATGGTCTGCCATTCCAGTAAATTGCAGGAAACTTCCACGTCCTGGAGGCTTTGTAATCACTGCTGGCAATTAACTTTGCTTTGTTTCCTGGTTGCATTGCTGGCAGCTGTTCTCGCCTTGTTCTTCCATGTTGAGTCTGCCTGTCCCCGTGGCACCCTGTCATTGCTCTGTCCCCCCTGGTTTTAGGTCAAGAGAAGTAAGGATATTGCAGCTGCTGAAGCTGAAGCCCCATCTTCAGGTGCCAGGTGCCCCATCAGGTGCCCCCATCAGGTGCCCCATCTTCAGCCCCAAGTGCCAGGTCTGCAGAGCCAGTGCTTACAGTATTGAGTGGTTTTCTGAAGTGAGGGCTTTTTGAAGGGTGGCCACTGGCACGGCCACCCCTCTTACCATGCTGCACACTGAAGTTGGTGGGAGCTGTTTTGAATTGCCCTGCTGCTGCCTGGTGCTTCTCCACGAGATGGAGTAGCATCCCAGAGGTGTGTGCTCTAACTGGGATGGATGGGGGAAAGCTTGGATGATAGACATAGCACTTGAAACTTGTTAGGTGGTGGGATAACATTCTGGATGACTGATAGCTTGGAAGCAAAAAAATAATGGTTTAGTTTGAAACACTCTTGCTGTACTAGATGTTGTAAGTCACCAAAGGAGTCACACGTGGTTTGGTTGTTCATGTGGTGAGTGGAAGGAACCAAGAGTAAAGATGTGTGTAGGATCTCATCAGCTTCCCTAAAGCTTGCTATCTCCAGGCACAGCCAGTGCCCTTAGAAAAAGTCAGAAAGGCAGCTTAGCTGCCATATTTAGTGCACTTCTATGTCCCACCTCTTTTGCAGGAGCCTAAGCCTTTTGCTTATTTGCTATTTTAGTGACCTAATCTTTTCATCCGCAACTGAGCAGAGAGCTTTTCCTGTAAGTCAGAAAGAAAAAGTGAAAGTCGCTTAAATTGACTTTTTTTTCCCTGCAGATATGATAATTTTTAATATAATAAAAAAAAAAAAAAAGGTAAAACAAAAGCAAATGGCAGCAAGTTACCTGCCACATGCCTTTCTCAATAGGGAAGGTCATATACAACAGTTAATTGGTTTCCTGTGCTATCAGTACCCCCGCATTGGAAAACTGCAACTGATTTTGGGGAGCTGTTTGCCTAGGATTTGTCAGTTGTTATAGATCTGCATCCTGTGATTGGCATACACATGAATCTGAGCATTATTTGCACAAATGATAACAAAGTCTATGTTAAGCTGATAATTTTATCATTAGGCGGGATCGTATAGAGATCTTTTTCAGTTTACAGACATGCTGCCTGGCTGTGGCACCTGGTGGATGCTGTGCATGGGCAGCCTTTACCCCACAATAGCCCTCCCCTTGCTGCCTTTGAGCCGCAGGCTTGTGAGGATGGGAAGGGACTGAATAATGACCATTTCCAGCTGTCACTCTGCTTTGCTCCTTTTGCTCCATGGCTTCATCACCTTATTGGATGTTGCATGTGAAGGGCAAGATGGGAGCTGGGAGATGGAAGGTTTGGGAAGAGTTTTGCTATTAGAGAAAATGCTCTGTAGAATGATGCCCTTGTACAAACTACCTTCTCCCCTTCTCAGTCATGATAGAAGAAACCACCCATAGTGTGGGATGAAGCTGTTTATGGCAAGATGGGCTTTGGAGTGTGACAGGCAACCTCTTAAGGGGCAGGAAAAGGCAAGGGAGAGCCTAATGAGTGATTTTTGTTGGTCTGAAAAAGAGGAGACCAGGCAGAGAGGAGAAGATATGCAGAGTTGGGAAGAAAAAATTTTTTCAATAAGTCAGAACTATTTCTGGCTGCAGGGGGAGTTCATACAACTTTCAGCAATTGGACCCAGCTATTATACTGACTAGATCAGGCAGGAGTCCGGTGTACGGACCTATAATGGTGTGCTGTGGTGTAGCTCTATAGGTCTTGTAGGTGTTGGAGTACCAGATCTGAAGCAGAAGTGCTCCTTGAGGAGCCCACATTATTTCAGGGTCACTCTCCGTAACTCTCAGTTTGAGTCACTGCCAAAAGGAGCATCACAGGTGGGTGTTACTGCTCTTCTCCTTGTGCCAGTACCAGTGGCTGTACTGGGCTGGAGAGGATCAGGTGCAGAGCATTCACCTACTTGAAAACTGACTAACCCAAAATATGGTGCTCAGAAAGAAAAGTTCCCAGTTTTACTTGTGCCAACACTGATAAAGAAGTGTGTGTTTGGTTGCTGCAAGATGGCTTTTGACTGGCACAAGATGATATTGAACCTCTAGCTCAAGCAAGGCTTTAATGGTAAAAGATTTGGGAATATTTTTGTCAGTGAGGCACTGAGCGCAGCAACCACTGGTTAAGATGAAAAGCAAATTAATCTGTGAATATTTCTTCATGGGAATCTTGTTCAGTATTACAAATTTGCTGAAACTTCTTCCAGACCTGAGCCTCTTGCTACCTTTGGAGTCCCTGGGTGCCTCCAAAGTCCTGAGCAGAAAGCATTCCTCAGCAGAACCACCCACTTTTAGAGGAGAAATGAACCACCCCCAGCAACACACACACTCAGTGGCAGGCACTAAGTGTCGATATGCTCTGTTGGTTTACATTTTTTTTTATTCCACTCCCCCCCCCCCCCAAAAAAAAAAAAAAAGTTTGAAGAGCTACCTACCCTGTACCTACCCTGTTGAGAAAGGTTTAAATAACATCCGACTCAGATGCATGGGACTGACAGTTTCAGAGTCACTGAGGTGGTGATGAAAAAGACCTGGCCTGAGGAACACAGTGAGTACCCAAACTGAGTTCTGTGGTGTTTGCTGCCTTCCCTGCCAGGCAGGCCAGTGCCAGCTGGGCAGGTCTCACGGTTGGCTTGTCCTGGAGTCTCCACAATTCACCAAGCTCCTTCTGCCCAAGGGTAAGGAGTGATGCTGCCCTCAACATGAGATTAAATGATCAGTTGGTATCTTGGCTAATTACTTCTCCACCTTTAGAATACAGTACCCATCAGGAGGGAGAACATCATCTCTGTGGCCATGGGAGGTTTTCTGGGCATGTGACAGCTGCAGAAGACCAGAGGGACACGGCTTGTGCAAAGGTGTTAGCCCAAGTGATCTTTTCAATGTAGTGCATTTCTAACTGATTTTCTTTTAGGGCTCTTGGGACTTCACAGAATCCCTGGTTTTAATGCTGTTGGTTACATGTTCATACACCTGTTCTAGGCTTTCTACTAGATAACACCTCAGAAAGTTTTTAGGCTTTCTTTTAATTTACTGGGGCCAAATTTGACTTTTCAGCATTTTTAAGAATCCTTTTTAACAATTTTGACAGAATTTACGACAGGATGATTAAACTGTAGAAACTTAATACTTGATTGAATATGCTGAATGGCATGTTATTTTCCAAAACATTTAAACTCCTAAAAATCAACCTGAGCCCCATAACCTGGCACAACCACTATATGAGTGCCAGGTGAAGAAAACACAGATATTGTTCTTGGCATGACATGCCCAGTAATTGCATTATTTAATAAGACTGTTTCTATATAGAGGGAATAACAATTCTGAATCCCAGTGTAGCTGTGGTAATGATGGAGGGCTGGGTTTGGGGGAGGGCAGGGGTTCTCAGTTATGGGCTGCAGGAGACAGATCTGTAGGAATCACTTTTATGGCTCAGGGAACAAATTTTTTCCATTTTCTCCTGTTCTGTTGCTGTCCTGTTTCTTTTGATGAAACTATTGTCATGGTGTGTTGAGTCCTAGGCACTATTCCCCAGAACAACTCAAACTGTCTTTCCAAGATTACTTTTACATCTAGCTTACAAATAGGAGCAATAAGAAAGACTGACCTGGTTCTTACCCATCTGTTCTTAATAAGCTTATATTTTCCTTTCAGATACTTTAGTGCAATGTCACAGGACCCATTAATCAGTGTGCCAATGCTCAACCCATAAATACTTGGGAAGTTTCTACACATGATATCCCCACTGCTGAAGGAAGCTTTGTCTTTACCCATTCTCAAGGAGAAACTTTCTTTCACTGTGTGTTCTCTGAATCATTTTTCTTGGGCTGTATCTTCAGCTTTGGTCTCCTTAATTATATTTATTTTGATACGATTTTCCCTTTACTAAGTCCAAGGGAGATCTTAGAAGTCACATTGGCTTCTAATTTCTTTTACACTTTTCACTCTTGCTTCTTGCAGACTCTTTCTGACTGTATTTTGCAGATAGCCCCTTTCATCTTTGTTTTGCTTTTGAAAGTTCTTGTAAGTTTATGATTTTTTTACCTACACTCTGTGCCATCCATCTCAAGCTGTGACCTGTTCTGTCCTGGAGGCCATCTGACCTTCATTTTTTTGTTCAGCTCAAGCAGTTTCTTCTAAGAGCCTTTTCCACATCCTGTTTCCTCTTCAATTCTCATATGAGCTGATCTCATATATTAATTACACAACCTCTCCTTTCACATAACTTCTTTTAATGAAAGTCCTCACACCTATCATAGTGTCTTTTAAAAATGCCTCCCTTTGTGTGTATTTTTTTGTTGTTGACTTTTTTTTCCACTGAGCAACTCATTTCCTTTACTAACAGAATGCTTTCTCTACATTTCTTTAGTATTGTCTGAGACATGATTAGTTTCACTGCATAAAACTGAGCTACTAACCAAACCTAAAATTTGTCACAGCACTATCAAAAACATGTTTTTCCCCATCAGGACTTCCTCCAGCTGCTGCCATTTCTGTCTAGTCTGAGTAGCTCCATGGTATGACCTGCTCACTGGCTTTTCTTTTCCTTCCCAGATCAAGCTCTGGATTTTTCTTCTCTACATTCCCTCTCTGCATGCTCCCTCAGCTTCTAGTGCTACTTGCTCCTGTTAACACGTGGTGTCTAGGCAGTTTCCTGAATCTGAAACACAGCTAATAGAACTCATAAGTAAGAAAGACAAAAGCTTCATTGCACAGCTGCTGGGAAGGCTGTTTGCAGGACTCCTCTCTGCCTAAATGCTAACAGTTCAGACAAAAATGAACAGACTCCTCTAAGAACTCTGTGAGTTCATGAGGATTGTGAAGGCTGTTGCTCATCGCAGGAGCACAGGAGGCAAATCATCACAGTGGGTAGCATGCAGGACATGGACTTGGTAGCCAGGTGATCTATTCACACATCTTCTGAGGTGTCACAGTTTAGGGTCAGGGTGGCCCCTTAGACCTATAACAGAGGCTCTCTGTTAACCCCCCTCCCTCCCCAAAGGGGAAGAGGAAGGGAATAAGGGAGAAAGACTGAGCGATTAGAAAAGGAAACTAGAACAGCTTTAATGGAAATGAAAATAATAATAATAAAAATGGAATATATACAAATATATACAAAACCAGTATTGAACCCAACCCCCCTGATGGCAATTGCATAACCGTCACCACTGATGCTGTGGAGCAGGCACTGGGGCAGTCCCAGACTGGGCCCCACAGCAGACGGGAGCTGTGTTCAGGAGCTGGATTCTGGTACTGGGTTCAGGAACACACAGACCGGATCGAAGGCAGAATGGACAGAGTCCTCCTTGGGTGCTCCAAGGAAGGAACTGAAAGAGGACCTGAGCCAAGCCAAGCAGAGCTGGAAAAGCCATCCAAGAGGGGAGAAGAGCCAAAGACCCTCAGCTTTATGCTGAATATGATGTATATGGGCTGGAATACCTTGTTGGTCAGGTCAGGGTCACCTTCCTGTCCACTCCATGTGGGTGCAGCCTTTCGCTTTTCTGCACCCCCCAATGTGGCACACAAGACCCAGCAGTGGCCTTGGTCTGCACACCAATCCTTGGTACTGACTCTAACCATGGGGTGTTACCACTGCTAGGATCAGACACTGCCTGTGAGAACAGGCTGCTGACTTCAGACAGTGCAGGTAGTTAGAAGAACTGAGATGAAAAGTAAAATCCCTGAACAGAATTAGTTCTGGTCTCACTCAAATCAGGACACCAGGGAAACTCAGATATTGACTTCTACAGGTGACACTTTGATAACAAACAAATAATACTGTTGCTATCTAACCAGGGCCAGGCATCTGCTCAGTGTATATGCCATGTGCTGGCACACTCAGAGGGCAGAAAATGGCACATCTGGGTTCAGGCACAGACCAAAAAGGAAGCCAAAAACCTTTTGGGATGTGTTCTCTTCCCTGAGGATTTGGAAACCAGACAGTTTTCTGGGCTGTGAAATTATGACAACAGTCCAGGAATTCCTGCTGGGTTTGGGTTTCCCTCTGAAGACTACTGTTAAGCAACTTGCCAGAAGCTGCTCTCCCTCTCTCTGCCCCCTCTCTTTTTTCCCCTTTCATATTTTTTGGAGACAGTTTTGCACTTGTGATCATTCCTGATGCTCACTCTTTTGACAGCATGGAAACCCACTGGTAGCAGGACGTTGTTTGGGTGACAGATATGTGTGAACCAAAAGGATGGGGTGATATTCAAAGAAGAAAAAGAGATTACCTAAATTGTGTGTAGGTATTATTTTAAAGGGCTCACATGCATTTTTGAGGAGTGGGATTGTGACAGCTCAAAATCCAGTTGTGTGATGGGATCAAAAGAGGAGCCATCCGGGAGGACAAGAGGATGTGTTGGAGAGTTCTGCTGCAGTTCATGTGAGAGCAGCACTGGACAAAATGACCTCACAGTGTGAGAATAACACAGAAAAAAAGTGGCCACAGGTAAGGCACTGCATGGCTGTGTTAGCATTTTTTCATATTCGCTTCTATATAAGAATAGCTGAACAGGGATATGCCAAAGTGTGCCAGCCTGGCTCCTGAACCCAGCAGTAGCAGGCTGGATCCCTGGAGAAGAGGATGAGGAGGAGCAGCAGGTAGTGATACATCTCTCGCTGCCATTGATGTGAAGCTCAGGGAATTCCTAAGCCTGAGATAACATGTGTGTTTAATGGCCCTCGATGGATTTTTATTCTCCTGTGGGTTTGTTCAGTCTTTCTTGAACTGATGCAGATTTCTAGTGCCCACATCATGCTGTGGTGGTGGGATGTGGTAGGACCATGCATTTCTTGAATAGCTGCTCTACTTCTGCCTCTCTTTGTGTTTTCTTTGAAGACATGGTCCAGAGAAATATGAGCAGGGAGTGGAACATCTCTCTTATGAAGAAAGGCTGAGAGAGCTGGGTCTCTTCAGCTTGGAGGAGACTGAGGGGTGACCTCATTAATGTTTATAAATGTGTAAAGGGTGAGTGTCAGGACGATGGAGCCAGGCTGTTCTCTGTTATGTCCAATAATAGGACAAGGGGCAACTTGTGCAAGCTGGAACATAGAAGGTTGCATGTAAACACAAGGAGAAACTTTTTCATGGTGAGCGTGACAGAGCACTGGAACAGGCTGCCCAGAGAGATTGTGGAGTCTCCTTTTTCTGGAGACATTCAAAACCTGCCTGCACGCATTCCTGTGTGACCTAATCTAGGTGATCCTGCTCTGGCAGGAGGGTTGAACTAGATGGTCTTTCAAGGTCCCTTCTGACCCCTAAACTTCTGTGATTCTGTGATGCTGAGGACAATAGAAAGTTACCAGTGTGCAAATGAGTCTGGTGAAGGCAGGACCCAGCTGGAGGAGAGGTGTGAGGTGCTCAGTTCTCACATGCCATGTCCCTATCTGATGGTACCAATCCAGCTTTGGGGTTCTGCTGGGGAGAGGGCTGCAGTAGCTTGGAGAAGTGAGGTCCCTGGGTCTGTTCTTGCCACTCCAGCATAGGGATAGGTCTGACTGTCTTCAAGCCCCTGAGAAGGTTTGTTGGCCACTGAAGGCCCTGGCCAGAGTATTGGGATGGCCCCTGGGGTTCTGTGTACTTGCAGCGTGCAGGGGATCATGGGGCACTGAGTTGTGTGTTGCACCATATCTTGGCCACTCTAGCACAAGGTGATGTGATTCAGGTGTCCAGCCACACACATTGTTCTGTTTACTGACTCTCTCCTCCTCCGTCATAAGCACCATGAAGAACAATTTTTCTTTCTGGGCCTCTTGAGGTGAGGCCAGGCAGAATTGGAAGTGTCCTCTCACATGTGAACTGCCTAGGCTTGTAATAGGAGGGCTGAAATATCTGCACTGGCAGGAGGAGGTGAATGCAGAGGTTGGAAGGGGTGAAAACAGAGGTTTCTGATTTCTGTAGCTGCCAGGCACTTACTTGCTTTTTCCTTCCCCCTCTACATCTTTCCTCTTGGTCTGTCACATGCTGGTGCTCACCCATGGTCAAAGTGGAAAACTGCTGGTACTGGCTGGATGACTTTAACCAGCATCAGGGATACAGAGAGGCAATAAGTACCTCTCCCTTCCCTGCCCATATGCTGGCCACACCTTGGGGGCTGTAATTTCTTTTGCCCTTCATAAGCAGTGCCTTTCACATGCCTCGGGTCTTGCTCAGTTCCTCTCTCCACGGTACACATGCATTTTGATGTATTCAGCAGCACATCATAATTCCACTTATATCACTGAGGTCAAGGTCTGAATGCTGTTTAATTCTTGGACAAACCAGAGCCTTTCAAATCTGAACAATTTTTATTCTGTGTGCATGTGTCTGTGAGGAGAGTCCTCAGTCTTTTGGAAATCACAGAATCATTTAGGATGGGAAAGACCCTTGGGATCATCATGTCCAACCATTAACCCTACTCTACAGGTTCACCCCTAGACCATATCCCCCAACACCACATCTAAGCCATGCTTAAACACATCCAGGGATGGTGACTGAACCACCTCCCTGGGAAGCTTATTCCCATATCTCACCATTTTTTCTGTGAAGAATTTTTTCCTACTGTCTAGTCTAAAACCTACCTTGTTTCAGCTTGAGGCCATTCCCTCTGGTTCTGTCACTAATTACCTGAGAGAAGAGACCAGCACCAGTGTCTCTACAATGTCCTTTCAGGTAGTTATAGAGAGTGATGAGGTCTCACCTCAGCCTCCTCTTCCTCAAACTAAACAGGCCCAGCTCCTTCAAATGGTCCTCATATGATCTCTTCTCCAGTCCCTTAACCAGCTTCGTTGCCCTCCTCTGCACCCGCTCCAGCACCTCGAGATCTCTCTTGTAGTGAGGTGCCCAAAACTGGACACAGCACTCGAGGTGAGGCCTCACCAGTGCTGAGTACAGGGGGACAGTCACCTCCCTACTTCTGCTGCTCACACTGTTTCTAATCCAGGCCAGGATGCCGCTGGCCTTCTTTGCCACCTGGGCACACTGATGGCTCATATTCATTCGCCTGTCTATTATAACCCCCAGATCCTTCTCCACGAGACAGCTCTCCAACCACACTTCCCCAAGCCTGTAGCTTTGCATGGAGTTGTTGCGGCCCAAGTGCAGGACCTGGCACTTGGCCTGGTTGAATCTCATACCATTAGCAGTGCCCCAGCAATCCAGTCTATCTAAGACTCTCTGGGGAGCCTCTCTATCCTTATGCAGACCGACACACCTGCCTAACTTGGTGTCATCTGAGAATTTACTGATGATAGACTGTATGTCCTCATCAGGATCATCAATAAAGATGTTAAACAGAAATGGTCACAACACTGAGGCCTGAGGAACGCCACTTGTGACCTGCCACCAGCTGGATTTAATACCATTGGCCAATACTCTCTGGGCCTGTCCGTCCAGCCAGTGCTTCATCCAGCAGATCGTATTCTCATCGAGGTCATGAGCAGCCGCTTTTTGCATAGAAATCATAGAATAGTTTTGGCTGAAACAGACCTTCAAGATCACCAAGTCCGACCTTATTCCTAGCCCTATCAAAAGCCACTAAACCATGTCCCTAAGCACAACATCTAACTGCCTATTAAACACCTCCAGGGATGGTGACTCCACCACCTCCCTGGGCAGCCCATTCCAAAGCCTGACAACCCTTGCTATAAAGAAATGCTTCCTAATATCCAGCCTGAACCTCCCCTGGTTCAACTTCAGGCCATTTCCTCTTGGTCTGCCACTTGTCAACAGGGAGAACAGACCAACTCCCACCTCGCTGCAACTTCCCTTCAGGTAGCTGTAGAGGGCAATAAGGTCTCCCCTCAGCCTTCTTTTCTCAAGGCTAAACAGCCCCAGACCCTTCAGCCTTTCCTCATAAGAGACATGCTCCAAATTCTTTATTAGCTTGGTAGCCACCTCTGTACCCTCTCCTGCACCTCAGTGTCCTTCTTGTAGAGAGGGGCCCAAAACTGGACACAGTATTTGAGGTGCAGCCTCACCAAGCTGAGTACAGAGGAACGATCACCTCCCTGCTCCTGCTGACCACGCTATTCCTGATCCAGGCCAGGGTACCACTGGCCTTCTTGGCCACCTGGGCACACTGCTGGCTCATGTTCAGGTGGCTGTCAGTCAACACCCCCAGGTTCTTCTCTGCCTGGAAGCGCTCCAGCCACTCCTCTCCAGCCTGTAGCGCTGCTGGGGGTTGTTGTGGCCCAAGTGCAGGACCTGGCATTTGGCCTTACTGAAACTCATGGAATTGGCCTTGGCCCAGTGACCCAGCCTATCTAGATCCCTTTGCAGAGCTTCCCTACCCTCCAGCAGATCAACACTTCCACCTAGCTTGGTGCCATCTGCAAATTTACCAAGGGTGCACTCCATCCCCTCATCCCAATCATTGCTGAAGATGTTAAACAGGAGTGGCCCCAGTACTGAGCCCTGAGGGACACCACTCATGACTGGCAGCCAACTGGATTTAACTCCATTGACCACAACTCTTTGGACTCATCCACCTAACCAGTTTTTCACCCAGGAAAGCGTATGCCCATCCAAGCCAAGAGCAGTCAGTTTCTCTAATAGGACACTGTGGAAAACAGTGTCAAATGCCTTGCTAAAGTCAAGATAGAGAACATCCACAGCCTTGCCTTCACCCAACAAACTGGTCACTTGTCACAGAAGGAGATCAGTTTTGTTAAACAGGGCCTGACCTTCATAAACCCATGCTGACTGGGGCTGATCACCTGGTTGTCCTTCATGTGCTGCATAATAGAACCCAGGATAATCTGCTCCATCAGGTTTCCTGGTACCAAAAATCATACTGACAGTCCTGTAGTTCCCCAGGTCATCTTTCTGTCCCTTCTTATTTCCCCGATTTTAATCCAAACCTCCCTATTTAGCCAGGCCAGTCTTCTTTGATGCTGACTTGACTTGCAGCACGTGGGGATGGCCTGCTCCTGCACCTTCAAGACCTCCTTCCTAAAAAATGTCCAGCCTTCCTGGACTCCTACATCCCTCAAAAATTACTCCCAAGAGACTCTATCAAATGCCTGAAACAAGTCAACGGTTGCCCTTCGAAAGTCCAGACTGTCAGTATTGCTGTTTCCGCTCCTAACGTCTCTAAGAACAGAGAACTTAATTTCATGGTCGCTATTCCCTAGACGGCCTCCAACTGCCACATCCTCCACCAGTCCTGCTTGCAAAGAAGAGGTCCAACAGGGCACCTTCCCTGGCCAGGTCACTTACCAACTGTGTGAGGAAGTTGTCCCCTACACATTCTAGGAACCTGCTGGATTGTTCCCCCTCTGCTGTGTTCTATTTCCAGCATATGCCTGGGAAGTTGAAGTCCCCCATAAGAACAACAGCAAGCAACCTTGAGATTTCTCCTAAGAGCTTACAGAATATTTCATCTACCTCTTTGCTCTGGTTGGGAGGTCTATAGCAGACATACAGAGCAATATCAGCTATGCTGACCTCGCCCCTTCACCTGATCCAAACACACTCAACCTTGTCATCACTATACTTAAGTTCTGAACATTCATAACAATCCCTAACATAGAGGGTCACCCCACCACCTCCCCTTCCCTGTCTATCCCTTCTAAAGAGCTTGTAGCCATCAACTGTGGCGCTCCAGTTTCTGTGGTGGCCACTACGTCATAGTTTGCTGTTTCATCATGGCTTCAAGCTCATCCTGTTTGTTGCTCACACTCCATGCATTGGTATAGATGCATTTCAGACGAGCTAATGATCCCAGCACCTTTTTGTGTGTGTGGGTCCCATTTCCTACCAGACACTTCTCAGATACTTCCCTGACTTCTACAACATCAGCAACTGGGCCTGCCTCTTCATTTCTCATTACATGCCTATCCCTTGTCTCCTCTGAGAGGTCAGAGCAAGAGTCCTCATTATCATACCATCCTGTAAGCCCTGGCATGCTTCCCTTGGGCTTACTCATAGCAGGCCCAGTTATAGCCCCTTCCCCCCTTGCTGATAAATGATGGACAGTGGCCTGGTGAGCACCCCTGCCAGGTCTCTCAGCACTCTAGGATGTAACCCATCCGGGCCCATAGATTTATGCATATTGATATTGAGCAGCATGTCATGGACCATCTCCTCCTGAATTGTATGGGGGGCCATTGTGTTCGTGGCCCCTGTCTCTTGGCTTGGTGAAGTGACTTTCCCCAGTGCAAGTGTTTCCATTGCTAAAGGCTGAGGCAAAGGAGGCATTAAGCACCTCAGCCTTCTCCTCGTCTTTTATTAACGTATTTTCTTCTGAATCTAGTAGTTGATGGAGGCCCTCCCTGTCCTACCTTTTATTATTAATGTATTTATAGAAATATTTCTTATTGCTCTTCTCCTCTAAAGCCAGAAATCCTAACAACTCATTGCAGAAGAGAGTGCCAGAACAATACTCCCAATGCTGACAAGGAACAATAGCAGAACATGATCATTTTGAGAGCCATGGTGATGTTCTCCAATCCGATGTGGAAGGGCAGACCTTGTCTGTGCACGCTGTGATGGGATGGAGCAGTGTCCAGCAAACAGCTTCTGGCAGGAGGTCAGGTATAGAGCTGGGCTGCACTGGGAAACTCCAAGTTGTAGACAATTAACCCTGCTTATGAAATAAAATGCTGCTCTGCAGGCCCTTTAAGCTGAAATATTTTTCTGATGGATAATGTGACAACAAAAACATAGGGCTCAGTAATAGGTTGCTAACCATGGAAGTGGTTGGGAATGGTCAACTTCCAAAAGTGAAAACTAATTGCTTGACTCCCTCTTTAAAATGCTTATATACCAATGCCCAGAGCATGGGGAATAAGCAGGAGAAGTTGGAGATCTGAGTTAGGTTGCATGGATATAATATAATCACAATCGCTGAAATGTGATGAGACAGCTCCCATGACTGGAATGTGGTCATGGATAGCTCTGTCCTCTTCAGGAAAGACAGGCCAGCAAGGCAAGGTGGTGGAGTTGCTCTTTATGTGAGAGAGCAACTAGAATGGATTGAGTTCTGTCCAGGGACAGATGAGGAGCGAGTTGGGAGTTTGTGGGCACGACTTAAGGGGCATGATGGCACAGGTGCTACTGTTGTGGGTGTCTGTTACAGGCCACCAGGTCAGGATGAGGAGATTGAGGCCTTCTACAGGCAGCTGATACCAGCCTCACAATTACAGGCCCTGGTTGTCATGGGGGATTTTAACTTCCCTGGTATTTGCTGGAAGGCCTCCTCAGCCATCCGTTCACAGTCCGAGAGGTTCCTTCAGTGCATTGATGATAACTTCCTGATGCAAATGGTGGAGGAGCCAACTAGGAGGGGAGTGCTGCTGGATCTTATTGTCACTAACAAGGTGGGTCTGGTTGAAGCAGTGAAGGTTGAGGGCAGACGTGGTTGCAGTGACCATGAGATGGTGGAGTTCAGGATCTCATGTGGCAGGAACAGAATACCAAGCAGAATCACAACCCTGGACTTCAGTAAGGCCAACTTTGTCCTTTTCAGGCAATTGCCAGGGGAAATCCCATGAGACAGGGTACTAGAAGGTAAAGGGTCCCAAGATAGTTGGATAGCATTCAAGGACCACTTCTTCCAAGCTCAAGATCAGAGCATCCCAACAGGTAGGAAGTCAAGAAAGGGTGCCAGGGGACCTGCATGGTCAAACAGGGAACTGGCTGGGCAAATTCAAGTGGAAGAAGAGAGCCTACAGATCATGGAAGGAGGGGCTGGCCACTTGGGAGGAATATAAGACTGTTGTCAGAGGATGCAGGGAGACAACTAGGAAAGCTAAGGCCTCCTTGGAATTGAACCTTGCAAGAGAGATCAAGGATAACAGAAAGGGCTTCTTCAAATATATTGCAGATAAAACTAACACTAGAGGCAATGTAGGCCCACTGATGAATGAAGTGGGTGCCCTGGTGACAGAGGATAAAAAGAAGGGGGAGATAATGAATGCCTTCTTTGTCTATACTGCTGGAGGCTGTCCTGAGGAGCTCCACACCCCCAAGGCCCCAGAGGAAGTCAGGGTAAAGCAGGAGTTTGCCTCAGTTGATGAGGACTGGGTTAGGGACTAATTAAGCAATCTGGACATCCATAAATTCATGGGTCCTGATGGGTTGCACCGACAGGTGCTGAGGGAGCTGTCAGAAGTCACTGCCAGCCCACTCTCCATCATCTTTGGTAAGTCGTGGGGAACCTGAGAGATTCCTTGAGGACTGGAGGAAAGCAATGTCACTCCAGTCTTCAAAAAGTGCAAGAAGGAGGACCCAGGTAACTATAGACTGGTCAGCCTCACCTCCATCCCTGGAAAGGTGATGGAACAACTTGTCCTTGGTGCTGTCTCTAGGCATATCAAGGATAAGAGGGTCATTAGGGGAAGTCAACATAGCTTCACCAAGGAGAAGTCATGCTTGACCAACCTGATAGCTTTTTATGAGGGTGGGTGGATAGATGATGGTAAAGCAGTGGGTGTGGTCTATTTTGATTTCAGTAAAACATTTGACACAGTCTCCCACAGCATCCTCACAGCTAAACTGAGGAAGTGTGATCTGGATGATCAGGTAGTGAGGTGGACTGTGGACTAGCTGAAGGAAAGAAGCCAGAGAGTTGTGGTCAGCGGGACACAGTCTAGTTGGAGGCCTGTATCTAGGGGTGTCCCTCAAGGGTCGGTACTGGGACCAGTATTATTCAATATATTCATCAATGACTTGGATGAGGGAATAGAGTGCACAGTCAGCAAGTTTGCTGATGACACAAAACTGGGAGTGGCTGACACACCAGCAGGCTGTGCTGCCATTCAGCGAGACCTGGACAGTTTGGAGAGTTGGGCGGGGAGAAATTTAATGAAATGTAACAAGGGCAAGTGTGGAGTCTTGCATCTGGGCAAGAACAACCCCAGGTACCAGTATAAGTTTGGGACTGACCTGTTGGAGAGCATCACAGGGGAAAGGGAGCTGGGGGTCCTGGTGGACAGCAGGATGACCATGAGTCAGCAATGTGCCCTTGTGGCCAAGAAGGCCAATGGCATCCCGGGGTGTATTAGAAGGGGTGTAGCTAGTAGGTTGAGAGGTTCTCCTACCCCTCTATTCTGCCCTGGTGAGGCCACCTCTGGAATATTGTGTCCAGTTCTGGGCCCCTAAGTTCAAGAAGGACAGGGAACTGCTTGAGAGAGTCCAGCACAGAGCCACAAAGATGATTAAGGGACTGGAACAACTCCCTGCTGAGGAAAGGCTGAGGGAGCTGGGTCTCTTTAGCTTGGATAAGAGGAGACTGAGGGGTGACCTCATTAAAGTTTATAAATGCGTAAACAGTGAGTGTCAGGAGGATGGAACCAGGCTCTTCTCAATCTCAACCAATGATAGGTCAAGGGGCAATGGGTGCAAGCTGGAACATAGGAGATATATGAGAAAAAACTTCTTCACAGTGGTGGTAACAGAACACTGGAACGGGCTCCTCAGAGAGGTTGTGGGGTCTCCTTCTCTGGAGGCATTCAAAACCCACCTGGATGCATTCCTATCTGACCTGATTTAGGTGATCTTGCTCTGGTGGGGAGTTTGGACTAGATGATCTTCTGAGGTCCCTTCTAATTCCCAACATTCTGTGATTCTGTGATTCTTCTCCTTTTTCCAGTCCCCAAACCACTGTGTTGCCCACTGTAACATCTACACAGGTGGAGAAGGCATTTCAGGCTGGCCAGAAAGGCACTGTCCAGTTTCAAGTAGGTTCTTGGCAGTATGAGTTCAACTTTGAAGGTGAACTATCCACTTGCTGGGATGTCTAGTGCAGGTGGAATGCGGCTGGTGCTGCAATGCAGCATGTCCTGGGAGAGGGCTTGCAGCCAGGGGGAGAAAAGGGGTGATGAGTTCGTTGTGGATTGTAATCAGTGCTACAGTGTCTTGAAGGGGAGGGTGGGAAGAAGGGGCTCCTCCACTGAGCAGGTACCAGAACACATGAGAGGAAGGATACAGCCCCAGCCTAAGCAGAGGGCAAGAGAAGGGGTGTGAGCTGTGGGGGTGGATTTGGGAGCCCTCTGAGCATGACTGCACTATGGGATGGGGTGCAGGACCCACGCTACGCCGGGTGTCTTGATCTCTAAGGCACGATCACTTCAAGGAAAGAAGTGCTCTTTGAAATGGGGCAAAACCGGGTGAGGATCTGTTCTTCAGCTGTCCGTAGGTCTTCAGATGTGTGCGGTCCTTGTGATAGACACTGAAAATGGAAATGGCACGGAATAAAAGGGAAAAAACCAAACACAAAATGAGGAGTCCTCCAAAACGCGGGTTACCCAGCCTTTCCTGTTTGTGAGCCAGGTGGAGGCGGTTTGCAGGGCACGCTGCGAGACCGCCCCTTTTCTCACTGCCGGCAGCCGCGGTGCCCCAGTGAGCGTCTCCCGCCCTGCGCGCCGGCCTGTTCTCTGACAGCCGCGCGCCCGAGGGGCCTCCGCGTGCCGGCGGGAGTGCGAGCTGCCGGGGCCCGGGGCCGGGCGGGGAGCGGCGGGGAGCCGCAGCCTTCTGCTGCCGGGGCCCTAGGGGGCGGTGCCCGTCCAGCTCTGGGGACCTGCCGGCTGTGTGTGTCCGTGTGCGTCCCGCTCCGGCCGGGCAGCCCGCGGAGGGCCAGCCTGGCTCCGGAGGAGGGCCGGCCGGGCGCGGGGAGCTGCAGGCTGCTGCGGGGCGGGGCGGGGCAGGAGCGGTGAGAGGGAGGTGGGAGAGCTGAGGGTGGCCGTGGTGAGACGCGGGGCTGAGGGGGAACTGGGAGGTCTCGCACGAGTCCAGGGCAGGCATTGGCAGCCCGTAGGAGCTGCTGGGTCCTGTGCTTCGTGAGCCTCTGCACCACAACCAGGTCGGTTTACGCTCCTCAGAGAAGTCAGGGTTGAATGGCTGCTGCTGAGCGCTAAGTGTAGCAGGCTTGACCAACAGCAGAAGAGCCAGAGGAGGATGTGAGAGTCAGGGAGTGCTGCGGAGCACACCGATGGGCTGCAGGCTTACTGCAAATGCTTTGGGGATTGCTAGAAACCCTCTTCATTGCCTAAGGTCATCTTTCTGCACTATCTGTCAATCACTGACGCCCGTTCCACGGGCAGGATGGGAAGCCACTGGTATTGGCTGGATTGGCACAGCCATTGGGCTGAACTTGGGAAGCAGGTGAGCATCTCTCTTTCGTGCCCAGCACCCTATTCCAGTCACTCCCTTCCCGCTGTGAACTCCCTCTCAAGTGTAGTAAAGGCTGTCATGTAGCAGGACAAGAGGTACATCCAGCTTCAGAGCCCATCACTGAATGACGGAGGTGACCGAAGCTCAAGGCAGGCATGTGGTGACTCCCAATATGTTGTCTCCACCTCTAGCAGTTTTTGGTCTGGGTTCTCCTGCATCAGAGTTGATATCTATATCTATCTATATATATATAACCCTGGACGCGTTCTTTTTTCAGAAATTATTTCACCACTTTTTAAATTTGTATGAGCTTTTAGTATCCACAACATCTTGTGGTGAGTGTTCCTACAGCTGAACTGAATGTTGCTGGAAGGAGACTCCCCCTTTCCTTGCTTTGAACTTAGCACTTGCTAGCTTTATTTAGTAAAAGTGATGCAGATATTCTCCCAGTGCTTTCTCGATCACCTCTCACACCTCTGTCATTTGTGCTGGTTTTCCTCAATAGTCCCAGGAAACCCAGCTCTGAAAGCAGGCTGCCTTTACAGGTGGCTGGGAAGTTTGTTGAAAACTCATTTTAATTTGAAAGTTCTGTGTGAGAAGAGTTCACTGTCTGTATTCTTCTGTTGAAAAACAAATGCCTGAAAACCATATGTTTTTCCCATCAAAGCCCTTGGGAGCCATCCCCATCTATAAGCTCACTTGGAAATAACTCTGGAGCCTGGAATTGCAGTTGCTCCTTTCAGGAAGCGTCTGCTCCTCCCACCCAGGGCAGTCAGAGGAAGGTGAAGGGCTGTGGGGAGTGAGGTGGGTGGCACTGTGCAAGGGTGATGAAGGGAAGTGACATGCACAGGTAATCAGACTGCACTGTAGCCACCAGGGATCCTCAGTAGGGCACACAGAGAGAAGAGATGGACAGGAGAGAGACCCTCTGATCTGCAGTGGTGTGGGGACTGGCAAAGACAACAGAGGTCTCCTACCGTAGCTCACAGGTGAGTCCATGACCTGAGTGGTTCATGTCACTGGCTTTTCCCCATGAGTCGCACAGGTGCTAAATCTAACACTGTGAAGTGTGCAACATCACTGCGGCCTGAACCCTGTTGCTAATAAATATCCCCCTCCTTTGTAGCATCCAGAGCAAGGTGCTGCCCCTATAACTTCTGCAGATGTGGAGCTGTGGTTTCAAACTCATCAAAGCACTTTAGAATTTCCATCTGGTTGACAGAAATAGAAGATAGAGCTCAGGTAAAAGATCTGCATGCTTACCTCTTGACTTACTTATGGGGGGAACTAACTGTCATGCAGCTTCTTTTCCAAAAAATCATTGCCAATCCTTTTCTGCTTGGATGTGAGAGCAATGAGGGAACATTTCATGGAGTACAAGCAGCCTCTCTTAGCACGGTAAGAAGGGGAAGGGAGTAAAACATAAAATGGAGGCAGTCAGACTAATCAAAACTGGGGGTGATTCTGGTCTGAACAGAGACACGTTAGAGCAGTGTCTCTGTCTCCTTGGTGTTATATCATGCTGAGCTAAGGCTGTAAATATGGGCACCTTTTTTTATGTACTTGTAATTGGGAAATCAAGGGCTGAAATAAGGCTTCAGGTACGTTGAAGGGAAAGATAGTGATTAATTCATCGCGGATACATACACAGCATAGGAGGTTGTTGCAGGCATTGTAATTTGACTTTCTATGTGCATCCAGTTTACCATGGCGCACAGTGAGCATGGTATGCTGGTGACTCTGCTTTTCCTTGTCTGCGAATATGCCATACATCCAGGGACATCCCAAACAGAGCTCACCCTCTCAAACTGCTGTGGCCATTGCCTTGGGGGAGAGGAAGAGGGAGAAGAAAGGGCAGGAGCACCACAGCTTAAGCTAATTGTGAATGGTCTTTGGGTTTCTATGGTATGTATACACTCGGTGTGAGCATCAAAAGAAATCGTGTGCAGTGATGGTTGCTCATGGTATATCATATTTGAAGGAGGCTGTAGGCTGTGGAAAGCTGCCTTGGTTAAAATGTTTAAAATTCTTATGCCTAGAGGAGGTGGTGTGCAATGCCATAGTGTGTCTTCCAAATCAGTCTGAGGGACCAAGAGGTAGGTAGGTCCTCTTCTCCTGTCTGGGGCTGGAAAGAGAGCATGGTTTCTATGGTGACCTTCAACAGCTGGAAAAAGAGAAAAGTTTGTCTAAGATCTTACAGGGAGAATGAGCTGTAAGCAGGACAGAGAATTAGCACTCAGATCACGGTCAAGCATCATCTCAGTAGCTTCTTCTGGGTTTTATCCTCTCATAGCTCCATTCCATTACTGTGTTCCCCTAAGTGAATGTGCAGAATCTTTATCCTTCCATCTTCCCTAGTGATGAAGCTGAGTCTGAGTCACCCAACACAATCCAAGCACGTCACTGTGTGGGAGCTAGTGAATCTGGTGTTCACCGCAGAGGCTACCAGATTCTTGAGGCGTCTGAATGCAGCAGGCTCTGAGCTTCCTCAGCCTCTGAGGCATTGTCCTTTGCTGAGCTACTGCCCAGTGTGGGCAGTGAAAACTACCAGGTTGTGGCGAGCGGCAGGAATTACCCCGAGCATCTCTGGCAAACAGCAAAACTGTGAGAGTACCTCGGATGGGAAGCTGCATAGAAGGCACTGTGTCACACTGGTGGAAAGCAGAAAAGATATAGCATGAGTAAGGCAAAGTCTAGATCCCTTGAGAAGGGCTCGTCGTTCAGTGAGGCCAGGTTTTGTGATAGAGATCACACTGCTAAAAATGGAACAAAATGTTTGCTGGGTATGACCATGCTTTGACCACCTGGAGTGAGGCACAGTCAAAAAGATGTTCATGAACCTTCCCAAAACTTTCGCTTTTGCCTTGTGCTGTCACCATGAGGTCAGAGAGGAGAGGGTCTCTTTCAACACCACAAGAGGATATAGTGCTGGTCTAAGTCTTGGTGGTTTTGGAGACAATCTAGGCGAAGGAAGAAGAGGTAAAATCAGGTGATGCTGATAATCAGCTCCTCAGGCAGCTGCTACAGCCTGAAATGTCTGCACAGATCCCTTTTTATTGACAGCAAAATGCCTGAAGCAGAAATTGCAGGGAGCAGAGGAGGGGCTGCGTGCAGGAGCAGCACTAGAGAGGCTAATCCCACTCTATTGCACAATGACATCTGCTCTCCTGGGTAGCATTTTCAGATGTCAAAAACCTTCTTTCTCATTTGTACTGCATTTGTCCTTTCTTTCAAGAAACAGTCCAGAGAAATCTAAATCCTCAGACTGTGATAAAAATTTGCAGAAGTTCTAGCAATGCAACAAGTGGCAATAGGAAACAGAACAAGAAAAGGTGTAGGATGCTCTGCTCATTATTTTGCTGCCTGTGGAAAATAATGTCTGTTTCTTGAGTCCTCTCCTGCTTCAGGATGACTCATTTATCTGCTGATGTAGACTTCGTGCAGGTAGGCTGGGTGGTGGGTTTGACTGTGTTGGCAGGCTGTCACTCTGGCAGACATGCTGCAAGGGGACTGAACTGAGGAGAAATCCCAGCAGCCTGGAGACTGCCAGGGCAGTTTCCCACTTTGTGCTGATGAGAAGCTACATGGCTGGGGGTGTTCAAATAAATCTGATGGAGATAGGAAAACTGTACCATAATGGGGCTTCTAGGATGGTGTTTTACATTTTTCTGTCAAGGCAATGGTAACAATGGTGAAGCAGCAGGTCCAGCTCAGGCGTGCATCACCATATAGCCTGGGGAAAGCATGCTTTTGGTTTGCCACACAGCCTGCTAGTGAGCTGGGGAGCTCAGAGAATAAGGCTGATGTCATGATTTGTGAATGCTGTAATCTGAGGAAGGAGGAACAGTGGGCCTGGAAGAGTGGAGACATCAGTTAGGGGAAATCTATGCAGTTTTGTTGAAACAGGGGTGGCTAGAGTCTTGTAGCAGTCAGGAGAAATTAGAGGAAAAGGAAAGAAAGTGAATGTCCTGGTTGGAGCAAAAGGTGGATGTTGATAATCTGACACAGTTTTGGTGAGCTTTTCTTTTTCTGATTCCTCTCCATGTTGAATTGCATGGTCCTGCCACGCAACTCAGGAAAAGGGTAGTTTTAATAACTAATTAGAGTCTCCATGGGTATTGTGTAACCTGTCTGTGCCACTGCACTTTTATTTATTTATTTATTTATTTATAGCTTACTGCCGGAAAGGCCAATGTAGGCTGGTGGGATGGTATGGAGAGGTAATGCAGAGAATGTCTTTGAAGAGCTGTTTGTACTTTCTTTAGACAGGACTAAGTTATGGTATGATTAGGCATCTTTATAAGCATGTAACCAACCAGGGAAGAAAAGTTAACACTTTGATGAAGGCATTAAGAGTGTGACCAGCATGTTGAGAGAGGCTCTCCTTCCCCTCTACTTTGAACTAGTGAGGCCACATCTGGAGTATTGTGTCCAGTTATGCGCTACTTAGTTCATGAGAGGCAAGGAACTACTGGAGAGACTTCACCGGAGGGCTACAAAGATGATTAAGGGACTGAAGCATCTCTCTTGAAGGGAAGGCTGAGAGACCTGGGGCTGTTGAGCCTGGAGAAGACTGAGAGGGGATCTTATCAATGTTTATAAATATCTAAAAGGCAGGTGTCAAGAGGATGCAACCAGTCTCTTTTCGGTGATATCCAGCCGTAGGAGAAGGGGCAGCAGGCACAAACCAGAACATAGGGAATTCCACTTAAACATAAGGAAAAACTTCTTTACTTTGAGGGTGACAGAGCACTGGAACAGGCTGCCCAGAGAAGTTGTGGAGTCTCCTTCTCCGGAGACTTTCAAAACCCACCTGGGATGCATTCCTGTGCAACCTGCTCTAGGCAAACCTGCTTTAGTGGGGGGGAAGGGGGGGGTTGTGGACCAGATGATCCCCAGAGGTCCGTTCCAACACCTATCATTCTGTGACTGTGTGATGCATCTTGCTGCAGAGCATCACCACGACATATGTGAACATTCTCTACTTGCAGCTTGCATTGGTAAGAGAGAAGAGTTTACATAGAAATATAAAGACGGGAGGTTTTCTGAGGCGGTCCCTGAAACATGACCAGGAGACTGTCTAGTGGAAATCCTTTGAGTTTTTTAATTTTAGTCAAACTTGTTTTAAACATGCAAGTAGATGCTGTTCACGTATGTCATGCTTTGTTCAGACTGGGGCTGTTCAGTAATGCCTGAAATAGGATATGAGGTATATATCTGTTCACATCTGCTCACTGCTTTGGGAAAAGTTATAGCCTGTAATGGCTTGCATCAAGCAAGTCTAAAATACAAGCCTGAGTCCAGGAACTGATTTTTTTTCAGTTTTCAGCTTGCAAACATGTCCCTCCAAAATGTACAGCTAAAAGAGGGACAAGCATGGCTGTTCAGAAGAGCTTTGCAGGGGACGAAAGACTGTCCATTCACATCATGGCATTGTATATGTAAATGGCCAGTGCACAAAAATGCTGGTTGATCCATTGTGTTTTTGTTTTGACCTAGATGACAGCTGATGATCTATAGGTTGAGCCTCAGTGCTCCCTATTCACAGTACCGTTTCTGCTTCAGAACTCTGTCACGCTCTAGAATTTCAAATCAAAGTATGCGTGTTAGGGGGACCATCAGCTCATTTAATACTGCTATAATGAAATTTAGGTCTTGTGTACATCAGGCAGGGTGATTATAAACAAAGCTGCTTTGATGACTTCCTACAGAAACATCAGGACTTGTCTATAAAGTTGAGTTACTGCACAAGAAAGATAAGTGTGCACTTGACATATAACAATGATTTCACCTTCTCTTTTCTGTCTGGACATGTATTTTGAAGGCCCAGTTGTCTTTGCACAGGTTTGCTTTAGCTTGCTTAGGACTACAGCTGTTCTCTGGGCAGAGGAAATGTGCTCCACGGAGCAATAGCTCCTTTGTATTACAGACAAGCTGTCAGAGTAGGAGCTTAGAGCACAATGTGACAGGAGTGTGAGTGAGGGAAGGACCATGAATAACCAAGAGAGAGCTCTTAAAAATCCCAGGCCAGGAGATTGCCACCCCAGTGAGTGATGGCTGGGTCCTTTGGGAGGGACTGGGAAGGTGTAACCAAAGGCTCTGCAACACTTTGGTCTGTGTTGCATTAACTTTTTTCCCAGCAAGTAGAAGTCAGCCGTGATGACAGCAAATACAGGGAAACTGAGAACCTATTTCAGCAGACAATGAAGGATTACAGCATCCACAGACTCTGGAGGACTTGGAGCCCAACGCTTTGGCAGCATTTCCAGTTGTTTGTATCCGCTTTACTTCATTCCCCTGGTGGCAGTGGAGCCATTCAGATAATGACTGGGCCCCCATCCCATCCCCCCAGTGTGTGGGTGGTTCCCCCTTGGCAGAAGGCAAACTGCCTCCCTCTCCATACAGCTCCATATCCCAGCCCTCATGGGCTCAGGGGCATTCCTCGGTATTGGACTGCTCCGATTCTCTGATTTATGGTGCAAAAATAACCAAATCCAAAAATGGGAGGTGGGATAACAAAATATCTGTGGCCCTGTGGAATTAGACCTAGGATTTATAAGAAATTTATGTTTTGATTAGGAAAACCCAGCAATTAAAAAAAAAAAAAAAAGACATAATAAAGATGGCTTTTATAAACCCGGAGTTTAGATTTGGGGTGCATACAGATCTTGTTTTGTAATCCTGGCTTTACGTAAGCCATTTTGAAAATTATGAGATTCTATGACCTTTTTTAGGAAAAAAGCAACAAACCCAGGCATTCTAAGCTCAAGTTGTACATCCCTCCCTGTTGGTAGAACAACACAATTTGGGGAAATGTTTTCTTTACTGTTTGGCTTCTCACACCTGCAGTATTCTCATTCAAAATGGAGAAAGCCAGCTTTTTATGTTTTTCATGAAATCTGAGAGGTTGATTAACCACAGGCAGAGTAGTGGGTGGATTGTTTCACCCAGGATATGGGAGACCTACATTCAATCCTATACTTGAACTGAACCTCAAGCTCCCTGTTCTGAGTGCCTATCATTTCACAAATGGAGCACTGGATGGGGCCACTTTGGCTTGAGTGTAGTAACCACAGATGCCAGCCCAGGTCTGAAATTTTCCAGGGAAAAAGCCAGCATCAAACATGAATGTTTGGGGGTGGCACAAGTAAATAAAAAAAAATTTTTTAAAAAATGGTCCCAGTTGGAATTACCATTTTCCACAAATTAAAAAAAAAATAATTAGTCAAAACTTTGCTGGTGGAGTGGGCTCTTTGTTTTGTAGGTGTAATGTATAGAGTTTTGCCCATGTCCTTGTGTCAAACTTGGTCATGACTGACCAAAGCAGATTTGATTTAAAGACCTGTCACAGGATGGATGTAACTGATTAAATGAATTTTACTTCTTTGATAGAGGAACTGAAAATGTTTCAACACATCTAAACAAGTGACTGCTGCAGTTCTTCTCTGAGAACAGATATATTGAATTTCTAGAAAATGTGGTCTGCTTATTGACCAGTGTTTTATCAGAAAAACTGAGATATGAGACCAAGACTTAAAGTGTTAATTTGACTGAGAATTAGAGTTCATCACTTCAGAGGGACCATGAGAGAGCACTGTTTGGCATGTGATCTGTTGTCTTTAACCCTATTTGCTATATATATCAGAAACTCAGTTTTCTTGCTTTGGTTCTCTCTCATCAAGACAGTGGTATATTTCAGAAATAACTCCTATTGTACCAGCAAAGTTTCTTTTAAAAATATCTTAAGTGCAGTGGGATTTTTTGCATTTGTGATGACACAGGGATTCCTCAGCTCCAGCTCAAAGTTCCCTTGTTTGTTGTTCTGGTTTTGCAGGGAAGAAAGTCTAAGATCCTTAGGATGAAGGGCAGTGAAAGAAAAAGCATAACTGGGAAAGACTACCTGACACACGTTAGTTATCTTGGCCTTCCTCATACTGATATGAATGGAAAAGGAGAAAATTCTTTTTTAAAGGCCAGCTAAGGATCAAGCCCCGTCTTCAGCCACATCATCAGTTCCAGCCGTCTAGCTCAGTATTTCAGTGTCAGGCCATAGTCTGCTGAGATCAGATCTAACACCACAAAAGGAAGAGATTGGTTTTCTTTTTTGCCAGCCACATACCCTCTTTCTCTGTAAAGACTGTAACAAAGGCAATGCTGGACAGAGAGTAGCTGTGTGCACTGGCACACCTGCCTTCTCATGGCATGAGGAAACCGCCACCAGCCAGATGATTTCAGGTGGAAGGCTTTGTCCTGACAAGTGAGAAAGCAAGGCTTGAGTCAAAGAAAAAGGGTCTTACCTCAGCTTCTTTGCCTCTTCTGACTTTGAACACTACTGCCTCTGGTTTGGCCGTGCAGATTTACTGAGGAAATCAAGGCAATGATCCAGTGTGTGTTGTGTGTCTGTTTCTTCATGTGCTGGGACACAGGTCAAATGGCTATGCCATTTTTTTTTTTATTCCATCTTCCATATTATTTTGGATCTGTCTGGGACTTGGGTGGAGAAGGCAGCTGATCCGTAAACATAAGAAATCCTTGTGCATGGGTGTATATGCATGTGCTAAACCTCTGATATGTTTCTCTGTAGGCAGAAGGAGCACACGGAAAAGAGAACCCCAGAGCAGGAGGTGGATGAGTGGTTCATGTTCCACAGGATGAGTCTATTTCACATGCTTGCTATCTGTGAGCAGAATTTTGCCTGGGGGGATTTGTGGGACTCATGGGGCCATGTATGGAAAAGGCGCAAGTACACGAGCTGGATCTACATCAAAATTCTTGGGGTGTTTCCAGAGTGCAAGGAAGAGCACAACACAAGCTGTGCTTCCTACTCTCTGGGTCTGATTCTACATCCTTACACCTTTTGTAACCAGTAAAGCAACAACAAAAAGTGGTGAAAGCCAGCAAATCAGCCCCATCTGTTGATGCTTTAAAATAAACTCATGTGGAAGCACCTGGCAAGGATATGTTTGGAGTTACCTGGGGTAGGAAAGAGAAGAAGGTGCTTGTTGAGGAGTTGGCTGCTAAAGTGCCAATAGCAAATGTTTGTTACTTTGGTTAATGTATTTTCTTACCCATGGCTTTTTCTGGTCCCTAGGAAGCTGCTTTGCCACAGATGCGTTACTCTCATCAATACTGTCCATCCAGCACAGACCACCACAGCATGTTTGCAGCTCAAATTCCTGTTGGAAACTTTGTTCAGGAAAACCAAGGCTGCATTTGCCCTCCAACCAGACCTGCGATTTCAAAAAGACTCTTGGACAGCTGTGTAGATAATTGAAAAAGTCCCTTCCATCTCTGTCATCTTTGAGAAGCTCAAGATCTACCAGCCTGTGTCTTGGAGTATACACATTCACCCTTGTACAGATGATGGCAGAGGTAACAATATCTTGTCTGAAAATAATACTTTACGGATTGAATTTTTTGAACTCTATGTTGCATGTAAGAACCTCATAGCTAATGTTCAGCTATACTGCAGCTCTGTTTCAGTTACAGGAGTGAAACTACCAGTATGGTAACTGATGGAATGACTAGGTCCTCTAGGAGAGTTGTTTTCCTCCTAAACAGGCTGGTGGCAGTTAAATCATCATAAATAATATAACCATTACAATGTGATGATGATTTGGATGCAAGTGCAATGTAGATTTAAATGGGTATTATGATTAATTTATAAAACTAATTGCTTCCATGTAAAATATGGTATATAAGTAGATGTTGTTCAGGACATACTTGTGGAAATTAATGGAGAAAATGGGGGAAATGGAGTATAAAAAGCATGTTTGAGGGGTGACTCTTTGGAGTTGTTTTTCCATGGAGTGAAGATCATCAGCATCTTGTCAGTGTAAGAAAAGTAGACAATGGGCTCTGAGCTGTTTTTGTCCTGTGGTTTGGCTGCTTTGAGTTTTGTGGCAAGAAAAGGCTTTTAGATCATATCCTAAAGGACTGTTACATCATGTTCCCTAATTTCTCTTCTGGTCCCGTCTGATTATCTTGCAATAAGAGTCCAAACAGCTCCAATTCAGACAGAAAAAGAAAATATTCCTGGATAACAAAGAAGCAAACCACTCATTGGTCGTCTTCAGTCTTCCTTGAGCGTTGATCATGTGCTGAAGCCAAGTAGACAACACATTGAACATCTAGTAAAGTGACCCATTTTCACATAACCCCTTTGAGAGAATGGGTAGATGCCACAGGCTATACTGCAGTCTAGTCATACCACAAATCAAAACAACAGTAATTTCCTGCTCTTCTAGAAAGAGCTAAGTTGTTATTTTGAGCTGTCTGTGCCCTCCTGGGCTGCAGGCTGGGCTGGGATCTCATTTTAAGGGGATTACACAACCTCCCTCCAAAAACTTGAAGGACAAGTGTGAAAAGTTCCTTGGATTCACACTAGGATATTGTAATGGATTTCTACTGGGTGTTGCCACATAGGTCTGTAGCAGCCTCCTGTCTGCATCACGCTCCCCTGCTGAGGGCAGCTCCAGCACAGTTGAATGCTAAACTGGAGCTGGACTGGGAGCAGAGTGATGGTATCATTGCAGGCAGCTGTTGCTCAGTTTTTACTCTTGGTGAGGGAAGAGCAAACTCTCCTGTGCTTTTCTGAGGATCGTCTAGAAGTAGCTCCCTAGAACTCTGGCCTGTCACTGGTCCATACACTCAGGTATCCCCTGTGAGCAGCCCTGGCCTCTGTGGGTCTAGGAGCACTTCAGTGGGCCCATAAAGGGGTCAGGGCACCATGGTTGCTTTGAGTCCTCTCATCTTTGATGGGGATGTTGTCTCCTACCCTTTTACAGAGTTGAGTTTAGGGCCATAACATTGGAAACACCTGAGTGCTGGTGGCCTCAGCCCAGCTGGCTGCTGAGAAACACTGTGGTGAGGAGTCCTGCAGCCTCTGTTGGTGGGAAACCCTGGGGATATAGGAGACTGATGTTATAAAACAACTCTAGATCCTCATAACTAATGCTGGGGATGTGGTTTGCTTTGTTCCCTGATTGCCTCACTGTCAGGACTTCTCACCTTACTTTTCTATGTCAACTTTGCCCATCCCTGTGACACCCTGTCCTTGCTCTGTCCCCACTGGTTTTAGGTCAAGAGAAGCAAGGATATTGCAGCTACTGAAGTTAGAACCCCAGTGCACTGAGATAGAACCAGCAGAGAACTCTGTGGTGAGCTGAATAACAGCGCACTAGAGCATTGTGAGGAGTGGCTGCTGGCACAGCTGCCCCCCTTCTTATGCTGCACACTGAAGCTAGTGGGGGCTGCTTTGAACTGTGGCCAGGCTGCTGCCTGGCACTTCTGTGGGCAATTGAGAAGTGCCTCAGCAGTGTGTGCTCTGACTGGGATGGATGGGGGATTGTTGTGCTATCTCAGCTTTCAGCTGATGTCCATAGGAAATCCCCTATGTAAATTGGCCCCTGGGCTGAACTGTTGCATTTGGTTTATTTCTGCTTTCTCACTCTTCTGGGTAACTGAAGAGTTTCTGAAGGGTTTTCTTAAGCAATCTAGTGAGCTAATCAGGAGCTTTGTGGGCCTAGTGGATGTAGATCTTGCTAACTGTGGCTAAGCACAGGGCTTTTGGTGAAAGCAGGAGGTAAAGGATGAATTGGAAGGGATGAGATTTACTAGGCAACACTTGCAGTTGATGATAAGACTGTTCTTTTAACTCTCTCCAATAATCAGCATATCAAATACAAGTCTGTTCTTGCTCCCCTAAAACACCTGTCCTTCTAGATGTTGTTGGGGTTGGCTGGGATGTAGGTGCTTTTTGTTGCAAGTTTAACAAACCTCATATTCCTACCCCTAAAATGTTCCTGCCTGTTTGGATAGTGCACATTTCACCTCTGAATAACAATCTGAAGACCCTATTTTACTGAATCACTAGTTTCCAATTCAGGGCTGGAGGTGCATGCGTGGGTGTCTGAGCTGAACTCTTGCCATTGCAGTGTGAAAATATTTCCTCCATGATACAGAATAGTCTCAAAGGTTTCAAATTATCTGCTTTCTGTGATTGACTGCACACATCCACAGGAATCTGCTGCTCTGTGTTTTATGGAAGCCACGTTTCAGATTCCCAGTTTAACAAAACAGCTCTGCATCTACAGGCTTGTAACAGAGCAAACACTGTTAGTTAACTCTCACACAGTCAAACAGCTCATTTCCTTCCTGCTCAATTGTTAAACCTTGTAGCTAAAAATCCATCCACATCATTTCATGTTTTGTTGAAGGTGAGGAGGGAGATGACTATAATTTCACAAAATGTTTTGCTTAAAACTGTTTATATTTTTGAATGCTTTAGGATTTCTTTTCTAACAAAGTGCTGGAGAACTGAAAGTCGTATCTTGCTGTTTGCTGTGCACCTTCCTCACTCTCCAGCAAGCTTTCACATGACAGGTACCACACCTTTAGAGGACACTGTCCCTTCACATGCTCAAGTCCAAAAGAGCACTATTATAACTTTGCTCATATTTTGATTCATTTATTGTATGATAAGGGGAAACAGTATCTTTTGTCCATTGATGTGCAGAAGGAAATGAAGGAGATGGACTCTGACTGGTACCAAGGAATAGCTACTGGCCATAGATGGCACAGCTGGCTACAGTGTATTTACTGGAAGAGGATTTGGTGTCTGCCAAGTAGATAAGCTATTGTTTAGCCATGGGAAAGCCCCATGAGGGCTAAATAAGTAAATAATTACTTATTTACTCACCCCAAAAATAAACTCACCGTGTCCCTGTACAGTGAGATGGGATGAGAATGATAAGTGTAGCTGTTTTCACTGCAGGGCATTTATAACTCTCATGGGAAATAATGACTTTTGGTTCCTGCAGGTCTAGATAAGGTTCATAGGAAATGCTCCTGTTTAGTGTTGGTACTGATATAGTGTTCTGGCTGTAGGAAGCAGTGGTTAGTTAGTGCTGAATCAGAAGACGATTGTAGAAGGGCTGCTGGCAGTCATGTCATTCTCTTGTGTGTCAATGTCTGCTCTCTCTGCTTGGACCAAGCTTTCCCATTTGTATTAACTCTTGGGATGAGATTGTCCAAGGGGTTGGTTTCTTGCACAAAACTGCGCAGTGTGGCTTCTAACACGCTCACAGAACAAATAGCAACTCTAACATATTTTTTCCTTAGAAATTGGCTTATTACGATGGGATAGGAGGATTTTCTCTCTGAGTGAAAAGTGTTTGAAGGAAATGCTGCTGAGAGGCATGTTAAGAACTGGCTACTACATCAATGTGAAGGACAGGATGATAGCTTTTCCCTGGAAAAGGATCAGGTCTCTGTGCAGGTGACTCTCAGATGTCGCATGGAAAGGAGGGGCAGGATTATTTAAGGAAGGATGAAACCAAAAGTTCATTTGGGTTTTGAGTTAGGAACCTGAGGAGGATCTGGGCCTGAGTGCAAGGCTAGGGCTGCAGCTCTGCTCAGGTACTGGTTCAGAGAGACAAACCGTACACACTAAGGAAAGCCATGTTCCTGGGGGTTGAAGAGTGCTCATGGCAGGAAATGTGGCAGAGTTCTTTTTTTTCCTAATCAGTAACTCACATAATGAATTTCTTGACTATGCTCTCTCCCCAGCCTTACAAGGTTCCATTAGCTTATGCAGAGCAGTACAGCTCCCTTAGGTGGGATGCCAGTCTGCTCGTCTGCAGGCATTTGATGGCTCGAAAATGAGGGAAAGATTGTTTTGCAACTGATTATTAAGCACTAGATCTGGTTTTATAACTGTTTTGATGACAGCAGACCGCTTTATTGCAGTTATATCCCTTCTTTCATTGTAATTTGTGCCTTGTCTTTGGCCTCAAAACAGCAGAAGTCAGTGCCAACCCAAGCGATGTGAGCACCCACTGCCTTCCAGTCAGGTCACACACCCAGCAGCTCAGCTTACCCCTGTTGCCTTAAACACTGCTGACAATGGTTTAAGCTACAAAGCCCAACATTTTCAGCCTACTCCTAGCTATGGGAAGAATCATTGCAGACAGACCATCACAGGCCCCTGTAAATCAGAAGAACTCTGTCTTTTACAAACTGCTACACAAAGCGTTAACCTCCAATGTAGACAACTGTCAGATCATTTAGGACCTTCAAATCCTAAGGCTGGGAAAAAAGCTATTGGCATGATGACCAGGAAAGGCTTATGTCAATACCTAAACACCATCTCCCAAGTCTGTTCAGTCCCAGTGATGTAAATGCAGCACATTCACATCCTCAGATGAGAAAAACGTGATTCAGGGACAGTCAGTAATGGCCAAATGTCAGTGAAGAGGAAGATCTTCATGAGGGAAACTAAGGCTGGATCCCAAAGCTGTGGGCGCAGATGCACTTCCCCAGTCAGAGAAGCAGCAGTAAATGCCACCACCTTCCTCTGGATGGTGGCAGCAGGACCTGGGCCAGGGTGCCAGAGGAGAAGAAAGCAGGGGCCACAGGTCACCCATGAAGGCAGGACTTTGTGGGTAGCTGACAGTTCTTTGATGACAATCCTGCATTTGCCTCTGCAGCTGTGGTGTCACAAGGAGGGTCCAGGTGACTGCAAGGCTCGAGCTTGGCACATTTATAGGGAGAGACACTAATAATATCCTTGACTGCTGCTCTCTGTGAGAAAAACAAAAGTGCTTGGAGATGGCTGTATGCTTCGACCAGAACAGGAGTTAAATTTGTGGCTACTAAAATGGTCAAGGAGAGTTCAGATGCTGCCCCCAGGAGCAGAGGCTGATGAGCTAGCATGGCAGACTTCTTGCAGTGCCCAGGCTGCCAGCTGGGTAGGTAAAGGATGTTGTGAAATGTATGGACAACACAACCAAAACTGGATGATGGTTTTATTAATTAGGCATAAAATGGCAGAAGGCCTGATTTTCAGCATTAAACAAATTTTTGTTTTAAAGAAAAACCTTTGGGACAGTGGCTGCAGGATATCCTGACCATATGCCACCTGCACATCCAGAGCTGGGATTGTGCCATGGGTCTCATATTGTAGTGTCACTTCTCTGTCAACAAGTATACCTTGGGAGTTCAAAAAATACCTTAAAACAATTTAAATTCCCTTTCAAAACCTTATGGGGGAATAAAAAAAGGTACATAAGGAACCAGAAAGCAAGGTAGGAGGAGGAAAAAAACCCAGGGGTTTTCCCATAGATTTCAGAATTCACTTTTCATTCTTCAAATTGTCTTAATTTCTTTTTGTAAAACATACCTCAAACTAAAGCCACACAATCAACAAATCTCCAATCATCTGCTACAATGAGGAGGCAGCCAGAGCAAGCTTTAGGTAAGTTGTTAATATCCTTTTCTAATTTAATTGTGATTCATTATCAAATCTCTGATGCTTAAAACAGAATTTACATCTCCACTCCTTCTTTTTGTCTTAGAGGGAGTTAAGCATTCAGGGTGAAATTAAGCTCCACTGATTGAGTTTTGTACTTCGCATCAAAACAGCATTCAAATCCATGAACATTATACAGGAAGGAGCAACACTAAAGCCCCTCAAAATTGCCAGCAGGTTAGAAAGCTGACTCAAATGTTGGATTTGTGACAGAAAGCTGACTCAGGTGAAATTACTAAATGTCAAAGTCTTTGTCAGGATGCCATTTGCGTGAACAATATCAATTAGATGCTACCTTGTGTGCATTACTCAACTTCTCATTTGCCAGTACTAAAATACAGGTGTTGAGATGGCCACCACTGGTACTACCAGTGCAGAAGGTTCTTTGAAGATAAAGACAGGGCCTGCAAAATTTAAATTAAACAGCAACAGGTTTTAGATTTTAAATAACCCTTCTTAGATTTCAGGAAACCAGAAATCAAGTTTTTTAAACCCTAAATTGAAAAGAAAAAAGTTTTCTTGAATCAGACAGAAGCATTTATTTGCATCATGCCTTGACACTTGGTATTTTCATCTGGTCCCTTTCAAAGGTTCTTGGAGACAGTAGCTATCTGAATGTGGGCAGGACTCTGAGGACCAAGGTACATGAAGCACGTTCATTAATATGTCATTGTGGCTGTTTTAGACAAGTTCGCTTTGCCATCAGATGACTGTTTCCCAAGTGGACCTATTGTAATAAGAGGATGAAACACCACCTATTTCTCATGAGATGCAGGGACTATAAAGACAAGCACCTAAGATAAGTTAAGCAAGATAATTTAAATGTCAGTATTTAGACTCTGGAAAATGAATCTCCTTCAAGTGCACCAGGCTCCTTCACAACATCAAATATACCAAAGCAATTTAGTACTTTGAAGTGAACCCTCAGTCTCTACTGTTGTTCAGATCAGTTCATTGTTCAAAAATCTTTAAATGTTCCCTGGAGCAGAGGCTGGGATTCAATTGCCCATTGTACAGGAAGAAGTGCAGAGTCTATATAAGTCTCAAATCCCTTTACTGTACCTGGGATCTAACTATGCATAGTTTTCTTTGGTGCATACAGTTAATTTTCTTTCTTCTCCCATTGGTTCCAATAAACCTCTCTGTTCTTAGTGTGAATTTCCTCTGTACCTTGTTTCTTGTATAGGTTAAAAATACGTCGTCTTTACACAACTTTTACTACCTCAGTGTTATCAGAAGGAAAAGGAAGGATATTTAAACACAGTGATTCTGTTTTTTTTTTCAAATGGCATTTGAACATATTGCAAAAATACTGCAATTTATTAAATTAACTATGAATTAGTTCTAAACAAGTTTTTTTTTTAATAAATTCTGCAACTACTGTAGTTTCATAGCAGCATACATAAACATGTGAAATTCTTTAACCCTGACAGGACAAAATACCTTTTAGCTGAAGAAATTGATCATTCAGTTCTTGGATTTTTTTTCTATTCTTGTAACCAAGTGTTTAACAACATGCAGACCTTAATAAATGTCAACCTCACACATCTGTCCTTAAATAGCAGCAATTCCATCTGTAAATACAATTGTTTCTGTTCCCCTGCATTGGGCTGTGAGTTCACAATGCCCAGGCTGGGCGAGCAGATGACAGCACACAGAAAGACTCCTATTTCTTGAGACTGAGGATTACCATCTGGTTTTCTGCTCCTACTACAAACTGAGCCCTCATAATAGCAGAGGGGGGTGTGCGCTCAAAACACTGAAACAACACAATGTCCTTTCTCCAGCTGAGCAGGTCTTTTCATATATTTTTTTAACAGTATCTTAAAAATACTCAATTTCTTTTAAGAGAATGTATGTTCTTTGCCTAGTTAATTGCTCTTATTTTGCAAAGTTGAGAACAAGTCCTATGGCTTAGGTCACAGTCATCTGGATCTTATTTACTAGTGCTCCTGCAAATGAATCACTGAGTGCCCCCTTACTGAATGAATTACTGAGAATTCCCAGTTCACTATACATTTACTGAGCTGATGGCTATGTTTGCTTTGGATTTCTCAAGGTGGGCAAGCCTCCCAAAAGTGATACCGATGACCGGAATTCTTCTGTATGCTATTGAAATGGTGCTCTGGACACTCTACCTGCCATCTGTTTCAGCTGCTTAGCTTTTAGCCAAAAGAAACCTGAGCATTTTTGATGTGCAGTTTCATTAGTGAAAAATGATATTTACTGGCATTTTACGTTTCTATGTGAATGAGCCTGAGTGTGAATACATGATAACTTAAGATAAATCTTGAGATAAGGGGATAAGACAAAGCACAGAGTGTAACTTATTTGCTTTAAGCCTAGACGGGATGAACAATAGCCTAATGTGAGTAAAGGGACTGACATTTACTTAGCCTGGTTTTGGAAATGGTAAGTTTCTGCTTACAGCTTGGGATTGTGAAAGGTGTGTTTTCCACCCAAGGTCCTCCCTTTGCTCCTTCATCTTTCCCGGAGAATGCTGAGAGAAGAAATTTGCATTTGTAACTGTGGAATGGCTCTTGAAATGCAGCCACATCAGCTAATTTTCTTGGTCAGAGGCTGAGACAGATCCATGCCTCCCTTTCACAGTGAAGCAGGACCTCTGTTTGCCACCGTACCTGTTCATAGCAGTCTGGTGGTAGTAACAGGTTTCCTGGAGAAAGCTCAGTGGTGCCAGCAAGGCTGTCCAGGTGAAACCAAGGCTGCCCACCTGTGAGGATGTGATGGCTGATGGACCTTGACTCTCATGTCTGCCAAGAACAGCGAATGCAACAGCCACATTATGGGAGATCTCTGGGACAGAATTTAATGTGGAAAATAAAAAAGACTGAGCCACTGTCAGACAACCCTCTGCCTTGCTTTAGGAACACTTCAAGGGAAACTCCCTAGCTGCGAGGGTCAGTTGTACATTAGCCCTTCCCCAGATTACCTTCCTAGGAAATGTGCCCCAAATGCTTCCCGCTGGACCCCAGGGCTGTTCTCACTGCCTGCGGGCAAGCAGGTTCTCCGACTAGGGAGCTGTTTTCATGGAATAGCTGAGGAAGGCTGGTTGTTCCTATACATTGTTGTATGGTCTGTACCCCTGGTGTGTGTATCAGCAGCCAGAAAACACTCCCCACGGTCCTTCCTTCTGTACAAGTCACTCACTGTCTGCCCAGCCTCTCTGCAGGCAGAGGTTTGTATCTTGGAAACAGAAGAGAGCACACCAATTTTTTGCAATTATTGTTGCCTGGTTTGTCTTACTCTTCTTTTTCTGCGAGACACACTTGCAGAAGAAGAGGAGTAAGACAAACCAGACAGAAATAATTGCAAAATAGCCCTGCTCTGAAGTCAGGCAAACTGCCAGAGAGCTCTTATTAAAAAAAAAAAAAAAAAAGGGGGGGGGGGGGGGGGGAGGAAAAAAAAAGTGCTGGTGATTCAGCTCTACCGCATAAACAGCTTCCTTACTAAGACAGAATCAGTGCATACAGGCACATGCTGCTTTTTCTCAGCAGACTTTAGAAATCAAATGCGTGCCACCCATTCAGTGTTGTGACCCTGCCCAGCAGCACCACCAAATAGTGCAAGCTTGAAATATGGCGCTGTGGGAGATCTGGTTTGGGTCATTAATTCAACTTCCCAGGTTCTGTCCTCCCATGCAGGATGAAAGGAAATGTTATCAGAAGGTGGTGCCTGCTAGAGCACAGGGTGCCCTCTGGCCAGCAGGACCTTGTCTCCACCAAACAGCTCCACACCCTCCAAACAGAAAACTCAATGTTCTGTATTCTTATGGCTTGGAACAGGCAAATATTTCATCGTGAGTTGTACATTTCTAAACTGATCTGTCTTGCACAACATCACTATGCATTCAGGCAGTTCACTCTAATTATAACATTTTGCATCTGCTTCTATTAAGGCGCTGAAGTTTCTAGTATGTTTTCTTGAGTTTTATTTTTAAACAAATTGTTTTGGTGTCTGGCTGTCAACAGCTGTACTCTTTATTTTACGCATTTTATACACAATCATTTTCTGCAGTGTGTCCTGATACTGCAGCTCAGCTTCAAACTTGAACTCAAAGAAATCCTTTGAGAGGCTGTTAATCAGGCTTGTAGGTCATCTGCAATTTCATTTTTTTTTCCCCCAAACTCATGGATTTGTTCTCAAATAACACAATTTAAGCCCTCACAAAAGCATGGCAACTATTAGGGGATCTTCTAAGAGGTTTTCTCAGTGTGCCCAAGAGCCCTCCAGCCTCAGCCAGAATCAAGCTGGTACGTGTGGGTGAGATGTTTGACTCCTTGGAGTCAGCTAGTATCACCCAATCCATCATTCACCCCAGCAGCAGCAGAGCCTGCCAGTTCCGGGTGATGCTCTGGATACCCTTGTTAACGAATAACCTCACCCAGTGTCAGGCTTGACATTGTCAGTAGCTCAAAGTAGAGAACATAAACAATGGGGTGGATTGGAGTTAAAAATCACCAGGCAGTGATTGGAGTGCAGGGTTTGGCATTTGATCAGTTCTTGACACAGTGTGAAAACCCAAACAAGTAGTTTATTTGGAGTAAAATAATGAAAGACCAAAGAATAGACAGAGTATGAGTACAGTACTTAAAAAATTTGTTTTCTTTATAAGTTTATTTTATAATTCCAAATTAAATGTGTTTTCTATTAAATGTTTCAGTCGTTTTTAAAAATAAGTGTCAGAATCTAAAGGTCAGTGTTGCCTAATATATCTCCGTGACAATATCTATTGAAAACAGTCTACTGCAAATTTTCTGATATTAATGTTCATAGAGAGCATCCTGGTTTCTTTCGTTCTGTGGATCATCATCACATTTTATTAAGCATGATTTTGTTGTTTCTAGTGGATTTTTTCCTTTCTAAGTTGTGCCAATAATGATTTAAGATGGTGCTACACCGCATTGTACATTGCCACAAACCTGAGCTGGCTGGCATACGTTAACAGTGATGTGCAGTAACTCGGGTATTAAATATATGAGGATGCTTGTATGCTCCATCATTCTTCTGTTGGTATTTAACAACATTCAAGACAGCAGTTAAATACTTAGATATATGTTAAAATTTGCTTGGTATTATCTTCCTGAAAAAAATACCTGGGGAGTATCTGTTTGCTCAAAACTTGGAGATCTAAATATCTGAGGTGGAAAAATTGAAGTTTGTGCATCTGAAACACTGAAGTTCTCTGACTTTGCTATGTGTGACAGCATTACTGCTGACAATAACAGTTGTTTGCCAGTAGCCAGCATTCTAAGCATTAAGGCATAAGCAAACCACCAGTATTGTATACTGTATTTAATAATTTTCAGTTCCAAACAGGACACAGGCACCTCAATTTTAAGATTTAGAATCAGCAAAGTATGGTTTTGAGACTGAAAAACAACAAAGGTTGTCATATATAGGTGGGATTCCATGTTTTTCATGACTGTGTGACCACCCTGTCTCCAGAGGGTGTTGTGTCAGGAGGGATGTGACAGTGCATGTCTCTGGGACAGTGAGGGTTAAGCTGAGTAGACTGCCACTCTGAACAAGGGATCGATTCATGTGTTTTCTTCCTTGAAGGGAGTCAGAGAAAGAAACATAAGTAAAATATTCAAAAGCTGTTGTGAAACAAGTCTGTTGCTGTTCTCTGAAAAACAAGTATGTGAGGACTCATTTTTAGAGGTGCACTGAAGCAGCAGGGAAACCAGGGGTGGCCGCAGCCACGCTTCCCCCAGGGGCTGTCGCTGCCCACCAAGGACTAAAATCAGCTGCCTTCTTAAAAGAGGACATGGTGCTGACTGTGTGCCACAAAAAACGTCTTCTGTACAAAACCACAAGCTATTTCCCACTCCAAAGCAAAATCTTTAATAGTAGCTGTTCTTGTAGTAATTGGAAAAGTTATTCTGATTCACTTATTTTTTTTCTGGAAAAAAAAATATCCTCAGTTGTAATTTATGCTCTTGAAGAGCAGTTTGAAAATCAGTCCAGCTGATCTAGAAAACTCAAAATCCATTGGAATCAAACTTCTTCAATGATTGCTCAGCTGGAGTCAGAATAACAGTCTATTACTGAGTGCTGATTAATGAAAAAGCAAATTAATTCAATTGTTCTTATTTATTGTCCTCAGAGAAGTTGTTGGCAACCTCTATTCCAAAGGGCTCTCCTTCACCAATGATACTAAGTAAAACAGTCATGTTAAGGCCGAGATGAGGTGCATTTTAAAGAGATATGACTAGACAAGAGGTACAGTGAGGTATTTTATCTGTAGTCACTGTGTGAACTAAACTATGGGTAACTCCTAGAAGACTTTTCCTGCGTGCAGCAACAGACAGACTGTCATATGAAGTCTTACGTAGTCATGAAATCATAGAATCATTTAGGTTGTAAAAGACTTTTGAGAGTCCAACCATTAACCTAACACTGCTGGGTCACCATGAAATCGTGTCCCTAAGCACCACATCTACACATCTTTTAAATACGTCCAGGGATGGTAACTCCACCATTACCCTGGGCAGCTTCTTCCAGTGTTTGACAAACCTTTTGGGGAAGAAATTTTTCCTAAACCTTTCCTCACACAACTTGAGGCTGTTTCCCCTCATCCTGTCATTCGTTACCTCGGAGAAGAGACCAACCTCCACCTCACTACAACCTCTTTTCAGATAGTTGTAGAGAGTGATGAGGTCTTCCCTGAGTCTCCTTTTCTCCAGGCTAAACAACCTCAGTTTCCACAGACACTCCTTGTAAGACTTGCACTCTAGGTCCTTCACCAGCCATCCACAGCAGTGGAAAAATAGATGTATTTATTATAGAGCTCTGACAAATTCCCAATATTACCAGTAAGCTGCAGTAGCACCTCCACAATCTCCTGAGAAGGTAAGGTCTCCACTGTCCTATGTCCAAGAAGCACATACAGGAGCATCCCCATAGAAATGTACAGCAAAATCCTGTCATGCTGTGGTGCCGCATGTTGGATGTTATTTGGCTGAAGCATCCAGTCCCTCTGCATTCCCTGTTTTGTGTGTGGTATGAATGTGAAGTTTGGCTCTGGCACTTTCTTTACCAACGTGCGTGAGAGCCAAGGCACTGTGGAAGGATGGGGAGCATTGTGCAGTGTTGGCACTCAGTGGAGTTGGGATGCTGCAGAACAACCCCAAGCCTCACACTCTGGGGAGGCGAGTCTCCACAGGCTGCAAAGGTGGCAGGTGAATGAGACAGAACATGTAATGTGGCAACCATAGTGTTTTCCAGCAGTATCTTCTCTGAACTTGATAGCGGACACAGTCAAGGCTTGATTTGCACAAATGCTTACTCCAGATGTGCACTCACCTTGGACAAGTCGGGACACAAACAGAAGCTACAGGAGTTACTCTGACTTAGTGGATGACTTCTGTACAAAGAGAACTCCTTTCTGCCAGGATATCTAGGCTTGCAAGGTTTTAGGGGTGTCAGACAGGTAGCTGTCCATGAAAATTTACATTTATTTCATGGCCAACTGAAAGGTGAGTCTTCAGCAGACTATTACAAAATAAAAAAGCAAATACCTCTGTAGAAAAGCGATAGTATGTTTCTATGGTTCATAGCAGTGCTGACAAATTTTACCACAGACAATGTGTTTATTGATTTTTGGCAGCACTCCTTGACCATCAAGAAAAGGGCTCTTACAGCAATTTTTGATGCTGATTTATTAAGGTGTGGTATTCATATTTTGGTGTGGTTCATATTTTGACATTCAGTAGTTAAAATAATGAGAAAAGTATGAGACTGCACTTCTTGCCACTGGAGGAATGTCATGAGATTGCAGTGTATTCCTCATACCTGCCCTGCATGGTTGTTAACTCATGCATCTCAGCATATAGCTCCAGCAGTTTCTTGAGAGTTCATCAGAAAGTGCTTCTAAATGAAAGTCAAGAAGCAATAACTACAAAGTTCAAATAGTCCTAGGTAAGATCACAAACAATAATTTGGAACATCCAGAGCTGTGAACTTTATATTTTCTTAAAAAAAAAGGCATATATTTATCTATGTGACATTGAAAGCTACTAAATGAAATAACAAATAATTAGGCTAAATTCTGTCAAAACCCAGAGGAATATTTTGCAAAAAATGTATTTGTGAGACTTCACAGCTTTAAAAATAACTTTTATTCTAAAAGTGCCAAACCCCATTAACTTTAAATGAAACTTTTCAAAGTAGGATTCAACCTTTTCAATCCAATTGCAACGTATTTTATTTGAATACACACACTGAAACATAAAATGATGGCAATAGTTATTCCTGGAAGGTATTAAAAAGTTGATCCGTATGTGTAAATTGACATATGGGTCTGGCAAAGGTGCATCACAAGCAAATAGATGGGAGTATAAACACTTCATGCTCCTCTAGCATCTATTAAGGTCCCCAAATCACGTTAAATCAGTTCAGACCGTTGCTGTGCAATAGACTGCCTGTAGTTGATTACATATGCACAAAATTCAGAAGATTAAAGAAACTGTTGAGAGTACAAAAGTGTTTTCTTGAAAAAGTTAGCAAGGGAAGACCAGAAGTGAAGTTAGCAAAGACTGCACAAACTGCAGTCCCACAGACTGGCTGTTCAAATGCCTGAGCAACATGGAGAAACCATAGGGGAACTCAGCTGCCAAGAAGTCTAAAGACATTTCAACAGCACATTTGTAAAATGTAATTTTGCAAAGACTTATAAACTGACCAAATTGGGCAGGTTTTCCTGGGATTAGCGAAAGACGTGGCCTTGCCATGAAAACTACTGCTCTGCCAGACTTGACGTTCTGCTACAAAGCATAGTTTTCTTCATGGAATAAATGTTATAATGTTCCTTGGATATAAATGTTATTAAATAACAACAATAACCACATGGAAGCAACTCTCCAACATGGAAAATTTCAATATTTACACAGAGGAAAGATAGCTGTGGTGAAAATCAAGGTGTTAGAATATGAGGGGTGAGGCAACTCAACAGCAGTCAGTGTTGCGTCCTCCACCCACCACGTGGATATACAAGTGTGTATGTTTTGTTGCTATGCTAGCTACAAGTCAGCACTGAAAACTCAGTGCTCATTGGCAACTATGTGGTTCAAGTAAATAATGACAATTAAAAAAAAAAGGATGGAAAGGTGTATTTAAGCCGGAGTTTCTTGGTTAATACCTCACTGAAAAAGCAGATTGTCACTGGAAAAAAAAAATAACCCAAAAAAAACCCCCGACTTTTTTCTTACCTTCCCCATTATCTCCTCTTCTGTAACAAAAAAAGAGCATTGCTGCTCTAGTCCCACACCAATCTTGGGCTGATGAGCTGTGTGAGACCTCAGCATGATATGGAACTCATGTTAGCTGTGATCATCACAGTGACAACTGGGGAAGCCTGGCAGGAATGCAGATACCTATGCATTTGCCCAGGTTGTTCCAGTCTTTGTTCTCTCTGGGGTACAGTTCCCAGCCCATAAAGTGGGGTTATTGCTTTGACCTAGATGAATGCTGTGGTGGTAAATAGATTCAAGACTAGAAGATACATCCATCTTGCAGTAATGAGGAACCACCAAAACCAGTGAGAGTCACTTGGACCGTCAAAGCCTCTTTGCTGCTGTAAAAGTGACTGTGACATGTAAATGAATGCCAATCTTGTTGCAGGGCTAAAGGACTTGATCAGAAAAGAGGGACAATCTCTCACATATTGAATTTAAATAACATGATGGTCAGTTTGTGAAGAACAAGTTAAGTGACCTAATACAACTTTTTACCTCTGCTCTGTAGGAGGCTTACCTTGGGTGCACGCAGCTGCTGAAGAAAATGTAGGATTATTTGTGAAGTTCCTGAGCTGGGGAAGAATCTCTATCTACATTTTGTCCAGCATTTTTAAGTCTTTCTCTGTAGGACATTCTCTGCAAACCATGCCTAGAGTGCAAAACAAATGATGAAGAAGCAGGATGCTTGGAAACCATATGCAGATGGACTGAATCAACAAGTCAAAAGGGAAGAGAAAGTATGAACAGCCTCGGTAGGCGATGGAGCATGTGCTCTACAAATCCAGACTGTCACAAGCCAAAGCAAACAAAGCAAGCTGGAGAAAATTACAATGGTTTAGATTTTCTAAATATGACAGTAATTTTTGTTTTATTTTGAAACAATTTTCCCTTAAGAAGCATCCTTTCATTTTAATTTGTGGAAGGCTGACAACTCATCCTGTTAAAATATTTTCCTTTTGCTGGAAGAATTTTATTTTTTTTTAACTAATCCTAAACTCTATTTTTCCATCTCATAGTCATTACCTACCTTTCAGTATAATTCTCTCACTATTTCAAGACATGACCAACCCAGTACCTTTCTATCAAGCTGTAGATGTTGAGTTCCGAAGTTTTGGTAGAACATATGCTCCAAGAAGCTCAAAAATCTTCCCAAGGCCCTCAGGAAAACCTAGAGGTCTCTCGTAAAAGACCCAGTTCTGCAACTATCATGTGTTAAACTTCATAGAAACAGGAGAGAGTGAGGGCACCCTAATTAGGAGGGCTGAGTCTCTCTTGGGCAGAGCAAGAGGCAGAGACTGTGAAAGGCAGCAAGGGAAGGTGTGGTTTAGACTTAGGTAAAATGTTTTATATAGATAAGAACAAATCATCCCTGTTACAGATTGTTGAGGAAAGCGAGAATCCCATTCAGGAAAGTCTTTAAGAATACCTGTTAAAATGGTGTGGTTGCTTCATCCTGGGGCTGGATGGCTTTCTGTGGTCCTGTCCAGATTCTTTTCCATACTTTTTCTACAGATTTCTACAGACAATTTGATAGATTTTTCTTCTCCTCCTACCATGATTTACCTACAGAAATAACTTTTGAAACAATTTTCAACCATTTCTTCTGAAATGGCATTCCCTGACTGTTGTACAGTGCACTGTCAGCCTCTGACTGGAGGAGAAAAATAGCATCTGGAACATCACCTATCAAAGATCTCATCCACAAGCACAAGAAACCCTTAGAAATTCCAGGGCCCCTGGATATGTCCTGAAATGATAGCTTTCAAAGAGTTCAGTTGCATCATGATTTCACATCTCGTCTCTCTAACCACCCCAAACTATTCTGGAGGCCACTTTACCCTTTTCTGAGAGGACATCTGTCCCACTCATACTCAAACCTATCCTACTATCCACACACAGATTCTCCAAAAGCTTGTATTGATTAGCACTTTTCATAAAGGTGGAAACTCTTTGTCATGTCTGATCCAGGAGTCTCTGCTTGCTAACAGACATAATGTTGATGTATGGGGACACATGAGTGCCAATGACAGGGGAGTGGCTTCAGGAGACATCCACGCAGCAGTGGAGGTCAGTGCAGTCCTGACAGCCTTGCAGGAGCGTCCCAGTGTTTTGCTCTTTTGATGCTGGTAAAATGAATCACTCCTCTGGTGATGTTAAAGGTCCATTTGTGTTCATAGCTGGCAACAGGAAGAGGATCTAGTAAATAAGACTGGATGTGTTAGGGCTAGCTGCTTTGAGTTCCATTTGATCACTTGAACAGACGGATGACTGCTTACTCTAGGCTATTAGGAATGTTTATAAAATACTGAAGGACAATTAATTTTTATTCTATGAATTACTAGAAACGACTAACTGTGGGCAAGTCCTGAGAACTGGCTTGTCTCAGAACTTTTTCAGAGAAATGATCTGAACTAATTTATGCACAGAAGGTTCACACTGAACATCACACTCAATAACTAGCAAAATACAATTTTTAATGATGACCACTTAAGGTATAGAAAAAGAAAAACATCAGTGAAAGGAAAGAAAAACATTTAGGTCACTTTGCACATAAATCTCTTTTGTATCGCTCTCTGTCAAGAGCTTTCAACAAAGGGCAGCTTGGAGGGTGGACTCATTCCAGCAGGAATGTACTCTTTGGGAAATTAGACCAAAGTATAGTGTTCTCCAGATGGGTGGAAAGTCCCGTGTTAATGCATCATAGTACTTACAGGCAGGAGCAATTTCTGGTAGGATCTTGGGCATGTTCTTTGGGTTTTCTGCTGTAGACAGTAGGCAGTTAAAAACAAACAAACTTTAACCTTCCCGATGAACTGAAGCACTGAACTCAACTACTCAGAAGGCTGCAAGGGTTCTCCAGCAGAAATTGTTGTGATTTGTCTAAATTTGACACAATCTGAAAGATCTGTGGAAACAAAGGTTCAGCAGATCTCCTGAAACTTGCACCAGAACACTTCCCTCAAAAGTAGCAAGGGGAAGAAATATTTTTGGGTCATAAAGGATGAAAACTAAGGTCTTCAAACACAAGGACATCCCAGCCCCAGAAGCAGGCAATGACCCTGAGGGGTGCCTATATGGGCATGGATTCATCCCCTGTCTCCTGGTGCTGTGAGGGCATGTCCAGGCCCCAGACCAGGCAGCGGGGCTGACACAGCCCGTGAGCGTGAGCTGCCCAAGTATGCAGGCAGCAGCAGAACTGTGCACACGTTGCTTTCCTGCCAAGTTGGCTGATGAGATTGTCAATGGCCAAAGCATGCTCACTGCAGCCTGCTGTAGGCTTTGGCTTCCTTGACTGGGGAAACACAAGAAAGTCAAGGAGGAAGGAGTCATTTCATAGCAATGCCTGCAAAGAGCATGATTCATTTATTTGTTCTTCTGTGAGCAACTTAGCCAGATGACTAAGGTGGATCTCCGGACTGATGACCCAGAAACAGTAGAGATAAATTTCATATGTAGAGGAAAGAAAAAAAAAAGTTAAAAAACATACATAAACTGTTACTTCCCCAAGTTCAGTGGTTTACCTCACAGCTTGAGCCCTAACCAACACCAAGAATACAGCACAGAGACTTTCTCAGGGGTCTTTTCTTCTACCTCTTTCCCCTCCTAGGGTGGGGTAACTGAGGTTAGCTGCACCTGTGACTGCTTACATTAGCAGCACATAAGTTCACCATAGCTTCTGAAGCTCTTGGATGTGGGAGTCAGGATGGCCTGGTTTTTCTCCTGGTTCAAGCTGCTGAGGTGGGAGCTGCTGGTTTTACTATGCTTCTTCCTTCCCTCAGATGAGATATTTGCACTGGCAGGGGGGTGGAAAGAAAAAGGAGGAAATCAGCAGATGAAGTAAGTCTTCTCTGGTAGTTTGGGCTGCTGAGCTCCTACTGGGGAGGCAGGGACCTGTCTTCTTCCTAATCAGAAGATGGGTCTGCAAGGTGGGATGCTGCAATGATTTCTGAGGGATTAATAAAATACCGTGTGAGTGTAGGGGGAAAAAAATGCATCTTGACCTTGCTTTGGGTCTACTTGTGAGAAACCTTTCTGTGGACATAAAGTGTCAAGCTGCAAAGCGAATGTGAAACAATATTCTGCAGGCTAACTAGTTGAACTGTGACTAATATCAGCCTGATGTTGAGCTAATGCAAAGGAGTTAAGTATTTTTTTTTCTTTGTTAGACACCAGTAATGTTCCCTGGGAGGCTGTATCTGTGGTGCAAGTGTTGGGTTTGGGCTGCTGTGCTGCTCTCAGTCTGTGGGTCCTTAGTGACAGTGAGGTGCTGTATGTATGGCTGTAGTAGGCGAGGTGGTCTGGGTGCCTACGGAAGCTGTTGTGCCTCATTCCAGCACCTCCCCATGGAAATGTGTGGCAGGACTCTGCAGAGGGCAGGATTCCCAGCCTCTGTGTGTGCGTGTCCGTGCAAGCCTCCCATCATAAATACCTCCTGGCTGAAAAGCCCCAAGTATCTCTGATTTCTGGTCTTCCTCTTGGAGCACTGCAGTTACCCTTTTTAAAAAAAGGTGCTTTTATTGAATGCAACTTGAAAGTATTAAGCAATGGGCAGCATGTGACCCTGGCACCAGATAAATCCCTTTTGACTCCTCAGTCATATAATCCCATGTGCAGCTCACAGGGTGAGGTGGGAAAGTTCTCTTGCCATTGTGCCCCCATCCAGCTAGCTAGGTGGGGTCTGACACAGAGGTATTATACACTAGCCTTTTGATACAAGCCATTAGGTTCAAACCCTTGTTTGGCTCTAGCTATGAATCCTAGAGAGTAGCCCTGTATAGTTACAAGCTCATGTCTTGATCAATCTTATGCTCTTTGATTTCTTTAAGTATTTCACCATTCCTGTATCATGTTACATGCTGCAAATGTTCAAGTCAATGCATCTCCCTTATTACATGCTTTGCAATAGGGGAATACTGCTTCTCTCTGTACCACTCTAAACAGACCAGTCTCTCTAACCTGTCCGTTAGCTTCCTCAGTTTCATCACCATCAATTTTACCCTTTTCCAGTCTTGACTCTGACAGAGGCTGTATTCTGTGGGGCACATCAGGTCTTTATTCCACACAAAGTACATAATTCTCTGTAGGGTCAAAATTACTGAAAGGCACACAATGCTGTTTCCTTCTGCTTTCTCTCTCCTAATTACTTTTGTTTTGTAATTCTTATGGTCTAGCAAAGTGTATTTCCATCATAAATGTCACAGGAAAGACACATTTCACACCCAAAGCTCTTTTTAAATATTGAGTTTTACCAGATCTGGGAAATAGCTTAGGTGAGTGACCCTTCCTTGGAGGTAGATGGGAGGAAAACAGAAGAAGGGGGACAAGTGTTTGAGTGATCTTTGCAGGGAGTGACAGCGTGTGAGGAGGACCCTCCCTCAGCAGTCAAGTTTGACTGCATTAGTTGTTCAGGTATGTGGCAAAATGAAACTTGGGAGAGAGCAGAGAACCTGGAGGAGGCAAAAATAATCATACAGAGTCAGTCACTAATGTCTGTGGAGTGATGGAGCGGTTGGGTGAGGGGGAGGTGCAAATCAGTGCCTTATTCAGCTGATTCTTTAGTATCTCTGTGCATTCTGCTGGTGTGTTTGGTTAAGTGATGCTATAGCGTTTGCTCTCACTGTAGTAATGAACACAAGAAATGCCATGAAATTCATGTTTACATATATTGTGATGGAAGGGTTATGTGTGTCGTCCTTTCCAACATGGTGAATCCTTTCTGATAATACAACTGGCGTTGTGTCCAAAAGAAACAGAAGAGAGAACAATGCTCATAGCATAGGAATGAGCTGTAGTACTGGGGGGGCGGGGGGGGGGGTGGAGGAGAAGTTTTGATCTGTGTTCTGTGGGAGTGTTTTCCAGTCAATAGAGACTTGAGTGAGGGCTGGACTGCAAGTGCCTTCCTTCTCAAGAAAGTACATTATGTTTCTTAGCTACCAAGTCCTTGCTCCTTTCACCCTGATGAATTTTCATGCAAAGTTGAAAAGTTCAGTGAAGTGGATGGAATCAGATTAATTCCAGAAGGCTGTGCAGCTTGGTAACTGGGTAAGTTGGGACATGTAGGCTTAAACTTCCCTAAAGGTTTGAACTTGAGCTGATGCATCACTTCTCAGTGCTCTAACTGCTAAGGGAAAGGAGCTATAATGCCCCCTCCCTCCAGCTGTGATCTATGAAAACACTTTTATTGCCTCAAAGTCTTGCACACCCAGTAGACCAATTCAGGGGCATAAGCCAAGTAACTTGGTGGTCTCAGGCCTGAAAAGGTACATGTAGATTGCCAAGGAAATTTGTAACTGTTAATGTGCTCTAAATGCCATGTCTAGGAAAAAAAAAAAATAGAGATCTTAAATCATATGGGCATTTCTAATATGTTACCTCTTACTTTCCTGCTTTGTTATTTTTTTTCTATTCTATATTGGGGGGAATGCACATCACAGAGGACCAGGGAGGTAGCTTTGTTGAATGAGGGTGTGGATTTCTGATCTGTGACTTAGAAGAACCTTTCTGAATGTTGGAGATTCGTCTTTAAAGTTCCTCAAGTATAGATCAATGCAGCCAATGAAATATAAAGGTAGTCCCCTCCTCATCCTATAGGAAATCAAGGCAGGACTGCACTTCCATCACTGTGGAAAAGCAGGGAGGAACTGTGCAAAGCATGCTGCCAAAGAGCTGTCTTGGGCTATTCTGGACTGCTTGGGGATATCAATACTGAACTTGGCTGGTGAGGGCACCTTGCTGGGAAACCTTCCTATTTCACATGTGAGGAGCTCTGCATATTGCCCTGTAGGTGGAAGCTAAACATGGTGGCATGAAGAACAAAGCAGTTTTACTTGGGAGAACAACACTAATTAGGCTAACTGGAGAAGCAAAACATTTAGGATGAGTTTCCTTGCACTGAGGGTGTGGGGCTTCCTCTGTTTTGTGTGTCTATACCAGCATAAACCTTGAGTTGGTAGAGTCGCTGCTGATTTGTATGTGTTGAAATGTTAGCAGGGTCCTATCCCGTGATGTACCCTGCACGGCCTTTTTCATGTTATGCATGAGGTTGCTCTGAAATGTGTTCTAGGTCATCACAAGCTCTCATTTAACTTGGTATTGAGTCCACATTTGTCCTTCGCTATCTTCAGTGACCTCGGACTGATCTGAGGCCTCCATCCATGCAGCTTTGCAGGTAGCTCTGTAGACAGCAAAAACTGAACAGCTTCATTGAGTGGTGCACCTCTGTGTGCATGTGTATGTGTTTACACACACATCGCTTTCTTTCCAGCTGCTTCTTTCCCTCCTCTTTTTCCATTTGGTTCTGCTTTGCATTTCATTTGCAATATGTTGTCCTGTTGTAAGTATTGCTCATGCATGTTGAGTTAAGGTTCCCTGAGGAGTCTGTCTGGCATTGAAAAATTAAAACTAACTTTTTTGTTTTTCACACTCTTAAAGCCCTTCATTGTAAGCTAGGGCTCTTGCTCCAGGGTAGTAGGATGTTGGAAATATGGCACTGCTGAGAATCAATTAGTATAAAAACTGCGCTAGTACCCAACTGCGTGCCGATTACCCTACCCCTAAAGGCAAATGTGTTTGCAGTTTAGGTCACAACTGAAACAAGCATGTTGAATCTCATTCTAACATGTCACTCTCTTACAGACTTTCTTTTCCACCTCAGTGCTTTCCTCCAGATGTGTGAATCGTGTCCTGTTGAGAGCTGGGCAAAATGTATCTGGGAACAGCATTTCCCTTGCTTTCTCTCCCCCAGAAAATAAGGGAATTGTCTTATAAATACCAAATTGATTTATTTCAGAGTTTCAGTTTGGTGGATGGCAACAAGAGGATTTGGTGCTTGCAGTGAGAAAGGTGGTATTTTATCTTAAATCTTATCTTAAAAATCAGATTTACCTTACATGAAGGATCTGAGTTTGTCCCCTCTGCTTGCTGCAGAGGTCTGAGAGACGTCTTACACATCCCAGGCATGTGACTTCTTTAAGAGTCCCTACAACACTGGCTTTGCTTCCACAGTTAAATGATGCACATGCTAAATTAAAGAATTTTGATTCTTAATTAAGTGATCTTAATTAGTTAAGGAAAATAGCAACCTCTCTGTTGTTAAATTCCTTTGCACGTCCCAAAAATATGTTAATGGTTAAATACCCTGCCAGCCTGGAGGTAAACAACCTTCGAGGTTTGTCGGATTCAAGAAAGGGATAATGTGAGAAAGTCTCATCGGGTGAGGACCCTGCTGTATGTAACCAAAGGCTTTATTTTTTGTATCCTCTGATCCTCTCCTACTGTTCACAAAACTCACTTTCTGTCCTTGATTAATGTTACACTGTTCTCTTTAATATCTCCTGTTCTCTTTAATATCTTTATTATTAATGATCTGGATGAGGGGATTGAGTGTAGCCCAGTAAATTTGCAGGTGACACCAAGTTAGGTGGGTGTGTCAATCTGCTAGAGGGTAGGGGAGCTTTACAGCAGGACCTAGACAGGTTAGATCAGTGGGTCAAGATTAATTGCATGAGGTTCAACAAGGCCAAGTGCCAGGTCTGGTCCTGCACTTGGGTCATAACAACCCTATGGCAAACTGCAGGCTTGAGGATGTGTGGTTGGAAAGCTGCAAGTTGGAAAAGGACCTGGGGTTATTGATCGATAGTTGACTAAATATGAGTCAGCAGGGTGAGCAGGTGGCCAAGAAGGCCAGTGGCATCCTGGCTTGTATTAGAAACACTGTGGCCAGCAGGAACTGGGAGGTGATTGTCCCCCTGTATTTGGCACTGGTGAAGCCACATCTTGAATATGGCATTCAGTTCCAGGCCCCTCACTATAAGAAGGACATAGAAGTGCTGCAGCGTGTCCAGAAAAGGGCAATGAGGCTCATGAAGGGCCCAGGGCACAAGTCCTATTGAGGAGCAGCTGAGGGAGCTGGGGTTGTTTAGTCTGGAGGAGGCTGAGGGGAGACTATACTGCTCTCTACAACTACCTGAAAGGAGGCTGAAGTGAGGAGGGGGACTGCCTCTTCTCCCTGGTGATGTGTAACAGGATCAGAGGGAATGGATGCAAGCTGTACCAGGGGAGATTTAGGCTGGATATTGGACAACATTTCTTCACTGAAAGGGTTATCAACCATTGGAATGGTCTGCCCAGGGCAGTGGTGGAGTTGCCATCCCCAGAGGCATTTACATGGCGTGTGGACCTGTGCTTAGTAACATGGTTTAGTCGTGAGCTTGCAGTGTTGGGTCGAAGGTTGCACTAGATGATCTTGAAGGTCTCTTCCAACCAAAGACATTCTGTGTTTCTGTGAAACAATTTGTCCAGGAGAAGAGAGATTCAATATTTTTTTTTTTCTGCAGAGCACCCAGCTCCATGGCACCTAGGCCTTAACGGCAGGCAAAGGATGAAAACTATAGGAGGTACAGCTGTCCCTTCCCCTGTGCCCAGTTCTATCTACCCGCACTTTTGTCCTAATTCTGGATCATGGCTTGGTATGGCCGCTTGCCCTTTCCTCCACAGGACACATTATATACCCTTGTAAAGCCTCTTGACAACTTTGTGATACAAAAATATGTGGTACAAATCCAAAGGACATTGTTTAATATATGGCTGTAAAATGTACACAGGGCCCATCCCACTTTGCCTCTTAATATTTTCCCTATTCCTCTTGTGGGCACTTGTACAGCATTAGGGAAAATTGGATTCATGTCCTTTCAGAAAAGAGAGTCCTATTTCAAATATTTAGTCTTGGGGAAGATGAAGCTCTGCCTCTCCATGGGGAAACAAATTTGGCCTACCACGTAGTGCAGGGTAATGTCAGTGTGTTGCAGGATAACTGCTCAACAGTGTTTCCTTGTTGCTTCACCTATTAAATGTGAGAACACATGTGCCCAAGCATGGGCCCAGCTGCTGCAGCTCCAAAGCCCGATGCTCTGCCCTGAGCTTGTGTAACAGTAAGGAATGTCTTTTTCTTCAACATCAGGTAAGCCTGTGCTCTAACTGTACAGCTCTGGCAACTGCTTTGCTGCTGGGGATATGAAGCATATCACCTGATTTTCTGCTAGCCAGACCAGAACAGCTCTTGGGCGACAAAAAGAATCTAAAACACTGCATCACTTGTTCTTCTTTACCGTAAAGTCACTTGTGCATAGCTGAATCAAAGTTCTTTGGTCTGGATTTCATTTCACTTTGTAGCTACAGAAAGGGTCACAAACTACTCGAGTTACTTGTGGTAAAAGTGAGTAAGTGTTCCCGGTACACATTTGGGTCTATTCTTGTCATCTGTGGTTGCTAGCAGATCAGGAGGTGCTGGAGCCTCTGCTGTCCACATCTGACCCTTCCAGTTGAAGCAGAGCTGTATGCAGCACTTCCAAGCAACCTGTTTCTCACCAGATGGTGAGTTCAGTAAGCCTCTGCAATTTGCTGGATGTGAGCGTATCGTACATGGGGCCAGGGTTTGGGGTTTTTCCTCTCTCTTTGTGCCATTGCTGGTGGAATGTGTTTCCCAAGACCCCAGCTGCAGGCCTGTTTATTTTCCCTCTAAAACCTTTCTTTGCAGTGTAAAATGGAGAACATTAGGGATCAATGGTCCAAAACTGAGCAAAGTAGGGGGGGAAAAACTAGGTTAGGCATCAGTAGCAGTTTCATAACCTATGGAAATGAGTATGGGAGCATTTGCCCCTGGGAAGAGGCTGTTTTTATTTTTTGTCAGATTCAAATGAGGCAATGCAAAGGAGAAGGAGGATTCTATTAAAATTAGAGGGGGGAGGGAGGAAGGAGGAAAGAGGTTTTGCTGGCATGACTTGGGCTGGAGCAACTCTCATAATCTGTCCTGCCTGTTAACTCAGTACAGATTGAAGGCTTGATTATAGGGTATTTCCTGTTAGAGAGGCTTCAGCATATCATCTTCCTTACTCACACATAAAAGGTCACCTGATTTATTAGAACCTCAGGTGTTGCCTAACCTCTGGGTGTATGTCTGGAAAGAGCAGATAGCTGTGAGGGTCTGGTGTGAGCATTTCAGCATTTCATTAGCTGACATTTGCAGTGTAAAAAACAAGAGCTTTGCCAAACCCAGACTGAAAGTTGGCCATGACCGGAGACTTGCACCTGGTCAAGTTACAGTGCAAAAACTTGTACGTTGCTACTGTTAAGCAGTTGAGCCCTGATAGCTCTATTTAAGGCTTGTGCTTATGAAGCAACTGGAATAACACGTTGGGCACGGTGGTAACTGTGCTCCTCTAGCACTTGAATTTAGACTTGGATTTTGTTCAGGTTTCTGGCCAGGACCTCAAATGTTCACAGAGTGGAAAAGCAGGTCTGTGATAGTGGTTCTTATCACCTCTGCGAGCAGAGTTCCACCTGACCTTGGGAGTGTCCTTAGATGTGCACTAGCAGATTTCTAACATGTTGTCTTCCTCCTTGGCTATACCTCCCTGACCTTTTTTTATTTCCTCCTCTGGTTTAAGTGGGTAATAGAATAAAATGAGATTTTCCATTGGCTAACCTCCAGCAAGCAGACTGCTCCTCTGTTGACATTTATACATGGACTTATTAATGTTATGTAAAGACCACCCTGGTGAAAGGGCCTGACTTCTCTAGTGGTGTCCAGTGAGCTCATCCGGTGATGCTGGCACTAGAACCATTTGGGAGCCTTGCTTGCTCCTCCTGTGAAATGGTCACCCCTGTACCTCTTTGCCTCAGCTCTGAGGATCACACTGACCCAATGGAAGTGTCTCCATTTTGGTGTTTTCCTGCTCCTGTCATTCCATAAATAGCAATGGTAATAGCTAAAGCAGACACTGTAGACTGTACAGTATGAATGATCCACTTTCCAATGGCACTATGCACGTTTTAATACATTACATACTCTGTGTGATTTAGTTCCTTTTCCAATACCTCCCTAGAGTACCCCCTTTGTGGCAGAGTGTTTGGGTGCAGGAGGGAGGGAAAACAGCCTTCTGCAGATGTGGGTATAGGTTGATGCACCTATAGGCTGCAAAACTTGTGAGCAGACAAGTGATCTGAAAAAGAAATTCATGCTGAAGGAGTCAGTCTTTCTTACTGTGGTGTCCATGCTTCTTTCCCTATGTTTCTTTCCCCTATGTATGATTGAAGGAAATGTCCAATTTTCAGACCAACTGCTTCTGCCTGATTCCTACGCTTTCTTGGACCTGCCAGCATTCTGCAACCTCAAAGCACAGTAGAAAGTGGTATTTAACAAAATACAACTTTCTTCTTCTTTAAAACTTAGCTTCCTAATTCAGTGTTGTCTTGGTCAGGAGTTTATGAAAAAAGACTAAGAATCTTGAAGTGAATAGAAATTTTCTTGAGTGAATATCAGTTTGTGGATTGGCGGGGGGGGGGGGGAATCTAAGGGATTTTTAATCTCATGAGATGAGGCTCTTCCTAGCGATAGCTCTGGGATGGCTCCAGGTTGCATATGCAATGTTATGCAATACCATCCTCTTATAATATCTCTAATATATCTGTTTATCAATATATGTATGCACATATATATTATTATTATGCACATATATATTAAGCCAAATTAGTTTCTCACTTCTAACTTTGTCTCACGTGAGCAGTGAAACAAAATGATACTGCTTTGCACCTACTAAAGCAGAACTTCTTGTTTCAGGTTCAGTGAAAAATACGCAACTGAGTGAGCATTATTTGGCTTGAACTAGTGAGCCTGTTTTCAAGAGAAATCCTTAGTTTTATCAGCTGTCGGTTTTGAAGCTTCAGTGCTCATAATTAAAGTCTTCTAAGCCAAAACCAGAGATTCAATAGGTTAAATAGATTTACTCTTCAGTAGCAATAAGAGACTGACAAGACAAGAGAAAGTAAAGTAAATTTAATATTTTTAATGCTGGTTTGAACAGTCTTCCATGAAGTCAAAGCACCAAAAGTCGGGTCTCTTTCAGTGAAGCCTAAAGGCATGGAGTTAGGAACCTGCCTGGACACACCTTGTTTTCAGTATTCGTCACTGAAGGGATACTCTGGATGGTCACGCCACCTGTGGATAGGTCAGATTGAACAAGTGAGCCTCCCAAGTGAAGCAGGGTATCAAATATGAAATCACTGATGCAGTTGTCCTGTGCCTAGCAAACCTCTTCCTTACAATATGTAGGTGGCCTTTGTGGAAGGTTCTTTTTCTTACTCGGAAGCTATCCGCTCTGAACAATCTGCCCTGCAGTGTTGGAAGCAAACCTGTGCATTTAAGGAGAGGAGAGTGAAGAGCCATATGTGTGTGTGTGTGTGTGTATATATATATATATGGGGTTTTTTGTTTTTTTATAATTTTTCTTTTTAAGACCTACAAACTGCCCACTTCAAAAAGAGATGTGGGGGGGAAGCAATGAGAGTTTGGATGTCAGCTATTCTTGCTATTTAACTTGGGTTAGTAGAAGTATTGTAGGGAAGGGGGACAGTTTCACTATATGTGCATTGTGGAAGAGGAATATTTTGTTGAGATATCTAGAAAGACTCTCAGAAATAGGGGCTGTATTTGAAGGAGGGGTGGAGACACCAGACTGTACTACTTTGGTTTATGTGCTTAGATCTGGCACGAATAAGTCTGGTTTTGGTATGGTGTTTTCTCCAAGCAGCTTCCATATCTAGTCTGGATGTCCTCTAGCTCTGTAGAGATGTAGGTGCTTTGCCAAGTTAATAGCAGTGACACAGAATTTACAGAGAAGCTTTAAGGTGACCCAGTTGAGAGGAGAATGGGGTGTTCATGACTGCATACTACCAAAGGCAGAGATCATGACTGTGTACTACCAAAGGCAGAGATGCTTTTTCAAAACCACATGCTCAGGGGAGGTGCACAATCTAGGATCGCTAAAAAAGGAAAGAAGAAAATTCCCAGGGTCAACTGCAGGTGAAAAAAATAACACCATGTTTGCCTATTTCTGTCAGACTTGAGAGAGAAGCAGTTGTTTTTTGTTGTGGGTCGTCTTGTTTGTTTGAAAAGATGATGCTAAACCACAAGCCCTGGCTTGACAAACCCTTTCTATTAGTAAAATGAAAAATTTCTGAAGAGCATTCTCAGGTGCACCATGGTAGCTGGCTGCCTTGCCTTACAGCAGGGCACAACAAATACTGGCGTTTAGCCCAGCTGTGAATTGTTCCAGTTTGGGAAGGATACGTTTCACAATATTGAAGTTAACTAACTGGAAGGCATGAAACATTTTGAATTCATTGTGTCAAAACATTTCATTTCGATATTCAGCCAAGCTGAAGTGTTTACACATTAACAGTTGGTTCAAAAAAAAACAAGCCACAACACTTTGGCTTGTTTGGTTTCAGTATAATTTGAGAATGTCTGAGTTGCCAGTGTCATAATCTCTACTTTCCATCTATGGGGCATGCTTGCTAATCGGTTCTCACATGCTTATAGGCCTGAGTCCTTTGGGTGAAAATGATTTTCACTCAACACAACTGGTAAGGAAGAATATCCATAGCAGAGACTATGCATAAGATAAATCAAGCAGACAGATTAATGTAAAACTTGCCCAGTCCGATACTTCTAGATTTCTCCAAGGGAAGAAGAAACCATTTCAGATTGAGATTTCCTGTAGTACTCGTATTTTTACAAACCCTCCATTTTCTGCTCAGATGGTTATCTTGCTAACTCATTCCACTGATTGCAATATCCTGTTTATAAAGGCTTACTCACGCCATTAGAGCAACAGGGTTGCATGCAGCACCCATGGTAGCTGATAACTGAAAGAGACGGAGGAAAGCTGGATTCTTCCATTCCTGATGGTGTTTGCATCACAGCAGTCAAAAGTTTTTGCACTAAGTTGACTAACTCGAAGTCTTTCTGTATGATACTTTGACTTTTTCAGATACATACTGCTACATGGAGTAAGAAATCTCTTTAGACTAATAACTCATCTGTTGCAGTGTCAATTCCAGACACTTCAGTGTGAGAACACATAGTAGGTAGATATATGTTTGACTGCTCCTTACATGACAGCATTGCTTTTCCGAGAAGGCATTTTTCACAGTTGGGGTTAGACTTTTATTTAAGCATTTTCCCCAAACTTGGCACTCCCGTGAAAAATAGAGCTGGCAGTGTCCATCCTATGCATCCAATTTTCCTTATCAGTGGCTTTCAAATTTAGTCTAATAAAGCAAAGCATTTAATTTATTAGGTTTTGGATTCATGGTTTAGAAAGTTCTTCTGTGGGCATTTGCAGCCTTTAATTTTGCTTCTGGAAAAGGCTCTTGCATTTGCACCAAGGTTACATTTTGTGAATATACTCACTAAAAGTATAAATTATGTTATAGCTCAACTATGAAAAAATAAACTATTTCAAAATTATCAAATCACATATAAGAACCTGCTAGGCCATTTAAGAGAAGCCTTCTGGAACTATGTGCAGCTAAATGATGGAAGCCTGTTTTAATCTTAAAGAAAATAAAGCTTCAGAGCACCTAGATGAGTTAAATGTGAAAGATGAACTCCAAAAGATGCTTTTAACTTAGTTTGTATTTCCTATCACATTTATTCAGCACAGTAAGTGGATTAATTGTTCCTTTGCAACATTCCACCCCATCTTTTGAGCAACAGTCAATGTTTTAGAGTGCTATTGATGCTGCTATCCTGCTTTTCAGGACTTTTAGTTCTTGAGCACACTTCAGTTTAGCAAGACACAGATAATCCAAGGTTACAAGAGAAATGCATGGAAACTAATCTCTAGCATTTGGCTATACAATGAGTGCCATGAAAAGAGGAAAGCATAAAGTTTGGCCATAAACTGTAGATGCTCTTGAACTGAAGGGAAAACAAATGGCCTTATTCTCTGGAAGAGATGTTGGGTCAGTCTGGCATAGTGCAGCCTTCAGGTGAAGCAAAACTACATTGGTGGTAGGCTTTAGATCACAAGCAGCAAGAGATTGAGCCTTGTTAGTTATCAAAAAAGATAATTAGGAAGTGGTCTAGCAATCAAACAAGCTGCATTGTTTTCTGCTTTCCAAATAAGGTACAATGCAACATGACAGCAGGAGAGAGAGGTTGCTGAAGAAGACAGTGTCAGAGGAAAGGCCAAAACAAAGTTTCTGACTACTTGCGGTCACTAAGATGTATTCTGTTGTATGAGGAAGTTGGGTAGGCAAATTTTGATGTTCTGATCTAAGTACTGAGAAGGACCAGAGCCCTCCCTAAAGGGAGGAGATTAAGGAGCTGGAGCAGAGATAGAATAGCCAGATACAGTCACTTTCTACTAGGTGGGCTTTTGATATCTGAGCTGTAAGTATTGCACACATTTTTGCAATGGGTCTAGGAACATATTCAGGCTGCATTAAAGTCTTCCCAGATTTAAGCCTTACCTTAAAATAAGATTGATTACATAAAAATTAATTTTAAAAGGAAGTGGGTTTTTTTTGTTTGTTGTTTGGTTTGTTGTTTTTTGGTTTGGTTTTTTTTTTAAGACCTCTGAAAAGACAGGAATATTCTGTGAGGATCTAGGATTCCTCCTGGACTTACATTAACAGTTCCACATAACGGACATTCTTGTTCAGGGCTTCAATTTCTTTCATCTCTTTCTCAGTGAGGGAGAAGTCAAAGATCTAATGGAAGAAGATGTTAGGAAGAAGTTAACATTTTTTGTTGTAGATGGCATTTGTATGTTCCAGATTTCAGAAGTGCAATCTTCCCCCTCCTCCCTGCTGTCTTCCCCATAAATCCATACTTTTTTTGTGTTTATAGGCAAGTCTTGAGGACATGAGTAAGTTCAGTCACGTTTGCTTATACTCTTTTGCAAGAAAAAGGTAGTCTGGGAAGTACTGGGCCACCAGCTTTGAAAGCAATACACTGTCAGAGAAAGTGGGAGGTGGTGTGGGTACTAAGTGCTGCAAGGGATGCAGGAACATATTCTTCATCCTACTTGGGTGTGGTGGTGAAGCCAGATGCTTTCTGGTGGTGTTATCAGCCTTTCTGGCACACCTGTTTGCAACAATCCTTCTCTAACAAAGCTGCCCCATACCTGAAGACTAGGTGGAACAAGTCAGCCAGTCCTGAACACATACAACCAGCAACCTTGGGCTGGTGACCTACTGAAATAATTAATCTTTTTTGTGCTGCTCACTGCAGCAACTTGTGCTGTAGGATACACCACCAGCTAGAGTTTTAGCTACTCCAAACAGTTAAAAGACACTAAAATTTCTTCTCTACTTTGCTCTATTCTTGTCATATCTTGGTACCCTTAAGTGATGGAAACAAAAAGCATCAAATGTGACAAAGTTTGACATTGGTCAAGCCTTATGTTTAGGAAAATTGCCTTCTATAGGAGCTGTCCATGTAAGTGGATTCATCCATTCATCATTAGAGTATGAATTTACCTGGAAATTCTCTCTGATGCGTTGTGGATTGAAGCTTTTTGGGATGACTACCACCCCTCGCTGGATGCTGAAACGCAAAGCAACCTGTGCAGCTGTCTTGTTGTACTTTTTGCCAATGGCATTCAGCACAGGATCCTTCAGTAAAGGAGGGGATGACACGTTTACCCTGGAAGAAAATTAGGGGGGGTGGGGGGAAAAAACCAAAAAAACCCTCTTTAATGTCAAAACAGAGGCATCTGCTTTTTTTTGTGGACAGAATACTGCACCTTTTTGATCAGTAGTGTGAAAGATGGAAGAAAAGTTATGGCATTTAGGTTGGTTGGCTGTCAGAGGCAACTTCCTATGCGATGTCCTAATGTTGACCCAATCTCTATTTCGCCCAAGCCTCAATATTCCCAGTTACAGGCACCTGCTTCCAGTTAGAGGAGACCTAAGGTGGCCTCCTATACAGACACTTGTCATTTTCTGATAAAAACATGCAGAAAGAGCATTGCAAGGTTATATTCACAACAGCAATATTTAGACACTGAAGTCCAAAACTACTATGAAGAATGGGGGCAAAGGCATTCTGCACAGAGAATAAGCAGAGGAGAACTAGTACTCTTTTCCTGGACATTTTCCTTTAGAGAGTAACATGGGGACTTACCATGTTTCATCCCTTGATGTTCCCAGTGGGCTGTACCCAACAATAACGATGTCATGTTGTCTGCAAAATTCTAAGAGTTTCGGTTGGGTGAAATAGGGATGGCATTCAACCTACAAGAGTAACGTAGAAAGAATGATTAACCAATAGGACCAAACACAGAAGCAGATGCTGTCCCAATATTTCTAAGAGCTAAAGACCAGGTGAAGATACAAGTTAAGGAACATGGAAACTCAGTCTGTGGTTACTGTTCTAAGTGTACATTGCTGCGTGATGGAATTTTTTTATTATTTATTTCTGTGGACAAGCAGATCAACACCTGGCTGCAGGGAATTTTTATTGGCCCCCAGTGGAGAGGTGGCAATAGGTGGGGAGGATGGATGTGACGGAAACTCGCTAGAGAAGCAGGCTGAGAAGACAACCAATGTTATGTGGGTCAGATCTTTGTTCCTCTTGCATTCAGAATGACTAATCTGATGTTTTTAGGGGAAGCATTGGCATAAGCTGTCCCAGATAGAAAGGTGTAAAAGGTAAGATATCCCATAATGCTTATGACCTTGTTATGAGCTCTGCCCTCCCACATTACAAATACTGTTCCCTGCCAGGCAAGGATTTTCTGTCTGCCTGCTCAGACCCTGGGAAGGGGGTGTCTACAAGGTGATGGAGCAACCACTGTTCGCAGGCAGTCTGAAGCTATCTGGCACTTCCATTTTTGCTGGCTAGCTGCCCTAAGCTATGCTTAATATTTTGCCTGGTTTTCCTTCACCCTGGGAAGCAGCAGCAATGACCAGTGCAGTCTTAGGGGCACGCCGGAAACAGCAATTGCATTTTGCACCCGCTGGGCATGTTAATACCAGTGAAGGGTGCTGGAATGTCCTCCTCTCACAGGCCCTGAAGGCCAAAGACAGAAATGAAGGCTATGGCCAGTCTTGCTGCCGTGCTCCATGTCAATACCAGCCCTCTAGGCTACACGCTGAGGGTGAGAAGTTGGTCCCGGTTGGTCTCTGGTCTCTGTTACTGCTAATGTGGATATTAGCTCGTGCCAGATAAGTCAGAAGAGCTTCCCAGTGATTTCTAGGAAATGCAATGAGCTGCCAAATGCCAGAGCCAAAGATATTGGGCATTCAGATGGGTTACTGCCACTTACCACCTTCTCTGAGCCCTGCTACTGTAATTTAACGCGGACATGCCTGTCATCTTCAAGAGCTTGTTCAGCCTGTCAGTTGCTTAAAGGGCTGCCCTCTGTAATTTAGGTTTTTCTCTACCTCTTACTGATACAAGGCAGAAGAAGAAAAGGCACTATAGGAAAGGCACAAGAGAGCAAGTACAGCATATTTAGGAGTTACTTCTAATGGCTTTTAAACTTGGGAAACAGATTGACTCAGGATCCCTCATACTTAGGGTTGTTTTGGTGTCAGCTGAGGTAGGCATAGTTTCATTGAGGACAGGTTAGCTCTGAGCGGTTTGTCTTGGGAATTGTTTGGACTTGAAGTAAAGTACAGGGCACAGATTTAAGAGCTGCATTTACTCAGCATTTAACCTTGTTAATGGAGCTTTGGCACAGAGGCATCAGTTTTTTTAGTCCTGGAGCAGGAACTGAGGAGAGCAATCGTTCCAGCACCTTCAAATATTTATTGTTAACCTAGATGGGATGAGTAATATTTTCAAGCTAGAAATGGAAGTGTGACAGTATGGAGGGCAGCATCTGTGGCAAAGTGTACATCACCATTCTTCACAGGGCAGCTTAGGCCACATGTTGCTTCTGCATTGCCTACAGGGCAGTGGCACCATGACAGGTGCTGCCCTCAGCATGCAGTCATACCTGGTTGCTGACAGGTTTGTATTTAAGTCCTGGCTTGTTCAGAATCATCTCCAGCTGCCTGCGGTTGAAATTGGATACTCCAATAGACTTTGCCAAACCTGCATCTTTACATGCTTCCATAGCCTGCAAAGAAAGCATAGATCAGTGGAGTCCCACATATTGACTTGATTCATTGGAACAGGCATTTTAGAAATGGGTGGAAGGTAGACCATACTTGAGACTGCAGAAAAACCTTTGCTGCAACAGAACAGTTCTATTAACATGAGGGCTGGTGCCATCATGTTACTCTCTTCCCATGTAGAATCACAGAATTACTGAGGCCAGAAAAGACCTCCGAGATCATCTAGTTCAGCCTATGACCCAACATTGCCACATCAGCTAGACCATGGCACTAAGTGCCACATCCAGCCTTTCTTTAAACATAGCCAGGGATGGTGACTCCACTACCTCCCTGGGCAGCCCATTCCAATGCCTGATCACCCTCTCTGTCAGGAAGTGCTTCCTGATATCCAACCGAAACCTCCCCTGGCACAGCTTCAGGCCATGCCCTCTCGTCCTGTCACTAGTTGCCTGGGAGAAGAGCCCAACCCCCACCTGACTACAACCTCCCTTCAGGAAGTTGTACAGAGTGACAAGGTCCTCCCTGAGTCTCCTCTTCTCCAGGCTAAACAACCCCAGCTCCCTCAGCCTCTCCTCAAAAGACTAGACCCACTTTGCAGACCAAATCCTAATGGATTATACCTCCTGTGAAGGTAGAATTTGGCTGGAGAGCAGAAAGATGAATCTGAGATAGAGATACTTAAGTGTCAGGCATCTGCTTTGAAAGAGTTTTGCTTACTGTGCTTTAGCACTGCCTCAAAGCTGGAGGAGGAGAGTGAACAAACCAGATTGCTTTCCTGATAATTCAATGTATTCCTTTTGATTGTACAACAGTTTTTCATGTTAAGTCTCTATTCAGTGAAATCCTCTAAATATCTGGCAAGGTGCATCACAAAACCAGCACAGAAAACATCAGTACGGTATAAAGTACTTAACAGAGGGGAGAGACAGCAAATCTAGATATTTTGCACTTCAGACAAATCCTAAGAGCTGAGAAAGCCTTGTGAAAATGGATATGAATACATGTCCTGGTCTTCATCAGCTTCAGCTGCTGGGTTGTTAGGGGGAAAGAGTGTCCTTTCCTATGGTCTTCCCCTTTGCTCTCAGCAGCCCTGAACACTATGATTCAGTGACTGTTTGAGGCAGAGCAGCCCTCACCATGGATGCCCCTCCTGCAGGTTTTGTTATTCCTTTCTGCCTCTCAGGAGCTGAAAGCAGGAGGGTAAGAGGCACCATGTATTTGATGACCTCTAGTTGGCCTCATATGCTTTGTATCACTCAGTGAGTGACAAGTCAGCAAATATAGTCATCTGGAGCGATTTTTGCCTGCTAGCACCATACTGAGTGAAATTATCTGGTTTGAGTTTAGCCAGTTTTATTTAGACTGATGCTATTATTTGCAGGCACTCACCACCACCTATTTTTTCTCTTGGCTTATTAACTGAAGGGAGTGACCTGGTACAATATATCCTTTACAATAAGCACCAGTTGAAGATAAAAATATAACAGTGTTCAGCAGATGTTGATTTCAACATTTCAGCAACTAGCCTGTGAAAGAGAGGAAGGAATTGCATCAGCCAAAGTCAAGGGTAACGTAAACAGCTAACATGGAATTTCCCGCTCCCCCTGAGACCCAGCCTGGATGGCTCAGATGCCAGGGGGAAGCCCAAGCCTTCTCTGGGTGCTCTCCTCCTCTGAACTTTCACTTGGAGTTTCACCCAATCTCCATTTTTGTCTGCTGCACCTCAAGTAGAACTAAATTGGGATGTGACTATCTATCTGTGGACACTGCATGCTGAAGTGGAGTGTGTAGTAGTCCATGTTGTATCTGTTGGTGTGAACTGGACTCAACTCATGATGCTTGTGCAGGAGAGCTGACAAGCTCTGCCCATGAATTAAAGACTGCCCAAGGCTTTGAAAGGCAGAAATGTGAGGAAATTGCTAATCTCACTTTATGCCTCACCTGAGATCCTGAAGCCAAGTGGCAGTAGGCTTAAGGAGACATCTCTCTATAGGACTAGAGTGCATCATAAACAAATCTAGGATGCAATCTTTCAGGCAAATGCTACCTCCCTCCAAGTCTTCTTAGCAGAAAAACCTTGTATTCTCATTTGATAATTAAATTGATCTGATGGCAAGAGTTTTTGTTTGGTTGTTTTGGGTTTTTTTGTTGTTATTATTGGGGCTTTTTTGTGTTTGGTTTTTGGTTTTGGTGGGATTTTGTTTGTTCTGTTTTATGGTGAGCTGTAGGGCAAATTCTGGTTTTCCTTGAAGAAAAAAAAAAAACCTTCCTCTTTTCTGAGGAGGATCCAGTGACTTCTTAGAGCTCCAATTTTCTCCTGCTGTGAAGATCTAATAAAGATGGGAGACTGGTAAAAGCCTACAGATACCTCAACTAGTAAATGTAGAATGCAATCTCTGAAAGAAGGAATGTGAATGGCAGATATTTCAACAATGTTTTAGTATGTTATAAAAATAATTAAGTGATGGCAAGAAGCAACATCCTTAAGGACGGAAGTAAAATTTATCCATGGAGTTAGCAGAATTTGATCCATTTGCCTTGGATCAACATGTCTCAACTCTGGTTATGAAGGCCATAAGTAAAACTGAGAATGAGGATCTGTGTTTTTAAAGCATATATGGATAGATGTTGTTTACTTACCTCCCAAGTGGCACATAAGTTTGTCTCATGGTAGATAAACTTTCCATTTTCATCTTTTGGGTAGAGTGCATCTCCAGGCTGAAAAGTAAAACCACATTTTTTTGCTTTAAAGAAAATTTTCACTCCTCAGAGCAAAGATTTTTCTGTTTCTACTTAAAAAAAAAAAAAATCCAAAGGCTTTCTGGAACATGAAGTTCAATAGGTCATTCATACTGTGTTTACCACATCCTTCACTGCTAGATCATCCTTGGATACACTTCTGAACTGTCATGAGGTCACACTCAGGAGTTCCTGGATGGCCTTACTGAGGAAGTTGGTTTTTTTCAAGAAACTTTCAACCTCTATGTTATGGTATCCAAAGGCCTGGTCTCCTTCCAAAGGGCTGGGTTAGAGTGCCAACCTGTCTTCTCTTCCACTTCTTCTCTCCTTTCTTCCACAAACATACCCTGATTATGCTTGTGTTCTAGGCACCTGGGAAGAGTACCACCTCAGTCCAGCTCCCATCAGATGGAGGGATCACTTACAATTGTTACTTACTAGTAGAGGGCTATGTGGTATAGCTGTACTACAGGCCATGAACCTCCTAAGTGCATTGTTCACCTTTCTTTGGGCACCAGGAACTGTTTCGTCCTATCTCTATACCCCATAAACAAGACTTCAGAGCTGAGTTATGAGCTGGTATCTCACGAGCACAGCTTTCTCTCACTGCTGGTCATTTTGTTGCTGTTGCAGGTAATTCAGTAACTTCTCCCTTTGGTCTGATTGTGACTTCACTTTTTCCTCAAAAATACCCTTCTGTGATGTTTGGTATTTGATCTGACTGCAAGTTACTGCATTTCAAAGGTCTAGGTATGAGATGTTGACATGGTAACTCCTTGGGAACATGCAGCTGTGACTAATATGATCAGTAACTGGCGCCTCCAAATTCAGTCAAGAAGTTCAAATTCAAAGCATTTAATGGGAAAAGTGAGTCTAAGGAAAACAAAGCCTCAGATTTCAGAGCCAAGATCTAAGTTGCAGGCGTAAGACTGTCTCCTCCAAATGTGCTGATTTTCCTCAATTAATTCCACAGGCAATTTCTTGCCTTTGCTATATCTTGCTGGGGGGGAGCGGCGGAGATCTTTACTGGAAGGAGGTAGGTGGCTGTTGGGTACACTTTTCTATTAGGCCAACAGCAAACTGCTTGCCATCACAACTTGAGGTGGAGATGCCCTATTTACAAAACCACACCGTGGTATTTTGGAACAAACCATTTGTCCCCGTAATATCCCAGCAGACTCTCCAAGGACTTCAAGCTGAATGCATAGCAGTTGGACTTTCTTAGAGTTCAGGGGATGAGTCTGAATTCATGATGTCTGTTCCACTTCTAACTCATTAGCTTCTGTTCAACATCACTGTTTTTGCAGTAATCAATGGACAGCAATTATATTAGCTAATTTATCATCCCCCCATTTTCCTTTATTTCTATTGCTATTTGCAATCTCTGAAACCAGATTCCTCTTACTCTGCCTAAAAGCCCCTAAAACAGCTTGTACCATTGGGATCTGCAGTGGCATGTTTCTTACTGTTTTCAGAGTGGACCATGAATTTTATCTCAAGTACTTCACTGTTTTCGAGCACAGTCTGCTTTTGCCAGAAGGCTTTTGGGGAGACAGGAAAGTACCAACACTTGCAGACTAGAGCAGAATAGGAGTTTTAGTGTTACATCTGAATGCTCCTCACCAAAGGCAAGCATTGAATGCAGGATGGGTGTGTTTGTGAGAGAGGGAGCAAAGGAAGGAAACTTGTCACTGTTGTGAAAGGGTCTTTTTTTTCTTTTTGTGTTTGTCACAGAAAAAATGTATATTTTTCAAGCAGAAAGTAACTTTTTTTTTTTTTTTCCCCTCCCTCCCCTCTCAAGGGGTACATGAATGAATCTCCAGGACTGCTACTCCTTTAACTACTCAGATTGTTGATACAGGCCTCAGGGAGTCAGATGTACATTACTTTAAAGCCAGCTGTCTGTATCTCTATATTGTGAGACAATGACCTTCACTATGTGGGAGAATGAACTACTAGAGAATACAAACACAAGCAAAGAGAAACAGGAAATTAGAAGTGGTGGGAAATTTTTAAAAGTGTACCCAAAAGGATTCCATACATGGGACCATATAAATAAAGCCTTCATATGTGAGTTCAGTTGCTCCTGTACAACAGGTCTTAATAAGATGGCTTCCTTGGAGAGGAAAGAGGAACTGCAGGTCTAAGGTGGTTGCTTCATTTGGTTAATTGCTTCCTATTGGATGTTTATGGCAGTTTGAAGTCCATAGTAAAATACAATTTTAATAAAAAGAACTACCTTGTTTGCAAAAAGAGGCCAGTTTATAGTTTAAACATCCCACAGAAACAATTAGCCAGCTAATTACCTGACTATTCTCTCTAAGAGATTTAATTTGGTTCAAAGCCACTTAAATACATTTTGAATATCACTCTTCTAGTTTCACTATTATTTAATTTGCCTATATATCATGTGCTTGCAGAGGAAAGTTGTAAAGCAAGGTAAAAATTGGTGTGAAACTAGGAAGTTTGGGGACTTGCAAGAGCTTGCTACAAGGGAGGCACGCATCTGTGATAGGACCTCCTGCATTCAAGAGGTCTTGAGGTTTTGGCTATAAGTTGCCCAGAGCTAGCAGCATGAAGGAATATTAGGATCTAACCTTTCAGACTTTTGAGAGGGAGGGATGGACATCCCATGTTTGGGACCAGCTGTGATCTACTGAAGCTGTCTGAGGGGAGCACTGTAGTTAAGGAGATTAAGATCATAACCACAATTTGCCTAGTGGCTTTAATACTACCTAGGCTATTTGACTTTTGGGACAGAATAAGGAAATAACTTGGTGGCTTTTTTCCCTTTCCATCTCCTCATCCAAACATTGTCCCTAGCCCTTCACTACTTTGTATAACCATCTTCTCTCTCGTGCTTGCTCCTCAAGTCTCAGAGAGGATTGAGACACATGTGCTGCTTCAACTATGGTAGTTCTTCAGCACAGGAAATGTTCAGCTCTAGTTAGGAGACCTGTTCCTCCAGCGGAGAGACCCCATGTTACAGCTGTCAGTAACTGTTCTCGTATCAGCCTCGTTGTGTGGGTATAAGCACAGCAATATATGCATGCACTATCTGTCAAACACTATCTGGCAAAAGCGCTGTTTCCGATGTGGACTGAAAGCTGCAAAGAAGATCCTTGTCAGAGATCTTGGTTAAAGCCAGTCATACACTTTTTTCAGGAAACTTTTCTTTTTACCTTGAAAGCCATTGGCAGCTCAATAATGTAGAGGTCAACATAGTCCAGCTGCAGGATCTTCAGGGTTTTCTCCAGCGTGGGACGCACCAGCTCTGGGGGGTGGCAGGTATTCCACAGCTGGGGAGGCAAGCACAACGTCTTTCTTGAATGCCAGGAGGAGCAGTGAGCACCCTCCATCTGACATCCCACCCACACAAACACACGCTCTTGGCCTTCAGACAGAGCCCATTATGCACAGTGTAAATCCATTGTTGCCTACCATCGCTGCAAGACAGAGGTGTGGGCCCTTATGTCCTCTGTCAGAAGCAGATACAGAGGTTAAGACACGAATCCTTGCCCAGGACTGGCAGTCCTAACCCAGTAGAGCCATGACATTTATTTATTACAAAACAGGTTCTTCCATGTCAAGTATATTGCAAACTCTTGCTCAATTAATTTAGGCAGATTCCTTTTGTTTCCTGAGCTTTCCAAATATATGCTTTCACTGGAAAACTTTGTTCCCACAAGAAAACTGTGGTCAGTTTTGTGCTTGAAGGCAGAAGTTCAGATCATATGAGATTAGCTATTGAACAGCCAAACACCAGGCACAAAGAGAATCTTTTGGTTTTCTCCTGTGGTCACAGAGCCTGAGTGACTGCCTGACCTAGAGAAGTCTTCATGTACTCCCCAGTCTTCACTGAAAGATACTTTATGTTTAGTTACTGTAGGGAGGTGTGACTAGTTAAAGCACAGCCTTTTCAACCTTTTGCCATGGTTATGCCCTGAGGTTGCTATGGAGTGTGCTTAGTTGATTAACTTTCAGTACTATCTCTAATTGAACTTTGCTGATGCAAATCTCTTGCAAGACTAAAAACCCATAGCATGGTAATTAGTAATTGTTTGTAAACTGATTGCTGCAGTTAAAATCGACAAAAAACCCCAAACCAGATCTACAAAAAAAAACCAAACAAAAAAACAACACAAAAAGGAATTAACACACAATAGAAGGTTTAAGGTGCCATTTGTTTTCCACGCAATAAGCTGGGCTATTTTATCTTTTTTTTTTTTTTTCCAAAGCACAAAACTGACATATGGAGTCATGTTGAGGTGGAGTCACCTTTACTGTCTGGAAAAACCTGCCATTTGTTGGTATGGTTATTCTCTAGCCAGTTCTGACACCAAAACTGGCAGTAACTGCATGCCAAGACATAGAAGGAATTTGTTCTTGAGATGTGAGGTGCTTGAATTGCCATTTTCAGAAGATAATGATTATAGGTGCCAAAGGACAGCCTAGGCAGAGTTTTAAAGTATTTTAGATGGTTGGGTTTCGGGGCTTGTTTTTTAAAGCCTGATTATTGTTTTCCTGGGGAACTACAATACATCTGAACCTGCCTTAAGCTGACAAACCAAGATAGGGTTTGGCAACTGGACATTCATGCTAGACCTTTGCCAGCTGTATTTTGGAAGGTGTCAAGAGTTTATGATCACTAGATGGTTGTTACACAGGCTGAGGTGTACTATAGTTAAAGGGTGCAAGATCCTCCTCTTAGAGTTTTAAACTGTTCCACTGGATTTCCCAAAAGCCTTTAATTTTGGTGGATTTTAAGCCTTTTACATGTGAAAATGAGATAGTTTGGACTTCAATATAGGTTATGAACGGAGCCTGTGTAAGCGTTGTGTTTTAGTTTGTTTTGTTTCTGTGTTTTAGAAATGTAGTAATCTGAGGTATGTTGATGGAAAAACTGCTTCTAAACTAAGTGTCCTTTCTAGCCCAGTGCTGTTGAGCTCAGTACTTGCTAGCGAATATGCTTCCTTCAAAAAAAATTGCAGTTTCTAAAGAAACAACCTTAAGAAATAGCAAACATTTATACTATGTTAATACATGGATGCTATGCAAACTTAGAATTTCGTAACTGTTTTCATGATTTGTACAAGTTATTATATTATCTACCTAAGTAGAATCCATGTAGATGTTTGAGCAGTCAAAGCTGCCAGCTGGCTTTGGCATTTCAGGACACCACATTTCCTGGAAATGTTACTTCTAGTCTAATGAAAGAAATATCTTGGGATGAAAGAGGAGACCAAAAAGGTCTTGCTATATAAGCCAAGTGAGATGTTGGCAGTTGATATAAAACCTCTAAAATTTCTGGATGTTGAGCTGCTCTGCCTGATCAGCCAGCAGCAAGAGCCAAGTGCAAGTGCCGATCATTTCAACTGGCAGACGCAGCCCGATTGCACCAAGTCACTATTCCAGAAACGCTGCCACTCAGCAGGACCATTCTTGTTAGTCCCTACTGACAGACCAGCCTTCAATTTGCATCATCTTTGTTTAAGGAAAGATCTGCAGGAAGGGCTTGAGTTTGAAGGCTCTTGAGAATTTCTGATAACAGTTAGGCTGCAAACAAAACCAACTTTGGTTGTGCTTCTAAGAATGATCTACTTCATTTACCATGTTTCCCAGAAGATGCAACAGTTCCTAACAGTCAGTTACCAGTCAGCGACGGATGTCTTTGCTGGTGTCTTGGTATTTGACTGTAGTTCATAAAATACATAAGTTTGTGATGTACATAAAGCCAAAGATGCACAAGTTCATAAGGCAAAGGACATCCAGTCCCACTTCTCCTGTGAAGTTCAGTGCTGCTGTGAAAATGTTTAGTGAAACCTGGGAAAATCCTGGGTTGTGATGGGTTGAATTGGTTGCAGAATATTTTTCGCTTCTGTCTTTGAACTCTTTAAAGTGACACACTAATGAAATACCACCCTGAACACCTGAAATTTTGTCAAACACAAACAGAAAGATAAACCCACATGCGTCCCATCTCATACCACAAGGCAGGCTGAAACCACAGACATTGTCTCTTGTGGTACATCATGTTGCAGCCTTGTGGCTTGCAGGATCTGCAGTTTAGGGAACAACTGAATTTACAATGAAGAAATCCAATCTTCTTTCACACATGGCTCAATGTTTAAGTGGTAATTATCAACTGGGAAAATCATCTAGTAATTATATCAGGAAACTCAATATAGAAAGGCTTAATAAATAAAACAAATCTGGAAATTTTACCAAGAGATGAACTTTCACAGAACCTAGAGGTTTATATGGGAAATAAACCTCAGTGGAAGCAGTTGGGAAAGTTAAAAGACTCAAAATTTTTAGGACATTTGGTTTTAACCTTTTGGCACAAGTTTGTGTTTTTGAAATTACTGGTAATTTGCTGTAACGAAACTATAAAACAGTTGAAAAAATATTTTGACTGATCTAAATCAACATATTTGGCATATGAGAGACTGAGAGACTACCCTGATAAAGGTGGAAAATTTGAGGACGTGAAGGTTTTCTCAGGATGGCAAGGTTGTTACCAGTAGAACCAAGCAGGGAGCTAGGAAAAGAGTTGCATACTTTACAGATTGGAAATTGCTGTACTTGGAAATTGCTCTAACTGCTGAAACTTCAGTTGGTCTGCAGACTACCCAGTCTGAAGCTTAGTTTCCCAGATCATAGAGCTTAACTAAATTGCTCACGGTAAAATAGGCCTTTTATCCCATGGGATTTTTCACTCTAGGAACTGGGTATTTATTTCTAATGCTATTGAGTAACTTTTGTGGATTATGTCTTATTTGGGAAAGGAGAAAAGGAAAATATTAGACTGATCTATTCAAAGCATCACTGCAGGAAGGGGAACTTGAGGCCATGAACTCCATTAGAAAGTGGAGAGGCACCATGAACTTTTTTTTTTTATGCCATCTGATATTTATTGTGCACATTTGCAACGAGTTCTCACTCTTATACCTGGGATATAGCATTGTACTGTCAGATGCTTCACCAGACAAGGGATTTCCTTCTTCTAGGAGAGAATCAACTCTTACAGCTAAGACTTCAAAGCATTAACTAGCTCATGCATTGGTCTAGAGCAGAAGTGTGATAACTCTCCAAATAAGTTGATTCATGATCACAGAACTTTTTAATGACAGGTCATACAGTAACTAAGGGTGTAGCTTGATGAGTAATTTTCTGGCAGTAGTACTAATGTAAGCACTTGCTGTTCTCCCATACACAGACACGTGCTCCCACCCTTTTCATTGTGCAACCTCACGGCAACCTGTATGGGGAATTGTTCTTGCAGAAAATACCTCATTTGCAGGGTCATTGTCCAGACCAGGCTCAGTGTGTGACTATACAAATGTGCGTGCCAGCACAATACATGGGACAGTAACAGCTTAGGCAGCACTGGTGAGTGTAGCAATAGTCTAAACTTGCAGGTAACTACAATACTAGGCAGAATGGGTGTTGCATGGTTCCAGCTAACAGAGCTTTAACTGAAAACAACAGTGATTCCTGCACTTAACAGCAGATCTAGTGCTCATAAAGCTCTGTGGCATCATCATAATGCTAGGAAAGAAAAATAAATGATGTTGGATCTAGAAGCATGCCAGTTGTTGACCACTGTCGTTCTTAAGAATGCTCATTCACAGAAATCCATTATTTAGCATAAGTATTCTGAGCACAGCTTCTCACCTTGCCACAGTAAAAAATGTCTTCTCTCTTGATCTTTCCTTCAGCAATCTTCTCCCGGATGGCTTGTCCCACTTCATGCTCATTGTAATAGACAAAGGCACCGTCAATATGGCGGTAACCAGTGTCAATGGCAATCTTCACCGACTCCAGACAGGAACCTTTGGGAGTCTAATGGGAAAAGAAGTATAAACATAGTTTAAGGCTCCTGCTCACCTCTCCTGCAGTGCTATAGAGTCCCTGAGATACGACTAAGGCTCACACTGGAGTTCATCCAGTATAACCATCCCTTAACTGCCCAGACATCTCTGTTTCAACTTCTGTGGTGTGCACTTTTCCTCAAAACTATGAGGAATGTGAACTAGACTAGATAAAGGAACAAAGCAATAAATTCTCTCTGAGGGAGCATTTTAGAGTCCTCAGAGAGTAGAAAAAGTAGTATTTGATATGAAAATTATTTCAGAATTTTTATCTAGAGAGCAAGGGCTTTCCTAAAAAAGAAATATAATGAAATCCCTTACTCAAGTGGAAGAAGACTTTTTGGTTGTGCAGAGCTGGTCAACCACCTGCCTAAGGAGAGGCTTTTGAATATCTTCTGGCCCAGTAGAGCTTTCAGCAGAGCAGGAATTTGGATTTGACCTCTCTTCTCAAACCAACTTGCCATGGGTGGTATCAAAATCCGAAGGGTGATAGCCCAGGACTGCCTACTGGTATTCCTAGTTCTAGACAGATGCTTTATCATGTGGCTAAGAACCAGTAGATGCTTTAATGTATATTCATATATATCTTACTGCATCAGTTTAAGAGGAGCCCAAGGAACATCTTAATGTGTCCAAGTGGCATTTTTGTACTGTGTGCTGCACTTATGTTTACTCATGTTTGCTGAAATTCAGAGTAAGCCTGTATTTTTCACAACAGTCATATTTTTCCCTAGCCAATGTGGCAAGCAAAATACACATAGGCTAAATCAAGCAAAAAAGCATAAGACTGGTCACTGAGATAATTTGACTGGTCACTGAAATTGTACTGGAAACATTTTATTGTTGCTACACTTTGAATGATGAGAGTGCAGCTCTAAGTGGTGGTGGTCAAGAGCTCTCAGTAACATGTGGTGACACTATTTTTCCATCCTTTTCATAGGCATTGCTCTGCTGTGACAGTGACATCTGATTCACTTAAAGGAAAAGAGAAATAGGGCGAGTCAACCTGCTCTGCTGTGCTGCTGTCTGCTACCAGCAAATGCCAAGAGGTGTGTTTTGCTACCTCCAAGTGAAGGGCCAAGACCATGTTGTTTCTCCTCTGAAGAAAACGTATGCCAGAGACCATAGGAAATGAGACAGGGTACAGAGGATGCAAAATTTGTTGTTTTTGCTGATGCTGAAGAAGGAGAAGCAGCAGGATAGGCAATAGGTGTTTTTGGGAATGACCACTTTTCACCACAACAATCAGTCTCCCTCCTCTCCTGACAAGCTCCCTTTTACAGCAGTCCCTGGCTTGGCTGTCCAGGTTTTTGTCATAAAAGAAGCAGCTGCTTTTCCACCACCTACTGAACTAGAAGGTGTGAAACTCACAGATACCATAGGATGCTGCAGTGACTAAGGACACTGGTCTGCCCTTTTACATTCATGGAAGAAAGATCTGTGAAGGAGTGATGAAGTCACATGTGGGTCAACCTCTCTGTCTTTTAATCCCAGAGCTGTAGGCTGGTGGCAGATTATTCTGGGGTGATGGGACCATATCCTGGCATGCTTGCTCTGTTCTTCAGTGCCCCATCTGGGCTGGCCACTATTGGGCATGACTGGATCAACTTCTGTTCAGGCTCAGGGAGGACTTTCTGCTCCAGCATGCAGTGCCTAAAGGTTGCTTAAAATGCAAAGCTGCTCATTCTTGTCCCTATTTATTACAGACATGAGCGAGGGCTGAGAAGCAAAACAGTACAATTTAGCATGCTAAAGTATTTGCAGCAGAAACGATGCAATATTGTCTGCTTGAGACAGACAACAAAAAGTTTGACTGCTTTGCCACTTTAATTGTGGGAGCCTCCCAAAGGCATGCTTGACCCCTTTCTTCACTGTTGGTGGGACTTACTGAAGACTGCAGCAGCTAAAAGCCTTTCAGTCTTGGTCAACGGCTAGTTTTTGCTCAGGGCATGTTGGGCAGTGCTACAGAAGAGCGAGGCATGGAGTGGTGACAACCTCCAACATGTTTGCTGCTTTGTCCCTGCCTGAACCTGCAAGGATGGATTTGAGTAAGGCAGAAGGCAAAAAGCTCTGACACGAGCACTGCAAGCCTGCAGGAACTGATGACAGTAACCTCAGACCTCAGCAATGAGCTGCAAAATGCTGTAGCCGCAGCTGCAAAGCTCAGGCTGGCACAGAGCATCACAGAGCTATCACAGAGCAACAGGGCTCATCTTAAAGGTCTTGTGAGCTCAAGTCCAAGTGATGAGAAGTTATCCAAAAAAGAAATATATTTGAAAAAGTGTAATCAGTGTTTTCTCTGTGAAACCTGATTTTTTCAGTGTGACTTAGATTGCTACAGCCTGTTCAACTTCTAACATTCTATGGCTTAGTAGTGGACTTGGTAGAGTAGGGTTAATGGTTGGACTTGATGATCTTAAAGGTCTTTTCTAACCTTGATGATTCTTTAAAAAAAAAAAAAAAATTGTTTTAGTTTGGTTTTTACTTTTTCCTTTTGTTGAAAACCCAAAAAATGGATTGTGGGCCTGATCCTAGGATTTCCTCTCTCTTCTCTTTGCACTCCTGAGAGATTGCATGAACACATCTGCCAGTCACTTCCTAAAGCTGTAAACTAAATCCTACAAAGGAAGTAAATATTGATTATCGAATTGCACCTTTTCTCAAACACCAAGGCCATTTTGGTCAGTAATAAAAGCAGAAGGAATAGATGAAGAAGGGCAGCTTCACATGCAAGGCAATGGCATAGTTGCAGACATGAGAAGAGGGTAGAATAGACAAAAGTAAGAAAGCTTGCAGTTACTGCAATTGCCTTTGGCTGAATCGGTTAACTTATGTTAGAGCTGGATCTTTTGCATGAGTCCTACATGCATCTGCATGAATCATCTTGTGAAAGACTCCTCCATTTCAAGAATTATTCTTTAGGGGTTTGAGGAAGTTTTTTTTGGATCAGACCTTGATCACCAATGGCCGGAGATGGGTTTACTTGAAATACAAATGTTTTCATTGTACTAGGTCGTTTCATCTGATGTGGTATATTAGCTGTGACAGATTCTGGTCTAAGGTGCTTCATATAAAAATGCAAGACAACCTAGGGAACAGTTTTTGGAAAATCTTGCCTCTATTGAATCATCACAGCTGAAGGCCTGGGGCATCTGTGAGTCTGGAAACTTTATACAATATTCTTATTTTTATTCTGATGGAGAAACTTTCATTTCTAGCCTTTCACATGTCTAATCCTTCCAAATCCTGCAGTAATGGGCTGTGGTAAGCTGTGCTGATGAGTTGCACAGGCTAGTCATGTTGTGGTTTTACCACTTTTTAGAAGTGTTGCCTTAAGTATCATATCTTATTCCATTGTTTCATGACAGACCATATTAAAGCAGGATGACTCAGATCACCACTGCTCATCCAGCGTTCCATCAGAGAAGGCACAAACCTGGATCTTTCCCCTCTACCCTGTTTCTCACCCTGAGGTATATTAATCTCTTCTGTCTTTTTTGGAAATAAAATTTTTAACATCAGGCATTATCAACTGAAAACCAACTATTACTTAAGTGCCAGTAGAATTTTGTGATATGACTGGTCTTATGTCCCATGGGTCTGTACTTCAATCACAGCAGCTGATGGAACAGTGACTCCCGGGCTGTCTGGCCACAGAGCAGCCACCTTTACCAGGAAAGCCAGATCTCTTCCTTCTCCTCCTCCCCCTCTTCCTCCTCACTGTTGGTTAAGCTGTCTACTCATTTCAGGCCGCCTTTATTCTTGCACCATTCCCAAACAAGCAGGGCTCACATTTAGAGCAACACAAATGCCAGATAAAGAGTACTGAAATGTCTCTGCGCTATAAACCTTTGTGCGTTGTCAGTAGTAATTCAGGACACTTTGGCCTTAAGACAAATCTTTGCTGATCTTTTATTTAAGCGTAGGTAAGAGGTATGCTTGATCCTTAGTGATAATTAATGTTTCAGCTTCTAATCAGTGTGCCCTGTAACTGTGCTACTTTGATCGAGGACTGTTGTTTTAGAACTGGAATTTTATAACCACTTGTACAGTATAAGTCAGATTTTTATCTTCAATGCTCTTACAGTTAGTAATTTGTGCCAAAAAAAGGTATTACATTTATTACATGATTTTTGATAAAAGAAAAACTGCTTGGTTGACTAGAACCACTCAATCACTAGTAACTCCTTCAATAGCATCTAGATTATTTTTAAGATCATAGAGTTTAAGAAAACAACACATGCAATTATTCCCTCTATCAATCAGTAGCTTGTAAACCTTCTGATTTACCACCACGCATGACAGATTAAACCAGTATCCATTTCCTTCAGGCTCCATGGTAAATAAATCCAGCAGAAGGGCAGAGGGAAGCAAACTGAGATTTGTACCTTCACTGAGAGAAAACAGCAGTTTGGCCCCTTCTCCATAGATGAAGTAGACAACTGTCCAGTTACCACATTTTATGAGTCTGAAAAAGCAGTGTGCTTCATCAGTTCTGCCTGTTTGAACGGGTCTGCGCTCTCTTTTTTTTTTTTCTCTGAGACCATGAACTTGTTTATTTTTTAATGTTTATTCCAGACACCTTCCATCGCATCCCATTTTGTCAAGAACTACTCTCCCTACCATAGAAAACAGTTTTGCTCATGACTGCATGTAACTGAGCCACTGGAGAATATTTTTTTATGCAGGCATATCAATGAATTTTGCTGTTCCCTCTCAAGTAGAACAGTATTTGCTTAGTAGTATTTGTGGTTATCCTCCTCATTATTGTTACTTAGTGTCATATTTCAGCTGCCCTCCAACTGTTTTGCATTTTCTATAGCATCCTTTTCTGGTCAGCAATTTACATAAGCTTTCCGTCTGATAAAGAGGGATTCTGGTTACCTCCAAAGACAAAGTTAACAGAACACATTAGCAGCAGATTGCAATCTTGCAAAACCTTGTGAGCAGCTACCATAGCATGGCTTTTATATGTCTTAACATCACTATTATCATTTATTCTTTATTAGTGCATATAGTAAAGGAAAATAGCCTGTCTCAGGCTCCCAGATTTTGCTCTGCCTCATTTCACATATGTTAACTTTACAGAGTTGCACCAGTTTTGGCAGCGTGTGAGAGCTGAGGAAGCAACACTTCAGGGAAAGGAGCTGTTTACCTTAGGCCTGAGCACCTCACCTGATTAGTGCAATGGTATTCAGTCCCTCAGATGGGAATAATGATCCTGGGAGGAAGAGCGTGAGGTGTGGGGACCATCTTCTGGAAAAATCTGACTTTAGCTGCAGATGAATTACACAAGAGATCCAAACTGTGGGCTAAGTGCTCCAGTCCTAACCTATAATTTAAGATGTGGAGCCGCTGTTTAGGAATCTTAGTCAGCTAAACAGAGGAAGAAGAAAGTAGGTACATTCCTGGGCTCAGAGCCTTCTTCGCTAGAGCTCGGCACTCACACACAGATTCTTATGCAAGTTTTTAGAAGCCTAATTGCTTATTTGCCTTTGCCTGTTTTCCATACAAACTGGCAAAGAGGACTGGCTTAAGATGTTAGGAACAGAGCATAGAAAACGTGTACTGAAGGCATTACAGGAAAGCACAGGTTGAGTTTACAAAGCCAGGGGATATGAGACACACAAGGGTACATTCTTAGAATTGTTTAATCTTGTAAAGGAGGAGCTGTACTGTACACCTCTTTCTTGGAAAATGCAACCACCAGCACATCCCTCTCTCTTGTACATAGGAAAATATGCCTTTCATCCTCTGGAAGCATTGGCAGCCACCATCCCATAAGCAAAGCCCAGCAAAGGCCTCTCTGCAAAAGCAGGTAGAGCTCAGAATGGAGGCAGAAAGCACAGCTGAGAGCCATAAGTGTTTATATTGGCCCAGAGCTTTGCTTTATGTCATGCAGTACATTGCCTTAGAAAGTGGAGGATGGCAAATGTGCCCAGAGGAGATGAGGGGAATAGCGATGCTTGCTGTCTCGTGTCACACTGTGAGTGAATGCAGACAGAGTATGTAAGGAGGCAACAAGGAAGACTAAGGGCCTCTTGGAGTTAAACCTGACAAATTATGTAAAAGAAACAAGAAGGAAGACAAGGGAAAATATGGGCCTACTGCAGAATGAGGTGGGTGCCCTGGTGACAGAGGATACTGAGAAGGCGGAGTTATTGAATGCTGCCTTTGTTTCAGTCTTTACTGATAAAAGTGGCCCTCAGGAATCACAGTCCTTTGAGGTAAGAGAGAAAGTCTGTGGGAAGGAAGACTCCCTTGGTTGAGGAAGATTGGGTTAGAGATCATTTAAGCAGTCTAGGCACCCAAAAATTCTTGGGCCCTGATGGGATGCATCCATGAGTGCTGAGGGAGCTGGCTGATGTTATCGCTAAGCCACTCTCTGTCATTTTCGAAAGGTCAGAGGTTGGAAGAACAGGACAGGTGCCCAAGGACTGGAGGAAAGTTGATGTCACTCCAGTCTTCAAAAAGGGCAAGAAGGATGACCCAGGAAATTACAGGCCAGTCAGCTTCACCTCCATCCCTGGAAAAGTGATGGAGAAGCTCATTCTGAATGTCATCTCTAGGCATGTGAAGGAAAAGAAAGTTATCTGGAGTAGTCAGCATGGATTCACCAAGGGAAAACCATACTTGACCAATCTGATATCCTTCTATGATGGCATGACTGGGTAGATACATGAGGGAAGAGCAGTGGGTGTTGTCTGTCCTGGCTTCAGCAAGGCTTTTGACACAGTCTCCTATAGCATCCTCGTAGGTAAGCTTAGGAAGTATGGGTTACACGAGTGGACAATGAGGTGGATTGAGAACTGGCTGAATGAGAGAGCTCAGAGGGTTGTGATCAGTGGTGCAGTCTAGCTGGAGGCCTGTAGCTAGTGGTGTTCCCCAGGGGTCAGTACTGTGTCCAGTCTTGTTCCACATATTCATCAATGACCTGGATGAAGGGACAGAGTGTACCCTCAGCAAGTTTGATGATGATACAAAACTGGGAGGAGTTGCTGATACACCAGAAGACTGTGCTGCCATTCGTCAAGACCCAGACTGGAGAGTTGGGCAGTGAGGAACTTAATGAAGTTCAGCAAGGGCAAGTGTAAAGTCCTGCACCTAGGGAGGAATAACCCCATGTACAGGTACAGGTTAGGAGTTATTCTGCTGGAAAACAGCTCTGTGAAGGACCTGGGAGTCCTGGTGGACAACAAGCTAACCATGAGCCAGCAGTGTGCTCTTGTGGCCGAGAAGGCAAATGGTATCCTGGAGTGGATCAAGATGAGTGTGGCCAGTAGACTGAGAGAGGTTCTCCTCCTGTTCTCCTCCCCTACTCCCCTAGTGAGGCCACATCTGGAGTACTGTGTCCAGTTCTGGGCTCCCTAATTCAAGAGAGACAAGGAACTACTGGAGAGAGTCCAACAGAGGGCTACCAAGATGATGAGGGGACTGGAGCATCTCTCTTACAGGAGAAAAGGCTGTGCAAGCTGAGTCTCTTTAGCCTGGAGAAGACTGAGGGGATCTTATCAATGCTTATAAATATCTAAAGGGGGTGTGTGAAGAGGATGGGACCAGTCTCTTTATAGTGGTGCCAAGTGATAGGACAAGGGGCAACAAGCACAAACCAGAACACAGGAAATTCCACATCAATGTGAGGAAAAACTTCTTTACTGTGAGGGTGACAGGGCACTGGAACAGGCTGCCCAGAGAGGTTGTGGAGTCTCCTTCTCTGGAGACTTTCAAAACACACCTAGAAGCATTCCTGTGCAACCTGCTCTAGGTGAACCTGCTTTAGCAAGGGGGATGGACTAGGTGGTCTTCAGAAGTCCCTTCTGTCTTCTATCATTCTGCAATTCTGTGCCTTTATCTAGCCTGATGTCCTGTCAGTGGCCTGAAGCATGAGGTTTAATTGCCCATACAACCAAAATTAGATTGCATAACTGCAGATTTAGCATTTCTAGAATTCCTATGACATTGTTATTCTAGGATTTAGCCAAAGCTGTCTTCAGGAAACCCTTATTATTGTAGCTGGCAGAGCCTGCTGGAGTTATTTTTACCACTTGATTGTAGAAACCTCAGTTTTAGATTGCCACAGATTTTCACTCAATGCAAATTCACTTAATGCAAGACTAAACTAAGGGGCTGCCTGACAGCAGCTAGAGGATTAAATCAAACCAATCAAATGACATGCACACCCAGGTTCCATACTTGCAGTGCCAGCAGGGTGGACTGGGACAGTTTCCTGAAGAGCTGGAGGACACAGTAACCAGTTGGCCAAACCTGGAAAGCACAGATCTAACGAGAAGAGTGGATGCTATGAAAACACCATTGAGATAAGGTTATCCCAGAGATGCATGAGGTACAAAGGGAAGATTAAGCACCAGCTTGTGCAAGAACAGAGGAGAAAAAAAATGTTGCCAGTAGTTCTACTTCATTCCCTAGAGTTAAAGGGGAAAAGTTTCTGGCGCCAGTTCGAAGAAGTGTTTGCAAAGGCAGATGTAAAACTCGGGGAATTCCACCACCTAGTTAGCTGAACCAACAAAAGTTGGCTTTGATGAAGCCTAGAGAGGCATTTTCTGCACAGTACTTTCAAGTTTTGACAAATGTGGCCTCATAGGTCAACGGAAGACACAACCCAGATGTTAACATCTTGTATGAATTGTAAGAACCCGTTTACTCTGTTCTTGGGAGAACTGCAGGGAATCAGGGACATGTGGGAGTCCACAGCCATATTTAATGTATGGAGTCAGGGATGTTTTAGAAAATAGAGGTTTGTCTGGAAAATTGTGGCTCTAAATATTCTTGCCAAAAAGCATGCCTTTTGGTTGTGTTCAGATTACGCACTTGGGGTGGTTCAGGTTTTCCCCTCTTCAACAATGCCAGCAATTTCTTGTCTCACCTTCTGTAAAACAATCTTCATAACTTTTATTTACATAGGAAGGGCTTTGCCTGTCACTCTTGAGCAGGACTGAAAATCCAACATTGTTAGAAAGCCAGAGAAAAACTTCCTTTTGTTTGTTTTTGGGGTGTTTTTTTTTTGTTTTTGTTTTTTTTTGTTTTGGTGTCAATGTTTGGCTTTAATATTATTACATTGTAGTTTTTGGAAGAGAGGGCATATTGAAAGAGCTAGTGCTTGTCACTGCAGTATGCAGCTATGGAATGGAAAATGTCTGCTTTCTGCTGGGTGACACTTTAAACAAGAATCCCTATGACTGATTTTGGGTAGTGCTACTGTCCTAAAAGCTTATCTGGATTAACCTTCTATTAGTTTTGAATCTGGGCTGATTAAATACAATTCTACCCTATGTCATGGCCAGACACGTAGCTTGGTGGTTGATGTTGGCATCTGATATCCATCATCTGAAAAACCGTACCAACTCCCAGACAAAGTTGTCATCTCCTAAATGTCACCTTGCTCTGAGAACTTTTTCCTCTAGAGTGCTCTTGTGGCATCCAAGTCCACATATGTCAGTACTGTGTTTGGGAGCCAAGTGATGCGGTGCCAGGTTGGCTGTGAGAGCCAGCCCCTCTGCTTGGATTAGGCAGACATCGCTTCACCGGGCCAGGCGATTATGTGGCTGTCAACAGTTTCATTAGTAGAAGTCCTCTGCTCTGCAGGAGGATATGTCTCTTGGTCCTGAAGCAGTCTGAAATGTTTGCACATAGCAGCTGAGGTGTCAGCATAGGTTAGAGGCACTACCTTTTTAAGAGGAGGGTTTTTTTGAAGCTTATAGTTTAAGGTATGCTCAAGTTTGGGGGGAGTCATTCTGAGCACAATCTACTCCTCAGAGCAAAGTGAAATTTTCCAGGACTAGTAGTGTGGACATTTTGCTCAGAAGTCCTCCATAGGTTAAAGAACTTTGTAGCAATAAAGTTAGTCTTTCATACATTCTCATCTACAAGGCTGGGCCCATCCTAATCAGGAATTTTACATGTTGACTGTTTCAGTAAATGAAGTTTTTAATCTGCCACACATGATTAGACATTAATTGTGTTCATAGCTGGAAACAACACAGAAGCTGTTGGCACAAAGTTAGGATTAGTCATACTATCAATTTGTTTTCTATTAAGCTTCAGGATTCATAGAGACGAAGAACCACTGAGATTTCAGCAGAGAAGATACATGGAAGTAAATGAGCATTTATGCAAATTCAACAGTGTCTTAGAGACCTGGGTCTTGTGCCAAAGCCATAAGAACAAAGTTTGTGTCCTCAAGAAAGTTGCATATAAGAATCTCCTCTGGTTTGACAGAGCGATAAGTCATTTTTTGTCAAATCCAACTTTAAAAGCTAGGTTTTGAGCCTGCTTGCCATGTTTCAGGAAAAAAAAAGCAGCTACCTTTTCTGATTACCTGTTTTTTTCCTAATTAGATGACTTAATTTTCTTTCCTTAATGAGATAAAGATGCAATCTTGCATTTATACAAGCCAAACATGTTCCATTGTATAACATGAAATTGCAGGGAGCTAGAAGGAATTGAAGTGTCAAGGGGCGGTTGCAGGCAGGGGAGGAGAGATCATGGCTGAACACCAAGAAGGTAAAGTGTTGAAGGCATAGAAATGCAGAAAGGCTCTTCCAGCGGCAGAACAGAAAAGTTGTATGGCACAGGAAAAAAGGCAAATGTAAGATAAACTGCTTTTCGTAGGTGGTAAATATTCCATTAAAGCCTATATGAAAGGGAACTTTAAAATGCATCATGAAACATTAAGTTTTTTAGCAAAAGTCATTGATGAAAGCAGAATTTGTCCAAGAGCCTTGTGATTTAGTGCATTCTTCTACCCTGTATCTTCACCTATTTGCTGTAATAAGTCCTATCTCTGAAAGCAGCATCTTCAGCATTCATCTGTTCATCCCTCATCTTCTGGCATATTTGCCAGCCCTGTAGCAAACAGTAGGGATGGATTAAGACAACAATACAGTACAGAGTTGATACAGTTTCTTGAATACTTGCATAGACTCCTTCTCCTGTATCTCACAGTGCTTTTGATCGTATTTCCAGTGAGCAGCTGTGCTTCTGCCCAAGAGCCACATTGTTCTGCTGCCTGTGAAAAGCTGATGCCAGCTACTGTGCCTCCTCAAAGCATGTGGGGACCAACTACCAAGAAATCCTGCCTTTATCTGCTCTTGGCAACTGGGTCTTGACAGTAACTGTGACTTAGTTGAGGAATAACGAGTAAAATCTGAGACATTAAGCAACAAGGGCATCACTCAACACTAGGTTACCAGGAAAGGTGTGCCATCTGTGGTCTGGGCAAGAAGAATCATCCAACTATGGTCTGAAACTGGGTCATGACTTTGTCAGTGAGTGATCTGGCTACAGATATATGATTTCAGGATAAATATCATTCCACGTGAAGGTTAGGCTAGGAGTTTACCAACAGGCAGGCAAGGATCCTTTCAGGATACATAACAGATCAGACCCCATTCTCTTCCTGGGATGGAGTAATATATCTCCTTCCCTTCTGCTCTTGCCTCAAGAGCATGGATCTCAATCTAGGAATATGGTTTTAGGATATCCTTAGAGACCAAGGGAACATATGAACACCCTCTGAAACATCTCAGAAATCCCAACCCTGAAAAAATTTGTGTGGCTATGTGTCGGCTAGGCGTGGCTCTGCTTCTCCGAAGTGCTCCCTCAAGACAAGAATTAGTACGACATGAGGTAATACTGCTGCTTAAAAAGCAAATGGCTTGAGGAAGCCAGTGGTGGTTACCAAAAGGACTGTAAAGGAGCAGAGTGTCCTTTGGAAATGCTGGTATGGGGACATGGCCCAACAACTTTTGAAAAACAATTTCATTTTGGGAACTTTCTTCACTTCTTAAGGACATAAATACGAGGCTCTGTAGCCAAATATCCCATCTGAGTTTGCCCAGTTTTGTTCAAATCAGGTTCTCAATAGCCTTTTTAGGGAAGAAAAGAGCAAAATATCTTCCTGGCCTACATCTGTTGTGATTTTGTATAGGTTCATAAAAAGCACTTTATTACAGAGCTAACTTCAGACTCAGTACTTGCTGAGTTCAAACACATATTCATGTGTTCATGCTAAAAGGGCTGTGGTATTTTCTTTATATATTTGTTTTAATAGTGTTTTGTGAGAAGTAAGCTAAGGTTGTAAGGACACCTTCATGTCAGGGCAGTTCCTGCTCTTGCCACTGCCTCTGTTATCTCTTTCAAGAAAAAAAATCTAGAGGCCAAGTGGGAAGTTTACCTCAGGAGGAAGATTGAGGAGGTTGTCTGAGTCAGAGAAGGAGAAATTTGTAGGATAGAGATCAAGAAGTGGAAGCCTTTAAGCTTCCACCCTGTCTCCAGTGATCTCAGGTGTCACTCATGCCTGGGTCTTTCAATACATGATCCAGTTCATAGACTTGGGTCAGGCCAGATGATTTTCTCTGCAAGTCACCCAAAATCATTGCTGTCTCCAAATGATCATGTTTCAAAAGCCAGTGCTGGCCAGGAGGAAAACAGGGGGAATTAAATTGTGTGTAATTCCCCCCTTACTGCAGCTCAGAGATACAGACTGTGTCATGGGGACAAGTCACTTATTACCTCCTTTGACTTAAAGGTAGCTTACGGCAACTCCAAAGACAGCAGAGATGCAGCCTGTACTGTTAAGAGAAATGTAAATAATTTGTGAGTGCGAGGAACTTTTTGGCATAAAAGGTCCTGTGAGAGCACTAAAAGCTGTTAGGCCTGTACAACGAAAAGTTATACTGTTCAGCTTCTTGCTTGGGTGTAAAAAGTAATCCAGGGTGCCAAAACAGAGTTTTTGCTTATCCAAAACACATTTTTTTTTAAACTTGGTCACTCAGATTGGATATGGGAGCCCTGGATGAACTTTTCCTCTCCCTGATTCAAACCTGCAATTTCTTCTTAAACAGAACCCAGACTGTCTGGGCACTCACAAGGGTTACTTTGTGGTAGTTAAGGATTTGGGGAAACGGGTGTCTCTCCCTCCTGTCTGGATGCCATACCAAGTTCTTCAGCATCCAAAGCTGTGGGGCTGGTGAGTAGCGTGCTTTCCCGTGGGAAGGGTTCTCCTCCTGCTCTAGCCTGTATGTGTTTCTTCTTGCCTCTCTCTAGCTATCACATACCCCCACTATCACATTATTTCCCCAGACTGTGTGACATGAATTTAATTCCTGGAGGCAGAGAGGAGGACTGAATCTGGTTTCCCACCACCCATGTGGATTCCCTCGCCAGGGGGCTATTCAGGGGAAGGCAACTCTTACCTCCAACTGCTTTAATAATCCTTTGATTCCTCAGCTCGTACCGCCGGTGCCCAAAATGAAATGCTTTGCCATTTGTTTTGCCTGAAACTATTCCACAAAACTGCTTCCAATTTATGAATGGATTTGGCTACCTCAGAACCTCAGTTTTAGCAAAGTCGCAACTTGCCAAAAACCCTCACCCAGCGCTATTCTTGAGCACTTTGCCCAATCTTATATTTCAGAAGCAGAGTCCGTGTACAGTGCGGTTGCTACAACCTCCCCTCCAAGCTCTCTCCTCCCTCAGTTAAAACAGGAAAGCAGGAGAAGAGCTGTGGCCAAGGCCCCTTGACCTTACAGAGAGACAGCGAGTATTTATGTGGAGGCACTGGGATGATGATTTTAGCTGTGTTGACAGGGATGAGTTATAAAGTGAAGCGGGCGTAAGTGCAGTTTTAACGAGGCATAGGATTTCCAGGATTTAGAAGTGTTTTTAACACCTTTCCCTGCTGAGTTTGCTCATCCCCACACCCCATTTGATTCCAGATGGATACCAGTACCCCTCATGGGGATGTGCTAGGAACTGAGCATCGATGCTGGGAGATGGCAGGAGCCCAGGGGGGCTGATCTGGCTTTGCTGTGGCTTGGGGCCATGCCATGGCCTCATGAACCGGGCTCTCCTCCTCCACCTTCCCCTATGGGGCTGCCCTCTCGCTCCCTGCTCCCTCCACACACTCCCCCCCGCACACCCCCCATCTATTTAATACCCCAGAGAATTGGGTCAATGGCTTGGAGGCCCTCAGGGAGGGAAAACTGGACACGGTGCATCTGCTGAAGCCTTGGCAGAGTTGCTCCTGCATGCGTGGGGCTCTGCCAGAAGGATCCGCAGGGCCAGACAGAGGCAGAATTGGTCTCAAATTTTAAAGCTATCTGGAGTGCCTGGGTAGTCCAGATTCAGTGCTCCTGTGGCATCTCCCACCCAGGTCCATGAGGAGAAGAGTATATTTGAGGAAGGGAATAGAGAATAGGGGAAGGAGTCAGTGACTGAGATTGTCAGTGTTTCACTGGAGTCCATTCTTACTAGGACAAACAGCCTAATTTATGTAGGCAAGACTCCAATACAACTTACACATTTCCTTCCCTGTGCAAAGAACACAAAACCAACTTCAACACACTGAAACCTGCACCAAAAAGCAAAGTAAGCTTTTTAGTTATACAGTTGTTGCCATCCCTTGAAAATAAGGATAGGAAGCACCAAGTAAAGCAGCAAAAATTATTTCCAAATGCTTTTCTTGATAAACAACCCAAATTTATCACTAATTCTATGATCCAGTGAAGACTTCTTTCTTTCTGCGAGCAGATGAACTGATTACAAATGGATTCATTGCACTTTCTTGCTGTGTTAAGGGAGTAAAGCAAAAAAGAAGCCCACAATGTTGTACAACCGGTGTATTTAGTCTCAAAAATCAGCTGAATTCTTGTCATCCTGACTGGGATCCAGCAGAAGAAAATCTCTTATATTTAGGGGGAATGAGTGTTCAGCTAAAATTAATCTGATTATCAAACAGCCCTTTTTTCACAGTGGTCCAGCTCTGTTCCATTTGAGTGATGTACTTCTTTGAGTCAGTAAACTTGTACATGGGAATCTATTTTGGTCAATAGATTTTTTTTTTTTTTTTTGTTCATGTTTCACAACTGGAGAAGCATGACTTATCTCCCAAAGTCGTCTTTGGGAGAACAATTAAGTTATTTAAGACTAATAAGCAAGCTGCTGACACATTTCAGTTCTGAAGACACTGCTGTGCAGTTTATCCGGACAAAGCCCAAAACATGAAAGCTGGCCTCCTGCCTCTGTTTTCTTGTAACCAACTGTCAGAGAAGCAAATTTCCTTGCTCCATGGCTAACTAGATCTGCCTGGTTTGCTTAACCAGCAAGCACATTCCTGCACTTCAGGAAGAACACTCTGGGCTCATTATGAGCTACTGGGCTATAGCATGAGATTGAGAAATCAGACTTGTTTTGGGCAAGCTACTCTGACATGAAGGTGCCAGGGTGAATAACCTTTGGGAAAAAAAAAAAAATAACCTGCCTCCAAGAGCAAGATGAATAATCTGACAAATGAATGGCTCTGTATTTTATACCGAAGCACAAAATGACTAGAAGTTGCAGAGATCTGACTCATGAGCAGAAATAGTGTGTTGGGGACAGCTGGCACTGTTGCTACCACCAGCTGCCTGCCCCCACCACTCAAGAATGGGTGGCTCAGATGCTGCATTTTAAGCAATTCAGCCACAAAAGGCTACAGATAAGCATTTTAAGGTAAACATGTCAGTGCTAGTTTACAGCCTCACTCGTTAAGATAAACCTTGAAATGGTCCAGAGTTGCCACAAAGCCTTTCAGCTCTCTAAGCAGGAGGAACAGGATAGAAACCTCTCCAGGCATCCTAGTGAAAGTTGTGCCAGGCACAAGTCAGCACTCAGCAGAGCAGCTCATCCCAGCTAAGCAGCACTCCGCTGCCATGGCAAGGTGTTAACAGAAACCCTCTGTCCTCCTATGAGCAAAAAAGCAGCCTTTTTGAGATGGGCAAGATTTAAGCCATGACCTGTTCAAAGGTCCTGCCCCATCACCAACCAGTAGCTGCAAACAATTCTGCAGTAAATCCTGTGCACACTGCTACTGCGTTTCCGCAGCTGCCCTCTGTGACAAGTTCCTTGGCTTGAATATGCAATCCTAATCCTAGTGCAAAGCTTCAGCCCAGCTCCTCTCGAATAATGTATAGTGTTTCACCTGTTCTTCTGTGAAAAATAGACTTCTGCAAGTGCCTTATCAGTGCTGCTTTCTTTACCTCTTCTCAGCTCCTCCTCCCACCCATAACTTTCTAACATGTTTATCACGTAGAAAGAGAAAGACAGCTCAGAAAAAATCAAACTCCTACAAACATGAGAGGAGGGAGAATGAGTGGTTGGGTATGTACACCCATCCCCACTGAGGGTGGAGGTACACAGCAGCTTCCATTGCTCTAGATTGGATTTGCTATAGCAATTGCCCTGCCTGCATTGTCCTGCCCTGTCGGTCCGCGTCTGCCCATCCCTGCCTTTTCTGTCAACAGAAAACAAAGAGGGTACATGCAAAAAGCCACTATGCAGGGCTGATTCGTCTGATAACTAACTCTGCCTAAAAATAATTCCATTTTGCTGGATGAGCTCTATGTAAATTCTTGCCATCCACGTCGACCTGTGGGAGGACAAAGGAGGCAGCAGGATTTTGTAGGGCTGGGGGAGAAGAAGCAGGACCATTGCTGTGCTAATTTTTGGGATATTTGAATTTCTACAGAACGAACTCTTATCGGGTTTATAGCACTGCCGAGAAGCTGACTTGGAAAGGGGAATTCCATCTTTCTCACCTCGCAACTCCACCAGATTACTTGCCACTCTGAGCTCCCTGCCTGAGCCTGGCTAATGCCATAGCATCAGGCTGCGGGAGAGAAGTGTAGCAAGGCAGGAGCACGTCTTCGGCTAGCAGCCTCATTTTTCTCAGCTTAAAACTACTGTAAAATCACAACGCGAGGGTTAGGGGTATGATAGTCTGGAAAGAGATGCTTCAAGTTTGCTCAGAGCTATTTTGTCATGGCATTATGTAACGTTCGGCTTTGCTACATCAAAACTCCTGTTAGGAAGCTCGATTTTGTTTCACTAACAATTAATCAAAGAACATGCTAGCCAAAATTATCTCCAGAAACTCTAGTGGTGTGGGGGACAGTTCTCAGCCTCTGAAGTTGCAGATTCCCACTGATTCTCCCCACGTAAGCCAGCATTGTTAACCAGGGAGTTCTGCAGCACTGAGGATTTCTTACACTCTTTCTGCCTCACTCAAGCACTGCCTGCAGCAGTGTTTACTGAAGATCTTCTTCAACACCGTTATCAATGTACCATGAGTGATTGTTAAATTGCTTTAATCAAGAGTCTTCTTTTAAAAAGTGTTTTTTTAATACCTTGTGGCATGCAGAGTCACGCACGCAATATTGCATCTCAACTTTGATACTATTACACAAGAAGTGCTCCGGCCACAATATCTCTTTTCCTACTCTTCAAACAAACAAACAAACAAGAACGGCTGAAAGATCGGGCAGTTTAGGAGAGAGGAAGGCAGCAGCTAGTGAGTTGTTCCTGCGCTCCCAGGTGCGCAGGGGGAAGAGGCATCAGGTGTGCTTCCACAGCCTCGATGCAGCTGAACCGGTGACAGTTAGATGGGATGCCTGCCCGGGACAAAAACCGAAGGATGGAGAATATTTGAAAGTGGTTTGGCCGCTGGCAGTCAGCTGTGGGAGCCTCAGGAATCAGGATGCAGGAATTTGGGTCTTTGTTTCAGGAACATTCCTTGGAAAGTGTCAGGGCCAGCTGCAAGATGGTCCGAAAGCCTTCATCTTATCTGCGCTCGGCGCAGGAGGGGCAGCGGGGCCAGCCCGGGGGACCCGGCGGAACCGTTCCGCCCTCCCCGCCCCGGCTCCGGGCTTCTCGGGACCGAGGGCTACGAGCCGCCCTGCCTGGGAGCCGGCGCTCGTTGAGTCTCGCATCCCTCCACGGTGACCGCGGCGGCGGCCCCAGGGGCTGCACCTCTCCGACCCCCAGCGCCCGGGGCAGTGCCTGAGCAGCTCCCGACCCCCCGCGCGCCCCCTTCGCTATCGCCCGCCAGGGCGGAGCCGGGCGGTGAGCAGCGCACCGAAGCCGGGCGGGATTTGGCTTTTTCCTCGCTCACCGCCACCATCACCTTTTCCTCTGCGCGCCGCGCATTGCTCGTCCCGCTCACGGGAGAGCTCGGGCTTTAACTTTGCACGGCGAAAGAAACAAAACCAGAAACAGCCGGGAAGGGTGGAAAGGAGCGGGGAACAGGCAGGTAGCCCCAGCTCGGGGGGGCTACAGCGAGGGCGGCCGCCACCTGCCTCCGCCAGCGGAGCGGGGTGTCCCCGGACTTACTTTCTTGGGGTCGGCGTAGGTGCCCAGCCCCAACAGCGGGATGCTGTTCCCGTCGCTCAGCGGGACGCGGTGGCTCTCGGCCGTCAGGTTCATAGTGTCGGCAGGTAGGGCCGCCCTGAGCCCGGCGCTGCCTCTTCGGGGGCGGGAGCCGCTGACTCCGCAGCCAACCGCGGCCCCTGAGCACCGGCACCCACCCACGGACCGATCGGATCGACGGTACCTCTGCAGGGGACGAGGTACGAACTGCCGGCTCCCGCCGCCGGGGAGTGCCTTTTTGGGGGGCTGAGCCACGTGTGGCGGTGGCGGCCCCTGCACCGCGCCCCGCCCCGCGCCCCGCCCCCCCCCGCCGCGGCCCCCAGACCCCGCACGCCGCCGCGGCCCCCGCCGAGCCCCGCTGCCGTCCCCGCGGGGTTCCTCCGGCACAAACTGCGCCCGCTTCGTGTCAAACTGAAGACGGGGCGGTGGTCGTCCTGCGCTCGGGGGGCCGGGGTCCTGCCCGCTGCCTTGCTCGGAGCTGCTGGCGAGGGGTCCGGCCGCTGCCTGCCGGGGTCTCTGCCCTGTCCTGCTCCCCAGAAGCAGGGCATGCGCTTCCCACGCTTTGGGGTGGCAGGTCTTGGAACTTTTCCCACAGAGGTATAAACCGCTTTTTTTAACCCCCCAAATTTGGGGTTACCAAGGACACTTTGTGTCCTCGGGGGACATTTTCCACCTCTCCTTTCCAAAGGCTACAGGTTGAAAACCACTGCTGTAGGGGCAAGGAAGGAATGAAGAAAGCCCCAGACGGGAGGCTTACTGTAGGATAGTTCCCCTGCCTCAGCATGAGTCCCACATTGCCCCGAATAGGCTCAAGTTCCTCACAGCCTGGTTCTGCTCTGCTGTGGAAAAAATGTGTTTATTTCCTATCACTGATATCCCAGAAGAGGACAATGAAATTCAGCCTATGGCTTTTACTGTCTTTTCTGACCCTCGCAGAACGCTTGGGCTGTGTCTTTATAACAGTTTTCAAACACGTGCCCTGTCCTGAGCCAGCTACTTTGTGTCCCGCAATTGCGTCTATGCCGACTTCTCCCTATCTGATTCTGAAGTGTATGGTTTTACATATCTTCCTAGATCAACCTGAAATTAAGCCCTTGAAGAACATTGTTCCTGAGCCGTCAGGGTGCCCTGTGCCCGAGAGATTATTTTGTCTCCTCTAACACCCCACATAGCTTTCTGGCATGCTGATAGTTCAGCATGTTATGCAGTTCCGAGAGGGGTTAATTGATCCATTGTGGTAAGTTATCTTTGCAAGGTTCTTAAAATCTGTAGTTGTGCACTTGGGGAAAGGGTTAGTGGCTGTTAAGGTTGGGGACATACCTGAAGAACACTCTACTAAGACACCCTTCTAGTGTTACAGGTTAGATACCTGCAAGGGTCTTCAGCGACGATGGAAAAACTGCCACTTTTACTGGTAGGAGCATGCCAAGCAGCTCATGACTATGTGCAAGCCCATGTGAACCCTACCCAAAAATTACTAGATAGCTAGGACATCCTGTAGGACAAAGGTACCGTGTTGTGGTGTAAAATGCTCCTTCGGGTGTGGGCTGAGCACAGGTGAGGCTTTCCCAACAGCCTGTGCTTTACTTGGACAACACAATGCAAAAAAAAGGGTTCTCATCTGAGTGGGGGAAGCTGGGGCAAACTACAGCCTGGCTGTTGTTACTGTGAGCAGCCTGGTCCTGCTAGATCCTTTTTGCATGCTGCTGTAAGACGTGGGTACCCATGGATGCAGTTATTTACATGTGACTTTGAGGAGGGGACCCCAGTGATCTCCTCCATTTCTTCCTGGTGTTCCATGTAACTGGCTACCATTATCTTGCTACAGGAGAAGCTCTTACCTGCTTTCTCCATGTCAACCATGCCTAAGCTCTGTGTGTTTGTAGGAGGACAAGTCGATGCCAGCATATGGAAGAGACTACCACATCTCTGAGCTATTGCCCTTCTTCTGCAGTATTTCCAACAGAGAAGCAAAAGCATGGAAATGGAAATGGGGTGAGTAGAGAAGTCTGATGTGGCAGGGGGCATTCAGAGACCTCCCCATTTCCAGCCCCATAACTGGTATCCCATGAAGAGGTCCTGCTGCCCAGTGGCTGATTCTTACCCCTGGGTTCCCATGCTCCAGGTCCACCCCAGAATCCACTTTTCCATCATTCCTTCTAATCCAGGAGTTTGCAGAAATCAGTCCAGCAGCTTGTGGGGTGAGGGGGCGGGGCAGGTTATGGCACAACTTGCTCATTTGCTTCAGACTCGGAGCACATCCAGTTTGCTCATGTGCTCTGGCATCAAAGCAATGTATGCCCTGAGCTGCGCGTGATCTCAAGCTAAGCAAAGCACGACTGTGTCTGCAGCGCCTGTCCTGGGCAAGTGAGCAAGTGTAAGGAGCCTCTCTGGCAGGAGTACAGTAGCCTGATACACGATAGCCCTCAACAGCAACTGGGAAACAAGGATTGACAGACTTGCCATAATTCACAGAAAAGAGAGCTCGAGCAGGAGAACAACTCCTGCTTCTAGGAACAGTCAGTTAAAGTGGTCTGTAACCTGGCATGGCAAGCCAGGCAGCCCCAGGCTCCCCAGATCTGCTGCAGACAGGAGACCTCAGCACTCATCGGAGTCAGGATGACATACGGCTGTGGGTTAGCAGGCAAAAGTCACCTCACTTCTACATTCACTGCAGACTGGTCCTTAGAAAACTCAGCCAATGTTTTTGTCAGAGAAATCAGAGCAAGGCAGAGGTTTATACAAGTCCTTCACCCCACCCCTGCACCTTAATCCACAGCAAATAGTGTGAACACTTTTTATATGTGACTTTTTAATTCCTGTAACAGCTCTAGCTCCCTACGCTACTGTTTTAATGCCTTTGCAGATTCTGTAGTAAGCCCCAGAAAATAGATAGGAATACCATTTTGGTTTGGTTTGGTTTTGGTGGTTTTTTGGAGATTTTTTTGTTGTTTTGGTTTGGTTTTTTGGACATTTACACCTGAGTTACTAACTCAAAACAGCCTTATTCCATAGAAGCTAGAAATACTAGCAGGTTTTGCTTTGACAAATGAGTATTCTTCAAAGAACAAAGGAAGCCAAATAATGCAGCCTGGAGCCTGTTGCTTGTATTTCTTGTTAGTAACAATTTCTGCTAGCTGTTCAGAGTACGGTCCTTGGTTTTACAGCTTCAATGACTTAACCAGACTTTTTATGAGGACGCAGTATCTAGCAACTCCAACTGCAAAACAATGCAAGTTTCTAGAGGCAAAGCTTTGGCTGCTCGTTGTTGTTGATCAGTGACTACTCAGGAGCTTTTATAAAATGCAGATGTGATCTTAGTTCTTTCTCTAGGAAACAAAAACAGTGAGGTTTCAGCCTGGCCTTACTAGCAAGTAATAAGAATTGCCAACCTATTGACTCAAGTTCGCTGTCTCTAGCAAAGCTTGTAAAGCAAACAAAAACATCTTCAAAAGCAACTAAAGTAGCTTTGCGATTCCTGGATCAACAGCGCAGAGTTTTATAGCTACATTAGTTGTCTCAGGCAAGTAAAAAAGCAGGGATTTGAAAAGCAGCATCCTATACTTAAATGCAGTCATGTCCCTGTGCTGTCCCCCCCCCCATATCCACACTCAAACAAAAGAGAAAACTTGGATATAAGTTTTTCACAGGAAAAGTAGATCAAACACCTGAGGTTTCCTGCTGTTAAAAACTGGCAGAAATCTCAGGTAAAGAAAGTACTTAACGTCCTCCTTACCTGAACAAGACTTGTCAGCAATCTCTTAAAGTAAAGAGGTCACCATTTTACTCATTTTTTTTCTCAAATTGCTGGGTATCCTGGGAACAGGAGAAAATGTGTGAGGCCTTTAAATATAGCCTCCACAGTTCTTGGATGATAAAAGATAGGAATGAGAAAGAGTTGTTGGTGGAGAACAACTGACCTCGTCATATTCTAGGTTTCTTGATGTTTTCTTTGAGATTTGTGGCTTGCTTTTTTTTCTTCTTTTTTTCTCCCTCTTTAGCAAGCTGTTGGTTTGGACAAGGGAAAAAGTTAAAAATAGTATTCTCCTGGATCTTGTAAATCTGTGTGTGTTTACACATTGCATATTAGATTAGTGATATTCTAGAGGTGGGTGACCTGTAGTGCCTAAAAATTAGCTTTTTTAAAAAGGAAAATAGGAAGTACTTTTGTAATACATGTATTTTCTCCATTAGATAAAAAGTGCACGTTGCTACACTGTTTCTATTTTCTGTAGGAGCTGTGCTCCACTCTATGTGTAATTATCTTCTAGAATGCATACTCTGCATGTGTTTTTAGTTAAAATTTCTTAAAACACGGTCTTAAAGTCTGCATATTTTCAGCCTAGTCCTTTAATAATGCACATAAACTAGCGTGTGTCCATTGTGCATGTGGAACATCTATTTATAATATATATTTTAAACTATTTAGTTCAGACATTTTGGTGGCATGTGTCATGGCTAATATTTCTTCTACTTTTTAAATTATTAAACATTATATAATAATACTTATCAAGAAAAAAAAATCTAGCTTCACTTTTTAACTCTAAGAAATAAGGTCTGTGTAGTGTTTCATAGAGGGACTATAAATGAAATGAGTTTTTTTCTTTCTTGCTACTTTTTCCAGTGTGGGAACAAATGGCATAATCTAAACTGGAGAACAATTCTCTGAAAAAACAAACAAACAAACCTAAACCCAACATCATAACATCTTCTTAGTCTTTATCTGCAACTTCCAATTATCATTGTATATGTCACAGTATAGTTTTCAAGGGCATGCAGTGAATTGAGTAGTACCTTGCACCACCTGGGTGATTCCCTCTCTTAGCAGCCCAGGGGTTTCCATACAGAAACATTTGTCATCTTTTTCCTTTGATCATGTTTGGTGCACTATGAGGCTGATCACAACTGGGGTAACAGACTGGGCTTTGCTGGGAAGTGCTATATAATAGGCCTTCTTAGCAGTTTCCATGCAAACACTTTTTACCCTAGCTCCCACTGGTGCATGTCAACTACTTGGCAAACAATGAAGCACTTAAGCAACGTGCATTTTTATGTCCGCTAAGGACTTGCTCTTGCTAAGTCCTTCTTTGAAGGCCCAAAGTTTGCTTTCAAATTGTATCTGACTTGGTAGTAATGAAAATATTTTATATATACATACACGCACTTTTAGTGAAACTCTTCACTGCAAGTCCCACAAAGCAGTACCTGACCGCCAAAGCCCTCATCTGCCCCACTTTTCTAGCACTGGTACAGCACTTCTACTGGGTCTTTAAGGAGTGCATTAGGACAAGGAGAAAATGTGCCTACCACTTGTGCCTGTGGAGGGAATTAGGAAAATACTTGACAGCTGGGTCACTTATCCCTTCTGCTTCATATAAAGGTTCTGTGGATACAGCTGTGATAAAAGGGAAATTCCTAGGTATCCTTGATGCCGTTCCATTGCTCCTAGTAACGCTGGAAAAGTCAGACCACTGCTGGGCTTTGATGGCTCCTGGGGTACAGGAGGAATTCCAGCAGCTGCTCTGGATTATTCTCCCGCAGCTTCCAGCAGCCTCGGAGCTGTTCTCGCACTGTGGTGAGACACAGGGGCTTCCCCGTGGGCCGGCTCAGTGATGGTCATCCCGGTCTGTCCTTGTCCCTGTGTGGCCCGGGAGCAGACACAGGGCCTTGGGCTGCAGCATCACCTTGAACGTGCTGCTGCAGCCCTTGTGCCAGCTGCTGTGGGGTCACGCAGGCTGCCCTGCCAGGGCGGGTGGCTGTACAAAGAGCGAGCGCCCGCTCAGCACTTTAACCCCCCTCTAGTTTGGATTGTAGTAGCCAAATGCGTCTGCGGTGGGTGCTGTACCAGAGGCAGTGGCCATGCGAGACAGCCTGTCCTCTCCACAGCTGAGGGAGGGAAGAGGAGAGGAAGCAAAATCTCACAACACAAGAGCCAAAATTAGCCAGAGTGTTTATACACCGCCACCGTGTTTCCTATCACACAACAGGAGGCTGGCTGGAAGCAGTAGTATGCCCCCTAAAATGTCTCCTTTTTCCCCTTGAGGGGTGCTGAGTTGCTCTGTCAGCCTCCAGGAACTGCTACTGATAAGCTGCAAAGCCCTTTGGAGAACCAGGAGTTCCTTTGGAGGATAAGGAGCTGCTGGGAGAGGGAAAAACATGTTCTGTTTGAAAAAGTAATCCTAATCCTTTGGAAAGGTAATCCTCTAGTCCTCTACCAGTATCATTTACTTAGGCGCTGCCTCATGAGCTTGCTGTCTTTCAGGAACTGTCCTCATGCATGGGCTTGGTGTTAGCAGGACTTGCAACAAATCAATTTGGACATTAGCATATTTTTCCCCTGGTCTGTTTATTGATGTTATCACTTTCTTCTAGCAACAGTGTCTCAGGTTCTGCTCCAGACTGCTACAGCACATGCACAATGCTGAAGCTGGTGAGCACTGTCTCTTAGATCCCTGGGCAAAGGTCAGTAGCTGCACGGTGTCCTCTGGATTCCTCAGATACCGACCCTTGTCATGTGGGGAGGCATTAACCTTTGGCCTTGAGTAAGTGTCCTCATATCTCACCTCAGTTAGTCTGGCCTGCTATTTGATCCTGTACAATATAAAGCTCTTTCCTTTGGCATCCTGCAAATTCTAAGCCCCGTCTTGATGATCTCCAGTATACCATCCACCTGATGCTGGTAGAAAATACCCTGTGCATTGCACCCAGCTCTAAGCAAGCAGTGGCAGGGGTAGCCTGGGAAGAGGTGGTTGTGCGTTCACAGCCCCTCTTGCTTACTAAGGCAACTGGGCCAGAGGCATACTGGTGGCTCCCTCCATGTCACCTCTTCTCCTCACACAAAAGAGGAATAGCCACTGTGGGAAGATGTTGATACTGCCTGTGTCATGTGACTAAGGAGTTTCACGAATTTTGGGTTTGTTTTTTTTTTTAATATCTGACTCAGTGGGGCTGACTCACTGAGAGGGCCATGCCCCTGTGTGAGCCTTTTCCTTCAAACCAAGCTATTGAGACAGAGCAAGACACATCATCAGATCTCAGCATGTTTCAAAACCATGAGATTTCTTTTGTCTTCTTTCAATATGGATCTTGGTACATAGCTTACCTCAGTATGCCACTGCTCTTCCAGCCATCTCCCATGTTTACCTGACATGTAGCCTCACATGGCTCCCTTGGGTCCACCTCAGGGCTGTACAGGAGGTCTTCTTAGTTCAGTTCTGATGAATGACAATTTTACTTCCTTTCACTGGATATACATCTATTTACCTGCTTTAAGAGCCTTGCTGACATGTTTCTGTCCTTGCCTCCACCAACAAGCAGACACATCTGACTGATTGCAACAGAGCCATGCCAGCATCTTCTTGCAATAGGGTCATCATGTAAAATGCACATTTTTCAGCAGCACACCACCTGAAAAATGGTCTTGAGATAAAACAGCAGGTAACAGGCATTTGCAGTTTCTTTCTCTTGTCTTTTACTATTCAAAATTGTGAAAGCAACGTAGGCTTGGAGATGAGGGTCCTGAGGTGGCTAGACCCCATTGACGGCAGCACTTCCAGCTTCAGACCCTTACCAGGGAGTAAAGTCTAGCAGCTTGCTGGTTTCTTTGCTGGCAGGTATTTCTTGTGGATGCTTTTAAAACAGAAGGTTTTGCTGGTGCCCCCTTCTAGTGGGCAATGTCCTCTGTACACAGGAACAGGGAATTTGAAGAGTAGGCTTTAAAGCATCCCGCTGATGTATTTTAGCCTACCTGCATGCTTTATAAAGTGGGTCAGAGTGCTTTGAAAAGCCAGATGAGCTCGTCTTTATGTGGGTTGGTCCTTTTTCTGGAGCTGGTATGCCAGAAAGGGACCATCTCAGCAGCTGTGGAGGGCAGAGCAGCACTGCCAAAGGCTGCCAAGCCCCTCTTGAGTGTCTCTGCTTTATCAACAGAGATTTTATTGGGACTGGTGGGACTTATAGCTTCATTCAACTCTTTATCTCACGTTTAATACCAAGGTGCTGCATGCTGATCACAAGGTGGGTTTCTTCCCCAGTACCATTTCAGTTTGTAGTGGCCATTCCTATAGTCTACTTTGGAGTGGAGGTAAAAAATTTCTTTTTTCATCATCTGCATTTCTTTGCCCATGTGGCCCTAAATTTTTGATGTTCACATGTACATTGGCAGATAGGGCTATCTCCTGATGTATTGCAAAACATGCTTATCCTATTCTGCCAAGCTCCATCACTACCAAGCCTGTCACTTGCCTTCCATACCACCTTGCCCATTTGAACTTCACTGTCAGGCTTATTCAAGCTGATATCCAAATAGCTGCCTGTCATTCTACCCTACCACTTTTCCGTCTGTCATCTTGTGCAATGGGGCAGCATGATGTTAAACCTCCTCTCTCTGAGGCATTGTGTAGCATCTTTGCAAATCAAATGGTGGCAGTCCAGTTTGGGATTAGGAAATAGAGGCAGATGAACAATTCCTCATTTGCATAAGATTGGAAAAACAGAGCATGGGGGGGGGTCAGAGCTGCGGCTAGAACCCAGCCTAAGTCATGGGGCTGCCTGTCACTAGAAGAAAGGGGAGCTGCAGCAGCTTCTTTTTCTGAGATGATTTATTAAATCTTCTGTAATTAGCTTAGAAAACAGTAATAGGCAGGAAACAAAGGACAAAATGTTCTCTCCCAGTGTCCATAGCTTACTGGTATCTCTCATAGACATAAGGGATTAATGATGGTCCTCCTAGGGTAGGATTGTAGTAGAAAACTTTTATTAAATGTTTTAAAACCAATTAAAGACACATTACCAATTTGAGCTTTCTAAAATTATGCAAAGTAATTTTTTTTTTCCCCACTGTTGCCAAAACTCCTTTGAAGTGCTAGATCCTGAAATTAAAAAAAAAAAAAAATTAATTCAACTCGTTATGCACAGTATTGTTGTGGGCAGACAACAAATACAAAGTTCCAAAGTGAAAAATATTTTTTCCTAGCTTCTTTCCTTTACAGAAGTATTTTAAATCTTACTTGTAGCCTCAGTAAGTGACATTTTTGATAGGAGGTTTGGGTTCTCCTACCAAGTTGATGATGTCTTTCAGATAGGCCTTCCTGAAAGCTATCAAGTCGCCAAACTGAGAAATTCTTTTCTGAGTGTAGTAATAATTATTAGATAGTACATATGTCTGGATTTCATGTAAATTGGCTTTCATGAAAAACCAGGCTGCCATTTCATGTATATTGTTCCGCTTATCATAGACAGAGATGTAAAATGTCATTTTTTTTATCATGGAGATCATTCAGCCTGGATTTTTGAGGAACAAGGAGTCCTGTGAAAGCAAAAGGCTCTGCAGGGCTCAGGTTTTAGGGTAGAAATGAGACAAGTAGATGCAGATACGGTCACAGTTGTCTTTTGTTGGTAACAATGTACTTGCAGCAATATGAGAAATATGCAGAGAAACTAGAGGGAATGATTGATGCTGGGCATAGAATTTGACTTGAGTTTCTTACAGTGTGGACCAAGAGACAGACTGGGAATAAAAGATTGGAGGCTGTCAGAGTCCTGTTCTCTCCTTCTCTTCATAAGGTGCAAACTTGTCCCTTGGGATATAAAATTTGAAATAAGTACCCCTGAGGTTATGGCATCTGCTCAGTGTGGAATAAGATCATAAGGTAAGGAACAGCTTTTAAGACAGATAACTGTTGCAACATTTTTCTTCACATTTTGATTCTGAAACAGAAATTATTTTTGTTGGGATCAATCAAAATGAAAAGTGTGCTCGCTCTTTTAACTGTCCCCTCTCTCTCTCTCTGGGAAGCAGTTGATTCAATCCGCTCTCTATTGCCTGCTTCTGCTTCTTCCTCGACAGATCCATACACATCTCTCTCCTTGTAAATTCCTTTTCAGTTGTTACTGTGATTAAAACTCCACGATCTTTGCTCTTTATAAAGGAGCCTGTAAGGGCACCTCTTGGGCTGCTGTAGCATCATCTGAAGGACAAAAGCATCTCCTTGGTACCTAGAGCCCTTTGGACATGGTCTACATCTGTCTGTGAAAGAACAGCAAAGGCTGGTCTCACAGCTCATTGTTTGGCTGCAGCTGGGACCTGACAGGCCTTTTTTTTTTCTTTTTGGCTCTGTTTTGTTTTGTATAAACCCTCGTCACTGTAGCACTTCATTTGATGTGACTAACACGCATGGTTTTTGTCTGCTCTTTCCCCTGAGGAAGGTGGGGGGAGACTAGTGTGGGCAGTGCAGTATTTCTGCTTCGGTCTGGTTATTTTAGAAACAAAAACATATGTTCACTTCAGTTCGTTTATGTGACAGAGACAAGGTCGAAGAGATAGGCCTGGAAAGTGGAGCTGAAACCTCCCTCAGAGCTGAGCTGTGTTCAGAGATCCTGTTACACAGAGTTTATTGCAGGCTGGTATTTAAATTCACTATAGCCTGCCCCATCATTGTATTTTTAAAGGTCCCTTTCTTTTAGAAATCTCTTAATTTTGTCTCCTTTTCCTTTGTTAATTTTCTTCATTTGTTGTTCTCTTCAGGATAATTTAATTTTTGGAAATACCCTCTGTTCTGCAGAAATCATCATATATACTACAGAAACATATATGTACTTCTGCTGATAAGCCAAATATTCTCCTTATCTAGGTCTTTGTTGTGTTGCATGTTGTGTCCTTGCTCCACAATTCCTACCTAAATTTCAGTGCCCCTGAAAAACATACATGTGAATGAGGCAGCAGTTGGGGTTGGCAGGAAATGGTGATGGAAGATTTCCTCATGAAAATGTCAGGTTTGGCACGTCTGGTTTTCATTCTTCATCAAAGCAAAGAGAGAGTTTTATAAATGATGATGGGGAGAAACCTGAGGAGGGGAGATTTCAGGAGATAAAACCCTGTCTGGTGGGAAGGGATGTGATGGGGCAACTGTCTTCAAGCCACACCTTGGATGGACCTGGGTGTAGACCTGAAGCCCCTGCTTCTGTGAGCTTGCTGGCTGGGACTGTTTCCCTCTTGACCAATGTTTAAAGATTCAGAAAGCGAGAAGAAAAATGAGAAAACAAATAGTGGTTAACTTAATCATAAGAGGAGAGCATCTGGGTACAATGCATGAGAGAGAAGTTCAAGCCTTTGCTGAAATATGTTGCAACAAGAAATTAAACTTTCTCCTTCCTTCAGCTTCAGTGCTGTACTCCCTGAAGCTCCTGGGGCTCATCCTGCTTCTCACCAGCCAGACCTCCCCTGGGGCTGGGAACTTGCAGCAATTCAAGTGTTTCTTCTGGGAAAAAGTTGCCATAAAGTGCTTCCCATCACTTCTAGGAATGCAAATGTGATTTGATGAAGTCAGTTATCATTTGGTTATGCCTCTATGCAACATCTTCTGGTCTTTTGTGCAAATATAGTTAAAAGCTTGACTTAAAAAAAAAAATCTTTTCTGAGAGGTTTTGGTAAGCTCTTTCACTTTCTTACTGTAGTGATGCTATGGAAATGTGATTAGTGGAGCCAGGGAGAGTCTAAGCTGACATGTCTGGTGAAAAAAAGCTGATATTTTTCATAGGAGTACATGATTTTGAGCACTCCTTTTTGTTCTTCCCTCTAGTGATATTGATGGGGATTTACTTGTTAATTTTAATGGGAACTGGATCCAGTGTTTAAACCATGATCAGCCCTCCACTAACTGGAAGCTGGAAAACACTTACTCAACCACTTCTGAAATGTGAGGGGGTCTGTTTGCTGCTTGGAGAATGTATTTGCCACAGTGGACTAATAAACTTTCCAGATTTTATTCCTTGGAAAAAAAAAAAAGTAAGAATTCAGTCCCGTTTGTAAACAAAGCTGAATGAATTTAATGTTAACGGAAAGCATCGGGGCTTTTACAGTTCTTTTTCACTGTGACTTAGTGCCGGTACAGTTGCTTTTTAGAAAACTTAATGCATGTGATTCTTTTTTATTAGAAACTAAACCAAAAACACATGCCAATCATCAGCTTCAAAAGGTCCTTGCTGCAATATTAGTGCCAGAGCTGTGCAAGAGCTTCCTAATGAAATGGGAAAGCAGGCACACTGTTTTCAGGCATTTTGATAGCAAGCTGAAGCTCTGGCTAGTGCTTAGTGAAAAGTTTATGAACCTTCTGGGGAGTCTCCACTACACTTAATGAACCTACACTGACTTTTTGCTGCGGCTTTGAAACCAGGTGAAAATCAATAATTTGAGTATTCAGAGCAAATAGAAAAGAGGAGAAAGGGACACTCCTAGGACAGGAAATCTTGTACAGACACCGACAAAAAATGAAGCAGCTGCTTTTTTTTGTCGTTGTACTGGCAGTAGCACTGTGCGGAAGGCGGGGGGGGAGCAGTTGCCTCTCAAACTTCTGGGTGATGACATCCTACTCACTCTACTCCTACCCCGTGGCTGATGTCGGCAGCGCTGTACAGTGCTGTACAGTGCTGTTCGTATTACCTGCTCGAACTAGAGGTCTGTCGGGTGTGCGAGCCTCCTGCAACGCAGCGGGAGGAAGCAGCTCTCTGCAGGGACCCAGGCTGCATCAGCTCAGCGGCTGCAGTGCTGGGGTTACCTCTTTCAGCTACCCCTAACTGTTTTGCCACGGCAGGTCTGGGTTTAGTGTGGGCTAACATTCTGCTTTTTGGGCAGGAACTGTAGCCAGGGTATCATCATTTAAGGCTATCGTGTGTGGAATGATTCGTATCGTGCGTCCTGTGCCTCCTTCACGTTTTATATAGTGTGGCTTGTACATGGTATCATTTTACTAGAACAACGCTTCTTAGATGCTGCTGTAACTAGAGCTACCCTGACCTTACTGTCACATGCTGGCTCTTTCTCATGCCAAAACAAAAAGGTAAGAAAATAGAAACTGAAAGGATAGAGCAATCACTGGGTATGTAAATCCTCGTCCTCCTAAGCCTGTAAATAATCTGGTTCATGGCAATGTTTCTGTTTGGGGTTTCTGCTTGGTAACTGGCTTTGAAGAGGCTTGGTGGTTTTATTTTCTTTTTCAAAGCAGAGAGAAGAAAGATAAGAGGAGGTTGATTGAGGGTGTTGTGAGGCCAGTGAAGCTGCAGCAGGCTGAGATGGGCTCTGGGAGCATGGCTTGTTCTCCACGTGTGCTTCGGGAGGCAGACAGGTTCCCAGACAGGATGGACAGCTAGCAGGGAAAAAAGGGAAAGTGCAGAAAAAATACTCTGCAGCCACATGGCCAAGTTTTCCTTGGGCTGGCCTTGCAGCCCCTATCCCAGTAACCTTTCCTAGGCAAGGCTGTCTCTACAGACCTGTGTAAAAAAGGGCTACACCCTTTTAATTAGAACTCTGTGTTTAAGCAGGTTTCCAGTAAACTGGTGCAAGTTCCTGGACTCTTATTTCAGCATGAAGGTGGGTTGTTTTTTAAATTAATGATAATATAAAAAAAGACTTTTGAGTTATTGTAGCTTAGGTAAATCAATTAAGAGCAGACTGCAATTTTCACTCCTCAAAGAAGTGTGTGATAAAGTGTTTAAACTTGTAGAAAATCATGCTGGACAAAGCTTGATAAACTGTTTCCTTTTCAGAAAGGTGAAGAGGAATAGATTTCTTTTGTACCAGCTCCAGAAGATTTTGCAGAGCGATCCCCAGGCTGTCTCCGTTGTGTCTCACTGTATCCAGGCTCCTTCCTATTATATCAATGTGTGGTCCCTTACAGAAGGTCCCAAGTTTTTATCTTGTGACCTCTTCAAGAACAATTGCATGCTTCTCTGCACAGAAACGCAAGAATGGGAGCATGAAATTTCTGACATCTGAAATTTCAGTTCAGCGTTCAAAATTTTAGAAATATGTTTCTGAATGAAAATCAGTGGAATATCAGCTTGCATGGGAGGCTGGCTTCTTTTGTGTCTCACCAGATGAGAAGACCTCATGATAGCCCAAAAGCTTTTCTGGAATTTCCTGCCAAAGGGATGCAAATTTAGTAACAGCCACCTCTTGGCTATAAGAAAGCTTCTTTCGCTGAGAAGTGGAGCACTTTTCTTGCCCGCTCTGTCTTTGAGCCAAAAAGCACAAAACCTAAATGATGCTGTATGACTTCCCAAGTTCTGTAATATGCATGGATGATTTTGCCAGCGTCGTTCGTGCAAAGCAGTCAGATAAGTGGAGGGACTTTGCATGTGCTGCGTCCCCTCTGAATTGTCCCACGGTGGCTGGTCCCAGCAGACCACCTCGATGGCTGAATGAACAGCAGCCGTTCATTAATGCGGAACAGAGATCCGGCACTGGCTGTAGGAAGTAAAAGCCCTAGAGCACACTGCAGTAGCCTTGTTCTCCCTTTACAAAGCTGCTCTCTGTTAAACTATGGTATCGACCCACACTGGTGTACAAATGCCCTTCATTAGGGTTTGCACACTGTGTTATATGAGGCTGCAGCTAAAAAGCAAAGGAACAAAACCCGCTTGTGGTAATTTACTGTTTAATGATACTGGAAGTGAGTTTAATCAGGAAAAAATCACTGGGGTGATTATGCCTAGCTGTAGCACTGGAAGGAGTGGGATGCTGTGGTGCTGAGGTGGTGGCTTCACTGGTGACTCTGGAGGAGACAGATGATTTGCAAAATCTCAGCCTGATGGGACTCTCCCAGAACACAGCTCACTTCTAAGTTGCAGATCCTCATATGTTTAATAAGGTGTTAAGGCAGAACTCAAAAAAGTTCATTCACATTCCCCTGTTCTGGATCATTTAATTGACCATCTGGTGCCTTTTTTTTTTTTTTTTTAGCAAAAAAAGACTCTTTTGCATCCTACACATTACTTTCTGCTTACCCTCTGGGCCTCAGTTTGGCAGAGTGCCTGGGAATGTGCTTGGTGTCCTGTCCTTCCCTAACTCAGCAAAACACTGAAGACAGAGTGTAACAATAAGCTGTCGTGTTTCTGCTCCCACCTCACCAGGAGAGCCTCATCTTACCAGCTGCTAGAGCAGCCTTTGGTTGGAAGGTGGGAGAAGGATGCGAGAGTTTGTACAAACAGTGCTTTTATTCCCAGGGAGGTTTTTAACACTTGTTTTGGTGGCTCACTCAGATTTGCATACTTGAGTAGTGATAGCAGCCTGGCATCAAAGTGGTAGGAGAGAGAACTGTTCAAAGAAAAAAATAATTCCTTTCATGTGTCCAAGCAGAATTATGCTCTGATACCAAGAGCCGAAAAATTTCCCAGCTGATCTTCCATTTCCCTTGTGTGTTAGTGCTACAATTACAAATACAGGTGGGTATTGCAGTGTGAAAATTCACTTGCTAAGCTGGAGGGAAAAAACACCACAATTTTACCCTGTCTAAACTGACGGGAGCGAAAGACCATATTTTAGCCTGAAGAAGACCTAGCAGCCATGGAGAATGTGTGCTGGAAAGTGAAACCCAAGAAATTACACTGAATGAACATGGAATTGCATATATTTTTAGTATGTCTGTGTGTGCATGGATGTGACTGAGAGAGGGAAAGGAACAACGGATCTAATATCAACTGTATTCAGCTTAGGAGTGAATGCAGAGGAGGCTGTAGTTACAGAGTGATTTAGGAGTGAATTTAAGCCCGTTGAAATAACCTGGAGTAGATGGTTGTGGGTATGTTTTTCATGTGGGGCAGCATCCCTGCTGCCACCGCCTCCGTGCTGGGAGCCCAGTCAACCAGTAAAGCTTTGCCACATCCAAGTGTCCCAGGCTACAGCAGCAGAGCCCGTTGCTGCCAGCACTGCTGCAGTTCCCACCTGACTTTTGCCAGGAGAGATATTTTGGTGAGGGGTTGTAGCTGGGTTGATTCCCATGCTCTGAGCAGGCCTTGCTGTGCTGGCACACCGTTGCTGTATAAATTAACTAATAAGTTAAACCATCTAAACTGTGTTAAGCTTAGTTTGTTTTAGTGGCATTTTACAGTGGTGTATGTTCCTTTTAAACTGAATCTTAATTGTACTTTGCTGAATATCTTTTGCTTTGTCATATTGATAAAGTTCTTACTCAATTTATTTAGCACTTTGGCTAACACCCCATTGTCCTTTGCTCCAGAAATCCTCTTTGATTCAGGTGCTACCACAGCTTTTCTAAGAAGTAAGCCAGAATTTTTCTGGTCATCAGAGTGCAAGAGTTCACTGGTGTTTCTCTTCCCTTATCTCTGTTTGCATTGTGTTACCATCCAGGGCATTCCTGCACTTGTCCCATGGTTGCATGGTGCCCAAAAGATGACCCCTGTGAGCTTGTGGTCTGTGTGGGGGACAAAAAGCCCCAGAGAGAGATTGCTATAAAGATCTCAATGTTGTGTTTTGTTCTCCTAAATGAAATTCCTGCTGTAAGTCTTCCTACATGTTAAATAAGAAATCTATGTGAAAGTGTCTTCACTCCATGTGTATTTATTATCAAAGTCCTTCAGATTTTGTTTGACTATTTAGATGTGTCCAGTTTCTTATCTGATGCTTTCTGGTTACCTTTTAATTTAGGGACAAAGTCCAAAGAAAGACTGGCATCTACTTATGCAGGGTGGAGTTGACAAGAGAAATAGGTTAGCCCTGCCCCCTTTTTGACCAGAAAGTTGTGCTTGTAAAATAACCCCATCTGAGGTCTGAAGGAGAAAGGGTTCCTGCATCTTTTACAACCACTGTTGTCATAGTCCTCAAAAGGAATATATCTCATTTTAAATTAGAGGAGCAAGGCCACTCCTGCTGTGGAGCTGTGGTACCACAGGTGATGGGGCTGGGGAGCATGTTCAGAAGGAGAATCAGTTTCAGGTAAATATCTCTTGGGGCTGTTTTCGTGACCTGTCCTCAAGGACATCTGGGGTTCAAGGTTACACACCATTCCCAGGTGCTCTACTCCACTGCTTCATCATCCCTACTGCTGGAAAACAGGACCTCACACTTCACCTGAATCTCCCTTTCTTTGATTTGAAGACTATTATTTCTCACCCTAACCCCACAAAAAACTCCATTGTGTATGCTTATGTATGTGCTGCCTGCTTTGATGTAGAGCATTTGTATTTCTGAGAGAACACAGAAAACAAAAAAGTCAACTCACACCTTGGAAGGTGACTTACAGGCTTTTCTGGATGAGCAGGTGCTTGACTGGAAGAGAGAAAACTCCACTCGTAACATAAGAGTGTAGTTTTAAACCACCTAAAGGTGTCCTGGCTGATAGCATTCCACGAGTGGCAATGCTTGGACACTGGAGATGAATATGAGAATGTTTATTACAAAGAGCTTGTGGTTTTTTAGTGTGTGCTTGTGATCTGCCATCCAGCAGGAGCAGCAGTAATTCTGAAACCTCCTGGGGGTTAGAGTGAGCACCCATGAGCACATACCAGAGTCCAGTGAAATATCTGAGCACAGCAAGACAGCAGATGATCTTGTGGTGATTATTAATGGGATATTTGTAATTGTGTCCAGGCAATTAGCATGATGAGCTATTCTCAACACTCCCTGTTGGTAGAAAGAATATTGCACGTATGTTAATGAGGGGAGGAAATGAATAGCGAGGAGGTTAATGGTGGTTGCTTTAACTGGAGACCAAAAGGAAAATCCTCCCTGAGGTCATTTATTCTATTTTCCTGACACTCTGCTAGAGCAGAATTTACCTCTGCTCTCAAATGGTCCTTCTATTCCAGCTTGAAATGCCTGAAGTGATGGTGATGATGTCATTCTTGTGAGCTATTGCATAAACTGCAAGTGTCACTCTAAGAAGATGAACACAGCTGTCAAACAGGCAAGTCTCCTTGAGAACCAGGTTAAAACCTTTTCAAGTACCTAAACAACCCACTTCAAGGTACTATTCAACAGCCCATTTTTCTGTTTCACCAAAGCTACAGGGAAAGCAGTGTTTTCAAACTGTGTTCCACAGCCATGACTTTGATTTTGGAAAATTAATTTAAGAAAAAAAGAAAAAAAAATTCTTGTGAGCTGGATAAAGCTGAACTGGCAAATCACAGATACCCAGAAGGAACAGTGTCCTGTTTATAAGGAAAGAGTGTGGTTACTGTGGTCAGACAGCTGGGCCACAGGCCAGGTCATACCTCCTAAACATATTTTATCTAACCTCATGTCACAGGCAGGATGCAGTGAATATAAGATTTTCTATTCTGAAAGGTAAGGCCCATTCACAGAGACTGTAGACTGGCATCACTCCCCTGACAGCTGCTTTGCCTTATACCAGCTGAACCTCAGCTTCTTGATTTGGGTACGGAGGAAATTTCCAGACCTGCTGGGATCAGGATTGGTTGCAAGATCCACTTCGGTGGCTTTCCCCGTGCAGCTGAGAAGGAAAAGGCAGGTTGTGACCAGGTCTGAATGAACCCATTCTTCTCAGCCAACTGCTAACATGTAAGGTATGTCTGTGCTTGGCAAACACGGGGTGTGAGTGTAGCACGTAAATCATGCGTGCAGCTAATGTGGTCTACAAACCGCGAGGCTGTAGGTAGAGTCCCTGGAGAGTTCCTGCTCCTGCTGCCTGTGCTGCAATGCCCTGGCTGCTGGTGTTGCGTAGGGTGACTGGAAGAAGCCATCAGGGACCCAGGAGCACCTCTGCTTGCTTGGCTGGAGCTAAGGGGACGTCTAGTGGTGGCATTTTAAGATCTAGATTTCCACGTAACTAGAGGCATCTATTTTTTCCACTGTTGCTGCAGCTTCCTCGAAAGTGATGGGCAGAGGCAGCAGTGAGATTAAAGGTGTCTTGTGTCATGTTTGCCTTGTGAAAGAAACTCTCAACTCTAATTACTGCATAGAGGCAAAGTTCAGCTCTTACTCTCCATGTGGCAATCCCTGTGACAATAGTGGGGTTTCCAAATACAAAATGGGAATAACTGGTGCAAAACTAATGCTGTCTTCCTGACTTGGCCTGATGGGTTTTATATGTCCTCTCTCTCCGCACTGGGAGACACCAGATCATAACCAAAAGTAATTTAAACTTTGTAATTTGTATTTTATATGTGAATACACAGAATATTTAAGAAATTCATGACCTGGACAATGCAGTGAGACACTGCTATATGGCACAGACATTGAGAAATTAGTTGATGCTTTGTCAGTACTGTGCATTGATTCTCTCAGTCACCTCCCCTTGAATAGTAATTGTGGCCTCAGCATTGGGTAAAGCTCAAAAGGACAACACTGTATCCCCCACGTCCACATGCTTATATACCGCTGTGACGAGGCAATACCATGAATAAATATTGAAGGGAGATTAAAAGAGGATTGCTAATGGCATCTTATTTTGTTTTAGGATTTACAAATATTTTCCTTGGTAAATATTGTGCAGTTGTTGGTAGGTTTGCTCTGAGGGAATGTGATCACAGAAATACAACTCTTTGGTAAAATTATCTTTGAGGCTGCACCAACAACCAGTAAAAAAATTCAGGTGCAGCTCCCAAAGGAATGTTCCTTCCTGACTGAAGATCATTGCAACAGGCAGACATGGTAATGTATTGCTAAACTGCCTCTTCTTTCTCCCCAGACTAAGAGATGCGTGGTTTCCTCAATGTAAAGGAACTAATTACTTATTTTTCAGGCTATTAACCCAAATGCAATGTATACATGCCCCCCTGATGTGTTCTGGAATTGCTGCTGCTGCAATCACAGCAGGGAATGATTTTGCTGCTGTTGCCATGTTTTTTCTGTGACACATTATTAGATAAAGCTGACTTTTGTTGGTTGGGGTTTGGGGTTGCTTTTTTGAGTTTGTGTTGTGCTTTGGTTTGTTTGTTTGAGTTTTTGTTTGTTTCTTTTTATTTGTTTTTGTTTGCTTGTTTGGTTGTTTTTTTATGCAAAGGGAATCTTCTGCTCTAGCTCCTTGGCCAGTTTTCTTTTCTGAACTCTATAAATGATTTAATTGAATGTCTTTTTGCATTTTCTCAATATTCTCAATAACTGTTTCTCCTTTTTTCCTTTCTCCTAGCATGAGATTTTTTTTTTTCCCACTTCAAACCAGTGGCCAGCAGAAAGACCTTGAGTAGGAATCTTTCACCCTTAACCTTAATTTAGACCAGACTTTTCTCTGCCTTTCTGGCTCTTGTGTACTCAAGGCCAGTCATTACCTTGATTACAGAACATCCCTCAGCGATGAAATAGCTTTGGTGCAGAACATAGCTCAGACATGCACCCTTCCTTCAGACAGGCTTTCATGCTCCTGTGCTTGGAGATGGATAAAATTCCCCATGTGATGTACTGAAGTGATTTCCTTTTCCATGGACTTACGATGAAATGTGGTTGTGTTTTGTTGGATTTTCTTTTAAATTCCTTCTCACATCCCAGCTGTTTCCAGATGATTACCTTTTGATTTTTGAAAATTATACTAAAATCCATGAACAGCAGATCTGTGGGTAGGGGTGGTACTTTTTCCCCAGGTACTTTTTTCCCCTGCCACTGCTGCACAATTTTGTTTCAACCTCTACAATTTCTGAAGGAAACAAACAAAAAAAAAAAAGGGTAGTTGTAAAGTCACAGGATTTCACTTTGCCTTTTGCTGTGCTGTGACTTTTCCAGGGTTTGTGAGGTACTGAAGGGCTCTGTGATGGGAAAAGTTAGCAAACACTTTTTTTCTTTGTATGAGGAAGTCCTGCAGGGCTGCCTTTCTCTTGTGATAGCCTCTATTCTGCCTCGCCTCACTAATCATCTACACCAAATATTCATCTACACCAGGCGTTGCTACTTCGGGCTGTGCTGCAAACAGCAAAACCCTGAAGGAGTGGAGAGTCCCTCTCATTTGGGAGAAAGTTTCCACTTTCTAGATACTCTTGGAGTGAATTTTTGAGGCATCTTACTGGTTTTGTGAAGGATTTTGTCATGTGCTACTTTGTGATACACTGCAAATCATTTTAATTCCCCAGCTCCTTTGCAGCCCATCACTCTGTTTTCCACCAGTCTCACTGCACAGATTAAATTTGCACTTGCAAGGTCTAAGAGAGGGTGGTACTTGAGTGCACGACGGAAATCTTTTCTCCTCTCTCGTGAGATGTCTGCACGGAATGTGGATTTAGCACGGGTGTGCTCATGTGCAGGCAACGTGCCTCATGGCTGAGTTTGAAAATGATGCTTCCCAAGAGGACCTGTCTATGGGCTTAGCACTCTGCGAGGTGATGCTGCTGCATCCCCGTCTGGTGCTGCCCGTGGCTTCTCCCGTGGAGCAACAGTGCCAACTGCTGGCTGCTGAGCCTGGCCTGCCAGGGGTACCGGCTGTGCTTCATTCTGAGGGCATTGGTACCTGAAACACAATATAGCTGAAACACAGCTGATCATTTGGGTACCGAGCAGCAATACCTCTGTTCGGTAGTCTTTGTTTTCGTACCAAAGTAATATTCTGTTGTGCACAGGCAAAGTAATACTCTGTTGTGCACAGATGAGCCCATGCTGGTTATCTTTCTTTCTGACATTTAGAATTATAGAATCATAGAACAGTTTCGGCTGGAAGAGACCTTCAAGATCATCAAGTCCAACCTTACTCCTAGCCCTATCAAAAACCACTAAACCATGTCCCTAAGCACAACATCTAACTGCCTATTAAACACCTCCAGGGATGGTGACCCCACCACCTCCCTGGGCAGGCCATTCCAATGCCTGACAACCCTTGCTATAAAGAAATGCTTCCTAATATCCAGCCTGAACCTCCCCTGGTTCAACTTCAGGCCATTTCCTCTTGGTCTGTCACTTGTCACCAGGGAGAACAGACCAACTCCCACCTCACTGCAACTTCCCTTCAGGTAGCTGTAGAAGGCAATAAGGTCTCCCTTCAGACTTCTTTTCTCAAGGCTAAACAGCTCCAGACCCTTCAGCCTTTCCTCATAAGAGACATGCTCCAAACCCTTTACTAGCTTGGTAGCCACCTCTGTACCCTTTCCAGCACCTCAGTGTCCTTCTTGTAGAGAGGGGCCCAAAACTGGACACAGTATTCGAGGTGCAGCCTCACCAAGCTGAGTACAGAGGAATGATCACCTCCCTGCTCCTGCTGACCACACCATTCCTGATCCAGGCCAGGGTGCCACTGGCCTTCTTGGCCACCTGGGCACACTGCTGGCTCATGTTCAGGTGTCTGTCAGTCAACACCCCAGGTCCTTCTCTGCCTGGCAGCTCTCCAGCCACTCCTCCCCAGCCTGTAGCGCTGATGGGGGTTCTTGTGGCCCAAGTGCAGGACCCGGCCTTTGGCCTTATTGAAACTCATGGAATTGGCCTTGGCCCAGCCACCCAGGCTATCTAGATCCCTTTGCAGAGCTTCCCTACCCTCCAGCAGATCGACACTTCCACCTAGCTTGGTGCCATCTGCAAATTTACCAAGGGTGCACTCCATCCCCTCATCCCCATCATTGATGAAGATGTTAAACAGGAGTGGCCCCAGTACTGAGCCCTGGGGGGGGCTTCTCACATTCATTTCAAAGCTAATTGTTAATGTTGTTTTAAAGCTCTATAAATCTCCTGCTCTTCCAGAGCTGGCTACTCCGAGGGAGAAGAAGATTTCTGCTCTAAACAGTGGAAGGGCCATGAAAGGTGTCCCGTGCTCCTTGGGATTTTTTCATCATTCAGTTGTGGTAGCAATTTGCCAACTACAAACTTGACATGTGTTACAGCCACAATGACCTCTGGGGAAAATGAGATGATGGGTTATGTATTTCTCCACAGGGTATCACACACTGGTTTTGGTCAGAAAAAAAGGGAAAGAAATTGGGGAGAGGAAGGAAAATAAGAGAATGTCCAGATGTACATATAAGTTTCATTTATTAGAATTCCAGTGAAATGCTTTAACAAAAAAAATTGGATTTTCTTTTTTTTTTTTTTTTTCCCCTGAGAGAAGAATCAAATGTAAAAGACAGGTCTGTTTCTTTAAAAGTTTGCCATGAGCAAGTGTTCTAATTTTTGTTTTGCTCCACAAGGCTTTGTCTTTGCCCCGTTTCCTTCTCTTTTTGGCCTACGGTCTTTTTATAGAGGGTTACAGTGTTTGCAGGAGATGTCAGGAGTGGGGTGATGGATGGGGAATAGGAAACTGGGGAATACCAAAAGAAAAAAAAAAGATTAAAAATAACAGATTAAGAGAGACTTGCAGAGGAAGGGGAAAGAAGGTGAATGGATAAAGTAAGAAACCTGGAAGAGACGACTCGGGGAAGTTTGAAAAAAGAAAGAAAAAAAAATAAAGAGGGACAGGAGGAGACAGGCAACCAAACAAACTGAAAGTGAGTTTGATGACTCAGGGTTTCTGTGGGTTTCTTGCACCTCCCAAAAGGCCATTTTCTATTTCCTCCCAGCCACAAATGTTCTTCATAATTTTTTTTTTTTGGAACAGAACAAGAGAGGAAAGCAAATAAATCAGCTATTCTTAAATATATGTGACAAGCTCCAGCTGAGGCACAGGTGGACGGCAGCCACGCAAGGTCTGAAGTCGAGGTTGGAGAACTTTGGCTGCCCAGAAGATTTAGTACTACTTCCAGCCCTCTCTTATTCATTCACTCGTGTGTTTGTTGCTTGGGTTTGGGTTTTTCCCCCCAGTGCCTTCATAGGGAAATCTAAACCAGGCAGGGGAAAAACAAAACCAAACCAAACAAACAAAAGCACGTTTTGATGCTACCCTGAAAGACAAGATCATCAAAACTCCTTTGGTGAAACTGAAACATCAGAGGGTTTTTTCATGCGAAGCTTATAGATCCTGTGACAAAAGTAAGTCCCAGACAGCCAGTAGCTGTAGCCCCATCTGGGAGACTTGAGATGGCCCTGGGCACCGTTAGGGATGGGAGGGCCACCACAGCCCGCTCAGCAGAGGAGCAATTGTGAGCAGGAGCGGTGCTGCTTGGGTTGTGGGTCCTGTAGCAGTCAGGTGCTTTATTAAATGTCAGAGTGGGAAAGCTGAGCAATTAGGGACAATCTCAGTTCATTTTTTTAAGTCTGTGATATTCTGATTCCTGGGGGCTCTGGGAAGAGTTTGAAAGTGAAATTCAGGTATTGCCTAACATCTGAGAAAGCAGAAAGCAAATAAACAGAAAAAGTATTTAATTTAAGAAGGGGTTTTATTTATTTATTTATTTTTATTTTTTTTTTTTTTTAATTTTTTTTTATTCTGAACAAAGCTCAATAGTTTTGGAGGGCCTGACACGTGTTTTTAGGATTCTTCCCTGTGTTTGAGCATGGTGTAAACATGACAATAGCCAAACCTACTGCTGCTACTATAGTTTTCACTTATTCACCTGTATGCTAGCCATGTCCCTCCCAGATACACTCACAGTCCTGTTTTCTAACAGTCTGGAAAAGAAAGAAATGTGACAACAGCAGAGTCTATTTTAATTTCTAATTGGACTCCTGTATATAATCACTTACATGGGTAAAGTCTATACCCAAAAGGAATGAGCTATATGCAGCCCCAGACCTCTCTAAGCACAAAACCACTATTCCCCTGAGCTCAAACTACTTAAGGCGGATTAGATTTTTGTTTTTTAGCAAATACTTTTGAATATTCTGGAAAATTATTGTACTTCTTGTAATAGCTGTAGGCGGAGAAAGAAGCATTCGAAGCAGATCACAATGGTAACTACATTATAGCAGATGTGTGTTGCAAACACCTGCAAGTGCCACTCGGTCAACTTCTCTCACAACTCTTTTTTAACTAGCTTTTCTGGGAGCAGGAGAATGAGGACATTGTTTTTGCTGGTTTTCTATAAAGAGAAGTGAGTGCCAGACCTGACAGAAGGGAGCGTGCAGGGGAGAGTGTAAGTATAACCATCCCCTTTCAGTGACAGCAAATTGTTAGGCTGACCTAAGCCTAATGTGACCTCACTGTCTGGGAGATAGATAATCCAGCTTTCCAAACCCCAGTTGATGCTCCCAGCCTTTCCCTTTCACCCATCTCCTCCCACACAGGATCTGTTTCTGGATTTTCACATTCATACCTGAAGATAGATTCAATCTAGTGCCATTGTAAATGTAACAAGAATAAAGTTCTATAATAAGAATTGTTATTGTAATAGTTGTGTTTACAGTTTGGATATTACATGGCATTCAGCTGGATTCCTTCTTTGCATGTTCATTGCTTAAATCACCTAATTGCCGTGTTTTACTTTAAATTGCTGAGTACAGAGAAGTTTTTATTTAGTGTTTTAGCCTCATTTCACAAAGGGTTTGTGTTTTTACAAGAGTTTTGTCATTTGCATTGCTCATTATGAGTCTTTCAGGGTCTGCCATTTTAACATTTTATTGGTACCAATTATAGCCGTACCTATAAAATGACAGTTATAATCTGTTCATTAAAGAGAAAGAGAAAAACCACAGATTTGATCAACAGCAGGAATTTGTGTCACTAAAGGTGTGTCTGGAAGCTTGATGGGGGGAAGCCAGAGTGGCTGGAAAACCACCAAACAAAACACAGAAATGATGGGAGATGTACAAGACTGGGATGTCCCATTTGAGGCAGCTGCTCCACTTGAAGAACCCCCCCTCAACAAACTTTCTAAGGTTGTTGAAAAGAAAATAATGCGCATGCTCCAATGGAAAGAAAGATTAGGACTGGTTCTCAGTACTGCTGCCAACCTTCTAGCTGGAGACTTGCAGAAATCCTATAAAGTTCCACTCTGACTAGTGAGTAGTTAAAAGACCACTTTCCTGAGCTTTGTGTTTTCTCACCTGTAGCGTTTTCCTTCCCGATGAAACAGCTACCTGACAGGTCTGATTTGGACTCTGGTACCTTGGCACCTCCCCTCCTTGTCCTTACATGCCCTTCTTTTCTTCCCTGAGTCTCTGGGGCTTGGTCTCTCCCTGCCAGGGCTCTGGACCCCACTCTCTCACCAGGAGCACACGCTGATGAGAGAAAAGCCATGAACAAGGCACTGCTTGTGAAGGAAACTAAAACTCTGTGGAACTGATTTCTCCCATATGTACTGCTCTGTTTCTAACGGCAGCGTCTTGACTCTTTATTACTGGTGTAAATAACGGAGCTGGATGTCATGCCATTTTTATTTTTATTGTTTTAATTAAAAAAAATGAAAATCTCTCCCGAACATGTGGTGGCAATTTTCAAGAGTCCTGTTCTAACCACGTTCTGATTTATTTCACTTTCATACAGACATGCGTTGCTCCTAAACTCTACGTTTCTCTGCAGAAAGGGAGCAGGCTAAGTGCTTCCTTACCCATTACAGGCCTTTTCCAGGGAGACAATCAGATGGGATGCCGTGGGGACGGGTGAGGCGGCCGTGCCCGCTGGGTACCGCGGCTGGCTGCCCGCTTGCGGCGGCGGTGCGGCGATGCCACTAGATGGCCCTTGGCACCCGAGGGAAGGAGGTGGCTCGTCCCCAGCCCTGCGCTGCGGGTATACACCACGTAGCGTTAGAGAGAAACCGGTGTTTGAAGCATTCGGCGTGGAGAAAAGGTGTGTCTGCCTTCAGGAAAAAGTCTTGGACTGACTGGCCTGCGAGGTAATGTGGGTAGCAAGGAGAAAGCTGCTTCTTTAGTCTCTTCTCCTTTAATTTCCCAGGGAAAACTCAGTCGTAGGGAGGTGTTTGTTCTGAAGGGGTATTTCCGCCAGGGCCAATCAATATTTCCTGGCGAAAAGAAGTCACACTAGGAAATGCTGGTTTTGTGAGCCCAACACCGTGGCTTTGGCTGACTTTGCCAACCCTGAAACAGACTTGCCTGTTGTCAGGCTGGGTCCTGGCATCTCCTTTCACCCGAGTGGGTGGGGAAGGGGGACAAGTACCTGTGGGCTTTCCTTGCACCTTCTTAATAATTCTGTTATTTTAGGCATGTTTATATTGAAAAAGGCCAGAAAAAGAGATCACTTCTGTGAAGAGCTGCTGAACCCAAAGCACTTGCTACTAGCTGGGGTGGAGGGAAGAATATGTATTGGGGAAAAAAAGTTTATCTCATATCTGGTTCAGATAGAAGCCAAAGAAGTAATAAATAAAACTTTTCCTCCTCTTTGCAGGCTGCTGCAGGGCAGGAGGTCACCTCTTTCATGTGAGCTGGGAGACCTGGCCTTTGGACACTTAGTCCTGTGAGGAAACAACAGACGCCACATGCCTGGTTCCTCAGGGTAGTCCCCAGGATCACAGCTCCCCTTCCCTGTGGATCATCTCAGGCTCAGCTCCTCCACTTCACCAGTGCAGCTGTTGCCTCAAAGGCTCAGTGTGCCCCTACAGAGAGCGGAAAGGGCTGGGGGGAGAGGAAGCAGCCTCGGAGGGAGGTGGGCTGGTGTAGGCATGTGGCATGGAGCAGGCAGAACTATAAGGGCAGGGGTCTGCAAGCTCTTGGAGGCAGTGCTTAAGAGGGGCACAAACAAAACCTCCCCCTTGCTTCCACCTGGCCTCTACAAACCTCTCCTTAAGCTTCCCAGCCCCTGTGTCATCCAGGACACACATCCCTATGTGAAGCCTGTGCTGCCCAGCCACATGGCTTGTGTTTACCCTGTGGCTTGATCATCTTTCCGGTCAGCACAGAGTGCTTTTGCCCTTCAGAGAAGTTTGGTATCTGGGCTAGGAGGGCAGCCTTCAGAAATGGGAGTGTGCTGGCCTCTCCTGCAGTCCTTTAAGAGTTAATTCCTCCCTGTGCCCTAGATGTGCGGCCATGTTTTCACTGGAGTGGAAGCTGTGTTTCCATATGTCCTTAGATCCCACGGCTGGCACTTGGGCATGGACATCTGTGCCACTCGGCATGCCCGTGCCCTTGCAAAGACTCACCTGAACTTATGCTGGGTAAATCCTTCTGCTCCTGGTCCCCTGAGGTGCCACATGAGCCTTCTGCACATACCACGACTGCATGCATGGTGGGGTGTGCACACCCCTAAACTGCTCTGAAAACAACTCCGCTGGCTTACCTGCCCAGATGACATCTTAGCATGAACATTTCTTGAATGTAAGTAATAACTGACTGACTGTAATCTATTTCTTAGGATGTCCTGCCATGGCATGTGGTTGCACAAACCAAGCTGTCGTGTATGCAGAGTCGTATCTGCCCGCCTGAATGACAGAAATGAGGCATTTGTTACTTTCTACTTCATTTAAACCTGCAGGAGTCGGTAGTGCTCATCCTCCTTGTGCACCAAGGTATCCACGTGTGCCACTTGCCAGTCGGGGACTTCACCAATGTCTGAGCAAATCTCTTAATAACAGAGGGACTATGCACAGATTATTGTGATCATAATTTGGCCAACATAGCCCTTATTACTAATGGTGATGCTGGGAATGGGAAACCCAGCTTGATTCTCAGATCCCTGCTGGAAAGTAATAAAATAAAGAGGAACAAAATCTGTGAGTGTATTTGCTACCAAACCTTTGAAAAACACAAAAGTGGAACCCTGCCAATGCTATTGCTGGCAATTTTTCAGAATGGAGCTTCACTCCGAGGTAGGATTAGAAGTGGAAGTGCATTTTGTGCCTCTGACATGAGTATCACGTTGTTGTGTAGAAATGGAGGGTTTACAGTCATTGGACATTTGTTGGTTTCTATTGTAATTATTGTTTGCTTCTCTTACACCTTCAGAGTATTTTTTAACTTCTTCCAGTAAGAAAATAAGTGGAAAATAACTTCAGCTGTTGTAAAAAGAAAAAAAAAAAAAAAGGGTGTCTCTTTTGCTAATGCAAAGAACTGACAACAGAACCCCTTCAGTGGAAGTGCTCTTATAAAAATGGAGCAGTGTTGTCGTTTCTCTTTGTTGAGAACATCGGTGAAGGGAGGCTGGCTTTTATGTAGTCTCTTTTGTTCATCCCTGGGCAATGGCAGAACTCACAGCTAAATTCTGGTGGCAGAAACATCTTCTCTGGTGGTAGCTGAGAGTGATATAATATCATGTATAATCATAACAAAAAAAAAAATAAAATCCCTAACCCACAGCTTAGGTTTTGAACACCAGAATGAGCCTCCAGTACTAAAAAAATGAACCTGCACTACTAAGAATACAGAAAAAGCTATTCAATTTTTTTTTTAAACATAAAAAGAGACACTTGATAAAATCAGTAGCAAGTAAAAGAGGAATGTAAATGTAATTTTAAATTATTTATTTCACTCCCTCTCTTTTTTTTCATGTTAATATATCCTTGGCTCCTAGTTCACAACCACACACTAATTATAAATGTAAGAAAACCTAACTTTTTACTGTGCTAATTAAACTGGATGTCACATAGGCATTTGGGGAGAATTTCCCATGCTTTCTACTGAGAATGGAAGGAAAGAGCAGCGGTGCTCACTTTAAACTGATTTTTTTTCTAGTACCTTGCAAAAAGGCTTCATTGTATTTTGATTAATCCATGCTTGGTCCATCTTGTATGTTTCCATGGAAACAGAATTTTTTCCCTTGATGGCAACTGTTAAGCTTGGGAAGGCTCCTCGCTGCACAAAACCACTCCAGCTCCTAAAGAACTACTTGTTGGAAATTTAATGTGCATAAACAAAACTCCCAAATTCCTCCTTATCATTATTGCTGTCAGTGTTAATAGAGGACTGTTTACTTAATGATACACAGTGGTACCTTTTCACTCCACAAGAAAACAGTATAATAGTAGTAATCATTCCACTGCAAGAGAACACTTTTTGTGGTCCAGAAAAAAAAAAAATCAGCCTACAAACCTTTCAAAATTAAATTTTTAGAGTCCTGATGTGCAAATATTATTTAGTTCTGGATCTAAACAATTTGGCTTAATGGCTGTTAAAATTAAATTAATCTTATTTTGCAGACTGACAATAATTTGAACAGATTATTCTTGTGTGCCATGATCTGCGTTATGGAGTTTGGGACATTTTTTGGGGTTTTGTTTGCTTCCCCCCCGCCCCCAAATAAAAATATCTCTCTTAATGCATGTTACTGTGATATTTGGAATAGGTTTTGAAAATCAACCAACAGAGGGAGCATGTGTGTGGTATTATTAGTTTAACTGAGTGGTCGGAAGTATGACCATCATTTCTCCCATTTTTTGGACAGCATATTTGTTTTGTAAAATTACTAAAATTCTTGACAATTCATAAAAATAGGAAATATTTTGGTTTGGAGTGTTTTAGTTTTCAAAAAATCCAATCTTAACTTTTGCTGACAGTGCAAGTTGCTATTTTAAATTGACTGTCAGGTTTATTGTTTGGAAAACTGGAAGCTTCAGACCACAAAGTATTTATTATTTTGCTTTAAAAGTAATCATTGGTTAAAAATACATTGAGAAAAACAGTTCAAACATCTTTAATTTATATTTACCTTTTATTACAGTGACATTTAGGAGTGCCACCCAGACTTCAAGATCCCATCATACAAGAGTCTGTAAAAATAGAGAGTGTAAATATTTTTATTACTATAATGCCATGATGTAGTGGTTGTCTGACTCAGAGCAGAGAAAGAAAAAAAAAATCTGTTGATTTTTTTCATGACTTTTGTGTTTCATCTTTGTTCAGCATGGCAGGAATCTTCCAAGTGAAAAAAGGAAAATCACTTTGAGAGCAAAATACAGTTTTCAAACTTCTTTCCAGAGCTATATGGAAACAGAAATTTTATATCAAACTAGAGAAAATAGCAGAAGCCTCAATATTTCTTGGTACCTCTTTTATGTGTTCACTATAATAACAACAACAATCACTAATAATAATAATATCCAATAATAATTATAATAATAACAAGAACCCTATTCTCTACCCTAACTTTTCCTCTTAAGGTTTTGGAGCACTGTTACTTTTAGCTACTCTAATTGCAGCCTGTAACACCTCTGTATGTCAACACAAGGTGTGAAGGGACTGGTACTCTTTGCAATGTCTCAGCAGATTGGAATAAAGTACCCAACTGAATGACATGGGAGGCTATGCAATACCTTAGAAGAGGACAGAAAAGCTGGTGATACCAGGGCCTGGCTGCAATCACTTGAGTGTAATTTAATGAGGGTTTAAGGCTGAACACCCCTCTTGGCTGGGAAATGTGACAATGTGCGAAGTGATCACGTAGTCAGGCTCTGGTAGTGATGTACCACAAGTTTGACTTTGGAGGACTGTATTGCCCAAGGATTTCTCTGAAGACAATATTTCTCCTTTATAGGTGGGGCTGCTTTGATGAGTGCTCATTTTGAACCTCATGAGAATCATGTGGTTGATACTTGGAATTAGTAAGAACTTCTAGTTAGTAAGTTGTTTTTTCTTGATACTGCTTTCCTTGCTGATTAAATTGGGTTGTCTCTGTTTTGTCATTTGTTATACCCCCTAAAGCGAATGATCCCAGTAAGCTGTGGTGTCTCAGGCTCTTGGGGATGGGCCGACACAGAATGATATCAATGGCATTAATGCCATCTTAAAATGAAGTGGGAAGCGGTATGGTTGGCAGCACTGCCATGTGCGGCAGAGGGAAAACCCAATTTATCCTCCAGCAGGCTATTCTGGGTGTGCTAACACTGGGAGTGAGCAGCTGTGAGAAAAACAGAGAATAAGTGATAGTACACTCTGAAATGGAAATCATCGCAAAGCGCCATATGTGTTGACTAAGTAGTAGCGTCAGTGCCCTCGTTTCACTGCTCTGAAGAGATCGCTTCCAACTTCCGTGATGAATTTTTCAAAAAATTGCTATGCCACGCAGCACTCTCCAGAAGGCTCTGGAAATGCAGCCGTTCTAACCCGTACACAGCATATGGAGGGGACAATGCTGGTCAGCAAAACTCGGTCTTGAATGCTGCTGGAAGACCAGGCTAGACATGAAATACTTGCCTTGTTCATTGCAGAGCTCCTTAACAGATGTACATGTCATCCCCTGGGAATGCGGTTTCCTAATCGTGAGGTTCTTATGTGAGCACCATGCAGATGGACTACTGCTTGCAGGACTCACTCATTGAACTGTTTACCTTGAGAACAGAATATGTGTTCCCCTGACAAGGCTGCTTTTTAAAGAATCACACAGACTGTCTTTGGTTTGGTTATTTATTTTCCTACCATGACACTGGTGAAAATCCACAGCTTCCTTTCAGTTCTGTTCTTGGGTTCTTTAAAGATCTGAGATGCCCCAGCGAGTCCACGTCTGTCTGTGTAATGAAGTAACTTGTGCCAAGCTGTGGACAATGCAGTAATGCTGCTGCAGCACTTTTATGTAGCCAAGGGCAAGCCAGAACCTGCTCTAGTGGGGATCTGGGGTGGACTTCCTAAAGTTTTTGAATGAAGCAGCCTCCATTAACACCTGTAAATATAATCCAGACTACTAAAGGCAGTTAGGGCTCCCTTATGGTGACATGTCTCAAACATCTCTCTACATTTAACATGACAAAGCCTTGAATATCCACCAGTTTCTTGAACACTCTGGCTCCATTACAGCAGCTAAGCCATTCTCAGTGTGGCAGTTCCAGGCACTAGCTCAAAGACGTTTACTGCAGTCCTATATGCAGCTGTGGCCATGAATCCATCCCAGCATGACCTCCCATGTCACCTGGCCTGAAGAACCAGCATGCCAAAGCCCTGTGGCAGCCATAGCCCCTCTCCTGCTTCCCTCCTCCTTCCTCACCCCTGCAAATAATGGTGGAAATAGTTCCTCCAACCAGACACTGGTCCCAGCACTTTTGAGGGCTCCATCCTTTCTGCATATGCCTTGGTCTGCTGGTGGGTGTGCCTGGTAGTGTCTCAAAAATGCCACTATGCTTTCTGTTATTTCCCATGGGAGAAACAAGATGTTCTGTGCACAAAAATCCTGGGAGCATACAGAAATGCCCTGTACCTGCATGCTTAGGATCCTGGAGTGACCTAAGCCAGAAGTTATTTGACAGCTTTAATGTTCCCCCACCTGCCATCTTCATTAATTTTTGTTTTCCAGCTCAGGTTCATATACTTGTGCATAACAACAAATTGTGCATCTAATATAAGAAATTTTTTTTCCAGTAGCTCTAGTGTTTAATTAACCCTGGTAGTTTTGCTGTTTATTAGCTTCTCAAAAAATCTGTGCGTTTGTCTTGTGGGGACCACCAAGTAGATGCCAGAGGAACTCATCCTGACAATTTATTCTTCTGTATTATCTGAAAGAAAAATTAAACAATTTTGTGGTTTGGTTGCAGAATAAGGTGTGAATCAGAAGCAACTGAGTCCTATTTTCAAAACTGAGATGTCTAAGGATGTGTAACCACGTGTGTCTCACTGAAAATCCCTAGGATGTAGGTAAATAATAAAAACTTCTAACAAATCTGCAGTTCTAACAGTGCTGTGAGCAAACCACAAGATTTCTAATTCTGTTATCAGTTTAGGCACCCAACTCCCACTGATTGTTGAGGTTGTGTGTCTTACCATGGTTGTTTAAAGGTCATGCTTAAAGGTTAAACACTTGAGGTTTCTCGCTGTCCTTGATGAATAGGAGTAATTGGCTGTCATGACGCAGCAGCAGCTGAGCACAAGAAGATTGTCAGTAGGAAGGTTCCCTGGATCAAGTTAAGCATAGGGTTTGGGGCCACAATTTTGGAGGACTCTGCAGCCACTGCTTTCATTGAAATTGGCTTCTGATTTGGAATTATAATTGCCCATCTGGTAAACTCACAGGTCGTGAAAATCCAAGGTGAAAATTAGGGCACTGAAACCAGCTCCTGAGCAAGATTCCTCTCATGACTCAGATTCCTCTTACCTTGCCGTGGGCGAAGAGCACTGATGCAAGAACTGTGGTTCCCATGAAGAACCACGGTTCAGAGAGAAAAATTATAGGCACATGCACGTAGTTGTGTGGTTAATTGTGAACGTGCAGAGTGTGCTTTGAAAAGGTTGCATAACATAATTGCTAGCTTCTGTGCAGAAAACTCCTCAGGGAAATCACTGTCGTATGAATGTACATGTTAGCCATATGGCCACTGTATATAATGTTCTGTTGAGGGAAAAAATAGGTCGGTCAATAATATGCACAGTTTGCTTATGGGTCATCAAATTAGTCAGAACTGTATTTGCTGAACTTTAATGCATAGGGCCCATAATGGGATTTGCACGTTCTTCTCAGGCTTTTATTTTTGACACCAGTGAACTATTCTGTCTTGGCACCTTCAAAAGCACGTAATGCTTTTGCATGCCTCCAACTCAAGAACCCTAAGGAGGCATTCATTTTTCTAGGCATCCATCCTTTGAAAATTGGTTGCTTAAAGGTGAGCGAGCTGAGTACCCAAAATGGCTTGGAATCAGAAAAACTGAGGCTAGAGGCAACCTTTGAAATCATCATTCTTCAAAAGTTGTTGCCGTGTCAGGGATAGGGAATATAGCTTAGAGACCTCTTGATGATGGTGCTTGAAAACACAATGTGCATGAAGAGAAATTACAACCTTTAAAAAAAAAAAAATTAAATCCTAAGTAGTACCAAGTGGTCCTTGTTCTGCTTCATTCCAAGCCTTTCATATTCAGACTTTTTTACATTGTTTTGTGGAGCAGGTTCATGCCCAAGTTCAGACACCTGGGAAGGTTACAGAAGCTCATAGGTGCAGACCCTTGTTGCATGTCCCTCAGCTAGCTTGCTGCACTGCTACTTCTGGCCTTTCTCATACACTGTGAGCCATGGCTGCGTGCTCCAGTTCTTTTGCAGCCTCAAGAACTACCTGTGGAAATTCCTAATGGGCCTTAACTATCCTAAGGAGCCAGCCCCACCTGGGCCTCCAATCACACAATGGCCTGGGGGCTATTTCAGCTCAGCCTGGGGCTGTTAGACTTCTGCTGCGCTCTGCTGCGGGGTGCTGGTCTGTAGTCCAGTGTCATCCCTTGTGGAGCTATAGATTGTCACTTGCTGCCATTGCTAGTCCTCCACGTTCAGCGTGGCAGATGTGTGTCCCTTGGCAAAGGCCTGGATGGTGGGGAGGGGGACCTTTGTCTCCTGCTCAACCTCCTGTGCAGGGCAGCTGTGCAGGCATCTCTCTGATGGTGGGAAGAGGCCCATTCCCAATCCAGTTTCCTCTAGGATGGTGATGTGGCCGTTGTTACCTGCTGTTGCTTACAATATAGGTCAGTAACTATTTTTATATCCTGCAGTTAAAAAAAATTTTGAGGCAATATTGTCTGCTTTGACCTCCCACACATACTGTTCATATGCTCATTTTTGTTTATAGCTTCTGTGGTTTACTATATTTTGTCTTTCAATGGCATTTGCTTCCTCTGTTGACAAGAAAATTTTCATCTAGTTGTGCCTAAATAAATTTCCTTGGGTCTTAAATATGTGAACCCTGAAATACCTTAATTAGAGGCTCTTAATTTTAAATAAAGTTTATTTAATCTTTGTACCCCTAAACTTCAGACTTCAAAAGCAAAATCTGTGTTTAACTTTAGTTTCAAAAATTTTCTGTAATTAGAAGTTTAACTCAAATTCCAGGTTTTATTTTTCTGCTTATTTAGCTGGAAAATATTATTGGGTGCCTACAATGTGGTTCTTTGATCCCAAGACAGTCAGGAGCCACATGAAAGTTAACAGTCTTTCATGCCAAACATTCCTGTTTACACTTAACAACAAAAAAAAGAAACACTTTTTTTGTTTTGTTTTGTTTTTTAATAGAAAGCAGCAATGAAAAAAAAAAGAAAGGCTTGCCAGAGGCTCTTTGGCAGGACCAAGTAAAGCTATGTGGCCTGCTTAACTTCCTTGACAAAAGGCACAATGCTTAGGAGGATGGTTTTGTAGACTTCAGGTATGTCCACACAGTGCTCTGCAAACCTTAGCTTGTTGTTCAGTGCTCGATGTCAGCTGGCCAGGAGGGAGCCAGCTCTGGTGTGAAAGCCCTGTGGTACATGATGGAGATGCTAAGCTCTGCTGAGCTGGTATGCAGCCTGGGGGCTGTATCCTGGCATGGTTCTCATTTGGAGTAGGCTTGGAACAGGCTCAGGGGAGTGCCAGTGTGGCTGCTGGTGGTGCCCTTCTCAAGGCTTGACTGGTGAACGTAAATGCTCTTCTTTCGTGGTGTTTTTTGGGGGAAAAAAATCAATGGGATCATCGGACATCTGGTGAAAGAGGTGCAAGGTGCAATTGCATGTGAACTGTGTGGTTTCAAGGGCATATCATTTTCCTCCTGCCTTTGTGGCTTATTACAGTTTTGGTAAGAGGTAGACTTCCCAGTTGAAGGTTATTTTCCAGTCTAACTTTTTGTATCTTCTCCAAGGCCTAGAAATCCTAGGGCAATTCACATTAAAGGTCACTACGGTTTTGTTCAATATGTCTTTATGGTCCTGGTCTCTGGAACTGATGAAATTATAGCCAAAATAGGACAAAAAGCATGGCAAAATCTCTCCAATTGTCTGATTCTTACATCCAGTGTCTACTATCCTTGCTCATATGTGAAAGAAGTGGTTTCTTTTCCTGCACAAAGGGAGCCCTTGATCATGAAACAGTTTCCCTAAGAGCTGGAAATGTTCAAGTGGTTTTTCAAGTAAAAAAAAAAAAAAAATTCCTTGCTTTTCTCATACTTAGATATATACTCTTACTGGCATTGACAGAACATCACTGAGCTATTAAAACATCTGTGACCAGAGCCTGGGCATGGTCTGTTTGGCATTGAGCTTGGTGGCAGCAGCACCAACGCAAGCAGCCCTGTTGTTCCACTTGTGTTCTGCCCCTTGTCTGTCTGGGCATCCTGGCCAGTGCAGGGCATGGGGTAAAAAAAAAAGCAGCAGTGCTGTTGGAGATCAGTATGTGCAGGAGGAATGACTGCATTGGGAACTGTTGGAGCTGATACTGACACTTAGAAGGAAATTAATGGTCAAGCTGGAGCCTTCACGCGCTGCATGAGAAGGGGTCTTGTCTTTAAATTGTTCTGACCACTGCACCTCTAATGTTACATCATTGAAACGGGGCTCTCTCCTGCTAACACAGAGATACAGAAATGCTCCCACTGCTGAAGGCTGGATGAATAATTATGCTGGCTGATGAAGGAGTTTATACTTAAATTTCAGTGGCAAGTTATTGGGAAAATGAGTTTAATTTTGTCCTAGACCTATTTATTTCCACCACACTTGGACTGAATGACTTTTGGGGACACTCAAGAATATTTGTCTTCTAAAAAATGGCACAAGTAATAGATTTATGAAGGTGTAATACTGGTTTGAGGCTTTCAGTGACTCACACGCCTTATGACTGTCTTCTGCATAAAACATTCATTAGATAAAATCTGTGTAATTCACTTCCCACATCTTACCAATAGTGTGAAACCACAGTCATCCAAAATGCAAAATATTTGTAGCAGCATGCAAAATTCCCACTTTGTCCTGTGATTTAGATCTCAGTTCATTCTAACTATAATTATTATCCATCACTTCGAGTTATTGCTTGTTAATGATGTGTTTGTTTCTTTGATTAAAGGGTTTAATGTCAATATATGTTCCAGTCACAGTTTATCTCAGACTTCTTAATCACGATAACAGCCACCACAATGTCTGGTCAAGTAAATCCAATTTTGAGCTGCCTTCCCCCCCAAGGGAATGCATTTTCAATTAAATTGTGCCTTTAAAATTTTCGTGTATATTAATGTGGCTTATCATTCTCCCCAGCACAAAATCGCTTCCAGCAGCCCTCAGATAACCAGTTCAGCATGTCTTCTTCCTTCAGCCTAAGGCAGGGTTCTCAACACCAGTTTGTTTTTGTTAATGTCACTGGGCATGAGGCTAAAGGTAGGGAAGTTGATATTTGTTGATGTAATGTGCAAGTCTCCTAAAATAAAGATTCTGCTACTTGAAAGCAGTTCTCTTAATTTTATTATCTCCCTGTACCTCTCAAATTCAGATCTGCACTGGCACTGCAGGGCTGACCCTCTGAAAAATGTCACAGTTATCTGCTTTTACACTCGAGCTTGTCTACAGGCAAAAATAGTGCTGCTTGAAATCTCCTGCTATCCAGCAATGTGTGTACGTGATCAGCGTCCTCTATTCTTGCATAACTTTAAAGGGCATCTGCTGGAAAACTTGGGGTTATTTTCCACATTAAGCAGAAGGCTGCTGCTTTGCTGGGGAAGGTGCTTGGTGGTGGTTCTGCCTTTCTTATTGAGCACTTGTAGTATTCATGCCCAGCATGGGGTATAGTCTGGGTAGTGGCAGCTTCACAAGCAGGACCAGGGCAAAGAGAAGGTGTGGCTTTGTAGACACATCGAAAGCTAATTTAACTTGAAACTGGCTTGGGTATTTGTAGCAGGGAGTTCAGTACAATTTGTATAATTTATCAATGGAGACAGATCAATATCTGGGATGTTAGTGATGGTGTCCCCGGTTTCTGTGGTTAAATTGCTTTCAGTGCCTGAGCTTCCTAGGGCAAAAGTAACATGGATGGGTCAAAGGGAAGTGCAGACAGGGCTACTGAGATCTAATTTCTTATGTTATATGGTAAAAATTATTTTCCACAACTCAGTTATGAAATTTGCTTTAAATGCGCTTGTTCCTGGGTTAGCTGAGTGCTTCACAGTGCAACTACTTCAGACGATTGATGTTTTACATACAATTGTATGCTTATGTCTGCACAGCTACAGGAAAAGCCAGGATTCAGTGCTTTCCTGCTGTGCCCATATGTGTCCCCTCTTCCTTCATTTCTTTTGGGATGAGACCCACCCCATGCACAGAAGAGCTGTTCTACTTCCTTACTACCAGTCATGCTGGGGTGTCAGGCCTAGCTGCCATTGGTACCTACACAATACTCTTCCCTGCAATGGTTTCTGCTTCTTCCAAATGCCACTTGATTTTTTCGTCTGCACAACAAACCTTTCAGCAAATATATATCACAGATAATGGAAGGATAATGGGTTGTAACCAGCTGGTGCTTTCTTTACATCTCAGACCATTTGTCAGGGTCAGTATATCTACCAGATCATCTTCCAAACAGGCCGTGTGTTCTAATTGATGAACCAAATGCCAGAAACTTTAGCAGATAATACAACCTGAAATGGCAAATTCTGATTAAGCTTCCTAGACATCTAAGTCTGTGGACTCAGCTTGGGTATGAGAAAACTTGCTGGGTACTGCCCTATGTGTGGTAATCACAACCTTGATGATGGCACTTCCAGTTGATGAATATGGGATTTTGTTGTTGTGTGTGGGGAGGATGGTGATTTTGTTGCTGTTGTTTTGATTTTTTTTTGTTTGATTGGTGTGTTTTGGGCTTTGGGGATGAGTATTCTTTTGCATTGCATGTTATAGAATGTTATTTATTGATCATAAAGAAACCAGTTCTTTAGAATAAGAAAGGTGCTAACAACATTATATTAATTGTTAGAGTTGCACAGGGACATGTCTTACCACATGGATAGTGAGGTCCATGCTCACCAGAACTGTAGAAGTCTAAGTAAAATCTCTTGGAATCCTTTCTTCTTCTTGCACTAAAAGTGAATGTTGTATGTACAAGCAGCAAGCTTGGAATTATACCAGAAACTGAAGTACTTTGGGCTGGGTAAGAGTAAACTGCTTTTGTGTATGGGGGAGGATACCCACTAACCAAAAAGCATGAAAGCCACTACTGGAATTTTGTTAAAATAAGTAATCATTTCTTTCTTGCTTTTATAGCATGTTGTGCTATAAGGCAGATGCAGGACATTAGATGTATATTTGAAACAAATACCACAGCTCTCTTTTTTTTTTTTCCTTCCAGTCTTCATTACCCAGTACCAAATATTTTATAATTGATCTGAATGAGAGGTTTCTACTTTTTCACAGCTCTGTAAATAGAAGTCAGTTATTGATTTATATATATTCACTGATCTGATAGGAATAGTTATATTTCACAATTGTCAGGGCTGCTGTGGTTGTTGGTGGTCAAGTCATCTGCCTGTGGTCCAATTTCTTTTTGGCATTGCTTTCCAGCTGTGTCCCTAGTATATAGAATTCACATTTCAGGTTCAGCTCTAAATTCTTGCTTGGTGTTTTGCAGAAGCTCAGACTGGATTAAGAGGTTTCTGTGGAGGCTAATAGCTGAGCTCTTTTTAAGAGCTGGTAATGACCCCAGTTTTACTTTTAGGGGAATCCAAGATGGAATCCAAGTTCCTGAAATTTCTGAAAGATCTGATAAAAACTCCTTTGTTTGTCCAGTTTGGGAAAGATTTGCTGAAGCTTCACAGTTTACAGCTATTGTTTATTCTTTACCTGTAGAAGTTTTAGCAGCATTGGAAGAGCAATGCCTCGGACAACCCAATTGCTGTTCTGCACAATTCAATCCTAAGGCAACCAGTTCCTTTTGTCAACATCAGTAAATCTTGTCTGGGTTTACTTTCCAACTTTTTGGATATACTGCAAGATACGTTGTTGCTGAACGTATTGCAAAGCGTTTCTAAATCCAGTTGTCTGATAGGGAAGGGGCTGCTACAGCTCTGTGCCCACGTGTCCAGCTAGCTGTGGAATTGAGCATGTATTCCCAGTAGGTGTGTACACAAACACACATAAAAACTGTGCTCATAGATATACACAAAGCAAGTCCTACAGATGACAGAAGCACTTATTACTCATACAATGCAAACTGCATCAAAAGCCATTCTCTGTTCCCATTTTTTGACTGCTCAGGATGAGGGTCTTTTAGTGGAAAATACAAATATGCAACATGGGTCTGTCCACGTGCCAGCCTTAGACACTCATTCTGCACTGCAAATGGCCCTTGGGTCACATCGCCTGCAGCTGTCTCATGCATGGAAACATATATATCACATCACACACATGCAGGTGCATCAATCAGCTGACCCAATGGTCTCTCCAGCTTTTGGTCTGGAACTCCTGGTCCTTCTGGTATCTGGTTCCTCTGTTTTGTGTCTTAGAAGCATGTACATATGCACTCTGGCTTCCAGGCCATTTACCTTCCTCACTGGCTTGATACTCACTAGTGATCATGTGTTGAGATGTTCACCCTTGCTTGCAGCAGTTGCTAGTGCAACTATGTTGAAGACTGTGATAGTCTGATGCTAGGCAGGCATACTGGCCAGTCCTGCTTACATGTGTCTGGCCCTTTTTTTCCCATCTTATCCCTCTTTTATACCAAGCATGTTTTTCTCCAAACCATCTTGCTTCCTCCCTTCTCTCACCTATAGTTCCTCTGATAAACGACCTGTTACAAATTCTGTGCAATCCCCGAATGTTCTGCCTCTGTGACATAAAATGAGTCTCCTACTCCAGTGAGTGGTACCCTACCCCTCTCTGGTGCCGGGAGTCCTCCTGGCCCCTGGGCTGGGCCTCCTCTCTCTGTTACCAGGTTTTTGAGGTTCCCTCTGAGCTCCTTTGTGTTCATGGAAATGAGTCTTTTATCGCATAGCCTAACACCTAACAGAGCTCAAGCATTGGAATGTATCCTTGGAGACACTGAATTGTGCAGCAGCTTCATAGTGATTAGTACGTTCCTGATGACAATAGTCTCTGAATTCACCCTAACTGTATTTTTCAGCTGTAAACCAATCTTTAATTATTTGAGAAGCTTGGTTCCCTTGACTGAGGGTTTGGTTAACTCAAAGCAGAGGGATTTGCCTGTGGTACTGCAAACTTTATTGCATAATGTAGTCTCAGTCTTGGTTTGCTGTCGTAAGTAATTGTCTGTGGATAATGAAAAAAACTTGCTGAAAAATAATACACATATGGGGAAATGCTGATTTTTGTCTGTTAACATTTTAAAATGTTGAATAATGAATCTTCCTGTTTTGTTGCCTGGGGTTTGTGGTTGAAGTGCTGCACCTTACACTTACTCACATAATTAGCAAACATAACAGAAAAGTTCAGTAATAGGTAAGTAAAGAAGCTGTTATTCAGTAGGGGTTGCTAAGAAAGCCAGACTAGATGCTTTGCTTGATTTCACACTTTTGCCATGTGGAGAAGCAGCCTGCAGGAAAAGTTTCCCATCATCTGAGAATGTGTCGGTTTGGTAGAGCCATGGCCCCTTTACTGGGAAAACCTGAGGCTTTGCTGACCATCCTCACTGCAAGATTCTTGTAGCATGCTTCTGCAGGTGGCATCATTCATTTACCCAGTATTTCATGAGTCCTCTTGGGTTGCATTTTGGGTTTTTTTTAGGTACCTATTTTTCTCCTGGCAAATGATATACTCTGCCTTGTAATGTAACAACATTAGCACAGTTGGAGCCTGGTGTCTTAAAAAGTTCTCTCTTGTCCTTTGTCAGGGTCATTGCTGTCCTGTTGTTTCAAAACAGTGGTGTCAAAAGTGGTTTGGTTATTTTTTTGCATATGCTGCAGAGTTGCTGATGGTATTGATCTGTGACATTGTGTCATTATTCAGGTTTTGACAACAACCGGTACTTAACTGAGATTACAGATCTGAGTTTGTAGGTGAAGAATATTCCTACAGTTTATGTCCTTGGGTGACACCAGACCATTGAAAACTTTCAGCAGTTGGCATGAGACACAGGTTTGAGGCTTTTTCCTTCTTGGAAAATAATGTTTAAGGTTAGAATACAAAATGACTGGAGTGGGTGATATCTCTCAAAAGATTTCTACAGGATTTGTAACTTCCCATATTTATTTTTTAAAAAAATTTAATCTAATAATTATTATTTATGTTTTGAAGTCTTTTCTAAAAGCCTAAGGAAGATTCTTCTTTGTGTTATATTTATTAATAATTTCACTCGTCTAGGTTTGGGTTTGAAAAGGCTAAGAAAATGCTTTCTTAACAGTCTAAATAAGATTTCAATTGGCCTTCTTAGTAAGCTCGGTACACCTGATAAATTATCTTTTCCTTTAGTCTGTTTTCTATACTTCTCAGTTTCTGATAATCCAAGACAAATGAGATGGGATATAATGGAAATAAATCATAAATAGAGCTGCAAGAGCACTTGAATTTGATACAGAAAAGGCATTTGATAGTGTGGGATGGGTTGCCACATCACATGCCACAGACACCTTTAATACCTCCAGGTTTGAATGATGAATATCTATAATCTGTAGCAATCCTTCAGTGGAAGCACAGACCTCCCTTAGCTAATAAAGCAGATCCTGGAGCTTATAACTTCTAGCTACTGAAAAACGTAGCTTCTGCAATTCACTCTTCTGGTTTATTTTTCTAGTGGAAGTCTTTTGATAAATATACATTTATTTATTTTTTTAATGAGAAATATAATGAATAGTGCTGCATATCTTCATGTAGGAAAATAAAATTGGTAGGACAGCCCTCCTCTCCCACGCTGTTACACTGACAGTCACTCTGTAATTTTGGTAGGGCAGAGGTCTTTGGTAATGACCAGAAATAACCCTGATACTGAGAAAGAGTATAGGTTGGGGACTGAGCTGTTGGAAGGCAGTGAAGGGGAAAAGGACCTGGGGTCCTGGTTGATGGGAGGCTGACCATAAGCCAGCAGTGTGCTCTTGTGGCCAAGAGGGCCAATGCCATCCTGGGCTGTATTAGAAGGGGTGTAGCTAGTAGGTTGAGAGATTTTCTCCTGCCCCTCTACTCTGCCCCAGTGAGGCCACATCTGGAATACCGTGTCCAGTTCTGGGCCCCCCAGTTTAAGAAGGACATGGAACTGCTGGAGAGGGTCCAGCGCAGGGCTACAAAGATGATTAAGGGAGTGGAACATCTCTCTTATGAGGATAGACTGAGGGAGCTGGGGCTTTTTAGCTTAGAGAAAAGAAGACTAAGGGGTGATTTAATCAATGCTTATAAATATATGAAGGGTGAGTGTCGGGAAGATGGAGCCAGGCTCTTCTCGGTGATGCCCAATGATAGGACAAGGGGTAATGGGTTGAAGCTGAGGCACAGGAAGTTTCATGTAAATATAAGGAAAAATTTTTTCACAGTGAGGATGCCGGAACACTGGAACAGGCTGCCTGGGGGGGTTGTGGAGTCTCCCTCTCTGGAGATATTCAAGACCCGCCTGGACGCATTCCTGTGTGACCTGGTCTAGGTGATCCTGCTCTGTCAGGGGGGTTGGACTAGATGATCTCTCAAGGTCCCTTCCAGCCCTTGACATTCTATGATTCTATGCAAGAGGAGCTGCTAGTGGACATGGTGGTTGGCCTGTTTCTTTCTTTCATTGATGCTTTCCTCTCCTGCATTATATCCTGTGCCAAAGTCAGTTCTTTTGTGACTGAGGAGAGAAAAGTATGCTCAGTGTAGAGTTAATAAGGGAATTAATTTTCTCATATTATGTATGTGCAAAGTGATGCCCCAGCCCAGTCCATGAAAGACTCTGATAAGGGGGTGTGGTGTGTGATCAGTCAGGGGCATGTGATCAGGCTCCAAGGCTGTGGTTATACTCATGGCATCCTCAGGCAAATCTCCGGTTGTATTATTGTCAGTAGGAGGTCTGTGAGCCTGTTTGGGTTGGATCTTCAGTTCACATGGACCCTGAGGTGGCAAGTTCATGGTCCCAGGTAATGTTTGTTCTTCTAAGGAAGTCACATTGCACTTAGGACATCGCCTTTCATATGTAACTCTGAAGACTAATGCAGTTCTTACCCTTGAGGCCCTAAAATGCCCTTCCTGATGTTTTCTTTTTTTGCACTGCATTAATTGCTAACATCTGTCTATACTGTGGAAGAACTGCACTGCTTGCTTTCCAGTGTGAATCATGATCAAAGCCTCTGCCTTTGGAGAAAGTCAGTAGAGGGCCTACTGTTATGTGGAGACATGTCTTGGCAGTCAAGAATTTGATGTCTTAATTTCTGCTTTCTCTTTCTTTCTTCTTTTTTTTTTTTTTTTTTTTCCTTTTCCTCCTCTCCCCCTTTTTCTTTTTTTTTTTTTTTTTTTTTTGAATAAAGGTCATTGGGAGAAGCTGCCAACAAAGAAAGGAAAACAGAAAGAAAGAATTTATTTCCACAAGGCCATAAGCTGCCGTTCTGTGAGCATGCAGAGGTTAGCCGTAACTACTGGCAACCTGACCCCAACCTTTCCTGAGGGTCATCCTTGTTGTTTGTAGCAGCTCACATGAGAAATCTCCATTTCAGTCCAGACTTGCAGGAGACTTGGCATCTGTGGTCCCAGGCTGGTGAAAGTGTGCTAGTAAACTTGGGGAAAGAGGTGCGTTTCCTCAGTGTGTAGCCCTCTACACGTAGCAATATCAAAATGAATCAGTGGAGTGCTAAAATTAGCCAATAATCATACCTGAAGGTCTTTAAAAGTAGGTCACAATGCTCACATACAAAAATGATGGATGCTGCTGATAAAGATCATGGAGGAAGCTTTGCAGATACTAAGGCATGAGGAACAAGTATGTAACAGACCATAGCATTGTATCCAGTTCTTCTTGTGCATGACTCATGTGTGGGCTTAATCTTAAGCATGTGCTGAAATATTTTCTTAGAAGACTGACTTCTTTTCAGTATTTTGTGTTTTTCTCTCCCCTCTTTTCCTGGAGCAGTTACAGGGAGAGGTGGAAGCAACTTCTTGGTAGTCTTCAATTAATTAGCACAGTTGGAGGAATGAAGGACAAGGAAGAGAAGTGAAATTTCTGTTGAATGGGACTCTTCAGGTCACGATCTCTCTCACCTCATGTTTAGTTTTGTTTTGGTGCTGTTTAGCCTACATGTGTGTCTTGTCGATTTGGGATTGTGATTTGGGGAAAAATGTATTAACAGAGATACAGTAAAACCAGAAAAATGTTTTGAAGAGATTAAACTGTTTTCTTTCTAAAAGATGTTGAGAGGCAAATAAGTTTGGGGTTGTGATATAGTAATTTTCTGTGTCTGCTGCTGATCTTCATCATTGTCTATGACAAAAGTATTCAAATAGAATAAAAGTGATTTTTGGTGGGTTTACTTGCAATACATTTAACAAGAATTAATGGCTGTTTGGGTTGTGCATCTGTTTGCATAAATAGATGAGAAATGGCAGCCTGTTGTAGGAGTGCTTAAAAACAATCCCATAAATGTAGTTTTCCTTGGAAAAAGCCAATCTAGGAAAAAGACAAGGAGAATGAAGAAAGGATTTTTAGTCTAAGTGAAAATTCACAGCAGGGGTGAGGATAGTTGGATGATGTGCAGTATAAAGGACATATTGCATATAACATAACAATATTAATAAATGCATCAGAAAAGAACAACATTAAAGTAAATATGCATACTCAGATTTTTGGTACAATTTTCCTAAAGGAGACATGTTCCAATGAACAACTGAAAACTGGTTCTTTCAGATTTACCACCAGAAGGGAGACAATTCAGCAACCTTCAGTAGTCATTTATTTAAAAACCAAAGTAATTCAAGTGAAGATTAAGGAAAATTGTTCGCAGGTAATGATATGTACAAACTATGAATAACTTGGAAACAAAGTGTTCAGTCCTGTATCTGCTTAGCATTATAATGTATATAATGCCATTGAGGTCAGCACCTTAAATAAAACCACTGAGGGATACCTAAAATGGAAAGAAAAGCATCATAAATTCAGAAGAGAGTAAATGAATAGGAGAAGAAAGTATGCAAGCTTGCCAAGTTGAGCAGGGAGAAAATCAGGTTATAATTTATGAGCTAATGCGTAAAGCAGAAAAGTAGTGTAGCAAAAACCACCCAACAAACAAACTAAAACCTAAAAAGTTTAACAGAATAACAGGATGTATCTGAACACTCTGGATCCTTGGTGGATACAGAAAAAGTACTTAATATAAATTAACATAGTTCAAGAGAAGTTAGCACTATGTAAAGCCACTTCAAGAAACGTTTGAGGATATATTTCATAAAAAGGAAAAATTAGTGTGCAAATCCTGTTTAGACATCATCAAGATATGACTATATGTGCATATTCAAAATGAAAATTCCTGTGTATTTCTCAATGTATTTTCATTTGGGAAGCATGTCAAGTACTTCGACAGATTTTTGTGTCTTTCTATGGCTGTTTTAAGCCAACCATTGATACGACTGATGATACTCACATGAGATGTGAATATTCTATACTATGGAACGTTGTGTGATCATAGAGACAAGTTTGATGAATAGGATTTGTATTTGAAAATACTCATGTATATTAATTTTATCAGATATCTCTGAGTTACTTCAAGTGTTCTTTCTTCAGTCCCTCAGTATTGAGGAAGAGGTGGCAGGGACTGTTCCTGGGCCAAAGACCACTTTTGCCTGAATGGGTATGGGATAATCAATAGTAACAACCAAAGAGGAGATATAAGATCCACAAGAGGTGTGCTGATAGTACCTAGACTAGCAGGTTATCAAGATTCCAACTCACCTACGTGCAGTTTCTCAAGACATCCCTGAAACAAAAGTTGTCCTGAAACGAAGCTCATGCTGCAGCCATTGAGAGATATGGTGGGAAGATAACAGGACTGGAGATAAGACACCTATAAGGAGAAAAAGGAGCTGTGTGAAAATCCTAATGACTCACAGAGGTGAGACAGGATGAAGAGAGAGAATCACAATCTCTGTTCATGAAGAGCAGGTATATTCAAAACCAATCTGAGCAAAGCCCTGAAGAAGCAGTGAGGATTTGATAACTGCACACCTTGTCCTCCTTCACAGCAAGTAATGGTGGCCAGCAGTCTTAGAGGCATGCAAGCCTGGTCCTCAAATGCACTTGGGCATGTGCATCTTGATCCTTGTAGGTATGACAGTGTCAGAGGGTTGTTAAAGTCTGATTTGGTCCCCAATATGACTGAGGACTCAAAGGACTACTCCAGGGTGAAATGAAGACATAAATGAGATCAGATGTCACCTGGCAGCCAATGGCAGTTTATTAGTGCTCTTGCAACTTAATGAAAGAGAAGGGAAGAGAAAAAAACAAAGTTGGAAAGAAGAAGAGGGATAGATTAGCGTACCACCCACATGTTCCAATGGTGTCTGTTGGCCAGACTGTCTCGGTGGAAGAAGCTTCTGTCTCTCAGTCTGCATATCCATCATTTATTGTCCGTGTCCCCTTCTCTTCCGGGATATAGTCAATTACTTCTTGGAACTGCTTTGCATTGCCTTGCCCCTGCGTTACATCACTCCTGCAGCTGATGCATGTGCCTAGTACCATCACTGAGGGATCTTTTGGTGGCTGCCAAAAGAGAGGCAGGTGTAAACTAAGGGCCCCAGGCCTCCGCTCATGCACAGTTTGATGAATTAGTGGATAGGCAGGCACCATTTAACCAAGTTCCTTCTTTTGTGGTACTTTCTGAGGTAGATGGTTGATGGTGTTCCTCTGGTTAATGGTTGATGGTGTTCCTCTGTGGTAAGCAACGTTGAAACAAACAGCTCACACACAATCTTTTCACAAGAAATGTTTTTCCCTTATAGGGGCGATGTTTGAGACAACTAATCAATGCTCCCTTACAAGGGTGAAATCCATTCTGCTTCATCTTCCCCTCCTATACAGTCTTGAATTGAGATTTACTACATTGATGATATTGTGATGCAGCATTAATTGTATTCCTTCAACTGTGTGGATAAAAAGGTGAAGATTGCAGAGGTTTCAGAGAGGAGGGGTACTCTGTGTTTGTCTTCTGGTTTAACCCCAGACATCTACTAAGCCTGACAGAGTTGCTCATGCTGTGAGCAGAAATGGGGGAGTTAGACGGGGTACTCTTTGAGTAGGATGAGGGAAAGAATAGGAAGAGTAGAAGTGAGAAGCTCATGGGTTCAGACAGAGACAGTTTAATAGGTAATGCACAAGCCTACACACAAGCAAAGCAAAACAAGGAATTCATTCACTGCTTCCCATCAGCAGGCAGGTGTACAGTCATCACAGTTGTGTCTCCAGCCCACCTCAATGCGTTCGTGTGCAACCTGCTCTAGGTCATCCTGCTCTGGCAGTGGAGTTGGACTAGATGATCTTTTGAGGTCCCTTCCAACCCCAAACATTCTGTGATTCTTCTGCACCCCCAGTCTACTTGCTGGTGGGGTGGTGTGAGAAGTAGAAAAGGCCTTGATTCTGTGTCGGCACTGCCCAACAGAAGTGAAAACATTCCCATGTTTTCTGCACAAATCCAAAACATAGACCTGTACTAGCTACTATGAAGAAAATTAATTCTATCCCAGACAAAACCAGTACAGTTTGAAAGCACAGCCACAGCAGCTTTAGAAAAATCTGCAATTAGTTTTTATGCTGCCATGGCTAAGCTATAAAAGCAGAGATGACAACAGAGATTTCAGACTGTGTTACTCATCTCAGATAACATTAGCTGTCTTCAACAGTCTTGCAAGTGATAAACTGATAATTGAGAGGTTCATCTTCAAAATGTTTTGGACAGCGATAAAAGAATTAACATCAGGAGTTTGTTCCAAGATAGGAGTAATTTTATTTCAAAGAAAATATATCAAAACCACTAGCTGATCTGGAAAATCATGAAAAAAACCAAACCAAAGCAAACCCAAACAAGCTGATAGATATAAGCAAACTGGAAGTAAACCAACATTACTTGACTCTTGATCCTGATTCTATAACTATATGCTTTCTTCCATTCATGTAGTCCTAGGAAGCAAGCATCTTATCCATGAGTTTACAAAGGAAGTTCTTCAACTGAGTTCTTCATAGAATCTTGCATGGAACAGAAAAATTTTAATCATACTTGTTTAGGAAAGAACATTTCTGAAGAAATTCAGAGAGTTCTGACCCTTTATCCAAGCTCTGCAAATTTCAGGAACTGATCACAATGTCCCACTTAAATGGAGGGAATCTGAACAAGACTGAAGGTTCCTCTGATGCCAGAGGATAGCCCTATGCTCTGAAGAAAGGAGTATTTATTCCACTAGCAAGTGGGATGTGCTGTTTCTCTACAAAGCAAGAAAAACTGGGACAAAAACCTTTGTAACATAAATCTGCACCCCTTGTGGTGTGTGAGATGCAGGCTCTATACAGAGTAGTTTTAATAACCAAAGCAACTGCTAGAGAGATTAAAGAAATATTCTTCTTCAATTAACAAAGGGGTGCTGCAATAAAGGCCACAGAGAAAGCAATATATTCAACAATGATAAACCAGGAAACATGTACTTGTGCAGAAGTACAATTGTGTCACACTGAAAGGGAAACTGCTGTCAATCTCAAATGCTACTTTGGTGCAGAATTTCTGTATCTTCTTGGTACACTTTAAGGCCAGGCTCTGTGGCAAAATTCTATGATTAAGTTAATTATCTTTAAATGGTAATGTGCAGTGTCATGATGTTATGGTAGGAGCATGATGCAGCATTGTTTTATTGCTGTTTGTCATCACATTAAATTGGCTTAGTTGGGAATTGCAGTAAGAACATTGGCATTCCCAGCCATCACTGCCTTGAACACTGTCCAGCCTATTCACTTCCCTCTCTCCCCACTTGTTCAGTAATTCTGCTTTATGTCTCTTTGAACGCAGAATAGATTCTATCAGATTTTCTCCCCTTACTGCCTTTGGGAACTGTTGTAGAGAGGAAAAATGCCTTTAAGTTTTCCATCTTGTTTCAGCCATGTGATTTTGGATAATCAGGGTTTTTTTTCACTTTGAGTTTTGTTCATTCTGTATTTTGGTGAGTTGTGAAAGCCCTTTTGTAATTTAAGTTGTACAAGTTTGAGCAGTTCCAATTTATTTATTTATTATTTGTGTGTGTTGGAGAATCTGCAGGCAGTGTAATTACAAGAGTATAATTTAAGGCCGGTCAGACACAAACTTTAAGTATGACCATAGTAAGAGACCATTTGGACAGCCTCTACCCCTCTGTTCCCCTACTCCTTGAGAAGTGATTGCAGAGGCCCAACCTATATACTCTTTCAGAAATGAAAGAGATGAAGAAATTAGTGTTTACAAAGCCAGGTATCTGTCCCTGAGAGGGATGGTCTTCTTAAATATCTGGCTAACTGCTACAATTCAAAGGAATCAAACAGTAAATAACATGATTATATGGAGAGATGTCTCTTGGTGGAGCCTATAGGAGTGGCACACCCAGTATTATCTTAGCTCAGAAATGGGGAGCTGGAAACTATTACAGGCTGTCATCTTTTGGCCAAAAGGAACATCCTTTTAGTAAAGAAAGCTTCTTAGTCAGATATTTCAGTCTTTACTGTTAATGACTTTACCCACACACATGCATGTGCCAGTGGAGGTTAGAAAAACTGGGGGCTTCACCACATTTAGAACAGGAGCAACAAACAAAAATAAAATGTTTTAACTGGGAAATGTTGAAATAAAATATTTCTTAGTTTCTGTACTTTTTTTTTATTATATCTCAATATTTTGTCCCATTTTCAGCATTAATTTTATACCTATTTTCCAGGTGTAATGGAATAGTATGGATAGAAAGCCCACACTCAAGTTAGTGGAGGTCTGAAGCTGGCTTAATGGCAGCTGAGTGAACTCCAAGTGCAGAGAGACTTGTGGAGGGGACCTCAGGGTGTCATCCAGCCCCACTCCTGCTAATGGCATGGTGAGGTGGGTCAGGTTGTCACAGTCTTTTCCAGTTGAGTTTTGACCTCATAGATGTAGACTCTGCAGCTTCTCTGAACAATTTTTCCAGTAATTGACCACATTCGACAGTGAGAATTTTTTATTAATATCCAACCGGAACTTCCCTTGTTGCAACTTGTGTCTGTTGCCTGTTGCACAATTTTGCCTCTTGTGATTTTACCGCATACACACAAGCAGATTTCCTCCTCTACTCTGAAACCATAAGACTGAACATTTTCCTCCTCTTATGACTGAACAAGCCCAGTTCCTCAGCTTCTCCTTGTACTTGTGTGAGCCAGCCCTCTAGTTATCCTATGAAGGTGGCCCTCTACTCGACTCCAGTTTGTCAATACTGTCAATATCTACCCCAAACTGAACATGGTACTCCACAGGTGGTCTCATGAGTGCAAATAGAAGGGAAGATGATCAGTTTGTTTCAGCTGCTGTCTACAGCTTGGTACCTGGTTAGTCATCCCCATCGCAAAGGCTCACAGCTAAACCAATGCTGCCACATGTATCAGAGCTGACCAACCTTGAACACAGACAGTCAAACCCCAAATAGATGGACTGAATCGCCCTCAGAAATGCTTATGTCTTTCTGCAGACACCAGGGTGGAGGCTAGAGGCTAAGATGAGTTTCAGTGTACTCCAATTAGTACTAAATGGTTTCAAAATCTCATTCAAGGGTGAGCTTTCTTTAGCTTTCAGGCAGCTAAGTTCAGGTGAGATGACAATTTGGATGCAATCTACCATCAGATGGTATTCTTGCACCCTCAGAGTAGAAAACAAATGTTTACACTGAGTTTCACTTCAATGTAGAAATTTCTTCCCCAGCTTCGAGCCTCAAGGTCTTGTTTTCAGGCTGCCTGGGTGGAAATTGTGGCTGCTACTTGCTCATGTTAGGGCATGGTAGAGTTTTTCTTGTTCACTGATGTGGTTGGCTGTGCTCCAGGTAGGCTTGTAAAAGTCTCAGAAGTTATTCTTCAGGGGTTTTCCAGCTAAATCTACAGAAATTGTGTCTTGCTTATGTACTAAAGAAAGCTCAGTCTTGAATGAGATTTTTGCAGCCATTTAGTACTGATAATAGGAGTGTGCTTATGGTGCTGGAGGCTCTAAGCAGATGCTATCCACCATCCACCAAACCCATGTGGTTGTGCAGTTTTAAAATTGCTATTGAAAGCAAAGCTCAGTAAAGAACAAAACTTTCTAAGCAGAGCTAGATGGCAGGGTCAGGGAAAAAGAATTTCACCTCTTGAGGACTTCCAGTATTTTTAACATTGTTTTTGTCCTAAATAACGGTTCATTACAGGAGCTAGTTTGGCCAAAGAGCTCAGCATGTGGCAAGGAACACACCAACTATCTGAACAGCAGCTCTCACAAGGAACCATGAGAATTCAGGTAACCACAGGCTGCTGTTCAGAGTAAGATGAAAGCATTTGCATAGCTTTTAACAAACTAAAATGTAAAGGGGTTGGATTCTGTGCCTCCCTACCCCACGACCTCCCACCCCAAGATAGTACATATTTGAGAAGCTTTCAAAATTACTTTTTCACGTGCCATACAAAATTGCCATCTACTTTAGATATTAAAGATGAAGCTTAATGGCCTGTGAATAGAGATCCTATACCAAGGCAATCATAAATCTCTAATGCAGCTGAATGTGCTAAACTATCAGTCTTTGCACTCAGATATAAAAGCAGTGGTGACTCTTTTTCTGTAGCACAAAACACAGCTGAAGCCACCTGGCAAGACCATGAGATGCAAAGGGAGAGTATGGCAGTGACTGGATTTCCTAGGTTTTGCACTTGAGCAGGAATAAGGCTAGAGAGAGCAGAGTTAGGCAGGAACCAGAAATTCCTTTATTTTATTTAGTTTCTTGAGGAAATTCCATCATTCAAAAAAAGTTCCCATTTTTTCTTTGTTTAAAGAAAAGTCACTTTTTTTTTTTTTTGTCATCAGCCAGAAAATCACACTTTTCTATCTTGTACACATTTTTTGAAAGTAACATTGTTGTAAAGACATATTTGTTCAATCTGGTTTGTGCTGCAAAAGTTGTTCTGCAGAGAAGAGAAGAAATACAGGGTTGGTTTTCAGAGGAGCTAGGCAAATCTGGGTGCTGTTGAGTTTAGCTGGAGTTGTGGGTATTGAACACTTTGAGGCTGTGATGGTTATACACCATGTACATGAACTGAAAAGTCAGAACAGTCTCTAGCTTGAACTGATGCATCAGCCAGACTATGGAGAAAGAAAAGGGCTCCCTTTCCACAGGCAGCACTTCAAGCCTTTGCCTGTTAAGGTCTTGACTATTACTTTGAACTTTAAAATCTCAGGTTTGCTTAGCAGTTTTCTCTGTCATATCTCAGCTGTTGACTTTATTACTTTAAAATACCTTTTCTGTTTTCATCAAGTGCTGAGAACATAATCTAATTAGCAGAGCAGGAATCGCTATTGAAGTGCTATTACACGAGATTCTGACCGTGACCACCTGCAGTCAACCTTGTGAAGGAGAGAGAGAGACTCTATTTTATTGCATTAAGAGTTATTATGAAAGCTGGGAAGGAGGAGAATGGGAATGACAGATGGTTAACATCTTTGGAGAGAGAGTTAATGGGGACATGCATTTTCCTTAAACTGAGTGAGGAAAGAGGGCCACTGCTAGAAATTCATTCTAAGGCTGTAGGATGCTGGCAGTCTTCACCAGTGCCCTGCTACTGTGGGAAACCTTTCCTAATCCTGGGTGCGGAAGGATGTTTTTGTTGTGCAAATGCCATGAGCAGATAGCACTGGCCCTGACCCCCTTTGGTTTCCAGAAGAGCCCAGCTTTTTCCTTCTGAAGGCCCTGGGGATGGCATGGCAGTGGCCAGCATGAAGAGCTCTAAAGATTACTCCATTCTTGTTTTTCTAGCTTGTCTGAAATCACACTTAACAGCAGTAAAGATGAAAGCAAATGCAAATGAGAATTTGTTTACATAGCACGAATGTTGGCAAGGCAATTAGAATGAATTTAGAGACAGACCTAAGAAAACTGTTCTTTTATCCACCCATATTTAAATGAACTCAAAGAGGCTTTCCTCTGTGCAATGAAAAATGCTTAACCAAATTTCTTGCTTGAAATCCTTTCTGAGTATAACATTTACACCTAATTTATTCTCTGTGGTTCCATTTAGAATGTAATTTAATCAAAATGTTGATTTCAATCTTTTCCCAAGGGTTCACCTCCCATCTGCCACCTCACTTTCAGAAATACTTACGTTTTTTGGGCATGGCTAGGTAAAACTATCTTCTGCCTAGATGATAAAGAGGCTTTGTCAGCAGCCCTCCTTAACTATAAAGAAACCTTCAATTTACTGTAAGCAAAATATACCTGTCCACCTGGTGCAGTTACATTCACAGCTCATGTCTGAAAGGTTTTTGTTTTTTTTTTTCACATGCTGAAACATATTTGTATCAGTGTTAAAGTATATGCTTGACTCTAACTCTGCAATCCTATTTCAAATCAGCGGATGCACAAAGTTGTGCATACACGCAGCACATCTAGTGCTTGGGTTTTGACTGAACGGTGGTAAACACATTGGTGTGATAATGTGTTAGTGCCCGGCCTTTTGCCATAGCTATAAGGTCTTTTAATATATATTTACATTTTGAAGTGAAGCATTCTAGCAGATATGATGTCTACCAGAAGACAACAGAAAATGCTGGATATGGAGAGCTGTTTCGGGTTTTGGAGGTGGGATTTTGGAGATGGGGTGTTTTGTTGGTTGGTTTTGATGTTTGTTTGTGTTGTTGTATTTTGTTTGGTTGCATTTGTTGTTGTTGGGTTTTTTGTGGGTTGTAGTTTTCTTTGTTTGTTTATTTCCTTTCTTTTATTCTTTCTTTTTTTTTTTTTATTTTTCTTATTACACAATTTACATGGAAATAAATTCATTATTATTTTAGGCTTATTCTCTTCCTGATATTTACTGTTTATTTGCATTGAAAGCTTAGTCATAACCTTTTATTTGCAGACTTTACTATATCCATATCAACTAATTGTGATTTATTAATTATAATACTACTAGCAGTAACTGAAACAGAGTGATAAGGAAAGTATACTATGTACCAGGTACATTGATAACATTGTTTCCAAATAAAACATCTTTCAGATATTTTTTGAGGAAGCAACAGCTCATCTTAATGCAATGATTGTATAAGGAGATGCCAGTTTTTCTAGACTCTTCCTGCACAACAGAATGTGTTCAGATATTTGTACAAAAATTATTTGATGCAGTGCCTGATCCAGAACTCATTGAAAACATTTATTACAGTAGTCTTGGGATCAAGCCTTTGTTTAAGTAATTTCTGAACCCACTGTCAAGATATCATTCAGATTTTGCATCTTTCATAAAAGAAGAATTCAGTTGTAAATCTAATTAGTCCATTTATTTTCATCTTTGTGATGAGGAACAGGAAATTGAAGATTATGGATTGTGTTTGACTGTGTAATTTATTCAATAGTCCTATAAACTCAATGAGGAACAGATTTCTTTTCCATATTGAATAAACAAGCTTTGATAATTTAAGGAACTTATTCCTCGACTGCACAAATCCAAAGTCTTATACATTTGCTTTAGAGATGAGGAAGGCAGAACTAATCAGGATAGGATTTTTACGTGTAAATCCCAGAGATTATAGGATACTTCCCTGACTTGGTGCTTTGCATCATCCTCCCAAGCAAAGCCTGCACAAGTGAGGCAGGAGGCCTAGCAAACACCTCAACGCTGACCGTGAAATATTTTTCTACTGATGACTCACTTGTGGGTTGGAGGTGGGGAATAAGAGTTTTCTGGGTCCTGTGGAAAGAGAAATATGAGATTCTTGAGAATACAGAACATGCCAAAAAGGCTATGAGATATCTATCTCCACCCTGCAGGCCTTGTACGCTCCAGAAGGCTGCTGTTCTTGTACAGTCCCATTCTCCCTTGAGGTCCTCAGCAGTTGTTCTTAGCAGCAATACTGCAAAGCACACAGGACTGCTGGTAAGGCACCAGCACAAGCTTGTGATGTTAAAAATAAAAAAAATGCTCTGCCTCAGACTGTGGAGTTGCCACTGTGGCTCCTGGCAGAGCTGTGCTAGCATTTAGCTGCCTAACACTTGTATGGTGGAAGAGATGAAAAAAAAAAAAAAAGAATCCTGTACATGCGTAGTAAATGCATCTTGTAGCAATAAATACCCACACAAGTGACTCCGCCCAGTGAGACCCTAGAGTGTTTACTCCACATATATAACCCTCTTTCCATAGCCCACCCCGAGAATTCCCATCAGTCCTTTGCACCATGACAAGGTCAAAGATTCAACAGAACCACAGCACGTGGTTCCTTTTCCAGGCTGCTGCTTTAATACGAGGGAGAGGGAACCTGTCCAGAGGTTAGGTTGCCAGCCCTGAACTTTGGAAATTGGATGCAGTTTTCTCTTTTGCAGTTGATTACTTATAAGACCTGAGGGAAATAATTTAGTGTCAGATTCTTCAAGGTAGAACACCTATTTGTTTTCCATGGAAACTGGTTAAGGTTAGATGCTAAGTATCTTGACATTCTCTGAGGGGCATTTGAGCTTATACCTGAAAAATGGAGATGGGGTGATTCATATACTTGATAAATGTACTAACAAGTTGTAATACCTAATAGGTCTAGAAGTCATAAATTTACTGCCAATAGGACTACATAGTTCCTGATGCTAATTTGACCTTTCCATCTTGTTTGAAAGGACATTTTTGTCTGTGAAGATGAACTTCTTGTAATATTGAGATCAGCAGGGAATTTTATTATTGACTGCTGTGGATCCACTTACTCTTTAACGGATTTTATTCTTATTTATATTTATTTTCCCATAATACCTACATCTCTAGGTCTATAATTTAGCCATACAAAAGAAACATTCAGCATCAATCAAGACAATGATGAGTTTGTCTAGATGGAAAAATACTGCATCATGCAGACAGCACACAAGCACCCAATGGCTACATTTTTCTCTAGAGCTTGAGAGATTTATATTCAATCATCCTCTTGGGACTAGACGTAGTCCAGCCAGGATAAAGTGATGTTCTTAATACACTTCTCAGAAGGGCTTTAGTTGCTTTAGCTGTTTGAGAGAGTTCATTCAGGGTCTCTGTGTGGCCTGATATTGTGCCAGGAAGATGTATCCTGAGACACTGAACAAAGTTCGTTGTTGGAAGTAAGGATTGCATGTGGCCACAAGCTAATCACTTTCTGCTTAGGGCTTTACTGACTGAAAAATGAGGGTTTCTGCCTCTGAAACCTCTCAGAAGTTGTTGGTTGTTTTATTCTTTTCATTTGACCTCTGCTGTTTGACAGCTTCTTTTGTTGTCCTTTTCTACCTGTCAGATGTTAATTTTTTTGCCTCTTGTTTCAGGCACAAACTAGCATTGCTTCCTCTTCGTTTCACTGTACACAGTGAAATGTATATTATTAGTAGACAAATTTACAACCCTGAACAAAACATTTCTTACGCTTTACTTGCTGCTGGAGAATCAGAAGAGGAAAAGTGGTGTAAATTCCCCCCCCCCCCCCCCTACAATTTTAAAAATGTTTCTTCAATACTAAATATAAATAAAATTTAACAGTTTGATTCATACCTCTCCATCCAAGATGCATTGACTTAAGTTAATGCACTTGTCAGAATAGAATTAAATGCTCTGGTCATGATGAATCAAGAGAATCCTCAACCTCATCTTCTGTGAATTTTAAGAAAGGAATAGTTATTTTTCATGTGTACTTTCAGTATAGAAAAGAACTGAAATTGTTGCGTGGTACCACCTGCATTGTGCTGAATCAATCGCAGGAAATAAATAGTGGTGTCAAACAGCCTCTCTTTAGTACTTTATCTCACCTTACAGACGTGAGCAGTTTTTGGGCAAGTGACAGATTGCTACGGACTGGTCAGCATAGGATCTGGGTAACCAAAAGCCAGTGCAATGCACAGGTGGCAAATAAAACAAGCCAACTCTCAGCACTCCTTTTCCATAAGTGGTTTCAGCATCAAGCAAATAGGATCTGCGAATAAAAGATGAGCTGTTGTTGTAACGAAGGAATCCCGATTTAACCATTTTGCTCATGTTAACCATTGCTATTGTTACTCAAGAATTGGTTAGACTCTGACTTAGGAGGGCTGCTGTTGGAAAGAGACACTTAGTTACATCTTTGTCTGCAAAGGCTGTGAGGAGAAAGGGAATTAAGGGTACCAGAAAAGACAAGAGAGAACTTGCAAGAAAAATGTGTGTGTGCAGTTTCCCAGATTGCCTCAACATTGTACATATTCAATATTCAGAATTATTCTGTGAATAATTTATGCAAACATATTCCAGTGCTACAACCATTTCACTGAGTATTTGCTATTCTGAGGCTTGTGGTTGGTCACCTGTTTCTGTGTGACGGTTACCAGTTTCTGCACCCATGATTCTTACATGTGGATCTTTTGGGTGAATATATTTGACTATTTGCCAAGCTCTCCCTATGTGCAAATAAATTTTGCTTTCAGCAGTGTGCATACAAAAAACCAGACAGAGATAAGGGGTTGCAAATACCATCAGGAGGGATGTCAGTACTGATGAAATGCATCTCTACAGCATTTTTTTTTCATCTTATGGTGCTGCAGTTGTAATAACTGCATTTCTAAGAGGATAGGAGGTTATTCCTCAAACTTACTCCCTGAGTCAACTTTAGGGAGTGCCTGGAGGGGTGCCTGAAGCCCTCCTGGCAGCTCTGGAGGCAGTGAGCAGCTCAGCAGTATTGGGTCTCTCGTCCGTGCACTGCACCATGGAGCCCACCTGGCCACAAGGATGAAAATAGTCAGGGTTGGTGTTTTATTATGATTTATGAAAACATGAAAAATGAGATTATTTTCCTGCTTCCTTTCTCTCTATGTATTGTTCCATCCTTGCTCTTGGTTAGATTTATCAATTGCAGGGGTGGGGTGAGGGAGAAAAAAATCCCGTTGTATGGGCATAGCTTCTTATTTCTCTGCTTTATCAAGTCTGCTGTCTGTCCTGGCAGCTTGGAGACCTCTCTGATGCATTTTTTTTTCCTTCCCACACCAGGCAATAAAGCTCCATTATGGCCATGCTGTATTGCTTGGCCCCCACGAAGTAGCACACGGGGCTGCAGATGAAAGAGACGTTAATAAGCCCGGGGAAATTTCCTTTTTTTTTTTTCCAAAGGCAAATTTAGCTGTGTTCTCTCCCACTGTGCAAAATGGTAATGAGGCGATCGATCGGAAATGGGTGCAGCGAGGAGCTGCTCTGCGTACAGCAAGCCCTTCGCACTCTGCTGCCACGCTCAGCATCTGAATCTTAATATCATTCCAGAAAGAGTGACGGAATAATAATCTCCATCTCACGTTAAGGTAGAAACCTGTTAAATTCGGAACCGTCTGGAATTAATGCTGTTCATAGGTTCACTGCATTTGCCAAGCTTCATTTCAGGAATTCCTAGAGCAAGGAAATGCATTTTTAGGAAGTATTTGTGTAATTAATTATTTACTCTTTAACTGAAGTTGAACAATATTTTATAAGTTTTTAAATACTTAGAGATTTTGTGGCTTTCCCCCCCACCCCCCCACTATTCCACGTTCTTAATTACTTCAGAAAACAACCAAAATGGGTTGTATCTACCTTTAGTCCAACTTTGTGCTGTGGTCTCAATCACCTTGTGCGTGAAGGCTGGAACAGAAAGCACACACGTGTATTAACATGTACACATATATAGATGTGTACACAACTCCTCATTATTCTAATTTATTAAAGCTATAGACAAAAAGATAGCCCTCGGTGGGCAGTTGAGTGTCAGTAGCCCAGCAGTCCTCCTCTGCGGAAGGGGAGTGAGGACCTGCTGCAGATGGGTGCTGGCTGGGCATGATGCTGTTACTGCCTGGGTGAGGGGATGGCACTGTACAGGGATACCTCCTCTTGCTCTGCTCTTCCTGCATTCTTTTTTCCTTCTTTGCATTTATATCTATGCAATACAAGTTTTTTGTACCTTTTTTTAATGGCTTCTTTGTTATACCCTGCCCAGCTCTCAGGGTTGCATTCCTTTACCATTCTTGACCGTTTGTATTTGTGCTTTTACCTCCAGAGCTGTCCTGTGCCTGTATTTTCAAGGCCTCTGCTGTCATCCTATGGGTGTATTCTCAGGGGTCCCTGTGACAAGCTGCTCACAAAACACTCTTTAAAAAAAAAAAAACAAACCAGAGAGCCTCATATATTCATTTGTCTCCATCCAGAAAGCTTCTACTCAGCTTTGAATACATGCTGAAATATCTTTTCCAGTATCTGATTATTGTGTTTTTTTTAAGTTGTCACTGAAATGACACGTTTTCCTCTTCCTCTTTGAAAGGATTTTATCTGATCTTTTCTGTGGTTTGTGCCTAGAAGCTTCCACAGAAACCTCTTCTGCTGAGAAACATATGTACACATGACTCAAAAACCATCTGCTGCTCTGTCACCTGAAAGACTGCACAGAAAGCTAATGCATAATTTATAGTAGGGATTTTTGTCACGTTTAGAACTTGTAGTTTCTCTACCTCAGCTCTACAAAGGGGAAGATGCCTGTCCTAGACCAAAGAGCCTAAAATCTAGTCTTAGTACTGCAGATAACAATTCACATGCTTAACTTCGGCAACATCTGCTTTGTACTTGGTACACTGGTCATGTAGTTTCTCGGTGGCTTTATCACTGTGTAGCTCCAGGAATGCATGCTTGACTTCTTGTCCACCTAAATTAAGCCCAGGCCTGCAAGCCTCACCTGACCTTATGGGATGCAGTGAGGGGCCCTCTAGGCAGTCTGGTCTGCCTGACATGAGTAACCAGTAACATGAATGGGAATATAAAATTGCCGTTGTGCCTATTTTCAAGACTTCTTGTAAGCAGCAGTTTAAGTGCAGACTGTGGCTGTAGCACTTCAAAATGGACTTCTCATAGCAAGCGTGGTCAGAGAAGGAAGCAAGTCCCTGGTGCATTCTCTGTGTAGTAGACAGCAGCATTCCCATTGCAATGGCATCATGTGAGCTATGTGGGACAAATACAGTGGACAACCTATCTAGGAGACAAAAAACTTTGATTCCAGATTGAAGGGCACAGGTAATTTAGTCTTGGCAAGCTCACCGTGTCCAAAGGGCAGGTCTTCTTTCACTCTGCTCACCTGCTGTTTCACTCACAGCAACACTGGGAATAGATGCTAGTGCAGTGAGAAGCTCCTTAAGACTTCAATCTATGTTAATTACCAAATAATATGTCTTCAAAAATAGATATTCAGATATTATGTTCTCTGAACAAGTGAAATTGTCTTTCTCTTTCAGTGCAGTATCAAGGTTGTTATCTGTAACTGCTCAGTTTCAAAAGAGAAAAGTTCAATAAATATAAAACCAGTTTTCCATCCTTATTCAGGATTTGTTACAAAGCAGCTGCCCAGGGTACCAGACCCACAGTGGATGAATCCAAGTTATGGCCTGGCTATGGAGTTTCGACTTATGCTTTCATTATAAATATGAAATACGAAGTAAAATCCTTGCCTGCTGTGTACGCCATGTGTTGAATAATAAATTGACATAGCATCATGTTCCTAAATCTATAGTTGCTCTTCTGGTGAACTGCATGCAGTGGTGTGGGAATAGGCGTGAGGTTGCCAGTATGCACACACTATCTATCTTCCTGTAAAATCTACTTTCCAGTAACTTGTTGTCCTCTATCCATGTTTTAGCCAATGGCTAAAGTGTCTTTGCCTTTTGACAGGAGTGTTTCTACTTTAATACTCTCTTACTATGTGCCATGGGGAATATTTTTATAAAATATGACTACAGATTTACACTATGTACCATTACACATTTGGAAGTTTTTCTGCCATCACCCTAAAAATGAAAAAGCAGATGTTTCCCTACTAGGTCCTCTTCCTCCTTGCTTCATCCTTGGACCTTTCTAATAACCTGGAGCACACTAATTTGAGCTTCACCAGACCATAAAATGTTGTTCTAAACCACTTTATCCCCTCCCAGATGGTCTTAAGCAAGTCTTAATATCATTGTCAAACTGCTTGCCTATTATATGTGCTGTCCAACGGGCTAATAATCACTGAAAATATTGCACCTTATATTACTCACAGGTTTTATGCTGGTACAAAACAAATGCTTTTAAACTCTCGCACAAGTATCATAGTGCTATGCTCCCTGTCTTTAATTCATCATTTCTGCTACTGCTCCATTGCTTCTCTTGTCTACTGTTTTGTCAGTAAGACTACTTCTGTTTCGGCTGTAGTACACGCTGCATTTTACTGATGTTTTCATGAAACGCTTAACTGGCAGGTTTGACTGGTGCTTTTCAAAGAGATCTCTTTTATTGATGCTTACTTCATTAATTATTTTATTTCTATATGAGATAGAGCCATTCATTCTCTGCTGGAGCCATAGCAGGGAGCAGAAAGGGGGCAAGAAACTGCTCTTCACCTGGCAGCAAACACTTTACCTGTCAGTAAACGCTGCTCTCAGTCCTCCAGGCCCCAGACACGGACCATTGTCATCATGGGGACAGATAATTGCTGCTGGTGGACTCCTTCTACAGTAATAACTGCTTTGTTGGCTTCCTTTCATTATTCTTTATCTGTGCTCTGTGTGTATATATTTTCTGGTGAAGACAATAAGGCTTTTTTTTTTTTTTTTTTTCTTTTTCTTTCCTTCTGTGAGAAAGGAGCTCCAAAAACTTAGTTTTGACAAACACACGTGAAAAGGACTGAAGTATGTTTCCACTCATGCTGCTTTTCCTGATGCTGGCATCAGTTCACTGATCCCAGCAGTGGCCTCAGTAGTAGCAGGAATGTCCATAGGAGCTGTGCGGGTGGGAGCAGAGAGAGCAGCAAGAGGCTGTCCCTGTCTCATGAACCATCATATCTTGCCTACCAGAGAACATTCAGCAGTAAAAGTGAGGGCACAAAAATTGAAAGGACCTCATATAACTTCACAGATAAAATGACTTACATCTTTTGAAATGAAGTATGTTGCAGCACTGCACTGATAAATAACCTGTGAAGGCCAAGACGATACTTTTGCTAGCAAAAGGCAGCTGCTGTTTGTCAGTTGAAGGCCATTTAAAAAAAGTTTTGGAGAGCATCTGTCTGCCTCACTAGTGGTATATCATTGGTATGTGTGGCCACAAGCCTAGGCAGAAAAAGTTTCTACCATCTTTGGGTTCTAGATACATAGATTGTGTTCCAGAATTCATCACATGTAGCATTGCATTGTTTCTTTTGTATTTCCTTCAGCAGTCAGCAAACAAAAACCAGCACACAGCTGCTTTGGATTAATCTGATGCTTCAGCATTTTCATTTTGCTATGATAAAATTATGTTACCTTGGCATCATTTCATTCAATGACTCTAATAGATTCAGGCAAATACTGCTTTGGGGTTTTTTTCTTTTGTTCAGAGGCCAAGCTGAAAGAGCAGGAAAAAAATGTCTTGGTTCAGAATTTTCCACAGCTTTCTTTGGCAAAATGAAAAAAAAAAAAAAAAAAAAAAAAAAAAATTCATCAGGCCAAAACCTTGAATGAACCAAAATGTTTAATTCCACCAAAATGGAATGTTTTGTGTTCTGATCATTCTTGTTGTTTTTGTGGGGTTCTTTTGTTTGATTGTTTTGTTTGTGTGGTGTTTTTTTGTTTTTAATTTTTAAATTCAATGCCAGTTTGAATGAATAAGCAGCAAAATTTTATTTGCAAACTGCTGGAATGGAAGGATTTGCCATCTTCAAAAATCTATTTCTGTATTCTCCTTTCAACCAAGAATTTAGCTGAATTCAACCTGGGTTTGCTTATTGTTTTCAAATTGTGTCAAATTCACTGCTTGTGGAAAAACATCCTCCCCGAACTTTCCCTCTTGCTATTGAACTGATTCTTCAATTTCCTTCCTGCCCTATCAGTGAGATATTCTATTTTTACAGTTTTCTTCTGATTTTGTTTTTTTCTGATGAAGAACACTTCATTTTTGTTCCCTGATGATCTAAAAGTTCCTGCCATTTGCTCTTTGTCATTGTAAAGATCCTTCATTGGCTGTGCCTTGGCCCTCTGCTGCTTATTCTGTGATAGAGTTACAGGCTAATGGGGAGTGAGGGAGTTTGGCTGTGCCTTTGTAGGGCGGATGTTGCTGTCAATACATTTTCCTTGTAGACTTGCTTTGTTTGTTTTCCTGTTTTAAATGTTTTGTTTTCCCCAAAACATTTCCTTTTTCATTAAGGAACGTTCAGTTAAAGCACGAGTGTGAAAAACTGTGCAAGGAGAGCTGAATCAAAGATTTATATTTAGATTGGCATGTTGCATTTCCTTGAAACACATCTTGCCTTGAGGATACTTGGCTCTACCAGGGAAGCCCACAGCCCTCCAGGCAAGAGTCCATCTCTGCCCAGAAACATTTCTGTCACTGCTTGTTTATTCTTTGGCCCAGAAGCTTCATAATCTGGGCTTTTCCCAAAGTACATGTACTTGTGGGCATAGGCCACTGTAGCGCCTCCAGTGCGGTTGGAAGATGTCCGTTTTCTGGTTTTATTATGGAAATAAGAATGTTCAGCAAGAATTTCCAATGAACTTCTCTCCAAAGCCAAAATCTGGGGTTATTTCCCAAGTTCTGCACAACTGATATCCTTTCATCCATTTACCTTTAATCTTCCGCATGTTCATTAAAAGTATCCCGTAAACAGTGTGATTAAAATGAAATTACTTTGGGAGTATGGATGCTGTTTCTAAGGCTCATGATTTGCCCTTTCCAGCCCTGAAAGAGTGACCCTTTTGAATGAGGTTTTTCTAAATCTGCTTTGTCTGCAGAAGTGACCTTTAAATATTCCCATAAAAACTCTTCATTTCCTGTGCCATGTGCATGAAAATATACTCTTTAGTTTGTTGGGGCAAGGGAAGTTGAGGTTTGAAAATAATGCTGCATTTATATATAGACTTAAATAGGCTTGAAAATAATCCTTGTAAATAAAATTTTTACATGACCAAAATCAATCAAGATCTGATTGTTTGAAAAATACAGCATGGTATGTCAGTAATATTTTAACAAGCAAACTAATCAACTGTTCCTCCTACTGCCTAGAACTGATGAAAGGAAAAACAGATTCTTATTAATTCTACTTTTAAATGCTTGGGAGCTATGCAAATGCTTGCTGGTGAGAGCCAGATGCGTCTCTCGATAGCAAGATTCTTTTACGGGCTCATTCCTCATTTCTGTGGCTAATAGTTTCCACCTAATGGGGAGCTTGTCCCCATCAATCCTATTTCTGGTTCCACTGCTGTTTTCAGAGGCAGCAGGAATGAGAATCATGGCTGGCATGTCATTCCGGTGACCATGACTGGGTCTTGATGTGACACTGAGGCTTGAGCCCAGCTCTGACCCTTCACTGCTTCTGGGGATGTTTTCCTTAAAAATAATTATTTCCACTTGGCTGATCCTGTAGAATTCAGGTTTGACAGATGGGGCTTCTCACAGACAGAAAGCACTCGGGATCAGCTATTGTAACTCAGTCTTTGATTGGTCCCAGGAAAACTCTTCCCACCTGGAGAAACCTGGTGTCTCTGGAAAGTGGCTGCCTCAGCTCTCAGGTGCCTTTTCTCTCACTTCCAGCAGCACCATCTACCTCCCAGGCTGAGCATGGCCCTACACCTGCATGCACTGACCTGCTACAAGGCCCAGGGAGGAGGAAGCTGCAGACCTTTCTGCTCACTTTCTACACCTGAAATGCTTTTAGTGGTTGAGGGAGTAAAAGCTCCTAGATAATGCAGCATTATTAAGCTGCGAGAAGAACTCTTGCAGAGAAGCCAGATTTTGGGCTATTGCCCTTCAAAGGGAGGGATTTTGGGCTGTTTGTGCCAATGGATTAGAGTGCCCTAATAGGCACACCAGAGCTGCAGCATGAGCTCTCCCAGCCTTGGCAAGAGGCCTCAGGCAGAAACACCACCAGAGAAGCAGAGACTATGGGAATCAGGTCAGCCTGATTAGCAGTAAAATCTTGTCCAGGGATATAAACAGCCATATGGGATGGGCTGGCTGAGCCCCCTGGCTACGCAGAGCTGCCCGCATATCAGCAGTGCACACAGAGCCTTGCGCTGGACGTCAACCAGGACAAATCTGTACTCGGAAAGTGGCAGATCCTCAGGAGTGGCAATGCAAGGAGGGAGGGATGAGTGCAATTAAAAGGCTGCAGGAGGCAGGGAAAGTGCCAGCAAGGGTGCAAGGGGCCTTTCATGGGAATGACAGTGGGTGCTCCTCTAGAGCCAGTGGTGTTGGGATGAGTTGTGCAGCTTTTTTGGTTTGAAGGATCAGAGCAATGCCCTGACCAAGGTTTGGTATGGATTACTGAGGATTACATGAAATTTGAAAATGCTTTGGGCAGTGGGAAATTTTGGAAGCTGGGACATTTTAACCAGGACTGCATGCAGATCAGAGCTGAAATTACATGGAACCATGTCATGAACTTTTGCTGGTCAGTAAGTTCTGGTCCCTGAGGTGCCCGAGGCCCGCAGCAGAGAAAGGGGTCCCAGCTGAGTCTGTGGCAGAGGTTTTGCATTGCCTGGTGGCTGTGGGAAATGCCCTCTCGCTACATGCTTCAGAAACCTCTTCCTTTGAGGGTTGCAAGCCTGCCAGTAATAAAAGCTGAATGTAGCAGATAGTTGTTAGACAAACTGCTTTGGGATTTAACGGTGATGGCAACTGAGAGCTAGGCATGCCTGGTAAGTGACTTTTGTCTGAGGAGGCAACACTGGCTGTTGAATTGCTGTTTTGGAAGTATGAAAACAGCCGTATACTCCGAAACAGGAACTTTAACACCAGAACTTCTATAAAAATCCTGCTATAATTAGGGAAGATGTTATATTACTCTGCAGAGCAGGAAATACTAGATGAGAAGTGTGAGAAGACAAGAGTTGGCCATCCTCTGCCGTGGTGGTGCTGTAAAACCCATAGGTCACATTTCTGAGTGCTGCTCTGGGAGAGTGGCAGGGCACGTCCTTACTAAGCAAGCGTGCGTGTGCTTGGGCAGCAGGTTGCGTTTAGATTTCCCATCGTAAACAAAAGTCTGCACAATAACAAGGTTGTTTTTGGGGATGGAGTAAGAGTGCGGGCACAATAACACACGTGTGTGGATATGCAGAGGTTTGCTTCTTGTCCATACAGGGGAAAGGTCATTGACAGCTCTAGACTGGGAGCTGCTTCAGCTTGCCCTTTAGTGAGTCTGTCTGTTCGTGGCTACCTTACTTTGCCAGTGACTATTTGCTTCTGTTGCCCACAAGGAGGAGACCTGGGATGGGGTTATACAACCCAGTATTTATTAGTATAAGTCATGTGGCAGACCTTCTGTTTAGTTTTCTCTTGCCACGTTTCTTTGGTTCCATTTATGTGCAACCAGGCAGTGTGTCTGCAAACAGTGCGGTTGCCATCCCTGGTGCCTTCTGTGTGAGCAACTGCCTCTGTGCCACGGCTCCTTCTCTTGGCCAGGGCAGAAAAGCTGTCCCCTGGGCCACACAATACCACAGTATCTGCCACTTTCTTGGCTGTCTTATTTCACCAGGCCTGGCAATGCTTTTCTTCCACTCCAGGGCGGACTGGGTGCACAGCAGACCACCAATGTTCAAGCCATAGATCCATGACTGTGGCTGTGGCTATTGGCAGCAGTGTGCCTGGCCAGGATTTCCATCTTGTCCTGCCAGCATTGCATAGGTATACAGGAAGCTTTGAGGGCCAGAACCTTTTTCTTCTCTGACAACACAGCACCTACTGTCTTGGTCCACTGCTGAGAAGTGTCACCAGGCATGTCGTAAAAAAGCAGGGGTAATGTCACAGTGTTGAAAAGAAAAGCTTCCTAAGCCAGCATCCACACACTCTCTGGTAGCTCTCAGGGACTATCTGGTGTAAAAGTTGTCTGCTCTGTGGCAGAGTACTAGTGAGGCAGATCCTAGTTTTGTTTCCTCTCTTTTCTTTATTGTGTTAGTGAAAAATCACTGAACTGGCTCAAACTCAGTGGTTTGTTGTTTTTTCTTAAGCATTTTACAGGGAGTTAGTAATACTTGTAGGCTATAAGACTAAACAGAGACCATACAATTATCTACAAATTCCTGGCATGACACAATGCTTGTAAATAAATCACAAATGAGGAACTGAGTCTTCTTAAAAAAAGCACTCCTAGGGTGTTGCAATGGTAATTATTACAGTCATAAGGGAAGATGTTACAGGCAGCTGAAGCAGTCTAGAAAGGCTGATGAAGAGGTTAATTGAGACGGCTCACCCTGGTCAAATCATAAAATGCAAAGTGGTATAATTAAATTCAAAGTCTCTCCAAGCATCAGCACTATGTTGTATGAAGTTTTGACATCTCTAGAAATACACGACAGAAGTTTGCTAATGTCACGTAGTAAACTCTATAGTGAAACCTACTCCAGACATCAAAAGCAGTTGTGTAATGATTTGGACTCATCCAGTGTGGTTTTAAATAGGTTTGAGGTCTGTTTCTCTCTGGCTTCACTGGCATCTTATGTAATCAAAATAGTCAATATGGCTTCGTAGGCTCTGGCGAGCTGTGGGCAAACTTTCATATCTATCAGATCTCAGCTGTGGTGTTTGGCATTTTTCTTTTTTTTTTTTTTTGGTAATTATTTACTTTTTAAAAATAACTTGAAGTAAATTAATTCAACTTTTCACCCTTCTGTGCTGAAATAGGCCAAGCTATACTGAAATAAACTGCACTTTTCAAGACTGTTGTCATGATCCGTTTGGATCTCTCAAATTTACAGGGCAGCGTAGTCTGTAAATTAAACTCTATTTTATGAGTTCATTAAGAAAGAAACAAACACAGGTTCAATCCCCTTTGCACAGACCTTTCTATCACACTAATCCGCTAATTCACCATGTAAATAATGAGGTTTCTCACCTGCAAGTTCTCTAATTCCTAATTTGTAACTCAACTTATACATCTATGAGCAAAATGTTACCTAGCTGAGTGTCAATGTGCTCATCCTTCCTTCTCCATCATGGTTCAGGCATCCCCTGTATCACACCAGGAAGCACAAAAGCCTCAACTGTCCTGCTGCTGTTGGATCAGCTTCAACAGCTTTTTGGTTATGTTGCACACCGGTCATAGACCAGAGTGAGATTTTGCTCGTATTCTTGGGAACAGAACTAAGACTCAAAACAGAGTCAAGCGCCAAGTGACTTTGTCCGACAAAAAGTTTGCAAAGCAAAGAGAAAGAGAGAAAGGAAAGAAAGGAAGAAAAGGGTCAGTTGCAATAGCTACCACCATGGATCTGAGGCATCCTGTCAGTTCGATTTGTTTCCAAGTCTGGTGGGAGAACATTCCATCTGATGTTGGTGGTTCCTGCTCTTTTATGAGGAACTGTTTTGCTTAACCACACCCCCCACCTGGCAGTGGCATGCATGCCTGACACTGTCTCTGAGGGATCTTAGGTGGTCTTCAGAGGTCTCCGAACCCCTCCATCTTCCAAGCCCTGGGTCTGGGCACATGTGTAGGGATGAGGTTGCAGTTTTTGGAGTTAATTCTGTATTTGAAATGGGAACTTCTAACTTGCAGTCCAACCGTTGTCCAGTTTGTGGTTTGACAAACCGTTGTCCACTTTGTGGTTCGAAGTCTGTCCACGCTGATACATCAATGCTGAGACACACTACACTGCCTCTGTCACCATCTCTGACAGATTAAGCTGATGTTTTCATACCTTTCAGCTTGGAAGTTTACTCTGTGCCATTTCTATGTGTTAGCAGCTTTTGATGATTCAGACAATCAACATGCAAAGATGATTGCTGCGGGAGACAGCAATCTGTAGGTGATAATAGCTGCATAAGGGCGCTTTATCTCTTCCTGTTCATCCTGTCCTACCTTTGTGGTGCTTCTCCTCTGACCTAGTGTCATCTCTCCCAATATACATCAGACCTTAGCATGGGCTGCACAGACAAAAATCTGAGCAGGACTTGAGCGAACAGTCACAACTGGTAATATTAAACTTTGCCAGGAATCATCCATCAGATTGGTGAGCCCCAAATTCTGAGAAAGACATCAAATGGTTTTCAATGGTTTTGGAAGCAAATAGGATACTTGCCTCTCCTGCAACCAAAATTCTGTCTGGGAAAATGATAGCCAGCACTTTGCAATACCTGATCAGACCAAAGTCCTTTTTGAAGCCATTGTTACTATAGTCACCTCCAGGATTGGAGAAAACAGCTCTGTTTTCACTTCAAGTCTGAATAACATGACCAGTTTGGGGGTTTTGCATTCATTCATTATATATCTGTAGAAAATAGTTGATTGCTGTGGCTACTGCTATAAAGCTATTTCTGTATTATTTTATAATATCAGAGATAAACTGCTCTTAGATTTGTGTAGAGTCATTATTTGATCAGCTGTCACCAAATGTTTATATTTTGTTGACCGTTTCATAAGACTGGACTTTCTCCTGAGCATCGGCCATTTCATCAGCTATTTCTACCATCGGTCCCTGACTGCTTACTTCTAAAAATACTGCATCCTAATGACCACAAGGAAGGACACCACAAACTACTGTGGAAGGATTGTAGAATCATAGGATCATTTAGGTGGGAAAAGGCCTTTAAGATCTTTGATTCCAATCACAAACCTATCACTGCCAAATCCACTGCTAAATCATGTCCATAAAAGATATGGTGATGAACTCCATGGGACTGTAGCTCTGAGCATCTTCACGTGATGGCTTAAAAAGCACTTTACCCTTCAGCTCTTCTGCCACCCTCTTTTCCACTGCTCTTTTCTGCCCTCTGTGCCAGCATGGTTATTTGTGCAATGAACCAGATCAGAGTTGATTAGGCTGGAAAATAACTACTTAAGGAGTGATGAACTTACTGTGTAGCTGTTTCCTCAGACTGTTAGACTAATTTATCAGCTGTACTGTGGAAAGGCTTTGACCATGATTATCATTCTCACTGGCATCCCTTTGCACTGCCGAAGTGATGCAGAGAAAACAAACTAGTCCTTTATTATTTATTTTACTGTTATTTTCTGTTTGCTTATGATGGCATGGATCTGGTTTTCAATGAAGGATCAGCTTCTATATATACAAAGTAACTTATCTGTATGTGAATATTAACTATGACCAAACATGATTTGTAGATAGCCACGCACTGAAGCAGTTTATTTTGCCTGGCAATAACCAAAATGCTGCCATGTCTGAATGCAGCCTGTTCAGCAGTAATGTGGAGCCCAAACTTAAAGCCCATGTAAGCAGAGCTTCCAGCACTGATGGCATAAGGCTGTAACTCAGGCTCACATTCCCAGTCCTGCATGGTAATTGTGTAGTTTGAATTTCTCTTTAGTGCTTACTTCTGTCACAAGGATCCTATACAGATTCATTCTTTTTTTAAGGTGTTTTTGAAAATTAAAATGCTAATTATGCTGAGATCACAGCTCTCTTACATATAAAGAAGTTGTAATTTTCACTATGAAACTGATATTTATTAACACTTTCTAGTGTCAGAGAGAGTTGCCTGCAAAATATTTTAGTGCTTGACCATAAATGATGAATGGGTTACTATCACAAGCTCATAAAACATTTAAAGATGAGTACTCTAGCTACATGCTACAGGGGTTTGCAAAGCTATTAATAGGCAAGGGAGTTGTGACTTGCTTGTAAAGACTGTGTAGGCTTTGGTATTTAAGATCCACTCCCCAACCTGTGAAGTTTAGTGGGTGCCTCAGTAAGATTGGTGACCTAAAACTGTTGCAGTAGTCAGGCATCGGGGAGGGGAGATGGATGTTGCCTTTCTGCAGACAGTAGAGGTAACTGACACAGCTTCTCAGTGGTTAGAGAGGGCATAATGAAGGGCCAAGGAGTGATGGTGGATGGGCAAGATCCTCTTTTGTAATCTGTGTAGCATTCCCAGTGTAACACTCAGGTGCTGGCTTGTGGGAAGCCAAGTACTCTCTGTCCTTGCATGAGAGCCAGAGCCATACTCCTGTGCTCACCCAAAGCCCTTTGCTGTGTGCTGGTTCTCACCCACCCTCTGACCTCGGTCTCAAATCAAATCTGATTTGTATCAGGATATCACAGCATGTGTGGCTTCATAGCCAGCACAGCCAATTTCCACATTGAGGCCAAGCCAGTTCAGAGTCCTGGCACAAGGGGATTCACCCGCCTGGTGGGAGGGAAGCCATGGAGAGGCGTCCGAAAATTGGAACTGTTCTGCAAAGCTCAACTAATGGAGCAACCCTCAACAACAGACAGCATAAGGAAAGGTCATTTTATTTTGTATAAACCAGGTATCACTCATGCACTGTCATTCTCTTACATGTTTTATTTGCTCATTCTTTTGTACTTGCAAGCTTGAAAAGTGTCTGCACATGGTCTTTCCAGGATTATCTGAGGTGACAGAGGATGAGAGGAACTAGCTATTTAGCTCTCATCATGTCTTCTAGGTTGCTGTTATTACTGGCAACCACGTGATTGGATTCTGAATGTATCTTTTACATCTTTTAAAAGTTGACAGGGACTATGAATGTTTGTTTCTCCTGCTGTCTCACCTCTGTGAGTTATTAGGGAAAATTGCTGATTAGCCCATTGTTCTTTTGTCATTCTTTCTGGGTGTAGGCTGTTGTATTTAGGTTGCCTTTTGTTTTATTTTCAATCTGGGTATTTAGAGACATTGCAAATAGTTGTGCTGTGGACTTGATGACCTACTAGGTGCCATTTAAGTGCTATTAACTCATGCAATTCTTTCATCCCTTCCTTTTCTACTTCTTGTTCTCCCACACTCAGACATTTCCCACTTGTGTTCCATTCATACCAAGGCTGACATTTCTACTACAGCCTACTTGCTATATTATTATGGGCAGCTCTTCTGAATCTGCTATGCTGGAATCTAATGGATCTGGGAAGGCAGAGCACAGAGGAATGTGCTTGATGCCATTTCCTGCTGGAAAAATTTCCTACTGGCTATGGCAGTAACTCAGGCTTGCTTCAGCTGCACAGGGAGCAGTGCAAATATAAACTTCTAACATTTAAGGTAGCTCATATGAATGTGCAGGACCATGATAAGAGAACCTTGGCACATCTGTGTTTTTTAGGCTGTTCTCCCTGGGATTTGTACGAAAGAGTCCACCAGAGCAACTTTGGAAGTGGAGACTTCTGTAAGATCCAGGGCAGCTTTATAACTCCCACAGGCTATTATCTACAGGCACTGGAGTGTACATTGGTCTTAAGGAAGGATCTGTGGATGAGGTCAAACTTTGCCTACTGTACAGCTACCCATCTTTCTAGAAGTGTGGGAGAACTTGCTGGGACACCTATATCACCCCCAGGCCAGAAGAAATGTTCCAGTGTTGGTGTGGGAACTCACTTTGTCAGGAGAGTGGTGTTGAGCTATGAACCCAGGAAAGCCACAGACGACAGGCCCTGCGCAAGGGACATGTGTTGACTGTCACAGAGGAGAGGATCTCTCCCTACCAGCAAGTAGGCAGGGCCCAATGGGATGCCATAGCTATGGCTATGGGAGGAGCAGGAACACCAGGCTGGCTACATGGGATGGCTGTATGCTCCATGCAGGCAAGACCACAGCAGGACAGGCTGGAAGTGCTGGTCCTTTATATAATGGCTGTACTGCTGTCATTGCAGGGGGCAAGGTATGTAGGTAGGCATCTTCTGGTGGCAGCTGCCAGGTCTGGTTAGTGGCATTGCTCCCCTGTTCTGTGCTGCAGCCAAGTGGGGCAGCCACTCAAATCCTCATTGTATACCCTCAACACTAACAACATGAGGAGCTGCGTGAGCAGAATCCTCACAGGACTGATGGTTTATTTTAAAGGACCACTTCCCTGACTGGTTACATAGAGGTCTTGTCTCATTCAAGCAGTAATTTCGGGCAGGCAGCTGTTCACTTTCTCCCCTTGCTGCCCAAGGAAACGTCTGGTCAGAGCTCAGGCTGCAGATGGCCCAGTGGGATAGACTTGCTCCAAAACAATCAAGTGCTGAGAATCACTGGCTTGTCAAACAGCTGGCATGGTAATACTGCAGAAGAAGGGGAAGGGGCTCCAGCATCACATCAGGGTAGAAAAGAAAATATAGTGAACAGTCGTTTCTTCAAAAGGAGACATAGGGATTCAAGTTTCCTGAAAATAAAAAAAAAAAATTAGTCTTTGTTGTCTCACACTTCTCCCAGCAATGAAAATAAGAAAAATGACCTGTCTTTACAAGGAAGTTGAAAACATTAATTAATATTTGTGAAGCACTAAATACTATAGCAATAAATTACATGGGAGATCCTATGAGGATATTACTAATTGTGTATTCAGGGCAGAGTTTGAATAGGATATAATAAATAAGGCATGAGGCCACGCACTTAACAATGAGGATAAAACAAGTTAATGAATAGAGTAGTTGCTCATTAAATGTATGCCCTCCATGTGCACGGAAAGGGCAAAGGTCCTGTGTAAAAAGGTGTATGTTATCCTGCAATTAACTATTTTACAGTGCATGTAAGAGTTACAATTTTAATTTGTCTGGGAAACTTTAAATCAGGCATTTCCTATCCTCTGAGTAGCCAACTTTGCAGCCTTAACACTCTTTGAATGTAGGGTTTTTATGTAATTCAATAGAAATCATTTAAATATTGTGTTTCTCCTGCTTGTCTCGCCATAGCTGGCAGTGAGCTCCTCTCCCATGCTGCCTTTGCCATCTGGAACAGACTAAATGGCTTCCTGAATTGCCTTAAATCCCATCACCAAATACCATCTCCTGGGTCTTTAATTCCTGTCCACCTTTCTCATAAAATAACACAGACCCATTTCTTGACCAAGCCTTGGCTTCATTAAATCTATGTCCCTGTCATGTCCTGCCTTTCATTCTCTTTTCTTCTGTGTTTTTATACCATACAGACATTAATCTATAAGACGTCAATACATCTGCCTGCAGTTATTAATATAAAATGAAAACATTAGTGATTTAGTATTCTGAAGTTTTCCATGTCAGATTAATTAGCTCAGAGAAGAGTTTAGTTCTGTCTAAATTAGGTTTTAATGAAATAGCAGCAAACTGACTTACTATATATGGAAACACGGACTGACTGTTCTCTTTCTAATGAAATCTGAATTCTTGTGTCCTGATGAAAATAGTATAGGTAAACAAAGAACAGAGAATTGGATCACAATCAATTATCACCCAGAAATACTAATAAAAAGAAGAATATGTTTCAGTTTATATTGCAAATATATCATATAAATACAGTTAACAGGAAATAAATATCCAACAGTAAAATGCTTACAGATCAAATGCAGTACAGTTACTGGGAAAGCATTAATTTCTGTGCCTTTGCAGTTGTTTAACATGTACTAGCTGGATTTGGCCCAGCATGTTCTATCTGTGAAACAAAAACTGAAAGGATTTGGAATAAAACAGTGGCACACTAATCAGTACTTTAAATAATCACTTTTTATTATAACATAGAAATAACAAGTAGTGCAGGGGAGGTTTCGACACAGGCACCATCAGGAAGTAGAGGTGGTACTTGGTGTCATTTGCCTTGTACTTCTGCTTCTAAAATGCTTTTTTACTCTAATTGTTCCAGTGGTTTACGCTTTACAACTTTTTTCCACCATTATTTTATGAGATAATATTTGGTTATATTTTCCACTAAATTTAAATAAGCAAGCATTTAGTTCTTAGAATCATAGAATCAATTAGGTTGGAAAAGACCTTCAAGATCATTGAGTCCAACCACTAACCTACCCAGTTCTGGTATCTTGTCTTCTCATCACTCTGAATTTTTCACATTGCCACCAACACGATTTCTCCTTGCTTTGAATAAGGCTGGTCCAATGATGCTGTTACCCCCACCCTCCTGAGCCTCCGTGGCTTTGCAGAAAGCACAGAGCAAATGCTCAGGTCCTTCATTTCTTTTCCAGGGACCAGAGAACCACTGGTTGGCCAGCCACTACACGCTCTCCTAATTGTGCTGTAGTTGAGATCCTCAGCCTGAAAAAGGACAATCATCCATGTACTATATGAATTCAAAATTCATTTGTACTTTATCCACTGTGGTCTTTAAAAATCCTTTAAAAAGCAAATAGCATTCAGATAGCATACAGATGAAATTTAAAGAAAGGAAACCACCCCTTCCCTGCTGACAAGCTAATTTGCATTGCTCTAAGAATTGCAGAATGAAGTAAAATTATTTTATTGCCTTCTTTCATCATTATGCCACAGTACTAATTACGCTCCTGGTGTTCTAAAGTCTATAATGCTATTTTCTGCCACTGAGTTCCTATTTCTTTATTAACTTAATTCTTTAAACACATGCTTTATGCCTCTAGTAAGGACTTGGTAACAGCCTATCATCTGACAATGATACCAGTGGGTAAGCCTTCATCCAGTGTGAATGAAATGGCAGAACAATGACTCTGTAGAATTGAAACGGTAGAAAAATTATTAATATTTTCCAGGATGATAAGCATATGCTGCCACAGAGTGAATATGAAATCATTACATTTTAATATGGAAAACTGATGAAGTCTAGAGCATAAATAATACAAGTTATGCAAGCATATATTTTCATGCATGTAAGAGACTGATGTTTTTCAGTGTATGGAAGTCACTCTGCATCCTGAAGGATACTGCCTTTGCTGGAACCGCTGTTTTGCATACACATAAGAGCAACATTTCATTTTAGGCTCTGTTTTCAGTTGACTTCTGAAAGAGCTAAGTGAAGGCAGGAGACGGGAAGTCTGGTGGAGTTTTACTGATCTTTAAACAAGCAACAACAATGAATGGGTACTTGTATAGTATGGGCATACTGTGAAATTTGTAGCCTTGTAGATAGTGGTTATCTCTGGAAACAGGAAAACAGGACATCTCAAGTCACCCAAGCATGCTGAACAGACAAGTACCGGTTTTGTGTCCAGAATAAGATTTTTAGGCTTTAGGTCAAGAGGTTCAAAAGAACATGGTGGTAGAGAAGAGAAGATGAAGTAAATGACCACCAGAGGTCTCGAAAGACCACTGGAGAGAGAAAAGACCCTAACCCTAATTTTATTAGATATGCTGGGACTATGGAAATGAATTCCAGGAACCCATTAGCACAAGACTGACCTTTCTAGGAAATATAATTAATATGTATGTTTAGCCTGCATATAAACTAGGTACCTAGTGTGCATCCCTACACGCATTTGGAGGAGTGATCCCCTGTGTGTCCAGCGCTGCAATAATAAAGAATACCTGCTTAATAACACTACATTGCTATTGAGTTTATCCCAGAATCCTTGCCCAGCCGCAGCCAGCCTCCCACTTCGGTGAGGAGTGACAGAAAGCATGGGGGCTTGGAAACTCCACCCTTTGAACCATAGGGAATTTCAACCAAGACACAAGCACATCTCTGATAAAGATGTACCCAATGCCACAGCTCTGATAAGCTTAAGGTTTTAAATGGAACAAAGGGCCATTGCTGTCTGTTTTGGGAAGTGTTAGGAAACTGCACATAAGCATAGGCAAGATTGATAACAATCAGTTTCAAGGTGCTTCCCAGTCTCTATTGGAAAGAGAAGCATGAAATATGACTCTCTTCTTGTTAAGAGTGTAATAAAGTTATTGACATAGAAAATACACAATTGAGGATAACCACCAAGGAGAAACAGCCCCTCATGGGAGTCAAGCTTACACTAGTCAAGGGAGTACCTTACAGTAATTTAGTCTGATGTCCAACTGCAACATGACTGCATAAACATTTTAATTTAGTCCTTAACTAACGTACCTTTACTTATGGCTTCTAGGGGTCTTTTGGCAGCTGAGGATTTCTACGCAGAAGCTGTCCCTGAGGCACCCCTAGAAGTGGAGTTGCGAAAGGTGATGGCAAAGGGTTTGGCACTGCACTGGCTGTAATGCTTCTGGGGATGTGCTGGAGACAAGTCCTTGGCCAGGGCAAAATGGTGAGTTAATTCAACTCCCTTTATTTGAGTGAAAGCAGGAAAGCTTGGGACTAGGGCTGGAGGTTAGCAATTGCTGAGGAAATTCCACCATAAGGACTAAGGCCCTTCTATTAAGGAATATGTTGATGCCTAAATGAGGTCTCCAAACATAGGGTGCCTGTCATCAGTACATTTGCCTGGAAAAATTTAGTGGTGTGGTTTCCAAGAATACTTCCAGCAATTGTCAACAGTCCTATTTGGAAACACTGTCAGACATGACTTTGGAATCTATTTCCATGGCGATATTTTTCTCTCCATTAACTGATTGCAGGTGCAATTCCTGATAAAACCAGTGGAAATCATATCCAAACGTTTGGCAACAGAAACTCAGCCTGCTTACTTGAAGCCAAAGTAGTTTTTTTCCAAGGTCTTTAAATTAACTACAACCAGGAAATTGTTGGTTATGTTTTTAATAAGTTGACAGTAGATGTTAGTTTTATTTTTAAGAAAAAAACTTTTTTTTCCCCTCAGTAAGTACAAATTTTCTGATATTGACTGAATCTATGCATAAGCAATGAAAGTAATGTATTTTGTTTGAAGAGTTTTGCCAATGTCCTTTCTGTCCTAACCACTACCCTATTAACTGTTCAAACTCCCCTGCGTGAAGACCACTAATTCAAATAATTGAGATGATCTTGTCATACAAGCAAGTGCTTTAGGCTCATTTAGATAATCAGAGTAATTTCTAATTTTTTCCTACATTTAAAGATATTTTGCATCTTACTTTCCATCCTGTTGGTAATTATTTTAAAAGGGGCTTTGTAATAGAAAAGGAGATCTGTCACCAAACCAGTCATTTTTCTGGCACACTGCACTGCGAGTAATGCAATTGCTTAAATAAAAACGGTGCAGTTTTAACATCATCATCTAATCACTCATTTCTTTGCCTTTCATTCTAATAATATAAGACATAATGAACTCTTGGTAGATATAGTAATACCCCATAAGTATTTCTATAGGATTTATGTTGTCATTTAATATTATTTCAAAGAAAGCAGGACAAAAACATAATTCTTGCCATTTCTTTTGGTTACTCAATTTGTGATTTTTATGTTCTCTCACTATCACTGAAAAGAAATTATCAAATTAACCATTTTAACAAGCATTTGCTAGTTGGTCATACATACCATTCATTTAAATGACTTGTGAAATCAATCAAATAATGGGGCCTAGTCTCCTTTCCCTGAATAATGACTTCAAGGAAGATCCACCTCCCTCTCAGGGAAAGAATGGATAGCTGGGAATACTCAGGGGAATAAAAGGGTTTAAAGCACAGCACATAAAAGGCTGAGTAGAGGAGTCTTTGAAAATAAATGCAGGCTTCAACAAAAGATGAGAAAGAAAAGGGTACAGAGGGAGCAGGGACTTGATGTAGATATGGGCAGCGCGTACAGAAGAGGTTGCTGAGGCAATGCATAATACCCCAATCGAAGGGTGAATGAGCCATAGTTGCGGGGTTGTAGGCAGGAAAAAAAAATGCATTTTGATGAGGGGCACAGGACATCCAGAGGCTGGCTGTGGCTAATGGGGGAACGAAGAGACTTGAAAAGGAAGCCAGTCTGGAAAATGGCATCAATTATCTCAAAATGAAGTGTTTATATTTCCACTAGAATGTGATAAGCTATTCTTCACAATCACAAAATTATGGTGAGAAAAAGAGAGCTGAGGCCCATGTTAATATTCTTAAAATGACACAAATAATAACTCTTTTCCCTTTGCTCATATCTCATATTTATATCTAGCTGAAAATAAAAAGTATCTGATTTTTCAGTAATCTGAAGTGAAACAAAAATCATGACATTGCCTCACAGGTACATGTCGTCTGAGCTGTAGCAAAATCACACTGGAAGATTCTCTTAGAGCAGGACTGGAGTAGGCTGTAGCATTTCCAGTGAGTCTTTGCATCCGCTTCTCCAGACAACAAGCAAACATAGAAATGATCAAAGAAGATAGGTTAGCTGATGGCTGGTATCTGCTTAAGTTGTTATCTGTTGAGTTGAAAATATAAGAAGAATAAATAAATCATTTTTAGTCATTTTCTCTGTTTTTGTTATCAGTAAGCTGCTCATAGGTTAAATGTAATTAAAAAGGAAGACAGCAGGACTTTAATGAAGTAACAGATTTGAGCTGTTGTAGCTTTAGAATGATTTGAGGAAATGTGGTTAGCATTTTTAACTCTTTCAGAGCTAACAACTTTGTGGAGATGGGCTGAAAGATGATTAGTGCCCGGCAAATTGCCAAAAATGTGTATTCAGTCACTTCCAATTATTCAAGTAGCAGTTGAGGCACAAGATTTACTCATGGATATTTGGTATTACACTTCATCTGAGATTACCAATTGGACTAGATCAGTTAAGGGTCTGAGCCAGCATTGTAATGACAATGTTTCAAGATCTGTTTTTCTAGGAGAGTTTGCAATGCACTGAGAAGATCTTGTCTGAGCCATTGGATACCCTTGGTCTGGAAGAGTATAAAAATGACACTGTCCTTCCATAATATATTGTTGAGGCTCAAATATTGCAGTGTTTTCTGAATATAGGATACAAATCTTAAAATAAATTTAGTAAATGGGACTATGTTGACCATTGTCTGACAGATAGGATAACCAGTGGCAGGTACAAGACTTTTGGATGATGAAGGACATTATCAAGGTCCTCTTCTGAGAGTTGGTGCCGTACTTTCACCATCCTCATATGAGATTTCAGAGCCCATAACCATGTCCAAGTGAGTGGTTGCCAGAGTCTCACAGCTTCTGCCTGTTACTTCTTGGTCACTAATCCTTTCAGGGTGGGCAGGTCCACCATGGGCAAAGAGGTTATGGAGATTTCACCCTTCAAACCTGCTGTAATCCAGCAGTGCTGTGGGTGACACCTGAAAAGCTCTCCAAGCCTTTGGACTCCATGACTTCCTAAACTGAGACAGGGCTTTGACAAGATTCCTATTTCCCTTCTATTTCAAGAACAGGCTGGCATGCATCTTCCACTCTCTACTCAGGGACATGCAATCCACCTTCCCTTTATTTTACTCTTATTATGTGGTGTCAGATCTTCTCTACACTTTCTGCCCTTCTTCCGGTGGCATGCACCTCTGTGGCTCTCAGTAAGTCATTGTTCTGTCCCCTTTGCCATCACTGCTCCAGGCATTCTGTTGTGGGGAGAGCCAGGCTGGAGCCACAGCTCAGCAGGAAGGTGATGGTGTGGAGGAGGGTTTCTTTGGTAACAGATCTGCAAGAAGCAGTATGGAGAAAAAGTGTCAGGGATGGGGAAGCTCAGTAAACACTGTGAAAGCAGAACCGTGCTTGATAAGGGAGCAAGGGTGTGGCTTGATCAGGTCCTGGAGGAAGGGAAAGGAATCCTTCAGCAAGGTGACCTTCTCTCCTCCCTGTTTCCCTAGTGAGGGGCAAGAGCTTCTCCCTCACTCCCCACCCCACCCTTGCAATGGGCCATCGGTGCCCATGGGTTCCGCTCCTGCCATGCCCCTGTCCAAGGGGGACAGGTGCAAAGCAGACACTAGGCAAGGCTTGAAGGAAAGGCCCAGCATAGCTATGAGCAGAAGAGGTGCAGCTAACAGAAACAAATGGGCAAAAGCATCCAGATAACAAAACGTGACTGTCACAAGGCTGCAGCCAGCTCTGCTCAGTGAGGAGGAGCCAGAGGCTCACTGTCTGGCCTCAGATAACAGCATTGCTATGATGTGTTCCCATGTGCATCTACCTTGGACCCTGGCAATGCACCACGCACTTGTTAAAGATGGGGCTGGGCCAGGAGGTTTCTGATGCATACATTCCTCTGCAGGAGACTTTTCCTAACAGCTTATGGCTCCAGTGCATTTTAAAACATGATAGTCCCCATGAGCAGCTTGGCAAAATCCATCCCTTCTCCATAGTTTTCAGACCAGTGTTGTAATACCACCAGAAATCTTACATCTCCTGTGTCCCCATCCATCTACTTCAGAGACATTGTAGAAAAGGGGTACACACCTGCTGGAGTCAGAACTGGGGCCAATGGCAGAAGATGTGGCAGGATCTGCTCTGTAGGGCAGGAGGCTGAAGAAGTGTCCCTGCTTGTGCCCTCCCAAGAGTCTGCTGTGGGAGTCAGGGCCAGAGTGCAAAGAGCCCAAGAGCCCACATTCCTCAACTCTCCCACATGGGGACACTGAAATTCACAGTGTGGAATTAATTCCCAGGCAGATGCTGTCTCAGTTGTGTGCTCCCACCAGAAGACATTCTCAAGTTCCCTGTAAAATGTATAGAAAAATAGATACAGTACTCTGTAGCCTCCTTCAGGCTTTGAGGACACTCTTCACAGCCCAAGAGCCTTCTGGGAATGCATGTACCATAGCTACATTCTGGAGATCCCTGTAGTGGAAAGTCCACACAAGGAATTAAGACCCATTACTCTGTTGAGTGTTGCAGTGCTGTGGAGCAGAGCTCCTTGTTTTGTTTCATACAACTATTTTGTGCACACCAGTGCCACTTTGAGAAACCATTTAATATGTGACAAGTGGGGATGGTCTGGGGATTTGCTTCAAAACTACCCTGTGCTGCTGTGAGCCGAATTACTAAGGTGGAAAGAATGGTTATGACCCAAAAGTACATGAATATGTCTATTCGTGACCATGATTTAGAGTTTTTATCAAATGCTGTATTTCTTTTTTTTTTTTTTTTTCCTTAAGACTTATAGTTAAAGGTATGTGTTTAAAAAGAAAGAATATGATTATTGCTTATTGTTTCTGGCTTTCTGCAAAACGGAGAAAACTAAAAAAGAACATTTTCTGAACAGGACAGCTTTGTGAGAACATAAAGAACTCCAGTCATACTTTGCTTTTCTACTATGTTATAAATATTTTAAACCCAAATAAGTTTGTGTAGTAGCTGACAGATATATTAATTTTGCAAGTACAAATCTTTGAACAATGTCACTTTGGTTTTTTTTAAAGACCAAATAAATGGAAAGATCTGCAGCCCTGAGGAACAGAGGAAATAGTAACTGACTGTGAAACTTGATTTCTGTATTTCCACCACAGTAGTGAGTTATTTGCATCTCTATTGCCTAAAGGTTACTTCTGTTGATTTCCTAAACTCCAAAGAACAGAGTCTGGACTTCAGCTTTCCAGACGTCTGAAACTCTGCAGAACTGATATTGATAAGCTCTACCACTCTGAAAGTGAGCCCTTTGGTAGCTTTTGTAGAAGTAATTTTCTTCCTAGTTTTGCTAAGTTTAGCTTGTGGTTGAGCATCTTAAACCATGGCCACATGGACAGTTATGGCTAGAATCAAACTTCTCCACCCTTGCTCTGCAGCTGAGTCCTGTGCACCAGTGGTGGTCTGGAAGCTGTGTGACTGTTTTAGATGAGCATCAGGGGTTATCAGCAGTGCTGGAAAGCCGTTCTTGTGCCTCTCTAGCTCCCGGACTGGCCTGAATCCCAGCATCCCTGAGCACACACAGTAGATTTTGTTTATTTTGGGCCCCTATCCATGTAGCTGTGCCTTTTGTTCATGAAACTCCATTTACATGAAGGCCTCAGACATATTCTACAGTAGATCTTCTATCTATCAGGTATCTTACTACTTAGTCATGTGGTAAAAATAAGTAAGGTAGACTTGGTTTAGTTCAATCTGTCATTCAGGAAACAACAGAATGTGGCAATGTCACTCTGTTGATAATTATCAAGTCAGTCTTTAAACTCAGAATTTGCATTGTCTATTGATGATCACACCTATTTGCAGCTCATTCACAGAAGCTAGAGATGAGAAAGATGCATTAACATATACTGCTCCTTCAGTTCTCTCAGACTCTTTCTCTATTTGAATCTTACCCTAGCCTAGTTTATCAAAAAGATAAACCTAGCTTAACAAAACGTTCATAGAAAATGGTGCCAGTCTGGAGGGTTCACTGGTAACAAATATTGTTTGTTGCAATATTTCTCTACCTTTTTATGGATGAATCTATAGCTGGTCACACTTTTTCTTTTTTTTTTCTTTTTTTTTCCCCCTAGTGAAGACAGGTTAGGAAGTCATATCTGGCCAAAGTGGTTTTCCTATAACTTCTTCCTTTTGTGGTATGACGGTTCTGTGCACCTTTTTCTGAGAACTCAGAGCTGATCAAGACTAAACAGTAAACATAACTGTAGCAGAGATATGCACTGCAGAGCAATGCCCCTATAATAAGAAATCAATAGGAGCAGCAGTTTTGTTAGGAAGCTCCCTGTTACAGCAAGATGAGATGTGTTTTGGGGAACCTTTCAACCTTAGCTATCCCAGAAGCCCTCACCAACATGGCTGTGTTGTGAAAAAGTGCAATCCCTGGTTGATAGAGCTGTGCTGGTAGAAACCTTTACTGTAATTCTACTGCATCAGCAAAACTTCCAGAAGGATGTATATAGATATTTATGTGTCTGTGTCACCCCACCACTTTATTGAACTTGGTATTAAAGCCTTGGTCCTTCAACTTCTCTCAGCAGTCCTTTAAGCAGAAACAGAGGTGACGAGAACAAATCTTGTACCTACAAAAGGTCTAGAGATGGAGAACTATTGAACTATAGTGGTGAGGCGGCGAGTGACAGAAAGAAGCTCCTTACTGGTACAGTCTGACACCTCTCTTCTTCCATGAGTCCATGCACTTCCCTGATCCTGGTTCAGGGATTCTCTCTCCCTAGGCTTAAAATCTGCCTCTCAGCAGCCAAGAGGTACAGGTAATAAATCCTGAATGCAGACGAGGGGTGCTTAAGATCAGGAATCCCAGCCTGCAGGATAAACGGAGAAGCTGGAGATGATGGCTGAAGCCTGCCAAGGTTCAGAGCAGCGCAGCAGCGTGCCAGGTCCTCGTTGAGTGTAGCAGTCTGGTAAGCGTCCAGTAAGGGGACCCAGCTGGGTCTAGTTTTGTGGTGCAGTGTCATGACTAAAGTAGTTTTACTATAGAATTCATCTCCAAACCAGACCATTTTTCTGAGCTAATGCAGGGCAAGGCCTTGAAGACAAATAACAAGGTATTTATATAGTGCATTTCTTTTTACCAGCAAACATGAAAAAAAGCGCGTTGATTCCAGATTACGATGTCAGAGATACATGAAGAACATCTGTCACTATGACAGAATCATAAATCATCTCACTGAAATCCTGACATGCTTTTTTTTTTCATTGGCAAAGTAGTTCTTCAAAATGGGATACAATTAAGTTGCTTAGAGCCACATATTATCTATTTTAAATCTGTTATTTTTCTCATGTGAAAAATGCCAGATGAAACATACCAGTTGTGCTTTGTTTTTAATTAAGCTAGTTTTAAAAAATGACCACTAGATACTATGTTACTTTGGGGTGCTTCTGGGAATTGTCCCATGTGAAGAAATTATAAGGAAAATAAACCTGTGATTAAATGAAATGGTGCTGTATGTGCACCAGCAAACCACCCTGATGTGGAAGGCAGATAAGTAGTAAGAGTCCAGTGCAGCTGCATCAAGAATTCTCTGGTGACCTGAATATGAATAAGGAAATCCTGCAAAGAGTGAAAGCAAGGACATATAAGTGAGATGAGTAATAAAGTAGTAGCGTAAACATCTAGGGATAAAACTAGGAAGATTGAGTCACAAAATGAGTTACAACTTTCCTGGAGTGTAAAATGGAAGAAAAAGAGGTTCTATAAATACCAGGAAGTTAGAGGAAGAGACAGGCAGAGACACAAATAACAGATACTCGGGATAGAATGAAATGTTTTATTATTTATTTTCCTACATTCTTCATGTTCACGTAAACATTAATGATAGATACTGTTGCGAAAAGAGGGGAGTAAATCCAGCCTTGTGTGACCGGCACTGAATATGCGACAGATGCAGATCGGGAGGCAAATAGTAATTGTTTATTTACTGCAACATTTACAGGTTCTTTTGGATTGCTGGATTAAAATTAAACTACGGGTATAGCTGAAATTCCTAACACTCCATTCCACTAAATTCCATAGGTGCACACACACACGCTAAACCACCAATTTTGACCAGAACAACACAACAGACCAAGAAAACGGTAAAGTCGCGACGAGATACACTCAGAGAGGCTTATAAAATGCTTCTGAGGAGAAAAGGAAAATATAAATACACCCGGGGAGAAAATGTCTCTCAACGTTGGCTGAGGTAAATCTTACCCACACGGCGTCCCAAGTTGGGGGGATGGCGAAGGAGCGGATTCATCAACCCATGCTGTCATCCACCCTTCCGAGTCGACCCTGTCCCAATCTGGATCTGACGTGGAGGTGATATTTATACTCGATTTCTTACATTGCATCACCGGGTGTAGGTGTGAGTGGGGATGACTATAGACAATGTTATCACTCACGTTAATGTTGCAAAGTCCGTTAATTTACACCTGCATGGGCAGAGGCAGTGGCTTCTTTTGTTTTAGGGTTAAATCATCTGAAGATCGGGACCATTTCACACTCCGGGCACCCCAGATACCACCAGATATTGATGTGGTGATGGTTACCACCCTGGTCCAGCGCTTCGCACCTCACCCAGTGCTTCCAGGCATGCAGTTTCATGATGTAATCAGTGACTGGGACTTTGTCATTAACCATGTTCTCTCTACAGATACTTAACATGTTGTGGGGCTTTTTGTTGTTTTTGGTGGGTTTTTTTTGTTGTTGGTTTGGTTTTGTTTTGTTTTGTTTTGTTTTCTTTTCTTTTCTTTTGTTTTTAACAGGGGGAAGGGCATATGCCAGAATAGGGGATAAACCAAGTAAACTAAAATAAATTGCATAAGTTATTTAAAGAAATTAAACTTGCTCAAACTTACTTAATACATACTGGGCTCTCAATTTATCTCTGAGGGTTCCTGGAAGAGTCCCTGGGGCCTGCAGGAACTGTATAGTCTAAGATGGAAATAAGTCAGGATCACATTTCCAACTTTAGCTATTCATCAGAGACCTGACATTAAAATATACATTTTACAAATTCTTTTAAACAAAGCAGTCAGTTTAAAGCCTTACTCTTCTCTAATTCTTGCCATCGTTGCACACAGTTTAGGAAAGGAAAGGTTAACAAGGTTTTGTGACATTCACAGCAGGCTCAGATTTGGGCACTATTAAGAAGTTGTTGGCCGCAGCCCTGGTTTGCATGGTTATAACCATTTCTGCTTTTAAAAACGGGAAATGAAGAAGCTAGGGAATTGCAGAGTACTCTGTCTAACTCCAGTACTGAGAAAGATAGCGGAACAAGTTATTGAGAAGTAAATGCATATACGCCATGAGGATAATAAGGTGATAAGGAACAGCCAACATAAATTTGTCAAACTAATCTAATTTCCTTCATGAACAAGGCAACTGGTCCAATAGATAAGGAAAACCAGTAAAAATGACTGTTGACCCAATGTGTATCTTGACTTATGTAAGGCTTTTAACCCTGTCCTGTTTGCACATAAATGAACTGGGGAACACTATCCTATTTTAAATCAGTCCTAATTCAATCCAGTGGTAAATGTAAACCTAACACATGACTGTTGGTAGTTGCACTAGGAACATGTTGAAGAGCAGTTTTGCACAGCTCCTAACAGATAGGATTCTGCTCAATGTTTCAATAATGACTTTGATGACAGAATTAGAAATAATTACATACTTAAAAGCTTGGTAGATGACACCATGTAAAAATTTGCAGAATGGGCTCAAAGACAGAATTAGAATTCAAAAGTATCTCTATAGGTTCTGAAACCTGACATTAGAAATTTGAACAAAGATGATTGCAGAAGACTACACTTGGGAAGATAAAATCAAAAGCTCAACCACAGAATGCCACTGCAGATAAAGATCTAGTGATTAATGAGGGCCATGAGTGAATCAACAATGTGATGATGTTAAGGAAAAGAGAGAAATGTAATTCTAGATTCTCTTGAATTGCCTGCTGGAAACAGAATATGTAAGACAAGAGATAATTAGCATGCTCTTCACACTGCTCTGACCTCAGCTAAAATGTACCTCCCACTGCTGAGGCTTCAGCTAAAATACTCTATTTTACTTTGAAGCACTGTAATTTAAGAAAGATGTAGATAAGCTGGAAACAATTCAGAGAAGATCAACAAGAAAAAGAAGTTTTGAAAATTTGTTCCATAAAGCAAGATTACAAGTTTTGCTTTTGTTTTAATCTAGGAAATATAAGGTTATATGGGGGTCAAGAGCCTTCAAGTACATAAAAGTTTATTACAAACATGGTAGTTACATGTTTTTTTCATGCCCCCTTAATATATGAGTAGAATGTGAAGGAAACTTTTTTAGCTACACTATAATAGCTATTACAGTAACACACTGTAACTAAAAGAAAACATTGTCACTGGGATATATTACCCAAGAAGGTTGTATAATCCCTGTCATTACCATTTTTAGATACAAATCAGAGAGACTGTCATGTCCAATTATCAAGATAATTGTGGTCTTTCTTCAAAGTTAGGAGATGGACCAGATGAATGTTTTGTAGTAGGTGGCTGAGATCCCTGGAACCATGATGGAGTGTACAACTTATTACCAGGTAATCCATAACAGGTTTTTTGCTACAAAAACATTTCAAAATATTATATGTGGTCCTGGGCATATTCATTAGCCATTACAGCATATTGTGCAGGTCGTTCTCTGGACTTTTTAAAAAAACACCCCTTGTTTTCCTTTGATTTTGTGTTGTAGTTTTATTTATTTATTTATTGGGTTTCATTTTACCTCTGGAAGAGCTTTTATTAAAAAATATTGTGGAATAACAGACTACATAATCCCTTGAGATCCCTTCCAAATCTACCCTTCTATGATTCATGTGCAATCTAAAGTATTTTTCCTGAGTTGTTGAAGAGCTTTGTAAGCACAAGTTAGTTATTAAATTAGTTCTCTTCCCAGGACAGCAACAATTTAATAATTTATGATAGTGCTTAAATGAGGAATTAAACATACCCAAAATAAACACAGATCAAGTAATCTTTGCAATGGAAAAGGACAAAATATTGTTTTCATTCCAGCGGGCCTGCAAAAAGACAGCACAGACCTCTGTAAAATCAAAAATTAGGGACTTCTCAATCTGTGAGAAATTCCGAATTTTAGTAATTGCTTTTATTCAAAATTTTAGTATTTTTTCTAATTTGGAAAAAAGGGAATGGGAGGTGGGAATGAGAAAAAAAAAAAAGGAAAGTGTTTTTCAAAGTTTTGAAAATTTTGCAGGCTTGAATTACAAGTGAACATGTAATCAATAAAAAACCAAAATGTTGCAGTCATCGTGTACTACATATACATCTTAGGTAGGGGAGCACAGTGAATATTATAGAAGCCACAGTCCTCCAGGGACACTGGTGTACACAAGAAAATGCCAACCAGAATTACAGTACAAATAAAGCAGCGTTCTGCAATATGGTATTTTTTTGTGTTAGCTCAAGATAAATCTTTTTAAAACTCCCAAAGGAAAACTGAACAAAACAAAGTTTTCCAGAAAATGTGCTTTGTTAGATATTCAAACCTGTGTAAAACTTACGACAAACTCTAGTCACTACTTAATATAACAAAAAACTGTTTCAAGAATGTTTTCTAGAGAAGTCTGCACTTATCACAGTACACCATGGTGTTGACCGTAAACACTGGAAGTGTTTGCAGTCACAGTTGTTATTTTAATCTAGCAAAAGATGGTCATAAACCTCAAAGATAAGATCAGTCTGGACCAAATATGACTTTCCGGAAATTCAGGACTATTTAGGTTTGGTGTTTATTGATTAGGCCATACTTCAGTGAATGTCTGCTAGTCCTTTTGGTCTTTTAAAAATGTACGTGACTTTTAGACACCAGAATCATGATTTCATACTGCATGAAGACTTTCTCTCTTATAAATAAACACCAAAGCTTGTGAATTTTGGTGCTCAAATCAATGAATACTGATTTAATGAATCTGGATAGCTTCAGGGCTACCCTTAGACACCCTACCCTTGTTGAACAACAGTAAAAAAAAATGCAGAAGTTCAAAGATCCCAGAACAAACTTGTCAGGTGTTAATGACAGCCTTAATCCCAAAGTGCAGAGGCACAGTTAGACCTAACTGAAGAAATCTCAGCTCAGCTGAGCTTGCTAGGGCAGCCCTGGTGAGGCAGTTTCATTGCTGGGACCTGTAAACCCAGAGGTGGACCATTTGGTTTGTAGACCAGGGTGTTGCATATAGCCCCATGGCACACGCTAACAGTCTAAAGTGTCATAAGCAGCTTACGTAGCTTTAAGCAGCTTTGAAGACTTAAACACTTTAAGCTTATAAAGCAGTTTAAGCTGCTTAAACTGCTCTAGGACTTGAACAAGGTCCCCACGACGCTGCTCCTTGCCAGGTGAGTGAAATGAAGCTGGCTATGTGCTGTGGCTCCTTCACCATTGTCTGGAAGTAAGGAACTATGGGGTTGCCACAGATCCAGCTAGGAGCCTGCACAAATGCAAACAACTGGTGTTGACATATTTTGGCCATGATGTTGTAAAAAGTAATGAAAAGTATATGCTACCCTTGGTTAGATCATTGTTTCTCGCTTTTTTGTAGCTACTTCCCCTCCCCAGCCACCTCCTCGTTTTCTGATCTTTCGCCCAGTTTGCTCAGGCTCTTTCAGTAACTATTTCCTCTCTAACTAATTCTTCCTAAAGAGATCCATGGAGTGCTTACTGCAGTGATCTACTCTCATGAAGAAAACATGTCTTGATTCCGCCTATTCATTCCACAGCTGCCTCCACAGGCGTGGGGCAACTGTTTGTATCACTATGGTTTAACCTAAATCCAGAGCCATTTTTTCTCAAGAGAAGGGCATGAGTTGGCAGAAGCATTATGGAAAAAACCACCTGCATAATCCCAGAATGTACCAGTGACAGCCATTGGATTATCACAAACAGAGCAGCTAAGGAGATGGGCTAGCCTTGTTCAGAAGAAGGAATACAATGTACTGAATCTGCATGGCATTTCCTGGCATTTTGGAGGTTTCAGAAAGGGTGTAGGAGGAGGAAACCTGGGGACAGTTGTCCAGAAAAATGGGCACATGTGTCTCCCGACATTGGTAATTTCTTAGGGCTGAAAGGACTGTTCTCAGTTTTCATTCCATCTCTCTGAATTTGGGGTGTGATGCACAAACCACAACTAGTTCCTTTCTTACCAGAGGATGTAACACCCCCTCCTCCTCACTTACAAGACAGCAGTGCAACTGAGTGGCTGTTCAGTTTAGTGACAATTGGCACCATTTAGTGATGATTCACTTTGAATTGCCATATTAATAACTAGGGCTCTGATGATGACGTGCTAGAGCACTTGAGCAGGATGTGCTGTCCTTGCTGCTGAGGCCTGCATCACCGTATCTTTCCCATGTTGGAATTCCCTCTACAGTTCCTTTAGTAGGAATGTTCTGCTCTTCTCTTTCATATCCTTCACTTGTTTCCTGTGGTCATATCCTAAATTTTCAGGTGTTCTCTTTCTAAAGTCCTCAACTTAACTGGCCTAATATTTTTCACAGTCTTACAGCGTCTCATCAGATGTCACTTTGTACATATCACACATTCTAACCACAATTTAGCTGGAAAATATAACTGTAAAACTTACCATATTCAATGTGTTCTAAAGACTTGAGTGTGTAGGCAGGAAGAGGGATCATGGTCAGCCTTACTCACTGCTCTGGTTTTTTTCTGATTATCTATGTTATGCATTCCTAAATGATGTTGCATATCACCATAGTGTGTAGCGCATGCCCAGCATATCCAGTGTAGCATGTTTATCCTACAAGCATCACTGAATGCTTTTGTTAAGGCTCGATTTATACCAAATGCTATTTTTTTTCAGCAGCCTGAAAGCATGTTTGTCTCCATTTTTAATGAAGAAAACAATTTATAGCATGATCTATTCTTTTCAAGTCATCAGTGCATTTTAATCCCTTTTCCCATTTATCCTGCTATCAATTATTTCTTCCTTCAAAATGTGTTCTAAAACTCTACTTATGATGCCAATAGGATTCATTACCTTGTAGGTGATTAAATTATTTCTGTTTCTTAAATATTGATTTGATGTGTTCCCATCAGATGGCATTACTGATAGTTAATAGATTTATTCATAGTAGAATATCATAACCACTGGAACATGGTTTCCTTGGGTTCCAGCCTTGTGTCTACAATATGCTCTTGGTAGTCTCTGCTCCTTTTCAAGCTCCAGCCAGTTTAGCAGGAGAAACAGCAGGTTGTCTGGGCTGCCCATGGACTTCATGGTCAGTGGGAGGATGTTAGCTGCTTGGTGTCCATCTCTCAGGCTAGAGAAGGTTATCTGCACTTGCCATTCTCTCAGCTCCAACAGTGATTTGGGGCTCGCTCTCCTCTAGGCAACTGCTCGTAATCAATGATTAATGATGGAAATTAATGAGTCTGATTAAGGTTAATGATAAGCACGGAAAAGTCTTATTTTTTTAATTCTGAAAACTATGTAGTCACCTATTCATAACTCATGCATTTTCTTTCAAATACTTTTCTTTACATCTGAGAAGAAAATAGGTCCCATTTGTGCTACAAGAGAGTTTGGGTAGTTTCAGATCTAAAGGGGTTTTTTTTTTAAGCATTCATAAACCAGAAAACATAACACCACGTATCAGGTCGTGTATACAGGCCTCAGTTCAGCTGGCATTTAGGCATATGCCCAATTTTCAACTGGAATTGATTTCCTTTGGCTTCCGGGAAACTTCAGTGTATGTTAAAATTAACTCTGCTGATCTGAGGGGATAGCAGCACTGCATGTTTGCATACCTTGATAAGCAACTGTGCACATACCAAAAATTTTTTTGCTGTCTGCATAGAGACTAGCAAGGCCACACATTTGTACTGATCCACCAGAGGAAAAAGTGACTTTTCAGAGCTGCTGTTGGAGCAAAGCAGCAAGTGCTGGCAAGCTACTGGCATCCTGTTGCTGGGCAGATCATCATGTGTTAGCCCATCATTAAGGGTTACTGCTCTCTACCAGCTGCTCATACAGCAACAATGTATGGGACAGCAGACCCTTCCCTTCCCTTCCCTTCCCTTCCCTTCCCTTCCCTTCCCTTCC
>JANVCC010000130.1:7618736-7640844 GCA_025345505.1 Todiramphus chloris collaris | reverse complement strand
TTTGTCTCTGCTGGAAGCTATCCTAGGCGGTGGGTAGAGTTTGATATTTTGGGAAGAGAGCCAGTGTTTGCACTCTACGAATATTAATTTCACACATTCCCTCTTGCATTCTTGATTCTGTAATTGGGTTGTGCTTCCATCTCCACCCATATCCTGCTTTGACACACAGCTGCGTGTGGATGACAGTGGAATGATGGGTGAGCCAGCCAGCTTGCAGGCTGAGTCACCTCAGGAACCTGGACTGTCATATGGCAATTAGGATGGAGGAGGAGGAAGTGTGCCAGCAAAACAGGTGATCTGAGCAATGCATTGCACCCCACATGCCAAAATGGATATTGCACAATGCTGTGCTATGACAGAAATGTGGAGAAGAGCACAAGAATGCATTTCCAAAATGGTCTTCAAAATAGGAATTCAAGAAATAGCAAAACTCAGCCAATTTCTTTTCATGGACCACTTTAATACCAAAGGTGAACATAACAATCAAGAAATAGATAGAGCAGTGCTACAGTATAACACTCTCAGCATTTTTGGTCACTTTTATTTGTGTGCCTTTTCCTGTTCATGAAGGCTCGAAAGCGGGATCACAAACACAATTTATGAGTATGCAACAACTATGGTATCTGTTGGACTGTACACTCAGTAAGTGTATGGGACTAACATGCTATTATCCTAGGCACTAATGTCCTCGCTGCCTCTGATGCAGGTTCCCACTGTATTCCTGCTGGTCAGGCAGATGGCAGTCATGTGGGGAAGTGCCAGTCTTCACTGCTCCTTGCAATAGGCAGATCCTCAGTTTTGCTGAATTGCTGGTTTCTTTTTTTTTTAATTATTTTTTTTTCCCCTGACAGAGTTTTAGAGCTTTTATTCAGTTAATATTTTTTCCTTCACTCCTTGAGTGACTGCTACCAACTCAACAATTTAACTTCTGTCCTCATCTCTTTTTTTTTAATATATCTTGCTTGGCTTAAGTTTATGTGCTGTCACTCAAAGCTTAGCAATCATTTTTTCAGTAAAGCAGAGCTGGGGTCATGCGATCAACCTACACTTTGTGTTCAAATAGTAAGAGTGTGTGAAAGATCTACCAACATGGTGAGAGAGAGACTGATTTGTGCTTGTTGTCTGGTATATTTCTAAGCACCTTGCTGGCTTAAAAGTGTGGACCTTGACAGATGGAAAAAGACTCTGAGAAACAGATACTAGGTACTAGATAGGCAAACACTGCCTGGGGTCAGATGTGCTGACCCCTGGTGGTATGAGTGGTATAGTCTTTCTAATATCAAGCAGAAAAGTCTAGGAAGGATGGACTTCAAAGGGAAAATGGTTTCGAAATCAGTGATATGAAGCTGATAATAGTACTACATGATATTCTGACTTTGACCATGCACAGGTTTCTAAGAAAAAAAATAACTCACTGTGAGGATAATTAATCACCAGCACAGATTGCTCAGAGAGGTTTGGCTGTCTCTATCCTTGGAGGTTTTCCAGATATGACTGGATAAAACCCTGAGCAGCCTGGCCTGAGCTCAATGTTGACCATGCATTGAGTGAGGTAGATGGACTAGGGATCTCCCAAGTCTCCTTGCAGCTTGGATCACTCAATGATTCTGTGATTTAAGTTACTGTTGGAGCCAAGGGTAGGTGAGGTGAAGAAATGGTGTTACAAAGGGACAATGCTCAGCATGGCATTTCCCAGTGTGAGTGAGTCTGTAAAACTTAGCTGCTGACATTCATGTAAGGTGATCCTGTCTCTCTTTCCAGGTCCTGTGTTGGTGTTCCTAGTCTCTCTCCTGAGCTAGTGCTAGCCCTCATCCAACATCTCTGTGAGATGTTTCAGCTCAAGAACCTGGCAGAAGCGGATTAGTATTCTTTTTAAACTGGTTGGCTTTCTGCTGATTTAGTTAGCCAAATTATTTCACTTAGAGACAGATCAGCACCATAGCATGACAAGGAAGTGGGAATGAGTGGTTAAGTTTGGAAGGAGTTAAGGTTGGGCAGGGCCTTCTTGGTGGGAACAAGCCATTAAATTTGCCTGGCTGCCTCATGAAACAATGTGATATATCTACAGAAGCTTCAGTATGGGCATAAAACCAAATTGGGTAAGCCCAAAAAGGATACATCATAAAGAAAATAAAAATTCGGAAATAAAAGTTCTTTAATGCTAAGACCAATGAAAAGTGTAGAGTTATAAAAAGGAACATGAAAGCAAACAAATCAGTGAAAAATAATATTGAAGGAAAGATGAACAGTGATATGTTAAAGATTTAACACTTGAAAATGAAGCTCCTGCCATGGTAGGAAACCACAGATCTTGTTTACCAAGTTACAGAAATCCTGTGTGTCTAGTTTAAACAGGAAATGGCCTGATCAGAAGCAAAGATAGGGAAATGAATACAGCAGAGATAAAATAGATGGGCAAAGCATTTTAAAGAAGACAGCAGCAAAAACTCAGCCCTTGACATGAGATTCTGTAACACGAGATGATGTGACTTCAAAGAACAGGAGATTGCTACTGGCTCAGTAATGATATCAGGAAAGCACATTGTAGTCCAGTAGGTAGCAGCAACAACACAATGGAAGACAATTTGATAGTAGCAGAAAAGTTAAGAGCCCACAATTTCACTGCAGGAGTAAAATCTAAACAAAAGTTGTTGAATAAAATCTGGGAAAAAGACAACTTTTGCTGAGGAGGAACATGGAGTTGTTAAAATATTTAAAAATCAGACTGGGAAAGTGTCTTTCTGCCCTACACTATAGGGGAGGTCATTTGTAGTGAAATGCTGCATAAGATAACACAGATGATGAATGCAGAATTGGAGGAGAACAGCCTCTGGACTCAGGCCCAGAAAACTGTATATTCACACAAAAGAGCATTCTGAAAGAACACATGCAATGACAGTCTTTGCTTATCACCAGTTTCATAGAATTTTTTTAAGGTTACTTGACAGCGACATTGGGAATGCCTTGTGGAACTACATCACTCAGCTGGCCCTCCATCGTCACAGCCTTGCAGAGAAGGATGGGTGGTTGCATCTAGAAGTAAATTGAAGCAATAATAAGACTGTCTTACTTTGAACATTGGTGTAAAACAAGGGTAAGCTCGCTTTCATACATAGCTACTGTGTAGGCAGCACAAGTAGCAGCATACCACTGGGTAGATTACACATATCTAGGATGCATAAATTATGCTAGTGGCATTGTGTTACAGAGACATAGACCTGAAAAAAAGATAGATAACCTAGGAAAAAAAAAGTCAGCCAAAGAGGATTCAAAATCAGCTAGCAAAGCAAACATCCATGAAAGCTTAATACCAAGCAACAAAGTCATGCTAGAAAACACAAATTCTGGGAGAGTAGAACAGCTAGCCTGTCCTGTCCATATCCCAGTTCTGAGTAATTAGAAAGGAACTGACAGCAAGGATAGGAGAGTCATTCACACTCACTTCAGCATATGGAAATTCAAGATATTCAGTCCCAGAATGAAAACAGGATTTTTAAAATTATCATTTACATGTAATAGTAAGTGCTAAAATATACCCTGGAAAGTAGAGACATCAAAGGTACTAGAAAACCAGATGTCTTGAAAGAAAAAGTACCTATGAAAAAGTCTGAACATTGGGCTCTATCCTCAGCATATAGTTGAACAGCCCACCAGCTCATTTTTCACCAGTCAGCAAGGAGCCCAGGATGTATTTGGCGTGTGTTCTCTGAAAGACAACCCCTGAGAAACCCCCACAAAATGATCCAGTGGAGATAAGTGTGTGAAGAAGAGAATGCTCATTAGAGATCTAACTTAGGAAGACCCACTTAGCAGGAATGACTGTGATTAAACTCAACGGTGTCCACTAGAAAGAGCAGCTAATGACAGAGAGGAATGGAAGACGCTAGCCTTCACTGGATATCCCAGCCTTGCTATAGGAAGAAGACAGTAAGAATTACATAAGGGCTACTAGAGAATTGAGAATATATTCCCATAATTGCTTTGTTTTCCTGATGAAGCAAAACTTGAGTTCGCTAGCTTGTTTTATTAGCTGCCACTGGACGTAATAGTTGTGAACCTTACTGAATGGTAGGAAAATAAAGCTCTTGCCCCAGAGATGCAGAGAGTAGGTGACATCCAGACTAAAACACTCTGCCAAATGTTTCAAGGAGCTGGAGGCCTGTTGCCAAGGCACTGCCATGTGATCGCTGCAGTCATGATATACTGGGGAGAAAGTCCATGCCAAGAAGAGTTGGCAGGTGTGGGAATCAGGTAGTCATGCAACAGTGGAAATTACACAATTCCTGATTAAAGGAGTTTTGCCTTTCATGTATCTTCAAAGGTATCTGGAGCCTACTGGCATCACAAGCAATGATGATTTTAATTTTTATTACCTAGACAGAATGAGAGATCTTTACTCAAACTGTGTTGCAGTTCTGCTGTTTAACTATAAATATTTGGGTGTGCAATCTGGTATTGATCTGCAAGGTTGTTAACATCTATAAAATAAGTAGTCTTTTTTTTTTTTTTATTTGCATGATGTAACAAGTTGTTTCAGCTTTAGCTTGTTAAGTTTGAGCTTAGATCTGAGTGTGCTTTCTGAGATGATGCCGTTGATGTAAGAGGGTATTCTTCTTAATGCTGAATACATTCAGGATATATTATCTCTGCTACAATTCCCAGACATTTTCTTAGTCAAGTTTTAAAACAAAACTACTATTTCTCTGGTTTTTTTGAAAGTGTAAAACTCTGCAGTCTGTTCTCAGCTTTCTTCTGCTTTTCTCATAAAATAGACCCACACATATTCCAGATTCCTCAATGGTATCTGGTGATTTTTTTTTCCCCCCACCTTCTTTGTGCTATATATATTCTTATGCCCTGAGCAGCAGCGTGTGTCTGTGTTTTGGGTACAGACTGCTGCTATTTTAGATATCTGCCTCCATAAAGGAGCATCAGTGTTTCTTACATGTATTCATAATGAAAATTTACTCACTCTTTTCACAGAGGTTTAACCTCACTTCCAAAATGAGATTGTTCTTGGTCTCTGAGTTAAACAACATATTTATATTAAAAAAAAAAAGTGAGTCTGTCCACCAAAGCCCATGTGTATTTATATAGCAGTAGAAGTAAAGAGCCTTATTCAGGAGAGGCTCTTAAATATGTGCTTTGTTTTTTTTGAGCACCTACTGAAGATAAGTTTGGTGTGCCTTTAAACACTTTTCTGAATGGGGGTTCACCAAAGAACAGGCTTATTTTCTGGAATCAAAACCTTAACTCGAATGTCACTTGCTGGTTGTAAGGCTGACAGCAGTAAGGGGGTGTAAACCATAGCTCACGCTTGCCTCACCGGTAATATAAGCATGCATTGTATTTGTTGCGTGTACAATGTACAATACAGCAGTTCCTCGGGTGAGTTCATGCCTTAAAATGTTGTGCCTTTATGCAGTGGAAGCACCAAATGAAGGCCATGGGTCCCAGAAAACAGCCATGACAAAGCAATACCTACGTCATGACATTCAGTCTTGTTATAATTAAAGCATTCAATTATAGACTGGAAGACATACTTACACTGTATTAGAATATTCTCTGCTGTAAATGGGGTTGGGTTAATTCCCTAACAGGCTAGGTGGCAATAAGAGAATGGAGATAAGCTCCCAGTATTGACCGGGGACAAAATTCAACAAGTGGTGGGCTGCCCTGCCCTGCCCTGCTGCAGTGGGAGTGATTTAGGCCACTTAATGAATCACTGTCAAAGTTATTTGCAAAAGTGATTTTTATGTGAATTTGTGAAAGTGCAATTTAATGAAGTTTGATGGAAAGGTTCACTCTGTCACTAACTACATTGAAGAAAAACACGAAGGAAAATAAAGTTAGAATAGATTTAGAAAGATCTACATGGAGACTAGGGAATCAAAAGGGACCCTCCCGTTGAGTCATGAAGTTCATAGTGGACTCCTTTGCTTTCTAAACTCCTGATGGAGCTTAGTTGCAGCTAGGTCCAATCTGTCTCGGTCTTGGACAATGCTTTATGCCTAACAGAAAAGATACAAAGCATAAAAAAACCCTTCTATTGAGTTATGAGGTTCAGAAAGGATCTACTTGGTTTCTAAACTCCATCTCACAGAGGAATCTAGGTGAGGCTGGATGCAGACTTAGTCCCAGACTTGGACAACAGTTTATGTCTAATGGAATCAGTTACATGGATTTAATTAGTATTAATTCAGTGTGATATCAGTCACTTAGTGAGGATCTGTTGCAAATAAGGAGTCTCTTGGGTGCCTTGGGTAAGGGAGGATCTCTTAGTCTCAGGTAAGGAATCCCAAACCTTCAGAGGCCTCCCTGCTCAAGAGGAGAGTTGTCTGGCACTAAGTCCAGTTGCACGTCCGGGAGAACTCAAATTGGGCTCATCCAATGATCTGTTGTTGGTAAAATGTCTCTGACTTGAGGAACAACCTTGAGAGGTGCCCCAGCTCAAGCTGAGATGACCGCTATGCAGCCGTGCTGCCTAGCAAGGAGAGCTCAAAGGCTCACTGAGCTCACTTAGGCTGCCATAGGATAAGGTGGTTGGCTCATAGTCAAATTGCATACAATGGGAAAGGTATACATGAGGCTCCTTGTACCCACCACTTTCTTTGTTCCCTTATAAATAAGTCTTGGAAAAACCATCTGCTATTCATGTGTTAATTGCATGATCAGTGATCCAAGGTCACAAGCATAGATGCTCTCTGGGTTACTCTGCTTCCCTGTGGGTTTCCTACATGATTTCTTGGCCCAGCTATGGCTCAAGCCTTTACCTCCTTTGAAACCTGTACCAAATGACTGCAAGTTTGGTTAAGGAGGGGCCAAGTGTATCCAACACACCTGCCCTGCCAGCTCTTGTGCCCTGATCCCATGGCCATGACAGCTGTCTTTGTGCTGAGAGCCCTCGTGGCAGTGAACAACGAGGTGATGTACACTTTTTGTTATTATCTGCTAATAAATTGTTTCTTCTTTGGATTGTGCTGCTCTTGTGCAGACTATTGGTTGGGTGGAGCAGCTGCAAGCCTTAGGAACAGCTACAACTCTTCAACAATTTCAGTAATTTTCTTGGATTAATATTGGATAAATTTCATCTCTGTGAAAACAATGACTTTTGATATGAGACCTTGTCTCTCTAGGCTGATCTGGCAGGTTCAGCCATAGCTCACATAAGCTAGAACATTAAGGCTTGTTTTGAAGAGAGGGAATGTGAGCCAAGACACAAACATGGGCCCCTATTTTCCTTTGAAAAATATGATTAGCTTTTCATTTTCCTCTTAGGCAGTGTTAGGCTACTCCCCTGTGTGAGCAAAGGGTCCTTTATATTTTGTAGATATTTGGGAAAATTACCTTGGCATTATTGTTCTATAAGTCACTTTCAAAATATTCTAGATATCATGCAGGGGTGGAAAGACAGTCCGTGACCAGAGCACACAGCCTAGAAACAACCGAGATTAAATGCGAGGGCAGCAGACACAATGTACAAAACAGATAAATCAGGATGACTGCATAGTTGCATTCTTGTTTTTCCACTGTACTAACTCACAGAGAGCACAAAATGAGCCTGTGTAGCAAAGACATGAAAAAAAAAAGGCATACTGGAAGAAATATTTACATTGTTTTAGCATATTTTTTGCTCTAAATGAGTTTGGGCTAATTACTTATCAGGATAAGAGGGGAAGATAAGCTCCCAATATCACATTAAGAAAAAATAATTAAACAGAATAAACATAATTTATTTGATTCTGCTATTTCCTGTTTCAATTGCTTGGCTTAGCAATTTCAGTAATTTTTCTTAACAAATTATTTATTTTTTTAAACAGAAATAGAAAAAATGAAAGCAAGCTGGAAAGATCACTATACCTTATTTTCCTCAGCAGACTGAGAACTTCAGAATTACCACAGATTTCTGCAAGCTGACATAACAGACTACCACTACCAGTCATGGATAGTTGCCCTCTGAGTAAAGCACTCCTAGAAGAGGATTGCTGATGGGCACTGATGAGAAAAATGAACCAAGGATTTGTTCCTCAAGTGAGGTGACAAATAATCAGGTAGTTATATACTCCAGACGTAAGCTAACCTGCTGCATCTCCTCTGGCTTCTCACCATCCTTGCCCACCTTTTCCACTTCATCCCAGACCCAATCTCCTCCTACACTAAATCACAGTGGATCTCAGCTCCTGATCTCCCAACCTGATTAGCTCTTTGCTCACTTACAGTATGAAATTCTTTGCTCCCTTACAGTATCACATTCTTTGCTCCCAGTCTACTTGGCTGGACTGCCCTAAATCCCCAATCCCTCCTGCGATCCCGTTCCTTATCTAGCACAGCGCTGGGTTACAGTATATCTGTCTGAGATTTTTCTCCATGGTGTACTTAAACAACTCCATCCTCTGTAGTGCTGATTTGAACAACACGGCTGCTGGGATCAGAGGAAGGCAGACCCCTGATTTCCATTTGGGTGCCTAGACCTCTTGCAGCTCACAGTAGCAGATGCCCATCCATAGCAAAAGTGACCTTTAGGAAAGTCTGCTGTTAAAATCAAACTCATCTTTATTAAATGTGCATGATGGCTTTTCATATGCTTACTTCATGAGGACCAAAACAACACGTCCCTGACACAAATGCCATCTTCTATCAGTTTTTCAGTCCTTGCACCAAATTTGCAAAATGTAGGCTTTGTCACAGAAGACACCAGAATTTTTAAGCGCAGCACATTTTCCCCAGCAGCCTGTCAGACACGTCAGACATGTCTGAATTGTTTTACACTAGTTCCCCTTGAGAATGTATGTCAAGTAAAAGGTCTTGAATTATACAATTTCATATTGTTTAGATAGGACAATGGGGCTGATACATTTAATCTCATAAAAAGCATTCTAATATCTTTAATGACCACTATACAGACTTCCATTCCTTAAAGAAGATAAGTAATGTCCTTGCAAATAAGAAAAATTAGATCCTGCTGTGCCAAGGCCTATGCTCTAAATAGTTCAAGGTGACCAGTCTACAGCTCAGCCTGTTACATAAAATAATTTGCAAAGGTCAGTAAAATTTAGAGATAAAATGACAGTCTTTTCAAGAAAAAAAGACCCAGTGATAAGCCCCAAGGACTATGCTGAAATCATGTTCAGTAAAGAAGAAAAGTGTGAGCCTAGATTTAATGGAACAAAATTCATGCACTGTATATTAAGCATTGCTGATGAGCAAAACCACAAGTGGATGGGCTATTGGGCCTCTCTGGTGCCCCTAACTTTGTGAATTAGCTGCAAGGGTGTTTAAATTGACTCAGACTGAAGAAAGGTAGGTAGAAGGTGGGAGCACAGCCTGGCATCGTTGCAGTCATTTGCCCCATCCCCTTCAGTCAGTTCACCACGGCTCCTCTGCACTGGGCATTTATGATCAACATGAAAGTTGTACAGAGAGGACTGGTCCAGAAGGAGGAATCCAGGTGCCCTCACACCTCCCCTTGCATTGGCTGAATCCTGAACAACACCTGGAATGAGACCATTGCAGCCCCTGATTCACGCTTTTCCTTCCCTTCCTTGTTCCTTCCTTTTTCACATATGTTTCCCTTCCTGTTTAAGAAGAGCCTGCTTAAGATGTTAAAGTTATGTCCTTTGGAGAGCTGGTGTGGTGCTGGTAATAGACAGCTTCCAAAAAGCTGTGTTAGAGACAGCAGGGCACTGCTGCAGTTTCCATGTTTCTGTGTGACCAACAGATAATACGCTGTGCTGGAGTTTTTCTAGCAATGAACTTGCTATTCAGAGCCAACACCAGAGTGAGAGGCTGAGTTCCCTTCCCCTGCAGCTCTTGTGCTGTCTTTGTCCCTTGTTAATATTGCCTGTCTCTCCAGGGAAGGACAGGTCTCTGACAACAGCTCCAGTAGCAGTTTCAGCCCATCTCAGTGAAGGGAATAACTCTCTTCCCTATAATAAAAATATCAATAAATTTTCTTTCTTATTGTCTCTTTAAGCCTGTTAAACCAGGGTGTTTTCCTCATATAGATTTTTAACAGTGAATGGAAACTAGAGTTTTGTAAAATGAAAGCCTTACTTTTCTGAATTCAAAGTATTTGTACTCTCCACCACCACCAAACCCCCCCTCCTTATTTTTTCTATCTTTAATGACAGTTTTAAAAGATTTGTTATAGTTCCTATTGCCATGGGAATAAACAAGCTAAGATTTATGCATTTGAAGCCTCAAACCCTACCCCAAGACGCATTTAGCAATATGGTTTTGTTACAGTGACACAGTACCTTTAATACATTCGACTCTCTGCGTCTATTTATTTTACTGATATTTGACTCAGCAAAGTTAAATCCCCTTATATCATTCTGAAAAAGAACTCATTTTATGTATGGGTACAAACCAGTTCACCTTCTAAGATGCATAATCAATTCCCACCCTAACGCACCAGTTAGCACTACTGCAGCTCAATGGAAAAAGAAATGGTGATGGCTTTGTAGAAATGCACTTAATTTCTATGGGGTGCTTGGTGAGTATCAGAACAATAGATGGTGTATTAACTACTATGTCTACCAACACTCTTTCTCCCTGGCTTAGGTAATATTTTTATGCAAGGGCATGGCAGCCTATTCTCACTGTAATAAGCAAAATTCTTGAATGGATACCATGAAGTAGCCTTTTTTATTTTAGCCTGTTTTTACTTGATATTTAGGAACCTGTTCTGTAATGACAAACTCTGGAACAAAATCTAAAAGACAGGTTATTTTCCATGTTCGAAAGGTTCCTCCACATGATTACAGATATGAAAAGTATGGAAACACTCTTCAGTCTCTCCATATTGTCCAATCAACATGGTTTACTCTTCCCTCTTGCTATATATACTCCTGTGTGCAGTTTTTATTATGTCTTTGTTTTATTTTTATGTTTATATATGTTTGTGAACAAGCAAAACAGAGAAATCAGGTCTTTAAGGATGTGCTGGTTGAACTACTCTAGGAAAATTATATTTATTTCTGTGTTCAGTCTATAGAAGGCTATGGAATCTTTTTTAAACTAAACATTATAAATCCATTGGGAAAAAAAATATTAAGGATAGGTCAAATAAAGCTCTTTTTTCCTTTCTTTTTTTTTTTTTCCCTTTTACTTTCTTTGTATTTTTTAAATTTCTTTTTATTTTCTTTTTCTTCCTTTTCCTTTTCCTTTTTTCATTTTTTCCTTTTCCCTTTCCTTTTCCCTTTCTCTTTCCTTTTCCTTTTGTCTTTTCCTTTTTTCCTTTTCCATTTCCTTTTCCCTTTCCCTTTCCTTTTCCTTTTTTCTTTTCTTTTTATCTTTTTTCCTCCTTTTTTCCTTTTTTTTTTTCTTTTTTTTCCCTTTCCCCCCATTTTGTGTTAAACATTAGAATTTAGGCAAATCAATCCATTACCTTAAGCCATAAACCACTTCTTTCCCTGTTTCAGGGAAATATGCTTGAAATGTGCCCAACCTTTTTGATCTCTCGCAGATTAGAAAGTGAGCCCAAAAGCAGTCAGTACTCTTTGGTTCAAATGCACCAGCTCTTATGGTACCCAAAGTGTAGGTCCACATCTGCCTTGTTTCCCTCACACTGCCCAATTACACCATTTCCAGGCTCCGCCAAGCTGGCGATGGCCACAGGACTGCAGGCTGAAGAGGGAAGGACTGAAACTGCTTTCATCAAGACTGACATCCGAGAGGTAATTATTGGTTGCTTGTAAGTCTGAATCAGTCAATCTTCAGTGGCTTGCAATATCACTAGCAGAGGTTTTGGTTTTGTTTTTTCCTCTGTCTTGTTGAAGAGACCCTTCCCTTTTATTAAAAAAATTAATTTTCTTCAGCTCCTTATATTTCCTCTAAAAGTCCTTAGGTGTTTTTCTTAATATAATCCTGTGCCTCGGCTACAATGCGTCATAGGTAATCATATAAGAAGAGTGTGAAATATCTGATGTGACTACTGCATGACTCTGATCTGACACGATCTCGTCATAATGCTGTTGGGACGTGATTGCTGTATTGCGGTCAGCACAGAGCTGGCAGGAAAACATACAGGCTGCAACAGAAATGCAGCAAAACTGGGAAGAAGGCAGTCAAGTGTGGCAAAACGTGACTAAAGGAATGGAAAGACTAAAATGGAGTATTAACAGTAAATGCATTCAGGAAAAAGTACTGGAGGATAAAGACTCCTATTGTCTGCAGATTCTGCAAATGCAGATACTGACAATTAGATGATTTCCTTTTCTTTTTCCTTTTCCTTTTCCTTTTCCTTTCCTTTCCTCCTAGAAGAATGTATGTAGGAAAAATGAGGTAGGAAAATGAAAGAAAAACAGTAACAAAAGCACTTGAAACTATGAAAGGTGTTGGATGTGGCATCATATTCCAGTGGCAAGCGAGGGAATCGTTAACTGGAGCTATTTAGCATTCATATCTTGGCAAATCTGTAAAAAATTACAGGACAGAAAAATTCTGCACTGGCCTATTGGATAACCATAAATAATTTAAAGCAATTTCTGTCTTGTCTTCTGCAATTCAGTGGACAACTGACTATGCTGTTATGTAGCTTTACCAGAAAATGGTGGAATTTTTTTAAGTTAATGTAACTTCTTTTTAACCACTCCTATTCTGGTTGTTTAATTTTCTCAAGGGAAAAAGAGTTGTCATGTTCATTGCTTGATACCATACCAGTCTAGTTTTACATTAGTCCTCCTCAGTTTGTCATTCACCTGTGATTAATCAAACAGAAGCTAAGAAATAAAATTATGTATTTTGCAAAGGTGAGCTAAGATTTCAGTCGCTGCGAGTAGAGGCACTAGAACATACTGTCAGGTAGTCCAACTTGGTCTAGTTCTAGCTATTTCAGTGAAGTTATACTGAGCCATATTTGCTGATAAGCTCAATTTTGAGTATCTTTGTTATGTTTTTTTTTAATACGGTATGATTTCTGTAAAAGCAATAACTTTGAATACCTTTGTTTTGGTTGATATCTTAAATGAAAATGATGTCATTAGCTGTGAGTTGTCTCCCAAGACAAAAATGCATCCAGATATTACTTGAGACCAAGAAAAAAGACGCAATATTCTCTTTATTTTAATCTTCTACTGGATGTCAATAATGAGAAATCAGAAATTACTTCAGAGTTCAAACTTCATTTTAACATTTAGGATATCTGCCTGCTGCACTTTTTATATGACTTCCAATTACAGTAATGTGTGAAACATTTCAGACTTTGAGGTCCCTCACAACATGCCCATAGGACAGGAAAATGCTATTTTTGTGCAAATGCAGACAGAGCTATAGACTCGCTAATTTGCCCAGGGATGTATGTGATATATATATAAAAAAAAAGTTAATCCAGTTGTCTTAAATCCCAGTGTATATCTCTAATGGATGAATCATCACCCTTGATGCTAGCTGAAAAGTCAAATAATACCTTCAAAAAACACATTAAAATTCACAATACTGTACATCACTGAGATATTCCTTTGGGGTATGGCTTGTTTGAGAAGAAGTAAAAGAAATAAATTAGGCATTTAGGTAGTTACAAATTGCCCACAGTTCTACAGAGTTGTGAAGAAAACAAATCTGGAGTGCAGTATTGCACAACTTTATAATGCTGCAGTTAGATTTTTCCCTTGTATTTTATTCTCGGTTTATTTTAAAATCTATTCAAGCATTGGAAAATCGTAAATAAGCATCTCCAACAGATCTGGAGGTCGTATTTCTGTGACTAATATATTGCTTCTGCTTATGAAGCTCTCCAATTTAGGGTCAAACTCTGCTTGCTTTACTCAGATTTGATTTCGGATGGAAATATGCATGTGAGTGAAGGAGCAGGTTTTGTCACAGTATTATATGGCTGCACAGTGCTGACACTGTTCCAAATACAAACAATATTTACTAAGGTGCTAATCTAAGAGGGGCAGAATATGATAGCATTCGGTAGGAACGTCTCTAAGAGGTGTAACAGTGCTTGCATGGTTTCATAGGAAATAGAACTGAATCCTGATATACAGCTGGTTTTCTGTCCTTACTAGTGCTTCTGAAGGTTCATACTAATGCAGCTGAAGCCTCATTTTGACTCTATTAATAGCACAAATCTTAAACAAGGCAAGGCAATAGACACAAAAGCTGATATCACTCTTAACCTCTCCAATTTTACCTGTATGCCAGCCTGCAGTATATTGGATTATGCAAAGTGCTCAGGTCCTACTGTGCATTACACCAGCGTAAAGGAGAAGAAAGTAAAAATTTCAGCATGTAAACTTTCCTTTCAAATCTGTCAGAGGGACATGGAGAATGGTCTGCCCTAAAGTCACATAACATCCTAAATCAATAGCCATCTAGTGATCCATGTGAACCACAGGCCTTTGATCTTACGGCTAGTCCTTCTTTAGCTCGTTGGTAATGAAGGAGTTGGTTGGGACACCACAGGGTCCCTCCAGCAATGGCCACCCTGTTGGGATATTTAATTAGGGTGAGATTGGATGGAACCAATCACCACAGGTGTGCATCTCAGCTCGTAATAATTAGAGGAATATTTCTGCCACCTTATGTATTCTTTTTTAGTCTGTGAAATCCTATTTCTGATCATAAATGTAATTAAGAATCACACCTTTGTTTTAAAGCAAGAGAAGAGTATGCCTGGGAAGATGAAACACAGGCATCAGGGTATCATCAGTGTTCCATAACTCTGTTGCAATGGAGTGGTATTGCTGCCACTGGCATAATAATTGACTTTTTAAGATCTTTCCAGCAGTCAAGGATCCAGAAGGATGACAACCCCCTGCCCCACCAAAAAGTGGAACACAAAACATGCCTTATTTGTCACTTAGCAATGCTATGTTCTTGTAGGCCATGACTGAACATTTCAGCAGCTAAGGTGGCACCACTTTATCACTGGCACTCTCGTCAAAAGAGTTGTATGTCAAATGGTAACCCCAGGAAAGAATTTCTCTACAGATGGAAATTGCATGTGGAAAAGCAAAAGCAAAAGCAAAACAAAATGCATTTTGCCTGTCTCCCACCCTTCTCCACCAGATGCTAACTAAACACAAAGAAGTTGAGAAGAAAATGCTCTTAGATGTTCAGTATTTGCCTAAATCCATAAATACCTTGTGCTAATTGAGAGTAAAATGGGTGGGTTTTATACACTGTCTATCTAAAGGTCGTATATATATAATCTATTCCCGTCAATTCCATTATCATATAATCCCCTAAGAATTAATACCATGAATAGTGACAAGAGATTGAAAAAAATTGGAGACAGACTTGGGATATCTCACCCTCTAAGTCCTGGGGCTTAAACAACTCAGAGTGACATGTCTCCCATCACAAAAAAAGGCTTTCAGAGCTGAGAAGCCAGCTGAGAGCTTTGAACTTTGTGTGCAAGAGTCTTGATGCCTGTGCACAGATGGCTGGAGGGCTGAGGATATTATTCCAGGTAACGAAGTCCTGAGTCTACCCACCATGGCTTTTAGCCAGGATTGTGACTTGTTTCCCTTCTATTTCATTGTCCCACCCTCTATTCATTCGGAGAAGTTGCATAATAAAACAGAGGAGTTGGTTTGGCTCCAGCTGGTCCTGGCGCTTCTTGTCCACTGTGGCTTTGGTTTAGTTGTTGGACAAGACTTGGGACATGAGAGGGAAGCTATAAATAGCTCAGAGGTGAACATTTTATTTACCAGCTAATAGTTACTGCAAATAAAATTTTCAGTGACCAAGATAAGGTTAGATATATCTTTCTGCTAGAAAATTCATAGTGTGTTCCTTTGGCTTAAATTGATGGATTCTGAATTTTCTAATAAGCTTATCTTCAGGGAAAACTAACTCTGTAAAATTAGGAACATGTTAAAAGCAAAGCAACCCTTCCTATTTTCCCTGTATGTGTATTTGGAATACTATCTCCATATCCCCAAAGAAGCTTAGAGAAAGTTTTCATTGCTATGTTTCTGGGTTGTTTTGTTTTGTTTGTTTGTTTTTTTTTTTTTCTGGTTAGTTCAGCATAGCCAATAGTAAAGGCCTTGTTTACATTAAGCAAATGTGCAGTGATGCAGCAAAATCAGTTTAGTCACACTGATACAAATCCCTCACACAGATGTAATGCCTGTGTGCAAAGTAGGGCCTTTCTGAATATACACAATGTTTAAAATAAAGTGAAAGAGGGAGATTCTATTCTTTCCAGTTGATTCCTTAATGTGATTTTGCCCCTGAGAGCCTAAGTTGAAAGAAGGGGACTTTCTGGAGAAAAATAAGGGTTCATTAAGAGTGGTGTTGATTGTGAAAGAATATCATGGCCTTTAGATTGCAAGTTGCAGAAGCTTAACAGATAGATTAATACTTTAAGAAAACACCCATTACATTTAAACTGTGCCTATTTGACCTTAAAATCATTGGGTAGAATAAATATGTGATTACATAATTCCATTTTATGGTTATTTTTCAGAACAGAAGTGAAAATGAATGTACTTTTGGTCCTGGGCTGTTCTTAGTAATTCAATGTGATCTTTTGTCAACAAGAGGAAAATCAAACCCCTGATACTCAATAAGAAGAGGACAAAATGTACCTTACTGTGGGTATTCAGCCAAAGATCTGTGGGCAAAAAATGGTACAACATGTCAAGGCATTACTGAAAACCAGATGAGGTCAGCAAGTGAGGTGACAGTAGTAATACTAGTAATGAGATAATGACCATTTTCCTTTACAATCTGCAGAAGTCTAGGGTTTTTAAATTATTGTTATTTTTTCACGCATGTCTGTTTGGGTTTTTTTTTTTTGTTGTTATTGTTTTGTTTGTTTGTTTTTCTTTTTAATAAAAATGCTTTGGAAAATGGTCATGTTGGAGCAAAAGTTTGGGTAATTTGGTAAATGTCTTTTAGTTATTTGCGGGGGGGAGGGAGATTCCCGATACTTGATTTTGCAATGCAACAATTATTCGACAGAGTAATAAATGAATGACCAAAATCCAAACAAAATATTTTTATTGAAAACATAATTTTTAATCAAACCCAGATTATATCTCGAATGCTTTTTTTCACAAAATATCTTAAAACTGGGGAGACTTTTTCCCAATCTGAATAGAAGCACATTCTGAAACCTGGGAATCTTTTTTTAAATGAAATTTTGATTCCCCTTACAGATATATATGCACTAGGGAAGTGAAAAAAGAGGTCATATGGGGCTTCCTATCCATGTGTATTCACCCACTATCCTTGCTACTGATGCTGAAAGAGGCTGTCAAACCAACATTTTTCCCTTCCTGAAAAATATGTTTAGGAAGTCGTTTTTCAGAGATGAAGTCAGGGCACAATCTCATCCAGGTGGGCCAAAAGCCAGGTGACTGGATAGAAACTGTTCTCTGGGTCCGAATTCTCTCTGGGTGTTCCCAGAAACATACACAGGAGTCAGCAACGCTTCATTTTTTTTCTAACAGCAGCACTAACATTAACAAGACCTCAAGTAGGAAAACCTCATCAGATAAAGAGACAGGGGCAAGGGAAGTGCTTAGGCAGGTAGGGAGCTAAGCACTCAATTATTACTGAATTTCGAATCCACAGGTACTACAGCTATACCCCCTACCTTATAATTCCTGAGATTACAGAGATTTATCAACAGAAGCTGTGGCTTCCACTGGATAATTCTCGAGTTCCTTGAAATGAGTCTAATACCCAACAGGGTTACTTGTGCTGCTGCAGAAAGTTATTTCTGGTCTTTTACGCGTCAGAAAAGAAACTGGATGTGACGGATTTGGAGCTGCCCTGTGATAATTTAGGAATATGGTCTGTTGGCCTGATTATTTGGATGAATGAGTTCAACTCATCGGGGGCTGTCTTGCAACTGCACTCATAAATTATCACTGGGCCAGTCTGTACTTGTAACCCTGGGATGCCCCACTTCCATTGGGGCTGCACAGCCAGGGAGCGTGGGAACTTGGAAAGAGGAAGAGATTCAGTTTTGAATCACAGCATCTCTGCACAGGCAGCCTGAGCATCCTGCTCATGGCTAGGAGAGACGTAGGTCTCCCAAGGTCCATTGGGGATTAGAGATGGGACCTGTAACTTTGATAAAACAACTGAACATAGCATTGTTAGGGGACATTAAATCGAGTGTGTTCGTGTTTAGCCGTGCTGATGTGGTGTTTGTGGAATTTTCTGTGGAAGTGCAGGTTAACCCTTAAAAAATACATGTTGGAAGAAAAAGGGTTTTGAATACCATGGTAATTTTCATCACTTTTTATGTAATACTGGTCATTTAGAACTGGCATGTTGCCTCTCCCCTTGGGCAAGCCCCTTTTCCATGAAATGGGGCCTAATAGGATTAAGCCAGAAGTAATTTACAAAAGTACACAGCAACAGCTTTGAAAATGAAACTAATGCAGTAGTGATGTTATTCCATAGTTTACCACAGAGGCATGTTGGGTGGAGCACCAGAAACATTACAGTGCATCTAGCCCACTCTAGCCTCATGTCCGGTGAGCTTCCAGCTGCAACCAAACTGGTCAAGCAAATCTCGATTGTAGAAGAAGAGTGCTAGTAGTTATTGGCCAGGTACAAAAGGAATATTTCACTTGGGTAAATAACATATATTCAGTAGGACATGAAGAAGGTTTCTAGGGTCCCTCAATTCCTCAATTGGGAAGAAAAGATTTTTGTGTGTGTGTGTGTATATGTTGGGTGAGTGAAGTATAGAAAACAAAGTTGAAAATCCTAAGAAAACTACCTAACCAGGTTTCTCTCAGTCCCTCCTGACTGAGAGGACAAGTAGGTAGTTTACTATAGCTTTATGGGTCCTTGATTGCAGAGTCCCAAAAGGCAGCGTATGGGCCTAAGCCATATTCTAGATTAATTCCTAATTCAGCCATCATAGCTAGAAGGCACTGTGTTCACTGCTTATTCCACCTGTTCTAGTATGTAAAATTCTTCTTCACTGTTGCTTGAAAGGTTAATATATTACATTTCCCTAAGTGTGAATTTCTAATGCATTCATCCTGTCCCTGATGAACATCTTTTTTTATTTTATGGATTTCACTCAACAGCAAACCCCATATATTAGGATATTAATTTGTCTGGAAAACCAGACTAGAAAATGCTGTATATTCAGGGGCAGATCCTCCCAGTGGCTTCTTCTTGTTGCTGGTAGTGGAGTCTGCCCAAAAAGCTGCTATATCCACCTCTTGGATGACCACAGTGGCAAAGGCATTTTTTAATGATACAGAGCAAGTGTTGAGTCTCCTCTGCCACTTCCTTCACTGTTGCCACATAAAGGATAAGACTGAGCTGTCCAGATCACGCTGCAAGCCCCATGGTTTTATTTTGGTCTTTGAAAGGCTTTGAATAGAGACTATTTAGTGTCACGTGGCTGTCTGAGGAGGAGGAAATGTACATACCGATGTTTAGGAGTAATTCAGGAAGAGTTGTGTTTGGTAAGGCCAAGTGACTGAATACTTAAAAATCTAGAAATACAGGGAGGAGACAAATTGAATGAGAGAGAAAAGGAAGAAATGAGGGCCAAGCAAGTAAATTTTGAGTGCAAGGAGCAACTAGTTATGAGTCCCACATTGAGAAGGTCTGCTGTGTAGTCAGCAACCATTTACCCCCGGAGCTCAAGTTTCTGAGCGGTAACTTTTTGTGGAGTATGTTGCAGGAATCTAGATTATGGATGGCAATGATCTAGATTGTGATCACAGTGTGTATATCTAAACAGAAAGCAAAATGCTGGAGAAATAATACTGTGTCTAGAATTCGCTTTAATTTGGATGTTCAAAAAAAGCAGAGGACTTAATAAAACTCGTCTACTGTGAACAGATGTAACAAGTAGCATAGCAAGCTCTTAAGCTCTTCTGTAATTGTGGAAGAGGGAAGGAAAGATGAACTAACCTCAGCTTCTGGTAGTTTCCTGCATCTAGTCAACATGATTTCCATGCCTTCTAATCTGACTCTATCAGTTTGTCACCATCTTCATTTTTTCTCCCCTGGTTTGTCTCATCCCAGTAAAATCCAACATGTCATATCCTGCTTCTGACAGAAACTAGACAAAACTGGCATCTGTTTTCACACTGAAGACAGCCCAGCATGTATTGCCTCATGGTGGGTTTATCTACATTGCCTTTCACAAGTAGCCCCAAGCCAGCTCTAGCTGGGGTCCCTGCTGGCTAGATGCAGTGGAGCCTTGGTCCCAAAGCAGTGTACCTAGGGGAGTATAGTGAGGTGCAGCATCTTTCATTAATTGTTTCCACATTTTACCTGAGCAATACAGTTACACTCAAAAGCTTTTTCATTCACTCTTGTCTTCCTATGCTGCACGGCTGGTTATCTTGGGATGGTTATTTCTGTTCCTCCCTAATGCTTTTTGCTCCTGTCCTGAGCACTCCTAATAAGATGCCACCACTGACAAACAGGAAGAAGAGCAGGGCTCTACATTCAAACTCAAGTCATAGAAGTTCAAATATTTATTTTAAATCAGATGTTGTTCAGATGCCATAGGTTTTACAGCACAGTTTTTTGTGAGCTTTGCAAACACGCCAAGCAAACAAACTTTGCAGAAAACAATCATATCATTTTACTAATCTCTGGGACACTGGCTCATGGGGATCATAATTTCCAATGACGTGTCTACTCAGATGCTTTGTGAAGTGATCTTTGCTCTATTTTCCTGTGTTGACACCTATTGAAGAAGCAGCTTAAACGTGCTACAGAAAACTTCTAGTTTGACCATCTTATGACTTGCTATCACCACTCACAAATACATCATTAATTGAATTTCCGATCATTTTGCTATTAAAACTAATCAAACACACTTCAGTGATCACCTGCTTCCCAACAGACCCATTCTAATGGCATTTTGGACACTTTTTCACCTTATGGAAGCAGTACCATCATCCTTACCTTTAATTCTTGAGTCCATTTCATCATCAACATGCTCTCAGCACATTAGCTGTTGTCACAAGGAATTGTCAGAACATTGTTGTAGGATGTTGAATAGCCAAGCCAGTGTGTGTGGGATCAGAGAGAGGGGACGATGGGGCTCTACCCTACCACTCGTTGAGTTTCAGAAAAGGAAGGAAGGCAGAAGATGTGCTTTGGAAAACTGCTTCTGGTGACGTTTTTTCCCTATGTGTTGGCAGGTCAAGAGTTGCGAAGTTAGGGCTTGTCCCCTCTATTGACATTCTTAAGCAAGGCATGACATTTATCTCTTAATAGTTCTCCATTGTAAAGCCAAATATGCTCCCCTGCCCCAAAACAACCTGTAGTATTGTTCTCCTGGTAAATTATGGATGTGGCACATGCTGTATCATGACAACGCTGCTCTTGTCCTATACACTGAAAAAATTTGTCTTTTGTCATGCATGGCTTTTTTTATGCTATTTATTACCAGTTCAATGTCAGGGTCCTGATGGGATTGCAAGGAAGTGGGAAGCGTGCTGCCTGCTCTGGGATTTTAAGCACAGACATCTGGAATATTCTGAAAAGCTTCAATTGGCTTATAGCTGGCTAACACGTATGCAGTGCTTCAGGTCTGCATGCACACTGAAGTTAAAAGCACTAGATTCAATAAAATGTTGTGTCCAAACCAGAATTGTTCTTTTCCACAGTTATCTTAAAATTTTACTGATTGCCCATTAGCTTCGGTGTGGGCGTGACCCACCAGACTGAATGCAGGACAACTGTGTGTAACCGTGGGGGAACAGGAGAACCTCTTCCACCGCCTCTCAAAGGAGCAAAGGCCTCTCACTCAGGCATCCAGCGCCAGGCTGCCCATGCGCTGCTGGCCACCGGCCGGGCCTTCTTGGGCAGGGGCTGGGAGGACGACGGGCTCCAGCAGGGCCGTCAGGAAGCCTTTAACGCATCCTCGGGGCTGGTGGGGCGCGGGGCCCCGGAGAGGCGGCCAGCATGTGCCGGAGTGTGCCCGGAGCCAGGGGCAGTGACGACGCCGGCCCAAGGCCGCCGAACGGGGCGGTGGCGGGAACGGCGCCGCCAGCCCCTGGGGAGAGGCGGGGCGGGAGGGTGAGGCTTGCCGGGGGCGGGGCCTCCCGGGGCGGGGCTTCCTCCGGCGGTCGGGCCGGTTCCCGCGGGGGCGGGAGAAGAGAAGAGCTCGCCGCACGTAGGCGGTGGGGGGCGTGGCCCCGCGGGGGGT